>OX621255.1:31030400-32230400 GCA_951640165.1 Pseudoips prasinana
CCCCAAACTAAGCAAAGCTTGTACTATGGGTACTAGGCGACGATATACATACTTATATAGATAGATAGATACTTATATACATAGAAAACATCCATGACTCAGAAACAAATATTCGTGCTCATCACACAAATATTTGCACTTACTGGGACTCGAACCCAGGACCACCAGTTTCGTAGGCAGGAGCTCTACCAACTAGGCTACGGTGACCGTGATATGTAATGTGTAACACAAATATAAAAAAGTCGTACCAACGTATGAATTATAATATTATAAATGCGAAAGATTGTGTGTATGGATGTTTGTTACTCTTTCACGCAAAAACTGCGGAACGGATTTTTATAAAATTTTGCAATAAAATAGCTTATATATCCGTATAGCACATATGCCATTATTTATTAAGTTAAACGCGGGTGAAAGTGTGGGGCACTACTAGTTGGTATTGGTCTAGTAGTTCTATGTTCGTAAATTTTAAACAAATATATTTGTTTTTAGGCTAAGACTGGTGTTATGATGGATCACGCCGTTTAACTGTCGTTTCCTCCCCGCGCCGTGTGACTAAAATTACCGCATTAGTCGCGGGTCACGTCACCCAGACATCGGAGAAAACCCCATGTGTCATTAAATCGACGAGATATTTATGAATTTTGAAAAAGTTTTTTTTATGCACACAGAAATACATATTTATATAAGACATTAGACATAGCATGTACACAGGCGAGCTTAATTCAACTATGAGTTCTCTTCCAGCAAACCTTTGCCAGAGTGAGAGCTTATATGTAATGTGTAATACAAATATAAAAAAGTCGTACCTACGTATGAATTGTTTTTGTAATGATACTACTAATATTGTAAATGCGAAAGATTGTGAGTATGGAGATGTATGGATGTTTGTTACTCTTTCACACAAAAGCAACGGAACGCATTTTGATAAAATTTTGCAATAAAATAGCTTGTATATCCGAATAACTTATAGGCTACTATTTTTTTACTTAAACGCGGGCAAAAGTGCGGGGCACTACTAGTTTTAATTGGTTTGGTAGTTCTATGTCCGTAAATTTTAAACAAATATATTTGTTTTGTAGGCTAAGACTGTTGTTATGATGGATCACACCATTTCACTGTCGTTTCCTCCCGGCGCGGCGCCGTGTGACTAAAATCACTGCATTAGTCGCGGGTCACGTGACCCAGAGGTCGGGGAAAACGCCATGTGTCATTAGCATGATGAGATACTTCTGAATGTTACATAAATCATACCTACATATGAATTGTTTTTGTAAAGATCCTACTAATATTATAAATGTAAAAGATTGGGATTCTGAATGTGTACATATGGATGCTTGTTTCTCTGTCACGAATAAACTATGGAACGCATTTTGATGCAACTTTGCAGTAATACAGCTTCATCATCATCATCATATTAGCCGAAAGACGTCCACTGCCGGACAAAGGTCTCCCCCAAGGATCTGTACAATTGCTGGTCTTGTGCTGCGTGCATCTAGCGGCTTCCCGCGACCCTTGCAATCCGAATAACACTAGGCTATCATTTATTAAATAGAATGCGGGTGAAACCGCGAAGCATAGCTAGTTACATATTAATTTATCATTTATTAAGTTTAACGCGGGTGATACCGCGGAGCACAGCGTGTTATGAAACAATTGAACCCTAAAATATCTAACTGAATATGTTTTTATTAGAGTAACTTATCTTTGTATTAGTTTGGTAGTTATATGTTCGCAAATTTTAAATAAAACCTGCTGCAGGTCCCTCTAACTAAATCAACAAATGACAGACGTCAGCCCATCCAGCTACCCCAATCTGTCAAATTTATTTTATAGATTTTCAACTTTATCACAAAAGCACAAGGTTTACTTTCAATTGGGGAAATTTGACAGATTGGGGTAGCTTGATGTGATGGCGTCTGTACATAGTTATTTTGAAAACATATCAATGACACTTTCCGAATGTGATGTGTTGCCGCTACAACGAAAAAAAGATGTGGCATTATTATTAATGTAATTTTATCTGACCCAATACATTTGAAACGGAATAATTATTCACTTGTTCTTTTATTTATATTGAGACAAAAGTTTGATTTACATATTATTTGAAATAGACTAATATTATTTTAGCATAACGAAACCCAATAAAAACTCGTATTCGAATAAGCCAAGCGATAAATTTAATAATATTTCAATGTGAATATGTAAAATAAATTTATTTAAGTAAAATCACACATGTTTATTGTAATCAGCTGACTACAAATTACGTTTATTTTATTTATTTATCACTTTGTGCACATAAAATTGTACAAAGGCGGACTTAATGCCCAAGGCATTTTCTGCCATCAACTTTAGGGTGGTGCAGAGAGAGCATGGTAGGTGCACAGATCGTAAAGTAAAGATTAATAGTAAAAAAATATGGATTATACAATACTATAAAATACTATACAATGCAATACATACTATATTATACTATACATGTTTACTTTATATATATATGTTTCTTTATGATTCGTTTTCAAGATAAATAATGACTGAGATTTAATATTAAATGACTTGCAGGCCTTGCCAGCACCCAAAAATCATAATATGTTCCATAAAATCATAATAATTCTTGAGATTGCTACTTTAAACGATGCTATATATTTCTGGTTATGTCAATATTGAGGACAGGTGTCAAATAGGTTGCGACTGTGTTGTAAACGTCACATTTAATATATGTCACTATTAATATTGACGTAAATGGCAATGTGTAACGTTGCGTAGTGAAATATGGTATCGAAGAATAATCGATAGAATTATAAATTTACTTTTTCATTACAATGTTATTTGTAACAGATAATAAACAATTATATCTCTGGACTACTCACATACTGCCATCAAATCCGAAACTGGGTAAATCCTGCACTATGGCCACTAGAGAACTGATAATCATACTTATATATTTTTAAACATACAAATTATAAATAAATTACACCCCGACACAGAACAAATAATCGTGTTCATCACACAAAGATTTGCTCGGGTGGGAATCGAATCCTCGACCTCTGGCTTAGCGGTCAGGGCCACTAACCACTGGACCAATAGGCTAGTCAACTCAAGAATGTGATTCTTAGTAGCGCAATACCAGCAATTGTGAGGGGAGGCCTATATAAAAAAAAAACGGATTTTATTCACGTAGACTTTAAAAAAGCGCTTGTAAATAGTCGGAACATGTTTGTAGTAATACAGTTATTATTTCTAGTTACTTATTACAGATATTTAGGTACACGGAATGTTAAAACATTTATACAATTTATTTTATAATAGTAGTGATATTTAGCTAGCTTGTATAATAATAATATCTAGGGACAATGTCACACAGATCTTCCCAGCTCCAAACTAAGCAAAGCTTGTACTATGGGTACCAGGCGACGATATACATACTTATATAGATAGATAAATACTTAAATACATAGAAAACATCCATGACTCAGAAACAAATATTCGTGCTCATCACACAAATATTTGCACTTACCGGGATTCGAACCCAGGACCACCAGCTTCGTAGGCAGGAGCACTACCAAATAGGCCACGGTGACCATCATATAGCCGTCATATAGTCCGGTGTATATATCCAGCTAAGGAAGTATTTCGGCTGTTATGATGATGAGTGCCATTCTTGGTGTATTTTGGCCGTGGTGGCAAAGTCTCAAAAGACTAGTCATATGCGTCACTCACGTGATGGGACGGGCTATTCAACATGGTTTGAGATAGCGGCCTAGGTGTAGAACTGATAGCTTTACCAAGTAACACCGTCAACTTCCTGACTCCGGCGTGAGACTTAGAATTTTAAGCAGGTTTATAATGTCCTCCTAGCCAAATTTCGGCCACGGTGGCCAGTCTCAACAGACATTAGCCATCTACATACATACATAGACTCACGCCTGTTTCCCAGAGGGGTAGGCAGAGACAACGGATTTCCATTTGTCACGATCTTTGCACACGTCTTTTGCCTCGATTACTGTCATTATATTCTTCATACATGCTCGCCGGTTTAGGGTACTTCTGACCTGCCCTTTCTTGAGAACGTCTCCGATTTGGTCAGAGAATGTTCGACGAGGTCTTCCCCTTCCGGTTGTTCCATTCACACATGCCAGGTATTATTAGCCATCTGCGCGGGACATATTATAGTGCTCAAGTGTGTGCGCAAACACAGGAGTACTTCTGTTCCATCACTCTCATGATCAGATGGGACGCTTGGTTACACGACCGAAAAGAGGTCAGGCACAGGACCGACGGCTTTACGTGTTCTCCGAGGCACGGGGGTATAATACCTCCAACTCCCAGACTTCGGGCTGATGCTGAGAATTTTTACTTTTTACACAAAATCACTTTATGGGATTTGAACCCAGGACCTCGTTCTCTGCGGGTGAACACGCTACCGCTAGACCAACAAGGCAGTCAGTTTAACCGCCGATCGACGAGTCATTTACACCATTAGCGTCTACGTCATGGCTCTTTACTGGCTCTGTTTTAATCTGAATCATTCACTTCATTGAGAAGTCATTAACCTGGTTATTGAGTAGAACATAGCCATTCGTTGTGAATAATAATTTATTTATTTGTGATAATGGCTCACACATTTATATATTTCTATTGACATAGCAATTATTATCTGCATATACATTATTTCTAAAGAATTATAACTAAACAATTATATTATTGTGTTTGAATGAATTTACATCACCATAAATTGTAATCTGAAGAATTAGTAGCATCATTGTACGTAATCCTATTAGTTTTTATAATAATATAATAATAATAATATCTGGGGACAATGTCACACAGATCATCCTAGCCCTAAACTAAGCAAAGCTTGTATTATGGGTACCAGGCGACGATATACGTACTTATATAGATAGATAAATACTTATATTCATAGAAAACATCCATGACCCAAAAACAAATATTCGTGCTCATCACACAAATATTTGCACTTACCGGGATTCGAACCCAGGACCACCAGCTTCGTAGGCAGGATCACTACCAACTAGGCTACGTTGACCGTTATTTATGATGTATAATGGGCCCTTATAATAAACGTTCTCTTTTTATTTAAGTAGGGTATTTTAGGAATGCTGTGTGGTTGCCGGCCCAGAAAGAATAACAGAGCCACCCCCATACCATACCGTGGGTATCGTAAAAGGCGACTAAGGGATACACCAGGTAGTCGGGCAGCCGCGCCACCTGTGTATTAACTACCACCTAACTAAATACCTAACTGTCACCAACTTGCATGCTAAGGGCGGTGACTACGGCAATCCCCCCAAATGGCAACGTTATAGAAACCTTTGGGGATGATATAGTCCAGCAGTGGACGATGTCAAACTGATCATGATTTTGGGAAACTAATTTGTAATAAAAACTTTTTAGTGTAGTGGCTAGGCTATGGATCAAAACACAAGCGCGCCGAACCAGAATTGAGGTTGTTATCTCGTGTGTCATACGTGTAGTCTAACCATTGATCATTCTTCTTTCTTTTCATTTCATTTCATCTTTCTAAAGTCTATCATCTATCGACGTTCACAACTGGACGTAGGCCTCCCACCAAGATATCCACAATTGCTGAAGTTGCACTATTCGCATCCAGAGACCTTCCAGCGACCGTTACAAGGTCCTGCCCGCGCTCCATCTTGCGGTTCGTGGTCGCTTCTCTGGAGAGGGAAGAGGGTTATACTGGGAGTTTCCCTGAGAGCGTGAACCATAAAAATCCGATCCAAAGTAACCGACATGACCTGAAGAATTGCCAAGTTGAAGTTGAATTAAAACTGGCCGCTGGGGCAGAAAAGTTCTCGAGTGAAGTCAATACAGGGATTAATTTCCCTAGTGCAGGCATATGCTTTATGCTTGCTTGCTTGTCGTATGGGTAGTGGTAACAGCGTTCAGCGTTGCTCAAGCAGCCCAGTAGGCCTCTGACATGGCTTAAAGACTATTGTCTAATGACTACAACCGGGACCAAACTGTGTCCTTCGAAGCACGGAGACGCTCAGAAATTAAACCACTTTGGCTGTCCTAGGTAGCGAGCCTAGTTGCTTAACCTCGGCGATCGCTTACGGACCGGTGAGAGGATCTAGCTATGACCTATATCTATATGCTTTATAAAAATAAACATTAGTTCCCATACAATGTAGATATCGCGTAGAAACACCCAAAAAAATATACAGTTGAAAGGAAGAGGTTATCTTCCAATACATATTATTAACGTGTTCAAAGCAACTTTTACGGCCCATTCGACGTTTAGATGCGTTTGATGACATGGAGTCTAGATCTATTGTTCTGGGATAGTATTGGCACTAAACATAGACATAAATTGTGCGAGATTACAGTACGGTGAGAGCCTACAAAGTGAGGTCAGAGACCAACGTTCACATATAACGGTTACTGGAAAGCACCCATAATAACTACCTGAATGCACCTCAATACACAAAACAGAATCTATAATCATCGAAACTACGATTGAAAGGTCAAAAAAACCATAATTATTGATGATATCTCTAGAATAGATTGACTGATTTAGAAGGTTTTCATTTTTCTCAATCTCGAGAAGTTTCCTCACGCATTAGACAAGTAAAGATCCACAAAAGAAAATACCCGTACAGAACGCCATTTCTGAAAGTTGCAATGCAATGCGCAACTGCAATCGTCTTAGTAGAACCATTTTTATGACATTTTACGTACGTGTTATGTAATTTATGTGAGTAGGTCATTTCATGGTTTAGATTTGCAATTAGACCCGGTGGTCACGCAAAAATGGTGTACGAGTTTCGATAATTTTTAAATTGTTTGTGGAGTGGGATTTTGTTTTACTGTTAGACCCGAATGGTGGCACTGCGATCAGATTTCAGGTTCTTTTTAAGTCCTCCGGGACAGCTAGTTACATCTAAAAGGTTGTGTCAAAATTTTTACGAATTAACATCGTATGATAATAATAATAACGGAATAAGAAAATGACAATTTTTTTAAAACAGATGATCATCTGTAATTTGAATTTAATTTACTTAATCTATAATACAAGAGAGGAATGAGAGAATAATCAAAAACACGAGAGAGGAAAAATGTGAGAAAGAGTATGATTGACTTCGTGATTGTAGATGAAAGACTGAGAAAGAATGTTCTAGACACAAGAGTCTATCGTGGGACCGCAATCCATACAGACCACTTTCTGGTAATGAGCCGAATAAGTGGTCTATTCAAAGGATGGCGCCACCGAATCCCTGAGACTAAAAGTGTACTAGAGAGAATAAAAGTAGAGGAACTGCAAGAGGAAGAAGTGGCAGATGAGTACAAAAGTAAGTTGGTTGAGAAGTTTGAGGGATCTGAAGACATAAGAGAAGTAGAAGAGCTATGGAAGGTAGTCAAAGAAGGTGTGGTGAGTGTAGCTGGTGAAGTATGTGGTGTAATAAAGAGACGAAGAGGAAGAAAGATGAAGAATATTTGGTGGGATAAAAGTGTACAAAAAGTTGTATGTGAAAAGAAGAAAGCGTGGTTAGACTGGCTAGCCACGAGAGCAAACGAACGAATGCATAAGGCGACGAATGAGGATGTAGAAAGGGCCTGGAATGATTATAAGAAAATGAAAGGAATTGTAAAGGATGTGGTGAATGAAAAGAAAAATGAACAAAAGGATAATTTTGATAGAAGGTTGTCTAAGGATTTTCAGACGAACATTAAGTTTTTCTGGAAATCCGTTAGATCAGTAAGAGGCATAACTCAAACCTCAGAACTGAAATCCATACGAGACCAAGATGGAAATATAGTGAAAGGGGAAGAATGCGTGTTAAAACGTTGGAAGGAGTATTTTGAAAGTTTGTATGAAAGAGGTGTAACTTAGTGAACTACGTTCACTACGTAGTTCACTAAGTATAGACAAGAACAAATGTAAAGATGACATTGGTATGGATGAGATTGTGAAAGCTATTAAGGGTATGAAATCAGGTAAGTCACCAGGGTATGACAGGATAACTTCCGAGATGCTGAAGGCTGGACATGGCGTCATAGCGAGTCAGCTGTGCAGCCTATTCAATTTATGCTATACCACCGGCCAAGTGCCAAGTGATTGGTTCAAGGCTGTCATCGTACCTCTTTACAAAGGGAAAGGCTCACGGCAAGACTGTAAAAACTATAGGGGCATTAGTCTACTCAGCGTCGTTGGTAAGTTGTATGCAAAAGTATTGGTTGAAAGAGTTGTGAAAGAAACCGATGCGAAAATATGGGATGCACAGGCAGGTATTCGGAAAGGAATGGGATGCACGGATCAGGTCTTTTCTCTGCGAAGCATAGTAGAGAAGTTTTTGGGCAAAAACCAAAAGGTTTACTGTGCCTTCGTAGACTTAGAAAAGGCCTACGATAGAGTGTTGAGGAGTGAACTACGGTCGGTACTGTCCATGTATGGGTTGAACGACAACCTTGTTCAAGCACTAAAATCTCTTTATAGGGATTCCAGAGCTTGCGTGAGGATTAACGGGTCATACACCGAGTGGTTTAGCATCCAAAAGGGTGTTAGACAGGGATGTGTAGCGTCACCGTGGTTGTTTAACCTATTCATGGATAGCTGTTTAAAAGATTTGAAAGAAAGTGAATGCGGTGTAAGGATGAATGAGTTACTCATCAAATGTCTGCTGTACGCTGATGATCAAGTTCTACTTGCATCATCTGCGGACGAGTTGCAGGTGATGGTAACAAATATGCATGAAGCTTTTGAAAGGAAAGGGATGAAAATGAATGTAGGTAAGACGAAAGTAATGGTATTTGAGAGGGATGAATACACGACAACGTGTGATATTGTAATTGGAGGAGAGAAAGTCGAACAGGTGAATGAGTTTGTATATTTGGGAACTTTGTTTACGAGAGATGGGAAATATGAAAAAGATATTGTTAGAAGAGTAAATGCGGGGAATAGAGTGAATGGGGCACTACACGCCTTTATGAGTAGCCGGCAAGTATCAAAGAAGGCTCGACTAGCCGTGCACGATGGAGTGTTAGTGCCAACTTTAATGTATGGAAGTGAAAGTTGGGTATGGCAGAAAAAGAATGAAAGTAAAATAAATGCAGTGGAAATGAGAGCTCTGAGAAGTATGTGTGGTGTGACTTTGAGAGACAGAATTCGAAATACTGATGTAAGAGAGCGTTGTGGTGTGAAAGAGGATGTAGTCACAAAGATTGAAAAAGGCATGCTGAGATGGTTTGGCCATTTAGAAAGGATGAATGAAAGAAGATTGACAAAAGAAGTATACCTGGCCTGTGTGAATGGGACAACCGGAAGGGGAAGACCACGTCGAACATTCTCTGACCAAATTGGAGATGTTCTCAAGAAAGGGCAGATCAGAAGTACCCTAAACCGGCGAGCATGTATGAAGAATATAATGTCAGTAATCGAGGCAAAAGAAGTATGCAAAGATCGTGACAAATGGAAATCCGTTGTCTCTGCCTACCCCTCTGGGAAACAGGCGTGAGTCTATGTATGTATGTATGTGTATGTAATCTATAATTAAGTTAAGCCACGCTAACCGGCTTCATATGTCTTTAAGAAATAAAAATGAATATTTATCTGCAAAAGTATTCCATTCTTTTGAAATATAAAGATTCTTTTACCGTTATTTGTTATGCTCTTATGTGTAAATATTTATACTCTGATTTGAAGTGGCCAGGTTTCAGTCTTGCTATCAAATTTTTTACGGCAAAATTTATTTAAACTTGAACCTTGTACAGACGCCAGCACATCCAGCTACCCCAATCTGTCAGATTTCTTTTATAGATTTTCGACTTTAACACACACACAAGCATAAGGTTCAGTTTCAATTGGGGAAATTTGAAAGATTGGGGCAGCTTGATGTGCTGGCGTCTGTACCTATGTAATTAATTCATTCAAGTTTTCTATAATAGGTATTTTCATGGTCTATATTTATCTTTATTAGCTTAGTGATGATTTCTAAATAACACTTCTAACAATTAACCATGGCCAATTTAAATATGTCTTACTCTTAATCTACTTCTAAACATGTTGCTTTGAATGTTAAAACTGTTTATAAATATGTAATGCAGCACTGTTTTATATTAGGAATACTAAACAAACAAAAACAAACTGCGTTAAACATTATAAATTAAACTCTATGTGTTATTCGGATCTATAAACTATGTATTACTATAAGTTTCATCAGTTTTTGCGTGAAAGAGTAACAAGCATCCATACATCCATTCTCACAAAATTTTGCATTAATAATATTATTAGGATCTGTCCCTTATCTTATTGTTAATGTTTGTAACGTTGATAAGCTTCAAGTACTTAAATAATTAAAATATATAAATGAATAAATATTTACTTTATCAACATCAAAACTAAAGAAAGAATGGTAAAAAGATAATGTCATACTACCCTAGAATACAAAGATTGATAATTCAAAATGAAAATATTTTTTTCATTTTGAATTATCAATCTTTGTATTCTAGGGCAGAAAGCTATAAACGGTTCTTTTTTTTTTAAGTAGGACAACGCCCACATTAGTGAATTTAATCCCTGTGTAGCGGGGTACTTTCCAAACATATATTTGACGGACACAAATTACATCCAGACTCAGAACAACTATTTATGGGTCACACAAATAGCTGTCCGGCGTGGGACTCAAACTCGCGACACGAAGCGGCGAAGCGACTGCCTAAGCCGCTGCGCCACACGTGCAGTCACTATGATTATTATTCATGAGACGAAAAAATATATGAAGCTGTGAATTTTAAAAAAATATGTAAAAGTTCTACTTACACTGTAATCCGACAGCCTCTGCCTCTTGGCATCCCTGCTCAGCAGATCATAAAGCAGCAACAGCCTCAGATTCGCAGCAGACAGCTTCGCTTTACCGGTTGCCGGCTGAATCCCCTGTCTCACCCCTTCGAAAACGTCCACCAGTTTATTATCGAAGGGATTTCTGGCAATTTTGATCATGTCTCTTACGTCTTTGTCCAAGTACTGAAGGTTTTCATCATTCGCGTCCTCAAAATATCCATCGGAGCGACTGGTAGCTTTTGTGTCAAATGGTGGAAGTAGAGGAGCGTTTTGTGGCCTGGGTTCTACTAAAGGCTTGATTGGTTCGAAGTGTATTGCCAATAGAGGTTCTTCAGTCCGTTGTTCAAAGGGCTGGAGGATGGTGTATTGGGGCTGCTCGATTGGTAGAAGGACGAAGCGGTTTTGTTGCCAGGAGAAGCGATCTGAAGGCTTCGGTGGGGCGTAAGGCGCGAAGAGACCGGGCTTATGGAACGGTGTTGTTAAGTCGGGCCTGGAAAATAATGTGGGTTAAAAAGTAGAAGAATATCAAGACACACCACGAAACTCTCACGTTTTTAAAATGTTGTTATTTTATTAGTGTTATTTAGACAGGTAGGGCACAGCGTTCATTCGCTCAAAGAGCAGCCCGACTGAGGAAGTACCTCCACCTTACAGAAGACATTCCTTAATAATAACATTAATAATTTTAATGTTTCTTTCTGCGTGTGAGTAAGGTCGCCAGAGCTCATTGGGAAGAGTCAGCAACACTTATTTGCTGACTCTTATAGGCCGGCAACGCACCCGCGACTCCTCTGGTGTTGCGAGTGTCCATGGGCAGCGGTGATCACTTACCATCAGGTGAAAAGTCTATATGGTTCTTTTCCTGTCTATTAGTTTTAGGCCTCCTACGCACGCGGCTTGCCCGGCCTGGCGACCTGGCCGCGGCGGCCAGTGAATTCTGGACTTTTATAGCAATCGCTATATAGCCCCTACGCACTTAGCGGCCAGCGACCAGCGGCCACCGTTGGCCGCGGCGTCCAATTTGATGCCACGCGACCAGCGACCAATCGTGGCCGTCGAGAACATCACTTCTGTATTAAAATTCATCAGTGCTACCGCATCGGCCGCGGCGACCAGACGTGTAGCTACAGAGTGATTATTTTACAATGGCCAATTTCGACACGGAAAGGTTCATAATTGAAGTTGAAAATAGAAGAGGTTTATGGGATTTAGAATCAAATGATTACTCCAATAAAGATGTTAAGCGGCAGTTGTGGCTTGAACTGGTCGATATATTTGGCGGTGAATCCATGGAAGATAAAGAAAAGGCAGAACTTGGTTAGTATTTTATTTTATTATGCCTAAGTAAATTAATAATGCGATGAACTACAATAAACGCAGCAGGTGCTGTAGTAGCATTCGACACGTATATGTGACATGAGTGTTTTTTTTTAAAGTTGTTCCGTTCATTCAAAATCTAAGAAATTTTAGCAAATAGGTAATTGTCAAAAGTATAACTATTTTATTTCTACTATTTTTCGCTTTGCACATGAGTTTTGACAATTATTTGCTAAAATTTCCCAGGTTTTCGTAATGATTGGAATAACTTTTTGAAAAGATTACTCATACCGCATGTGCGTTTGACGCCATTTTGTTTACGGCGCGCAATGGCGGCTCGCGGCGAGCAAGTGCCTCAACGCACAAACTGAGCAGCCGTCGTAGGTACGCACCCATATATTTACAAATTGTGCCAGGGCAAGCGACCATCGGTACTGAAGTAGTTTGCGAATATATCTCGATATTCGGTTGATGTTCTATTTGCTCTATTAGGTAAACATGCAGGTATTTCTAATAAAGTCTCTGGTACAGTTAACGTGTCCTTGAAATCATATCCGTCTCTTTCTCGCACAAAATTATGAAGCACACATAGAGCTTTTATAATCACAACTGCAAATTCTTTCTTGACGTTTAGGGGTCGGTGAAGAATCTGCCATTTATTGGCTAATATTCCAAATGTACATTCAATATAGCGGCGGGCACGGGATAGTCGATAATTAAAATTAGTCTTTACATTATTCAAGTTTCTCCCAGCATACGGTCGCATCATATGTTCCGATAGTGAAAACGCCTCATCACCCACTAAAACGAACGGCATTGATTGGCCATTTTCTTTGATAGGGTTATTGCTCGGAATATCGAGATCATTATTTAAAAGCCTATGATAAAATACAGAGTCTTTGTAAATTGACGAATCACTGCATTTGCCGTATGCTCCAATATCTACGTAAAGAAATTTATAATTTACATCACATATTGCAAGTAACACGATTGAAAAATAATTCTTGTAATTGTAATAAAGAGATCCCGAATGTTGTGGTTTGATAACTCTAATGTGCTTGCCGTCGATGGCTCCAATGCAATTAGGAAATTGGGCGTATTTTTGAAAACCTTCAGCCGTTTGAATCCACTTATCTCTGGTCAATTGTGGCATCACAATTGGTTTTAATATCTCCCATATTGCTTCACAAACATCAAATACTATTTCCGATACTGTAGGAAGCCCTATACGGTATTCATGACTTATATGAGATAAAGAACACCCAGTAGCCAAATACCTGAAAATAAAATTCACATTAATAAACATAATATTAGTTTTGTAATATGTAATACATTTATTTATTGATTTACAGGCATTACTCTCCAAAAAAGATGGAAAAACCTTAGAGACTGTTTCACAAGAGAGCTGCGCCGTCTTAAAGATGTCAAAAGTGGTTCTGCTGCAAAACGTAAATCACAATACACATATTTCAACCAATTACTGTTTTTGAAATCAGTGCTGGACACAAACGCAACAGAAAATAGTCTCGAAGAGGCAAGTCAAGAAAATAAAAGTGCAAGATCTTCTGATCTTGAGACTCAACAGTCTGCATCAAAGTCGCTTAGAACAAAAAGGAAGAAAAAAATACCAAACGAAGAATCCGATACAGACCCTCTAATTTCAGTTCTGCATAAGACCATAGCGACTACACAGAATGATTCAAATTGTGACAGACTGTTTCTTTTATCCCTCCTCGAAAGATTTCAAACAATCCCTGCTGCAATGAAGACCAAAGCGAAAATGGAAATCATGGAAATTATAGAAAAATACCAACCGAACTGTACACCTACAACAGCGCGCATAAACTATTCAAGTAATTTCAATACTCTTAACGACCAAGAATATGACCCTAATCGACCGAGTTATTCAGGTTATTCTACTACCAACAGGATATCAGATGATTCAAATTACAGCGATAATCATACTCATTATTCTGATATTTCTCAAAATTCAGAAATGATAGACCTATTTCCCAATTTCAATGATTAATTGTTCACAATTGCCATTTTTTAAGTTATGAAAATACAAATAATTTGATTATCTACTTCAGTTTTTTAATATTTAAAAACATGTTATAAGCAAGCCCTTTTCCTCTCCTTTTCAAAGTCGTAAAATAGAATACTACTGAACAATAGTTCATAAATTTTTTAAAGTGGCAAAACCTTGGTCAATGAATTTTACAGGTTGTTGTGAAAAACACAACAGTGGTGGTTTAGGGCGATTCAGAAACGAGTCTTGTATAATTCAAATTTACAAAAAAATCCATTTAGCAGTTTAAGTAAAAAAAAGGCCCTATCACATTATTTTTATTTTTCCTGTACACAATACTCCATTCCGAAACACCCTTTAAAATATATCACGTATTTTTTAAACATTCTGTATTTAAAAAAGAAAAAGCTTACCTTATTGTTATTACTAATTTTTCTTCTGCTGGAATGCATTTCCGATAGTTGTTACCAGTTCCAGTAATTTTTGGTTTTATTGTATCCAGTAACAGGTTAAAAGTATTCGTTGACATTCTCATGTAATTAAAGAATCTCTTCTCATACATTTTTAAATCCAAAAAATAAGTATAATATAATCCTTTAGTCTTTCTCTCCGAAGTAATGGATGCACCCAAAACTGTCTTTTACGTGAAATCTTCCGTTTTCGTTTTCGTAGTAAATACACAAGCACAGTTAGCGTGATTATCTTCTGCACGTCCATCTTGACACACCCTTGGAAGTCGACTGCAAATTTTTCGGCCGTCCACATGTCGCGCTTGCCTACGCAACGGCGACCATGGCCGCGGCGGCCTGGCCGCGTCTATGGTCGCCAGTGCGTAGGAGGCCTTAAGCTTTCTGTTCAAATACTATCTCATTTTATTGCCATTATAATTATCATAATTACTTATTATATATCATAATTTCACTGTATAAACTAGGTTGTAGGCACTGGTGACCTGTAGGTAATACAGGTTTTCTTGTAAACCTACAATAGGCAGCCTTACAAAGTTAAGTTATCTATACTGTATTGCTACTTTTACATTTGAGGTTTGTGAGAGAAATAAACACATTTTTTCATTATTATTATAGACCAAACATGTGAAGAATTCACTTTTTTAGGGTATCCGTAGCCAAATGGCAAAAAACGGAACCCTTATAGAATCGTCATGTCTGTCTATCTGTCAGTCTTTCTGTCCGTCCGTATGTCACAGTCAATTTTTTCCGAAACTATAAGAGCTGTACTATTGAAACTTGGTAAGTATATGTATTCTGTGAACCGCATTAAGAGTTTCACACAAAACTAGAAAAAGAATAATAATTTTGGGGGTTCCCCATACATGAAACTGAAGCTAAAAGAAAAATTTTATCGTACTTATTCATGTGGGGTATCTATGGATAGGTCTTCAAAAATAATATTGAGGTTCCTAATATATTTTTTTTCTAAACTGAATAGTTTGCGCGAGAGACACTGTGGAAAAATGAGTGTCCCGCCCCCCCCTGTAACTTCTAAAATAAGAGAATGATAAAACTAAAAAAATATATGATGTACATTACTATGTAACAGTCTGCATCAAAGTCGCTTAGAACAAAAAGGAAGAAAAAAATACCAAACGAAGAATCCGATACAGACCCTCTAATTTCAGTTCTGCATAAGACCATAGCGACTACACAGAATGATTCAAATTGTGACAGACTGTTTCTTTTATCCCTCCTCGAAAGATTTCAAACAATCCCTGCTGCAATGAAGACCAAAGCGAAAATGGAAATCATGGAAATTATAGAAAAATACCAACCGAACTGTACACCTACAACAGCGCGCATAAACTATTCAAGTAATTTCAATACTCTTAACGACCAAGAATATGACCCTAATCGACCGAGTTATTCAGGTTATTCTACTACCAACAGGATATCAGATGATTCAAATTACAGCGATAATCATACTCATTATTCTGATATTTCTCAAAATTCAGAAATGATAGACCTATTTCCCAATTTCAATGATTAATTGTTCACAATTGCCATTTTTTAAGTTATGAAAATACAAATAATTTGATTATCTACTTCAGTTTTTTAATATTTAAAAACATGTTATAAGCAAGCCCTTTTCCTCTCCTTTTCAAAGTCGTAAAATAGAATACTACTGAACAATAGTTCATAAATTTTTTAAAGTGGCAAAACCTTGGTCAATGAATTTTACAGGTTGTTGTGAAAAACACAACAGTGGTGGTTTAGGGCGATTCAGAAACGAGTCTTGTATAATTCAAATTTACAAAAAAATCCATTTAGCAGTTTAAGTAAAAAAAAGGCCCTATCACATTATTTTTATTTTTCCTGTACACAATACTCCATTCCGAAACACCCTTTAAAATATATCACGTATTTTTTAAACATTCTGTATTTAAAAAAGAAAAAGCTTACCTTATTGTTATTACTAATTTTTCTTCTGCTGGAATGCATTTCCGATAGTTGTTACCAGTTCCAGTAATTTTTGGTTTTATTGTATCCAGTAACAGGTTAAAAGTATTCGTTGACATTCTCATGTAATTAAAGAATCTCTTCTCATACATTTTTAAATCCAAAAAATAAGTATAATATAATCCTTTAGTCTTTCTCTCCGAAGTAATGGATGCACCCAAAACTGTCTTTTACGTGAAATCTTCCGTTTTCGTTTTCGTAGTAAATACACAAGCACAGTTAGCGTGATTATCTTCTGCACGTCCATCTTGACACACCCTTGGAAGTCGACTGCAAATTTTTCGGCCGTCCACATGTCGCGCTTGCCTACGCAACGGCGACCATGGCCGCGGCGGCCTGGCCGCGTCTATGGTCGCCAGTGCGTAGGAGGCCTTAAGCTTTCTGTTCAAATACTATCTCATTTTATTGCCATTATAATTATCATAATTACTTATTATATATCATAATTTCACTGTATAAACTAGGTTGTAGGCACTGGTGACCTGTAGGTAATACAGGTTTTCTTGTAAACCTACAATAGGCAGCCTTACAAAGTTAAGTTATCTATACTGTATTGCTACTTTTACATTTGAGGTTTGTGAGAGAAATAAACACATTTTTTCATTATTATTATAGACCAAACATGTGAATAATTCACTTTTTTAGGGTATCCGTAGCCAAATGGCAAAAAACGGAACCCTTATAGAATCGTCATGTCTGTCTATCTGTCAGTCTTTCTGTCCGTCCGTATGTCACAGTCAATTTTTTCCGAAACTATAAGAGCTGTACTATTGAAACTTGGTAAGTATATGTATTCTGTGAACCGCATTAAGAGTTTCACACAAAACTAGAAAAAGAATAATAATTTTGGGGGTTCCCCATACATGAAACTGAAGCTAAAAGAAAAATTTTATCGTACTTATTCATGTGGGGTATCTATGGATAGGTCTTCAAAAATAATATTGAGGTTCCTAATATATTTTTTTTCTAAACTGAATAGTTTGCGCGAGAGACACTGTGGAAAAATGAGTGTCCCGCCCCCCCCTGTAACTTCTAAAATAAGAGAATGATAAAACTAAAAAAATATATGATGTACATTACTATGTAAACTAACAACGAAAATTGGTTTGAACGAGATATAGTTAGTAGTTTTTATTTAATACGTCATAAATCGTAAACCGCAATTTACCTTTCATTTAATCAACTGAAATAATTGCTGCTGCGGAACCCTTCATGGGCGAGTCCGACTCGCACTTGAACGTTTTTTTTTAATTTCCGTCAGTCTTTTTATATGTACAAGTCTTTTACATACATATTTTATTTGCATACGAGTATTTTAATACAGTTTACCTAATTAAGTATAGCTGCATATACTACTTTATCTAAACTCAAGTAAAAGATAATAAAATCATAAGACTTTTGCTTGAGTACGATTAAAATCACCAAACATCAATAATTTAAAACCAAAACCTTGTCAAAACAGACAATGTTTTAGCATAATAATAATAATGTCATCCTAGCCAAATTTCGGCCACGGCGGCCAGTCTCAATAGAGATTAGCCATATGCGCGGGACATATTATAGTGCTCAAGTGTGTGCGCAAACACAGGAATACAGTACAAAACTACTTTAACTCAGGTACAGGACCGACGGCTTTACGTGCTCTCCGAGGCACGGGGGTATAATACCGCCAACTCCCAGACTTCGGGCTGATGCTGAGAAATTTTACTTTTCACAGAAAAGTCCCAAAATCACTTTTGGCCCGACCCGGGATTTGAACCCAGGACCTCGTTTTCTGCGGGTGAACACGCTACCGCTAGACCAACGAGGCAGTCAAATTACTGCGCATGCGTACAACTGCCTGCGAACAGAGACAATGTAACGCGTGCGCGGCTCATCATAATTAGTGATATAATGTGAATAAAACCGATATTATTTTAGGTCTAGTCCCTCCAACCACGGAGTCACGGAGCACTATATTACCTATACATGTTAATTTATTGGGATAGCCGTGAAAAAAAATTCCTCCGCCCTCCTACAGGGAGAAATTAAATTACTGCCAAACCACGTCATACCGTATTTGCACGTCACTTTATTTAAATTCACATTCATCCTAACCGTTAAGTTCGCACGAATCATGTTTAGAATACACTCGAGGTTATCAACACCGCACCGGTTTTTGAAAAGCATATAAATTGCATTTGATAGCCTGAGTGTGGTCAAAACACATTTTTCTTAATTTACCGAATTTGGAACAATAATTAAAAATGTGCACTATAGAAGGCTCTGCAAATCTATACATTGTTTGATTATTTCAGATTGCTTTTTTAACCCCCAAAGCAAAAACGATGGCTTATTATAAGTTGACGTGTCGGTGTGTGGGTCTGTGGTACGATGCCACAGTTATCTAAGTTTGACGAAAATAGGTTCAAAATCGTCGCCGCAAAATGGTGGATTACTTATCTTTTCACAACTCCCTCAACATGGGTATCAAATGAAAGGAAACTAGTAGAATACTATTAACACTACGAAATATTTCAAATCCAAGATGGCCGCCGCCACAAAATGGCGGATAACATATTTTAGACAACTCCCGCAATATGGGTATCAAATAAATGATTAAATGATATCTTCGGTTGAATATGCTAACTAGTCATTGAGTAACAGACATCTAAACACACAAACAATCAAATTTAGTATTAGTTAAGATTGATGTTTGTAAAAGCTATTGCTTTTTCATAGAAATAAGTAGGTACGGTCATAATTTTTACATAATATTTTATTCCGAAAGTCTTTGTATAAGATATAAATACAAAATTAATGATTCACGTCAGTTTTCACTTAAGAGGAGTACCACAATTTAAGAGGATAATGTAAATTCATTTCCAAACTCCAATTCCACTTGAATATACACAAATGGAAAAATATTTCAAAACGAAGTAATTTGTAAAATTGCTTTTATGACGGTTCTTATTAAAGAGCTTTAATATGGTGTAACAAAATGATATGTGTATTTATTCATACTGTTTTGTTTTTTATACTAATTACGTACGCTTAGCCACGAATGGACCTTATTATAAGCAGCTAAAGCCGGAAAGAAACGGTCGCGCATGTGCTCCTCGAGTGCACAGGCATCGTGAAAATCTTGGGTTCACCAAGAACTCTTCCGGAGGCCCTGAGAAGTTTGGGAGACCTAATATGCTTCTGGAAGGAGGTGGGCTGGATGGAGTAAAGGCCACCGTGGCTTACGTACAATGGTCCACATCGGGACTAAGTGCGGAAACCATACCCACTGGCATATTGGTGGGTCAAAAATGATGATGATGAAGCAGCTAAAGTATGTTCTAGACTGTTGTAATCCGCCGTCCCAACAGAGGTGACCTTGTTGGGAACTTAGTTTCCCTCCGCGGATTGTGTTTCGGCTACACGGATGTCATCCACGCGCTAACACTCTGTCTAAACAGTCACGACTCGCGAGTCGTCTTCTGGCGGGAAATGAAATGAAAAAACATTTAATTCAGCACAACACACAAGAAAATGAGGAGTACAAATGTACAACACACAGTTCTTCAAGACATTATATACATAGATTTGAGAAAAATGCACAAAATTACGATTCTTGCATGTTCTGCCGAAAGGGTCACCACCTCAGTAATAGCTAGGTGGGTTACACCTAGCTCTGGTTTTCAGTTGGCAACCCTGGAAGTCACGCACGCACGGACGGGGGGAGGGGGGGGGGGGGGTAGACCGTACTCTTATCGTGAACGGACCGTAAAGTGCTGTAGAATTGGCTCCCAATTTGTCCAAATTTCAAAAAGTGGCGTGCGGTAGCAGTTTTAACATTTGATTCGTAATTTTTTTGTTATTTCGGATCGATCTATATCCCAGGCCATTTTCTTTTGGAAAGCGTAATACTGGTAGTATTCTGGGAACGTTACCAACGCGAGAAAATTTAGAATACTTCTAATTCAATGTTTTATAGTAGTAGGGAAATAAAAAATATTGAATTCTCAATGTAACAAAACATAGTTAGTAAAACATACTGAATATTGCCCAGGTTAAATATTTACACAGTTAATATTGTTACACAGTTGATAAGTGACTACTAAGTGCCTAGAATAAATGTCTCTTTAAAAACATGTAATTTCTAAATTGATGTATTAATATTGTTGTATATATATTTACTAAATGACTACCGTTTTACTATATCATGTTTTATTTGTCGTGACATTTACAGTTACTTTTTTTTTTAACTTAACATTTACAGTTAGCCTAGGTAGATTTCATTGCACCGGAGCAGTATACACGTTCCCGGGGCTCCTCCTATCTGGCGCCAGAAGAATTCCACGGCAGGTTCCACCCGAAGATACTTTTTGCGGGTGCATGCCTAGGCATGCCTCTTGCCTTAAGTACTTGCTTCAGTTTACAGTTATCTTTTTTTTTATAAAGACAATGCCCGCACTAGGGACATTAATCCCTGTGTCGCGGGTACTTTACAAACATATGTTTCTAAAGTAATTAAAGCTTTGTATTTATTATTAAAGCTACTTTGTATCCGTCAATTATATAATTGACGGATACAAAGTACTTCCGGACTCAGAACATACTACGCTACGCCATGATGACAATGCACGTGTGGCGCGGCGGTTAGATACGACAGTCGCCTAGTCACTGTCCCGGGTTCGATTCCCGCACAGGACAGCTATTTGTGTGACCTATAGTCACACAATTAAACTAGTATCTACCTAAGTACCTTAGTAAGTAACCAGTGCCAGAGGGAAGCTCTGTCTGAGTTTTGTCAAGGCGGAAGCTGACGTGGAGATGCATGACAGAGTCGGTTTTTGGGACATTTTGTGTAACTAGCGCTCTACGTTAATATGTCAAGCCGCTCGCCCAATAGAAGCACGGAAAGAGTATATCATGGATAAGAATTCAAATTATGGGTCGTTGAAGACGTTCGTAGTTGCCGGTGTGTCGATTTGTATACAATGTCACGAGAGTTTCTGAGAACCTTAATAAGCTCTAAGTAAACCATGGTTTTCGTTGTCCGGTTAATATAAGTAGGTGTGCTATCTTAATTCTTTGAATGGCAATTTACATTTAATATGTATAAATAAAAATAACGACTGCACGTGTGGCGCAACGGCTAAGATGAGCGACATGAGTCGCCTCGCCGCTTCATGTCGCGGGTTGGATTCCCGCGCCGGACAACTATTTGTGTGACCCATAAATAGTTGTTATGAGTGTGGATGTAATTTGTGTCCGTCTATTATATGTTTGTAAAGTACCCCGCAACACAGGGATTATTTCCCTAATGCGGGCGTTGGTTTGTTTTTAGTAATGTAATACTGATAATTAATGCAATGTACTTTGTTATGTAAATAATGTGTATTTTTTATTCTGTAAAATAACGGATCTGTGCTATTGGGCTGTAAGCAAGCAATTAGAGCTTATATATAATATTATTAAGTAATAGAATCAAGTGTTACTTTGCGGAAATCCATATCATTTAAAAATTAATATGTTGTGTTGATTCAATATGCACCGCCCTCCCGCCCGCTAAAAATATGCGCATGCAAGAAGGATAATATAAACATGCAAGTTACATGCGCCGGTACGATACCCAACACTTGTTTCAGTTCTCAAGGAACTAAAACTCAGGCTCACTGGCTTGATTGAACTAACAATTGGCGAAATTAACACTAGGTAGGTACATATTCATGTAGGTAGGTGGTCTCTTCATCATTACAGCTAAATAAGTCCACTGCTGGACAAGCCTCCCTCAAAAATAGTCTTGGGGGGATATGCCATAATCGCCACGCTTGGCAGACGGGTTGGCGATCGCAGTAAGATGGTCATAGTAATCAGAAGGAAGCTGCTGCCCATCCTCTGGTAGATATTCCCTCGGGTCGACTTCTACGCCCCCCACGGGATGAGATGGGGTGATGATATTCTGATTCCGATATTTGTCGCCGTCACCACACAGCAGGTCAGCAGGTCTCTTCAGCATATGTGAAAAGGCATCGGTAACTTCTATGGGGATGCCGGTGTTCTATGGAATACTGCATCACAGCTCTTCGATATATGTTATATAACGAAGGTATATGTTTTCCCCCAACTAATACATAGGCAGCACATTGCCATCAATGCAGTACATTGCCATCCCATTCGAAGTCAGCAGATGGACGTATCAATTTCCCTCACGCCCTGCCCATGATCCTAAATAACCTCCCTTTGTGCCTTCTTAAGACCGGCAGTGTCAACCTTAGCCTATTTCTTAGTATCTGGCATTCAACACTCCCACAAATTCTACATAAAGGGCCCCGGGAGAAAATAGTGTTATAGGGACTTTGTTAACTATGTTATTGGCATGCTCCTAAGTGTTTTGGTAATGGTATTGGCATTATTTTAAGTATTATTATCATTTTTCTAAGTGCTATTAGCATTTTTCTAAATGTTATTGACATTTTATAAGTATTAATGCTATTTTTGATGTGAAACACCTATAGCCGCACGTAAAACCGATTTCTGGCGTGGCCGTGGCGACGCGTCGTCGTCACGCTATACGATGGTATATATAAACAGTCTACTAGTGGCGACGCGTCGCCATGCGCAATCGACTTTGCGATTCTCGTAAATTTTTGTATTTAATGAAAATAAATGTTTATTCAATAAATAGTCATCGTTATCTGGAAATTTTTGTAACGACGAGAAACTGATAGATAATTATTTACACAAGTATAGTAACAGAAAAAAGAATTGTTATGTGTAACCCATTTCATTAATAACTGAATAAACACAAGGTAAACAACTATAATTATATTTATTTACCAAACAACTGACTTCAATTTATTTTTTTAACGACCTATGGCAGAATTTTTCTTGGATCAGCGATTTAGATCGTAGGCAAAAACCAAAAAAAAATGATAATCTCCTTCTTTTCACCGTCTTCAGTTACAAAGTAATCTTGTATAAAAGAAGTGAAACATTTCATCTAAATTTAAAAATCTCTATCCTTATATTTTACTATCGAGGTTTTGGGTTCCGCACCTAAAAGATACCAACGCAACCCTATTGCTAAGCCTTCACCGTCCGTCCTGTTTTTTTCTTTTTTATTACAGTTAAACGAGGAGGCTTCTACTGATTCACCGTACAAAATGGACAAGCGGGGGCTTAAGCCGTCTAGGTAATAAGACCACAAACTTAGCAACCCACAGCAGGGTTTGAACTTCAACTGACATTGTCCGTTCGTCCATCAGTCTCCGTAATCCATAATAATTAGATATGTATTAAATTAAATCAAGGAATTCCATAGTTGACGTTTTATTAATTTCATTTCTTTTCTATCTTATATACTTATAGTTCTGCTGTAAGACTCGAAATTGTATACGGTATAATAACGTTGCCATCTATGCAGTTTTGGCAAAAATGTAAAGAAAATATGTGCTCTTTGAGTAATAAAAAATACAGTTGAAATTAAATTGAAAATGATAGGGGGCTCCATACAATATAGTCTTAATTATACTCGATTTTTGAACCGTAACCGGAACAGATACTCAAATTTTTCACAAGGTGAATATTACTGCAGTGTATCGATGGTACGGAACCTTTCGTGTGCTAGTCAGTCTCAAACTTGGCCGATTTTTATTAGAAGTATGAAATGAATTGCATCTGATTTAAAGACAAAGACTATTAATAAAATAGGTTACAAATACAGCGTATATATAAAGCAAGAACCAGAAATTAACCTCTTGGTGGTCCAACCAGTCCACCACCCTTGCGTAGGCTTGAATGTCACATACGGGCTCGATGTAGTCGTCGGTCTCGTGGTGGGTCTCGATGTTGGCCTCGATGTTGGCCACGATGTTGGCCGCGTTGTTGGCCTTATAGTTGGTTTTGATGTTGGCTTCGCTGTCGGCTTTGGCGTCATCTCGTCGCGGATCTCGAATGCCATTTGGTCTGTTAGGTGGGCTATGACCTGCATCGCGACGGGTAGGTAGGAATCCGACAGTTGGACTTGCTGTTTAGCTGAGTGAACCTGTAATAGAAAACATTGAAAAATAGTTATGGTACAATTGGCTATGATTTAGTTTATAGGTTTATTTAAAGACAGCGCTCGAAGTGGGGAAGTCCCTGTGTTGCGGGGTACTTTACAAATATAATTGTATAAAGTAGAAAAAGCTGTAAACAATAACACAAAAATACTGGACAACTATTTGTGTGCCCCATAAAGAGTTATTCTGAGTCTAAGTGTACTTCGGGAATAGCATTTTTCGAAAGTACCCCAGCAACATAGAGGTTTACATCTATAGTGCCGGTCGTTATTATTATTATTTTTAACGTAGTTTTTTTTTTAATAAATAATATCTAGGGACAATGTCACACAGATCATCCTAGCAAAAAACTAAGCAAAGCTTGTAGTATGGGTACCAGGCGACGACATTCATACTTATATAGATAGATAAATACTTAAATACATAGAAAACATCCATGACTCAGTAACAAATATTCGTGCTCATCACAAAAATATTTGCACTTACCGGGATTCGAACCCAGGACCACCAGCTTCGTAGGCAGGAGCACTACCATCTAGACTACGGTGACTTACGGTTAGTTTCACTGCACATTTAAAATGTACAATTCTGTTTCATACACGTGCGAAAATTCTTTTGATAAATAATACAATACAATATTATGTTAAAATATGCTGTAAATGTTGCATTTAATTAATATATGCCTCGTGATATTGTTCGCTTGTATACATTTTATCCTTAATATTTCTATATCTATCACACTACCTGAAACAGATGTAAACAATGGTAGAAAGAAAAATGAAATAACTTAATATAATAATTGTTGCTCTACTATTGAGTTTGTTTTGATTTAATTAAGCATACGAATTGGAGACTGAGCAAGAACGAATCTAATATTTCTAAAGCCTTGGATAGCACCTAATTGGCCTTTGAAGTTGTGAAAGTCACTTAGGATAACCGTAAACTTAATGGTGAATAAAAAAACCAGCCGCAGTGCGAGTTGGACATCTGCAAAGAGGGTTCCGCATCACTTTTGGAATGTAATTATTAGTTATACACATTGTTTTTGTGGTGCATTCTGTTTCTTCTACTACTGATATGACATTTCTTCTTGTAGTATTTCAATATACTAGGACGAAGCAAAAGAGGTGTGCAAAGATCGTGAAATGGAACTCCGTTGTCTCTGCCTACCCGCCCGGTAAACAGGCTGAGTCTATGTAACTAGAAGAACCCTATAGGTTGTAACCCCTTGCAAGTGTCAATGATTTATGTACAATATGTATGTATTTCGCCTAATACATAAATATATTAGTTAATTAATAAGTTGTCTGGTTGTCATGGTAGAGGCTCGGCGTAGTTTGGGATTAGATGGCGATGTCTCAGTTGTCTTAAGATATTTATTCATTTGTAGTGTATTAATAGTATAAACGACAGTATCTTTTGATTGTGTGGATTAGTTTGATATTTTCACAGCCTCAAGGGATTGCCAAACTGAGTGTGTGATATTTATTTCAATTTGAGGCGTGTTTCCGAAGCAAGTTCTTAGTTATAAAAGACAACGCCCGCACTAGGGAATTTAATCCCTGTATCGCGGGGTACTTTATAAACATATAATAGACGGACACAAATTACATCCAGTTGTCTTCAGACATTCAAGTGATTCCATAAAGGTTCCTCTATCCATTTGAAGTACGGAACCCAAGAAATTGAATAAAAAAGAAAGCACATATTTGTTAATAAATGGATCCAACAAATCAGGTGCATGGTAACTTTGAGTTGTAATAGTGACATTGATGAATGGTTTGGATAGCCAGGCCCCCATGTACAAATATTGGTGTACCAACCAACTAATTAATATGCTCACCGAAATAAGTGTGTCACCAGTAAAAGTGAAATCATTCGTAAAACAAAGACATAGATAGTTAAACGAAAGTTGGTGAATTATTCATGTTCGCTTCACGCTTTGTTATGTCGGGACTAAGAAAAACGTTGGATTTGTCAGTTGTTAAACGTAACTAAAAATTGTACGAATTTCCTTCGCAAAATTGGCAATTTTGTCTAGTTATATAGACTCTAGTGGAACGAATACTTCCACGTTCGTAGAATTAAGCTGAACAGCAGTGGACGACATTAGGCTGAAGCTGATGTTAAGTGCCCCACGACACAGGGATAAATTTCCACTGTTTAACCTAAAACTTAACTCAAGACATACACACATTTTTTTATTCAGTTCATTTAATTTGATAATTCCTTAAATATCTTTTTGACCTAGTACCGAATTTGAACGCAGGGCCGCAGAGTAAAATGTTCTGTTAAGGCCTATGCACACCACGTTTTTTAAGCGCGCCTCTGACGCGCGTTTGTAGCTATACACACGCGCGTTAGCATCGCGTTTGTATCGAAACAAACAAAAACAAACTGCTCTGTAGGATAAAAGCGTGTCGCCCTTCGACAGCGCGTTTAAAAAACCGGACAAGTGCGAGTTGGACTCGCCCATGAAGGGTTCCGCAGCAGCAAGTATTTCAGTTGATTAAATTAAAGGTATATTGCGGTTTACGATTGATGACGCATTAAAAAAAAACTACTTACTAGATTTCGTTCAAACTAATTTTCGTTGTTAGTTTACATGGTAATGTACATCATATATTTTATTAGTTTTATCATTCTCTTATTTTAGAAGTTACAGGGGGGAAAAATGAGTGTCCCCCCCACACTCAATTTTCCACTTTGGAAGTGTCTCTCGCGCAAACTATTCAGTTTAGAAAAAAATTATATTAGATACCTCAATATCATTTTTGAAGACCTATCCACATGTATGGGTACAATGAAAATAAAAATTTTGAGTTTCAGTTCTATGTATGGGGAACCCCCATAATTATTTTTATTTTTCTATTTTTGTGTTAAAATCTCAATGTGGTTTGCAGAATACATCTGCTTACCAAGTTTCAACAGTACAGCTTTTATAGTTTCGGAAAAAAATGGCTGTGACTTACGGACGGACAGACAGACAGACAGACATGACGAATCTATAAGGGTTCCGTTTTTTGCCATTTGGTTACGGAACCCTAAAAACGTGATTTCATAGGCCTTTAAATGCGTCACCGTTGGACCTAAGAGACAACAGTCAACATTAGCTCTTTTGTTTATAGATTCTTTATTCAGATGTCGGCACTTATCATCCGTCCCACTGATAATAAGCATTCGGTTTAAGTGTCACGAAGGGGTCCCCGTAGACTTCTGACTACTTTACTGACCAAAAGAACTATAACATTAACATAATAATGCCATTACCGATAGCCTAAGAGCCTTTTACTGCTTCACCCGACTTTAGTATTCTGTAGGTAAAGTTCAAATGCTTCTCCAGTATAGCGGATCGCAGAGCGCTACAACTATAAGTTATAGTTAAGGCGATGACATTAGCCAAATCAGTGTGTTTCCGCAAGTTTTTAGCTGGCGTGTTTCATATTTTTTTTTCAGATATATTTAAAATGAATTGTATAAATTTATGTGCGGGTGGGAATCGAACTCACGACCACGGGGTAACCGGCCCCATGTGCGTTGACCGCTCCGTGGTTCTAATCAAATTTATTCGAATCGAATTTATACAATCAATTCGATATTTCTTAACACATTTAAGCTGTGTGGTGACGGCAACAAATGTCAGAATCAGAATATCATCACCCCATCTCATCCCGTGGGGGGCGTAGAAGTCGACCCGAGGGAATATCTACCAGAGGACGGGCAGCAGCTTCCTTCTGATTACTATGACCATCTTACTGCGATCGCCAACCCGTTTGCCAAGCGTGGCGATTATGGCATATCCCTCCAAGACGATTCTTGAGGGAGGCTTGTCCAGCAGTGAACTTATTCAGCTGTAATGATAATAACGCATTTAAGACGCTTTTAACGCCATCTTACCGAAATCTACACGGCCAACAACGGCTGGAATGCCATTACTTAGATCGGACACTTCCAACAGATGGCGCTTTAAATTATTAATCTACTATATAAAAATAAGTCGGGTTTTTCTTCCTGACGCTATAACTCCAGAACGCACGAACCGATTTCCACGGTTTTGCATTCGTTGGAAAGGTCTCGAGCTCCGTGAGGTTTATAGCAAAGAAAAATTATAAAATTTAACGCGAGTAACACCGCGGGGCACAGCTAGTTGTTGAATATTTATTAAATCATAGTTTTATTATTAACTATGATTTCAGTAATTACTTTTAGCGTTTAAAACTATGCTATATATGCTATGTTCAAAAACAGACGCCAAATTGGACTAAACTTTGAAGATATCTTTGTTCTTAAGTCACAATTCACACTAAGGCTCTATGGTTTTTTTTTTTTTTTTTTGACGTGATGCTATAGTAGCCTAGGAGGCTTTCACTACTTCACATGACTATAGAGGCGAGCAGAGGGCTCAAGCCGTCTAGCAATAAAGTAGCGCCGGAGGGCACCCCCTGTGGGGTTCGAACCTCGACTCTGGGCGATTACTGGCGGAGAGAGGGCAGAGATCATTATTCTAGGGAGTTTTGTGCAACTTTCGCTCTACGTTAATGGCGGCCCCCTCCGCGTTGAGGGGGCTTTTTATCGATACGATATGCAAACAAAGGGTCATGGAGGGCGTTGGTGGTCGCGACGCGTTCGCGGAATTAGCTCTATGGAAAACTTTTTATGTCTATTTGTTTATTCATATTTAAGTTCAGCATTTCAGCCGAATGACGTCCACTGCTGGACAAAAGCCTCCCCAAAAATGTTTAGCTTCTTTTAACTATTTATATTTTTGTCATGTCTCAATGTATGATATTTATTGAAAGGCTTTGGTATAACATAATGTGTCGTTCTCTCCCCATAGTACTTATATTAGTAAGTTTTAACATATCAGTAAGTTTTACTTGTTTTAGGGACCTTACAATGTATTTATAAGTTTTTAAATTTTGTATTCCCCTTATAGCACCTATGTTCTAACGCTATTAAATATTGAACTCATGCTCTCGTATAATTATACATAGTTTAAACAACTGATTGTAATTCTCTTTGCATTTTAACTTCATTTATTCTTCATTACAAAGTCACCTCTAAAAATGTTTAAAAATTCAAATAAAATTATATTATAATATGTAGCACTTTATGATTTAAAACTAAAACGTTTCTTTCAACTACATCGTAATGTTATCATTATTCACTACAAAACCTGTTACAAAGGAGGATATTTTTGCCAAGAACTAAAACAGCGCAGAAATATTACATGAAATCTCATGTTTATTTTTATTTATTTACCAGAGAGGTTTATTGTCTCCCTTGAATCTATTCAAATTAAAAATTTATATATTAGATCAAGAAGATAATAAAGGATAAAAAGGGGTGCATTTTGTACCATTGTTAAATTTTATGTCACCATTGTAAGTTGTAAATATTTGAGGAGAAGATGAATTAAACTTTTTATTCATTAGCTTGAGTTTTTATTTTGAGTGGGTGCATTTTAGAAAAGTAGATTACACCTTGTTTAAGTGTGTTGTTAATGCACTCACGTTAATTTAGTGTCTTGCATGCGCTAGAGCACCAACATAAAACTCCTGCATTAATAAACCCACTTTGCCCTCGATGCAACAGTTTCCTATTGTTGTATTAGATTTGCCATAGAAATAATATTTGCTTATGTACCTATACGTGTGTTACATTAGTTTTCTATTGAGACTATTGTGTTCTTGTGTATCTTATTTTGACCCATATTTGATCAATCTAGTCTGTAAGTATAGTGTACGGGGATATAACAAATTTGCGTGTTGTCAGACTCTTTAAGTGCTTCCTAGTTTTTTCTTCTTGAGTTTTTTCTACTCACCTCACTCAATGTTAGTATTAACAGTGAAATCGCTGGAATCATTGCGTGCCGTATCATTTTGATATCTGAAACAAAAATAATAAAAAATAAGTTTTAATATTTAACATTTTTGGTGATTTGTTTACTTAAAAAGGTATGTTTAAAAAAAAAAAGAGCTTTGTATTTAATTTAATATTTATTAAAAGGATAAAATCTGCCTAAAAGAGGTGAATGAGCGGAGTGGCCGATGCATTCAGTTCATTCCCGTTCATGATATTTGGAATGGTCGCCTAGTTCGGCAGTTCTTACCGAGCGATCGAACCGAAAGGTTGTCCACAAGTGTTATATGTTATGTGTATATTGATTTATTATAATACAGAAGTGAATTAATTTAGTTTAAGTTTGCTAAGTGTTGTAATGGTGCAATACTGAAGATTTAAATATACATTAATTGTTCCTGAAAAACGTGTTTTCTTAGACTAGTTTAAGTAGTTAAGCAGAAAGCCAATTAAGTAGAATAAAAACACAACTCTACTTAACGGTAATCTGGGGTAAATAGAAATCCCGGGGTCATTTGAGATGGGGACAAATCCATCATCATGCAAGTCGAATATCATCCACTGCTGTACAAAGACCCCTCAAAAGATGATATGCCATATGTTAGGACATGCCTTAATCGCCATGCATGGCAGACGGGTGGTGATCGCAGTATGGATGGTCATAGTACACAGAAAAACACTACTGCACTTTTCGACATTTCTTTCTTTCTTTTTGAAGTTATACTTCTTTTGGCGCGATGGAGAAAAATGATGAGAGTGAATTTTTACGATGCGCGCGCACACCGCCACCACAAAAGGACATTGCTCTGCGTCCATACATTGTTGGCCCTGGAGCCAAGAGCACCGGATACTTATGTATTGTATTCTCTATCATTTGTAGATTCCTAGAATACCTTGTTTTTATAGCGGACTAGCTGCAGAAAAGATATATTTCAAAAGAAGTATCAGATTTTGAGGTTATAATCTAACCATGACAACGAATATTTAATGTTAGTACCTACCTAAATTGGAGTATGATTGCATTCATAAAGAAAAAAAAACACAATCGATCGATTATAATTGATTGGACATCCCTATTTCACTTTCGACACGACATGACATTAGGCGAAGATGGCGATCTAATGTTATTAGTCGCTTAAATTCTATTAAAAATACATTTTGGAATACAGCTAGTCCGTGATACAGAAGTATTTGCAACTTATATAATAAAATAGGCGATTAATTATCGTATATTCTGATACTCTTCATTGCCACAGGGCCATTTAGGACATTGTCTTTTAACAGCATGAAGTTAGTTCTAGGTGGTATGAAAATGTATGAGAGTGAATTTTTACGATGCGCGCGCATCGTAAAAATAACAGCATGACGTTAGTTCTAGGTGGTATGAAAATTGATAACTAAGCTCAAGTTGTATATTAAGAAGTATAACTTCTAACGCGTATACATAAGTACACACAAGTTTTTTTTAAAGAGACAACGCCCATCTTATCTATACTTTATTAACATATAATAGACGGACACAAATTACTTCCAGACTCAGAACAACTATTTATGGATCACACAAATAGTTGTCCGGATTTCCATGGAATGAGATGGGGGTGGGGATATTCTTTGAGTCAGCCACACAGCAAAGGTAGAATTTGTTCCCGTTTCTGTTCACTCTTGTTTATTTTCATCCCATTTTATGGTACGTAATTGTCTTATAGATAGTAATTATCTAGGTTTAAAGAAAAACATTTATTTTGAAAAGAATAATTTCAGTTCACGAGAGTATGAGATTACAAACTTTTACAAAATGCCTGTCGTCTTGTGACAAAGCAGGCATTAAATAAATGTGAACAAAAATAATAATATAATTAACTAAAATACCACACAACAATTTTAACAATTATTGATTACATTAACTAACTGCTAATTATTAATCGATCTCAAAGCTTTCGAATGTGATTCATGTAGGAAAGTAGAACGTTCAAAGATATTTGTTTATATTTATTTAATATGATAATTATGTACTGAGGCCAGCACATCAAGCTACCTCAATCTGTCAAATTTCCCCAATTGAAAGTGAACCTTATACTTTTGTGATAAAGTTGAAAATCTATAAAAGATATTTGACAGATTGGGGTAGCTGGATGTGCTGGCATCTGTACAACTGCTCCTTCGGGTGATATAAGGGTAATAAAATGTTATATCGACAATAAACTAGATAAAACAAAGAAAACTTTAATTCCTCCCGTAATTAGAACAAAGCTTTAATAGCTTCACTAATAGTACAATTTACGGCACCTCGGTGGATACACTATGAAATTGACATCGACTTTATTACTGAACACTACGAGCGGTTTTTGTTCGGCAAGTGAATCCAAGAAGCTTCGAGTGTACACACGGCCACATATCAAAATAAACATTTCCAGTATAAGCTGATCTTCTTCTTCTGGATTTCCATACAATGAGAGGTCAGCTTATATTGGAAATGTTTAGCTTAATGTGTAGCTGTGTGTAGCCACTTTGTAGTGTCATTGAACAAGGTTCGTAGCTCGTAACCCGTAACTCGTAACACAGCTAGTGAATTTTATTAGCTATAAAGCGACGCGTAAAATCAGAGATCGTCTAAGTGAGAATGGCAGTGCGTCATGTTCGAACAATGTTTTGCTAATAAATTGTTAAGTATTAGTGAATATATTGCTGTGTGGTGACGGCATAGAATATCATAACCCCATCTCATCCCGTGGGGGGCGTAGAAATCGACCGAGGGAATACCTACCAGAGAACGGGCAGCAGCGTTTTTCTGTGATCTATGCCATCAAACTGCGATCGGCAACCCGTCTGCCAAACGTGGTGATTATGGCATATCCCCCGATTCTTTGGGGAGGCTTTTGTCCTGCAGTGGACGTACAGACGCCAGCACATCAAGCTATCCCAATCTGTCAAATTTCCCCAATTGAAAGTGAACCTTATGCTTTTGTGATAAAGTTGAAAATCTATAATTGAAATTTGATAGATTGGGGTAGCTGGATGTCCTGGCGTCTGAATGATCTTTGGCCGACATGATGATGAATACATTAACCTTTTTTTCAACATTTTTAAATGTATGAAAAACGACAGTGCTTCATACCACACGACTGAAGTAAACTTAGATGTAAGTGCGAAACGTAACTGGCTAGTAGATAATGAAAATCTTTTCTCACACCTCCTCCTTGCACCTACAGTAATATACGTAACTCTCTCTCTTTCTGTCATGTGCAGTAGCTATACTGAAAACACAGACTATTAATCTTTCTTAACATAAACGAACATACAGTCGTGTGTGTAAACTACATCGGTAATGTTATCCATATATTTGGGTAATAACGCGTTTAACTTTATTTGCGGGCACTTAAGTAAATTTACTTAACGTCCGGCTTTATTTCAGCACAAATTTAAGTATTGTAGTACTTCACAATACTTAACCCTGAATTGGTCATAGCGTATGTTCGTAATTTACTTGTTTTAGCTTTTATTAAAACACAGTAGAATTCAAAATGAGGGGGTAAATAATAATAATAATACAATAATGTACTCCTAGCCGAATTCCGTCCACGGCGGCCAGTCTCAATAGAGATTAGCCATCTGCAGGGGACATATTATAGTGCTCAAGTGTGTGCGCAAACACAGGAGCACTTTCTATTCCATCACTCTCATGATACTGTAATGATATTACCTGCCCTCCTATAGAATAAAACCTCTTTTATCAAGATAGCTAGTAGCTCTGGTCATTTTATTAAAATAACTAAACATAGCTTTTAAAATGAGAAAAGAATTCGAATCAAATAAAAAGTATGGTGTTACGTTGGATTAATGTTTGTCAAGAGTTATAAAAATGGTGTGCTAAAGTAAACATTGTGAATCTAATTTTATTATTTTATCTCAATAAAATAAGTGATTGGTTGTGAATACATGTGTTATCATAGAGAAGATCTCCCTAGATCCCGTACAGAAATACATCTTGCAGCTGCGAGTTTGCTTACAATACGATGGGACGCCTAGCGACACGACCGGAAAGAGGTCAGGTACAGGACCGACGGCTTTACGTGCTCTCCGAGGCACGGGGGTATAATACCGCCAACTCCCAGACTTTGGGCTGATGCTGACCAATTTTTCTTTTTACTGAAAAGTCCCAAAATCACTTTTGTCCCGACCCGGGATTTGAATCCAGGACCTCGTTCTCTGCGGGTGAACAAGCTACCGCTAGACCAACGAGGCAGTCTCACTTTTTTTACTATGTGGCTGAAGGCACAGAATATCACCACCCCATCTCATCCTGGGGGCGTAAAAGTCGGTTACAGATTACGGTGACAGACTATGGACCAGAGAATGGGCAGCAGCGTTTCTCTGAGCATAATATTGCGTTCGCCAATCTGTCTGCCAAGCGTGGCGATTAAGACAAAACCTGCCCAAAATAACGCCCTTTGGTAGAAGCTTTTGTCCAGTAGTGGACGTTTTTCGGCTAATCTGATGATGGAGAACATAGCCTTCTTTTAGTGTATGAGCACCTCGACTATAATAATCAATTCTTTTTAGAGAATAGTAAGGCAAAACGGCGCACAAGCCATCTGATGGTAAGTGATAACCGCCGCCAGCCTTTAAGAAGAAATTGGTTTGCTTCTTGTAGGTTGCTATGACCGATTTTGCAATACAAAAGAATTATTAAATTATTAGCTGTGCCCCGCGGTTTTACCCGCGTTAAATTTTATAAATAAAAGCCTATGTGTTAATCAAATTTTATTGAAATCGCTTTAGCCGTTTCGACGCGAAGAAGTATCAAACATACGCACTCACACACTCACAAAATTTCGCCTTTATAATATTAGTGTGATTGTGATGTGAGTAATTTTATCACAACTCATCAGGTTGATGAATAGAGTCAGTAAGGCGAGAGTGATGCCATCTACAAAGAACCTGTTGCTGACTAGATATTATAAAAACAGTTTGAAAGCTTGTGTTGGTCTAGCGGTAATGTGTTCAACCGCTGATAATGTGGTTCGCATCCCGGGTCGGGCTATTAAGTGATCTTGGGAATTTTCTGTTAAGAAAATGTCTCAATATCAGCCCGACGAGTTGGCGGTATCACACCGGCATTGTTATAGTATTTATTCAGTAAAAATTATATAATACAATTTTTTTTAATAGTCTTATATTTTTCCCTACCATGCAGTGCTTGACGTCGCAGTTACTGAGACAGACTGGCGAAAAACTCAGTAGGAATCCTTTTTTAAAATAATATTAGGATCAACTTAATATCTAATTACAAATTTATAATCTAAATGCGTTGAATTAAATCTTGTTTGTACGTAGAGAAAATTTAAAAAATATATTGAAAAAGTGTAAATTCAACATCTTTTAGCAATTTAAAATATTTTTTTGTTTTAATAAATGAACTTAATAATCATTTTTTTATTACTATGCCTTATACGTAGCGAAGCACGTACCGGGCCGCTAGTGCTTAATAATTTTCATTATTTCATTTCATTATAAAGCCGGTGTTCCTAACCTGATCTGTTTCCGGACATGTCACTTGTCGTCCCAAAACTATCCGATCGTTAACATAGTCATAAGCGTTTATTATAACCTTAACAAGTTCAATTTAAGTCGTAATATCAACGTTCAGACTATCAAAGACGTTCCTGGTATCTAACTAATATTATAAAGCTGAAAGTTTGTGAGTGTGTGAGTGTCTATGTTTGTTACTTCTCACGTCTATACGGCTGGAGAGATTATAATACAATTTGGTATGGAGTTAGCTAACACCCTGGATTAAAAGGCTATAATTTATAAAGCTTAACGCGGGTAAAACCGCGGGGCACAGCTAGTATAATATAACTGTACCGTGTTAAAATAACAGATCATATCTTGTGGTATAAATTGGCGAAACTGATAATCGGTAAGATTTTGCCTATCCGGAAACGTGAGCCGGCTCAAAGCACAGTTTCTACATTACATTCTGTTATCATACTCGCTCGAGTAGGTCATTATAACAAGTTTGTATCTAGCGCCTCCTGCGACCGTTAGGCGGCCGGTTCTATGTGGCACACTCCTTGAGTGCCTTAGTATAGTCGGTGTTTTGGTAGGTACTTGATATACAGGGTGGCCGAGAAGTTGACGTTCGAACGCAAAAATTAAATACTTTATGATGAGGAGTATCCGAATCACCCCCAAGTATGTTCTACGATTTTTTTATACTTTAAAATTTTATTAGTCCTAATTTTGAACTTTGGAATAAATTCTAAGTCAGTTCCGCAATGATTAGATAAACCCTACTTTTTAAATAAAATAAAAAATAAATAAAAAAGGTTTTTATTCACGTAGACTTTAAAAAAGCGCTTGTAAATAGTCAGAACATATTCGTACTAATATACAATTAATTTATAATTATTTCTAGGTACATATAGATATTTAGGTACACGGATTGTAGGAAATAATTTATAAAGAGTAATGCAGATAATAGTACAATGTTTATGGTGTAGTTTGCGTTGGCCGAAACAATAGTTATTTAAGGACGTAGTTGTTACGGCCAAAGCTTCAAAACATAATTACGTAGATGAAACGAATAAAAAAATAAATTAGAACATGAAAAATAATAGTGGGCAAGAAAGGTAAAGACGACTGTAAAGTGGATTATTACTAACTTTTTGAACAATGTAGTATTTTACCAGTACATGAAAAAGTCCAATACCTAATAAATAGCCTTAGAATCATATTACTTAGAAGAGTATAAAAAGAAAAAATACCTATAAATATAGTGTTGGGTCCAAATAAGAGGGAAGACTGGAGAGTTGCGGGCAAATAATTATCGGGAAAGGACAAGAATAAATAGTAGGTATAATACCTAGGCTATTTAATGAATATAGAGCGTTGCGAGACGACGACACAAAGGTTCCTAGTAAAATGAGGTTAAAACCGAAAATAAAAATCCGGCCAAGTGCGAGTCGGACTCGCCCATGAAGGGTTCCGTAGCAGCAAGTATTTCAGTTAATTAAATGAAAGGTAAGATGCGGTTTACGATTTCTGACTTATTAAAAAAAACTACTAACTGTATCTCGTTCTAACCAATTTTTTATGGAAGTTGGCATGGTAATGTACATCATATATTTTTTTTTTAGTTTTATCATTCTCTTATTTTAGAAGTTACTTGGTAAGTAGATGTATTCTGTGAACCGCATTAAGATTTTCACACAACAATAGAAAAAAAAACAATAATTTCGGGGGTTCCCCATACATAGAACTAAAATTCAGATATTTTTTTCGTTGTTCCCATACATATGGGGTATTTATGGATAGGTCCCAACGGTCACTTAACTTGCGCTTGTAAAATCCTTTCTTCTCCCATCCCATTCTAAACTAAGCTGACGCCAGAAATCATGAGTTGGCGGAGAAAAGCATTAGAAACTTGAGTGACTACAATAGTCTGTTTTAGATTTGTATTCGGCCTTCACAAACATAATCCTGTTTGCGAAAAAGATCGAGTAGTTCGGCGAAGTCGAATAAGGTAACTTAAAAAAAATTAAAGAAGGCAAATTGTACTTTGTTTTCTTAAAAATATTTTGTTTAATCCTACTGCAGCTCCCGTTAACCTTAACTAACGATCTGAGTTCGTACGTGATACACATTCAAGATCATCGGAGAATTTGAAACTGCATATACCGGTACAAACTACAGATTTCTTCGTTAAAGCTTTTACTGTCCAAATAAACCCATTGTGGAATTCAGTTCTTAAAAATTAGTCATGTACAAAGTTGAAAGTTATTTGAAAACTCACTAAATGTTAGTTTACATGTCTTTTAAATACTTGCAAATGTATAATATTATAAGTACAAAGTTAACAGACCGCGTAGGTGTCGGCAACGAATATCACCAACCCATCTCAACCCGTGGGGGTCGTAGAAGGAATCTACCAGAGAATTGGCAGCAACGGCTCTCTTAGTACCGACCAACCCTTCTGCTAAGCGTTAACAGTTAGAGTTATATCATTGTAACTACATCACAAAGTCACCTCTAAAGCTTGCTTAAAACAAAAGAAACGTTAGCAACTCAATATATTCGATTAGTTTTTATGTAGAGTATCTTTCTTGACTTTTAGACTTCATGATAAATTTAACTCTCAATTATTTTTTCTATTCGTATAATTTTGACCTACAGTTGTAAGCTTTTACGGGCGATGTTTGTGTAAAGAACAAATAAAAACGTTTACTTTTACGTAATATTACTGAAAATACTATCGTTTCAGAAAACAAAGCTCGCATTATGTTTATTACTGTTTCTTAAACTATTTATTATAAACGATTACTATAACTTGCTAGTTAATAAAATTTTAAGGAAAGTAATACCAACTCAACGAGCAATCTGCGTATTACGGTTTTTAATATTTTCTCAAACAAAATATACCAGAGAAAGGTCAGAAGCGTTTCTCTGAGTACTATGACCATCGTACTGCGATCGCCAACCCGGCTGCCAAGCGTGACGAATCTGGCAAAACCCTCAAAATGATGGACAGCTAAAAAACCCCGGCCCCCAAGCCCCAGCAGCCCTGCTATTCCCAGCCTTGGCAACAGCTGTGGTAACGGCAGAGCAAGGGCCCTGCCGTTGCCACTGCTGTTACCAAGGCTATTATCCTAACCAATATTATAAATGCGAAAGTACCTCTGTCTGTCTGTCTGTTACTCTTTCACGCCAAAACTACTGAACGGATTTGAATGAAATTTGGTATACAGATGGTCTAGACCCTGAGAAAGAACATAGGCTAATTTTTATAGTTAGGATAACACATAGGCCATATTTTATAAAGTTTAACGCGGGTAAAACCGCGGGGCACAGCTAGTACTATATAAGGCTAAAGATATTGTGCGGGTCGCTGGAAACCGCTGGATGCGAATAGCGCAAGACTGGCAATTGTGAAGATATTTGGGGAGGCTTTTGTCCAGCAGTGGACGTCTTTCGGCTGATATGATGATGATGAAATACTGCGTCTATTATGTATTGTGTGTGATCTGCTGTGTGCTAACGGCATAGAATATCGCTACCTCATCTCAAGCCGTAAGGATGAAAATACGAGCAAGTGGGTCACCTGATGGTAAGCGATCACCGCCGCCCATGTAGGTACACTCGCAACACCAGAGTGGTTACGTCCTTTATAAGAGTCAGCAAACCAGTGTTGCTGATCCTTCCCCCCACCCCGATGAGCTCTGGCGTCCTTACTCACACGCAGAAACACTACAATTTATTAATGTTATTATTAAGGAATGTCTTCTGTAAGGTAGGAGGTCCCCAGTCGGGCTGCTCTTTGAGCGAATGAACGCTGTGCCCTACCCCGCTTAATGTTGTGGGTAATATACTACTTGTTAGTATATAGATAATACTTTAAGAAAATTCTTAAGCAGCTTACATAAATTATTAGTATGTAAGTTTATTGTTGACCTACACACATAATTGCCTTTCAACAAACACATCTTTAATTATGTTATGTTTTTTCAACTATAACTATTTACTAATCTATGCTAATGATCTCGTATCTAGTAAATTGTTTAAGAAAATACTTAAGCACTGTAATAAGCGAAGTGGGCGTTCGGTGATTATTACTATGCTTAACTAATTTCTTTTCGTTGTAAGATAAGGAGTGCTTAATAATTGGCGTGGTTAGTAAAGACTTGAGTTTGACGCCGCAGGTCGTGGGTTCGATTCCCACCCAAGACAGATATTATTTTTCTCTGCATCACCCTAAGGTAGACTGGTAGAGTATGCCTCCGGCATTAAGCCCGCCTCTGTAAAACCATGTGCAAAAACTTTAAATAAAAAAAAAATTGTGTGCATGAACATGTCTGTTTGTCTATTTTATTTTATTTCATAGGTACAGAAACAGACTATAGACTAATAACAAATCAATAATATCATTTACTTATATCACTGTTAAATCTGAGGTCCAATTACATATGAAATAAAATAAAATAAATAAAATGTCTGTTTGTCCTGAGTCTGGATACAATTATTTACATAATAATGTATTTACAAAAGAAAAGTATAATATATACATCAGTTATCTGGTTTCCATAGTACAAGCTCTACTTAGTTTGGGATCAGATGGCCGAGTGTGAATAATATCCCAGGATATTATTATTACTATTAACTATATTATACTAGACAGCTTGCTAGTATATACTTAATAGCTCAAGAATATACTTAAGCACAGCTATAAACACCCACTCCGCTGGTAAAATTAGCAATAAAACTGATACTGATCTCAAGAAAATAGTTCACAGTATATTTGCTAGCTGATAATGTATGCAAATGGAAAGGATTCCGCTAGCTAGACTCAGGAAATAAACAAGTTAATAAACCTTGAACTTAGCTCAAATAGGTTAATGACCGTACTTATAAATAAATAACATAGTATCAACATAAGTATACGATTTGTGAATATTATTTTGCTTTTTGAAGTGGTCTCAGCAAGTTCTTAATAGATCTAGTTTAGTCTATCACCTTTAGTCCATAGTCCATAGCCCGTAATCGAATGGGCGAGGTAAAATAGATATTTGCGCCGCTATAAATATAATATAAATAAAATATAATGTAAATTTATAGTCTACTAGCTGTGCCCCACGGTTTTACCCGCGTTAAACTTTATAAATTATCACAGCTCCTCCCCCGTAGATGATAGCATGATAATATATATATTGACCCGACCTCTGAGTAATATTCATGTAAAATTTGAAGTAAATCCATGCAGTACTTTTTGAGTTTAGCCGGACATACATACAGACAAAAATTCTAATAACTATATTTTTGGTTTCGATGTCGATTGTAGATGACGCCCCAAGTATCCTTCTAAAAAAATATTCAATGTACAGTTTTGACTTTCCTACGATTTTATTATATGTATAGATATAGATAGTGTCTTTGCTTAGTCATGCCTTAAAACTTATGATTTCTTAGTCATAAAGAATAGATCTGCATATAAAAATAAATGTTTAAATCATAGGTAACCTGAAACTATCTATATGTACCTAGAAATAATTATAAATTAATTATACATTACTACAAACATGTGCTGACTATATACAAGCGCTTTTTTAAAATCTACGTGTATAAAAACCTTTTTTATTTTATTTGTTTAAACCAAAATATATATGTTTTCTTTTTGTCAGGATTTTTATTATGGTAATGCTGACGCATGCCATTCGCAGAAAGTGTTAACAGGTGGGTATGTCGGACTCGCACCGACTTAACCTACCTACCGTGGACTTCTCTTAGTGCCTAAAAGGGGGAGCCCCGGGTACGCGGGTATACTGCTCCGGTGCCCCCCTTTTGCGCCATGTCCCAGATGTTCGGGACACGTACCCTGGGAGGGCTCTGGATTGCCCTCCCATATTGCTCCTATGGACTCCTGCCAGTCTGGCACAGCGACAAACAGATCGCTGTCTTCCCGGAGCTGTTTGCACGTAGCGGCAGTAGAGGACACTTCTCTGACTGCCGCCGCAGCCCCGAGGGGGAGTTGGGCTACCGGCTGCCGCAGCTGCTCCGACGCCTCCTTCGTCTGCGAGCAGGATCAGATCAGTTTTTGGGAGCATGACTGCCTCACAAAAGGAGACCACGGCGTCCCACTTGGAGGAGTCACCCACCAGCATCGCCCCTACGATTGCTGGCGGGGATAGATCCCATCCGATCTCTGCGACCAAGACTCAGCTTTCGGCCTCCCAGGCCGGACACTCAGCGAGAGTGTGCTGGGCCGAGTCTTAGTCGCTCCCGCAGTGGTGACAGTGTGTCGTCGCTTCTCGGCCTATCCGGTTCAGAAACTCACCGAAACACCCGTGTCCGGTGAGTTTCTGAGACAGTCTGTATGTGACGCAATCACCTTTCCTTCCCACCCAGGCCTCGAGATGAGGCAGGATGGCACCGACGGCACGCTGCCGAGCGTTTAGACGTAACTCTAGCCGTGCGCGCCACTGCACTAGTACGTGCCGGTGGACATCCCGTCTATATTCAATGAGCGTCTGTTCTGGCGCCCTCCCGTTCTGCTGGCGGACACGGATTTCAGTGAAAACCGCTGCGTTAACTGCCGCCAGGAGGTCTTTTGTCTGGACTAATCCCTCTTATTCACCACTGCAACTCCTGTAAGCCAAGATCAACAGTGGCACACATTGATATGACACTGCAGTGAGGCTCAGGCATGTCCCGGAGAATCTCATTAATTGTCTTCGATCGCGCAACGAATTTCATTTAAAATCGGAAAGAAACAAGGAGGAGTAAGAAAATGAATAGTTCCACATACCTATATGTATGTATTACATACTCAATGAGTGTTAAACGTTGAAGTAGCTTAATTTCTGAGTATCTACGAGCTACGGAGAGCACTTTAAGCTGTCCTGGTTGTAGTCTTTAGACGGCAGTCATTAAGACTTATCAGAGGCCTGAATCATAATAATCTAATGGGTTTTCTTTAATAATAAAAAGACTTTTTTACAAGTCCATAATCCTTCGAAAGATTATAGCTTTTTTTAATTGCGGGTAGACGATTGGTACGCTAATGCCCGATTTCTTACTGGGGTTAAGGTCCGTTTACACCAGAGTCTCTTAAAGAGCGGTCCAGCATCCTTCTCATTATCTAAAGTAAGTGTCTTTATACTTACTTAATATACATAATAACGTGAGTTAAGGAGCTTAATTTGCCTATGAATCTGTACAACGTGTAACATCAACACCACAAAAATACACAAAACATAATTATTTCTTAATACAAGAGTAAAAATCAAAATTTTAGGCGCCCCGTTGAAAGTGCATTAGACACTTTGGGCGCCAAATTTTTGTTATTCACAAAGTGTTTAATTCGTAATTTTTTTCTGTTACGTTACACCTTGTATATAAAAGTTGATTTCTTTTCCTTTAACATTCTTTGGCAGGGGTATGTGTGATTGTTTATATTGTGAAGGTGATCCGTGACTATAAAAAGATTAAGAATCCTTACTATGCACTGCCTGCTAAAGTTAGATAAAATTAAAGCTTAACTTTTACATCAAAATATAGTAGCTAAGGGAATCGTTTAATCATATATATAATTAAAAGCAATTGTATTATTTATTAGTAATTGCTGTTGTTTCAGTCAGCTTCCCTGATAAAATTATATGCCTCGTAAAATGTTTGAAGGAGATACGCTTTGACTAATAAATAGTCTTGTTATCTATACCTAAGACGAAGCCGCCAGGAAGTTATATCTATTTATTTTCTCATCAGCAAATAAACAAGATATGCTTATATACAAGTTATATTCATTATCCGGGCATATTTCACTTGCTTGGGCCAAAATTTTAATGTGTGAGTTACGCGAATACAAACAACCGACCAAGTGCAAGTTGGATTTGCACATGAAGGGTTCCTTCATCAAAGGTGATCATCATATCAGCCGAAAGAAAACCACTGCTGGACAAAGGCCTCTCCCAAAGATCTCCATAATAAAAGGTTAAGGGTTAAACTTTATATTATTTGTGTGAAAATTGTCAATTACGGTTCATGAGATACAGCCCACTGACAGACAAACGAACAGTGGAAGTTTAGTACCTGATAGGAATCCGTTAGTGTTCTTTGGGTACAGAAAATAAAAAAATATGATATTTAAACATCTTAAATTACATTGACTTTCAACCTTATTTAATTCAAATATCCAAGGATCTGTAAACTCTCGTTTCTACTATTAATTTAATTTTGATAGTGTTTTTCTACCTTTCGTTGCTTTCTTTTTAAAGTAGGTATGCATATGACGACCTACGTCAGAGTCATGTTAGAGTCATGTAAACCGATATTTAATAAAATGAAGTTACATACATTGACGGGATTATATATCATGCAGGCAGGACTATTTGTGAAGGATCATCCCGAGTTATTCGAGACAGTCGAAAGTATATCTGTACGCATCTGCAGAGATTCTACCCGATTAAAAATACCTCTACAGAGAAGCACATTTGCCGTCAGAAATAGCCATGGCACGACAGTTAGAATATTTAATAAGATCCCTAAAGACATAAGAATACTGCCACGAAAACAATTTAAAACAAAATTAGGTATATGGCTGCAAACTAAATGCTTCTACAATATGAAAGAAATGACATTATGATATAAGATTATAAATCAAATAGTAAATTATTAATTTATGTTGATTAAGTGAATTTATAATATTTTGAATTCTTGACATTTAATATTCATAATAATTATAGTTATATGTTTAAACAATAGAGAATTATTATCCATGCTGTATTATGATTTAATTGTGATGTTTATTGTAAAGCCTAAATATTTGCATGCCGTTAAATAGGCAAAACATGCTGAACTTTGTATTAAGATGTACCATCCTGTAACCATGTTTTATCGCAAATAAATGATCTTATCTTATCTTATCTACATCTGGTTAACAAAATTTTATGGAAATATATGTACCTAAGGTAAGTGGGAAAACATAAATTTAATCGTCAAATGGGTCTCGAACCAGCACCCTACCAATCCGGGGTAGATGCTCTGCGTTAGGCTACGAACGATACATACGAGCAGATCAAATTTTGGATTACCTTGCTAACATCCCTCCGGAAGATGTAGATTTATTTATTTATTTCTCTCCTTAACACCTATCATTACAGGTCTTGACCTAATGCGATAGTGTTGGTATTAAAATTATAAACAACTTATTGAACTAAATTTAAAAATAAAAACTTATAACTAATTATTCATGCAACTAACTACCTTTAATAGAATCTTTACGAATTCACTCAAATTACATGAGAATATATCCACTTTTTCGTGTACTTCATTAGTTAACCTAATTGCTCGGGTGAGTGAGGTTTTTGCCCGTAGATTGGTCCTAGCCACCGGTACGGCAAGCAGTTGTGGACGCCGCCTTTTCCACACGTAATGGTCCGGCACCTGTAGCCTAAGGTGACGCAGAACCCCTGGATTGTGTGCCTCACCACGCAATACCTTTACCACATACGCGGCCAGAGCAAAGTTCCGTCTCACCCTGAGTTCATTGTACCCGACCATACCAAGTACAAATAGTGTAGGGTACATTAGCGGATAAAACGGATATACACCATACAACTTGCAGTACAGATGCCTTACAAATTTATTCTGGATGCGCTCCAACATGTCACTGTACTTCGCTTCATACGGTCCCCATATAAGTGAATTGTGCTCCAACTGACTCCTCACTAGCGCATCGTACAAAACCTTAACCGTGGTTATATTTTTAAATCCTTGAGTCTGCCTCAGCACAAAACCTAGATTTCTGTATGCCCTCTTGCAAATCGTACTAATATGCTCTCGGAAAGTTAGGTCTGGAGTGAGAAGCACCCCTAGATCACGCACCTGTGAGACACGTTGCATCGGTACTGCTTCTATCTTGCACTCATGGCATATAGGAGTCCGCGCGCGCGTGAATGTCATCACCGAGCATTTGGAGACATTGAAGTGTAGTTTATTGTCATGACTCCACTTGAATACTTCGTTTATATCATCTTGCAATCTTTCACAATCAGATATATTCCTTACCTCGAGCAGCAACTTAAGGTCATCTGCAAACATTAAACATGAAGCATGTCTGACGACTTTTGGTAAGTCGTTTATCATAATAATAAATTCGAGAGGGCCTAGGTTGATGTTATCCAACGGCTTTGTTTTCTAGAAACATGGTAGACTGATGTGTTCGCAGTTGCATGTGAAAGATCATATCATAAAGAAAACACCTTCCAAAATTAAATTTAATACAATTAAGAATATGCTACAGAAATAAAATTTTAGTATGTAAAGTACTTAAGAATTTTTATTTTTAGAAGATTCATTTTCGTTTTCCAAGTAATCGATCGAAAGGTTTAGCTTGTCTCTCTAATTACTTATAAGTGCTCAAAAGGCGAGTTGCCTTTTCCTTATCAAAATATAAACCTTTATTATTCCAATTGACAAAATGACGGGGCGTTGACGCGCGTACAATTTGCATACCGACTCCTAATTACATTGGACACTGTTAATTGTTAAATAAATTGGTTTGATTGTAATTAAACGTTTTAAAATAAATTATGTTTTTTTAGGACAGAGGCGTCTTCTCAGGATTTTATATCTCACAAGCAGTACACTGTGCGCATTGTTACGCCCCTAACTAAAATAAATTTGAAGGAAAGACGTGATGTCTTTCCTTCAAATATTCAAATTTATAAAAACACGAGACATAAATAATCAGTATCATTTGACTGTCGGTCAAGAGTTACACCCAATTATATGGTTAATTCCTTGGGATTTTCCTGGGGCCATTTAATTCCTAGGGCCCACAATTGACAATATTTCATATTTTTAACTGCCATGTATTATTGCGTTATTTAAAAAATTCAAAACTAGGGCACCCATATTTTTCCGTTTTGCGAAATTATGAACTTTTCATTCATAATTTAAACTTCCAAATTCGATGTATTCTAAAAAGACGTAACCGCCAAATGACGCCATTCATACGGTGGAATAGCCATCGATCTTTGCTTTAATGTGACCCGTTAAAAAAAATTACTGTCATGTCATTTATTACGCGTATTGTCTAACTGTCTTGTCAAACTCGTTGGCGCCTAAACTTGTTTACGTTTGTGTAATGTTTTCAATTTCAAATTAAATAAAGAAATGGTATTTTTGTTTTAAGGTGTCAGTTTTGATATGTTGTCAACTTGGATAACTTCGATTTACAGAGAGAGAGGTTGGCTTGCGAAAACGCACAACGGCACTTTTCGAGGGGTTTACAGAAGGCACGTAAAGAGGAATTTCTACAGCCGTGACTGTGTTCGTGAAAGGTCTTGATTTAATATTCTCCTATTTCCCCCTCTCCTCCTCAAGAAAGAAAGCAAAAGAAGAAAGAAAGAAGCATCTAAGTGCTTAAATAAATTGGTACCTAGCTTGTAGGATGCTATAGGTTAACACTTTCAGACATGTATGCCGTTTTTAATAGCGTGCAAATGATAAAATTAATTAATAGTGACATAACGATTTATTGCACTACGAAATATAAATATTCGGATTATTAAAGTCAATAGTACATATTTAATATAGCGACCAAAAAAAAATTAAAAATGATACGATTGTATAGTTAATCTAATACGTCAAAATTATGTTAATATTGAGAGAGCAAAGACGATTTAATTATTTTTCAGTAATGAAACAACGAGCAAAAAGTCTGGTCTTGGCCGTTTTTAGTTCTAAGTGATCAGTTTTGTTTACCAGGCGTTTATTTATGGCAATTTGGAATTATATTTTCATTTATTTTTGTAGGTGTGTACTCCTAAAGCGGTCTCAACGTTTATTCATATAACTAGCTGTGCCCCGCAGTTTTACCCGCGTTAAACTTTATAATATCACAGTTCCTCCCCCGTGGGTGATAGCGTGATAATATGTAGCCTAGATGTTGACCCGACCTCTTTGTAATATTCATGCAAAATTTTAAGTAAATCCATGCAGTACTTTTTCAGTTTAGCCCGTACATACATACAGACAAACAGACAAAAATTCTACACACTATATTTTGGCTTCGATATCTATTGTAGACTAGCTGTGCCCCGCGGTTTTACCCGCGTTTAATTTTATAAATTATCATTGCTCATCCCCCGTAGGTGATAGCGTGATAATATGTAAATCAAAATCAAATCAAATCTTTATTTGCTCAAATATGGTACATAGTAGCCTATATGTTGACCCGACCTCTTAGTAATATTCATGCCAAATTTGAAGTAAATCCATGCAGTAGTTTTTGAGTTTAGCCCGGACATACATACAGACAAACAGACACACAGACAAAAATTCTAAAAAATATATTTTTGCTTCGATATCTATTGTAGATCACGCCCCAAGTATCCGTTTTAAAAAACATTCATTGTACAGTTTTGACTTTCCTACGATTTTATTATATGTATAGATCACGCCCCAAGTATCCTTTTAAAAAGATATTCAATGTACAGGCGCCAGCACATCATGCTACCCCCATCTGTCAAATTTCCCCAAATGAAAGTGAACCTTATTCTATTGTGATAAAGTTTTCAAATCTATAAAAGAAATTTGACAGATTGGTGTAGCTGGATGTGCTGGCGTCAGTACAGTTTTGACTTTCCTACGATTTTATGATATAATATAGATAATATCTCTATAACTTTGGTCTTGTTTTACAGTCCAGTGAGAATAAGGTCAGTTGTAAACGAAAATAGCTGCGTAGAATGGTTTATTACCATTTCTCGGAAAAATAAACGATGTCCGACATATTCAAGTGAATAGAAAATCTATTTTATTGCTTACCAATAATAATTTAGGTTTAGTACATTGTTGACAAGTCTTTAACCACTTCGTTTAATACTTGTCAACAATGTGTTAGAAGAAGAGTTTTATGAGTTAGCATTGCAGCGTTGGTCAAGGTCCACTTGACCAACGCTGCAATGTTGGTCAAGTGGAAGCGTGTTCAACCACGGATAGTGCAGTCCTGGGTTGAAATCCCGGGTCTGCCTTGAACTTGTATTGTGTATGTATACCAAACAAGGAAAGAAGAGTGGGCCCGTCTATCAAAATAAAAGATGGTGATCTTAACCTTCGTATTTTCCCGTTTTAGTGTTCCGTAAAAAAACGGAACCCTTATAGATTTGTCATATCTGTCTGTTCGTCCGTATGTCACAGCCACTTTTTTCCGAAACTGTAAGGACTAAAGTGTTGAAAATTGGTAATAATAGATGTATTTTGTGAACCGCATTAAGATTTTCACACCAAATAGAAAAAAAAAACTGAATATCAAATATTTTTTTTCGTCTAACCCATAATGTGGAGGGTATTTATGGATAGGCATTCAAAAATTGAGGTTATTAAAATATTGAGGTTCCTAATATAATTTTTTTTTCTAAACCGAATTGTTTGCGCGAGAGACACTTCCAAAGTGGTAAAAAGAGTGTCTAACTCCCCTGTAACTTCTAAAATAAGAGAATGATAAAACTAAAAAAAAATATATGATGTACATTAATTACCATGTAAACTAACAACGAAAATTGGTTTGAACGAGATCTAGCAAGTAGTTTTTTTTTATACGTCATAAATCGTAAACCGCAATTATTCTATGGTAATGCACATCACATTACCATAGAAACTAACATTGAAAATTTGCTTTCATTTAATCAACTGAAATACTTGCTACTACGGAACCCTTCATGTGCGAGTCCGATTCGCACTTGGCCGGTTTTTAGTGTAGGAGCTATCACTGCTATACCAGACAATGAAAGCATGCCGGGGTTTTAGCCGTCTAGCAAATAAAACTACAAACTAAGTAACCTTTACCAGTGGTACCCTTTGCGTACTCTAACTCTGAAGTTAGATAAGATAAATGCCTACGCTTTATTGCACACCATAGGTATATGAAACATGATAAAATAATTACTAATCTAAATCTAAACATCATGTAAAAAATAGAAGGATAATAAGTTAAAGATTACTACCATATTGTGTCTCCTTTTCATTATCCACCATAATAGCTGTGTGACGGTTTATAAATAAATAAATAAAATAAAATGAAAAAGGTATTTATTCACGTAGACTTTAAAAAAGCGCTTGTAAATAGTCAGAACATGTTTGTAGTAATATAGTTGTATACATTATTATTTCTAGTAACATAGATATTTAGGTACACATTGTATTGATTGTATGAAAACATTTATAAAATTTATTTTATTATAGCAATGATATTTACCTAGCTCGTATCAAGTTATTGTGAAGAGATTATGTTTATTTATCTAGTTTAAATCTAATATTTTTACTACATATTGTCAATGGTTCTGTCTATATTAAGGTATTATTATGACGGACCTTGTGTTAATAACGACGGCCACGCTTTAATGCTACCACCGGTTCCAATACGCCCCCGGTTAAGAATATCATCACCCCATCTCATCCCGAGGAGGGTGTAGAAGTCGAGTCGAGGTAATAATTACTAGAGAATGGGCAGCGGCGTCTCTCTACCTACTACTACCATCATACTGCGTTATGGCATGTCCCTCCAAATACACAACTCCATTGGGGAAATCTTTGGGGGAGACCTTAGTCCAGCAGTGGATGTCTTTCGGCAGACATAACGATTTTAAATGGCATTAATGCTTTTTGTGGCAGTACGTATACCTACTGGTTTCTTAAGATTTATTTTTAAAATAAAATAAAATAAAAAGGTTTTTATTCACGTAGATATAAAAATGCGCTTGTAAATAGTCAGAACATGTTTGTAGTAATACAGTTATTATTTCTAGTTACAGATATTTAGGTACACGGAATGTTAAAACATTTATACAATTTATTTTATAATGGTAGTGATATTTAGCTAGCTTGTATTAAGTTATCCTCCGCTATTAATGTAAAACATCGAATATATTGTAAATGCAAGAATAAATCTAAAAATTGTATAACAAATTAGTAAACAAGTGCGGCATTAAAGTGAGTACTTCACACGAAGCTCAGAATAAAGTAAAAAAATTCGTTTCTGAACTAAACTACAGTGAAACTGAGCAACTACTAAGATCTCTAATTTAAACACACATGCGATTTATTACGACTACACACACACACACTTTATACATACACACACATACACTTCATACATTAATTATGTATTATTTTTAGCTAAGATTAACAAAACTTATTTTTTTGGTATTCATAAATTGTATGCAAGTAAATAAATTAATAATTTAATTAACCATCATAATCCTTAGTCAACATGTAATAATAATGGAATGTAACTTTTATTTTATAGTTAATAATGATATAAACTGTGAGCTAGTCCTACCAGGCAATCGTATTTTGTATGATAACCTCGATAATTATTTCTAGGTACATATAGATATTTAGGTACACGGATTGTTCACCATTTATAAAATTATTGATATTTAGCTAGCTTGTATTAAGTTATTGTCAACACAAATGTTTATAAGTTATGTTCAAGATAGAAGTCACTTTTACCATAAAATATCTCAATGTTATGAAGATCGTTAAAACACGCGCAATAAAATGGTTGATCAGTAAAGTTGTCAAGTTTTGCGCCCTCCACAATGAAGGCATCTCTCAACGGGGTTGTCTGCTAAGATTGCTGATTATGATAAGTTCGCCTTTGTGAATTTTCTTTGTGTAATTATATTTCCACTTTTTGGGGAACAATACAGACGTTTAGATCATAATCTCAGCGAACGGGTTAAACTGTTTTGTGATGCGTAATTTTGTTTAAGCTTCAAAGTGTTAGAGTGGTACGATATTACCCTCTCCGATATTCAATCAGATGAGTGGTTTCGGTTCTTCAAATATTAACGTAGTCCGTTGAAGAAAATGTAAATAATAACAGAGTTTGAGTCGATGTTCAAACCTCAAAGATTTATTATGTTTATATTTATAAAAAAGTGGTATAAAATTGTAATATCGGGTATAAATCGGCGGTTAAACTGACTGCCTTGTTGGTCTAGCGGTAGCGTATTCACCCGCAGAGAAAGAGGTCCTGGGTTCAAATCCCGGGTCGGACCAAAAAGGATATTTCTCTAAAAACGAAAATTTCCCAGCATCAGCCCGAAGTAAAGGGTAATAAAAAAAAATAAAAAAGAGTTGGCGGTATTATACCCCCGTGTTTCGGAGAGCACGTAAAGCCGTCGGTCCTGACCTCTTTCCGGTCGTGTCGCTAGGCGTCCCATCAGATTATGAGAGTGATGGAATAGAAAGTGCTCCTGTGTTTGCGCATACTTGAGCACTATAAAATGTTATCGTAGGCTTATTATAGAGCACAAGTGTTAATATTAGTGTATTTTTCTCAACATTTTAGTATGGTCATCAAAGGCCTTTACCATAGGGTCACCAGCATATTATATAGGATCACTGTCATGATCCTATGGGATGACTAGCGACACGACCAAAAAGAGGTTAGGTACAGAACCTCCAAAAACCTTTACGTGCTCTCCGAAGTATGGGGGTGTAAAAACCGCTAACTGCAAATATTTACTTTTAAAAACCCAACTAAATCACTTTTTGGCTTGTCCCAGGATTTGGGTGCAAATCCTGGGACAAGAAATAGTTAAAGTTAAGGTTCAAACCCCAAAGAGGGTGTACTCTGGCGCAGCTAATTAAGTTTTAAGTGTTACTAAGCTAGATGGCTTGAACCCTCACTCACCTCTTGTCCGGTGAAGCAGCGAAATCTTCCTAATCTAACTGTAAACGTTTCGTCATGATTTGGAGATTTAAAATTGAGATAATCAATCCTTGGACTTTTGACATTTTGCAGCTAAGTGGCTCCACTTAAGTGAATAACAAAACGGTACCTTTTATAAAAAGTTATTCGATCACACAAAAACATAATAATATATTACCTCTTTATCTCAATGATTTGAATAATATACATTAGATGTATTTAATAGGTATTAAGAATTATCCTTTCGTTATATTTCTATTTTTTTATTTATATTTATGGAGGTATGTATAAGTCATAGTATTATAAATAATAGTAATAATATCTCGGGACAATGTCACACAGATCATCCTAGCCCCAAACTAAGCAAAGCTTGTACTATGGGTACCAGGCGACGATATACATACTTATATACTTAGAAAACATCCATGACTCAGAAACAAATATTCGTGCTCATCACACAAATATTTGCACTTACCGGGATTCGAACCCAGGATCACCAGCTTCGTAGGCAGGAGCACTACCAACTAGGCTACGGTGACCGTCAATGTTTAAGTTGTATAGTATATATTATATATATGACTCATTTTAGTTTTTTTCTTCAATCGTACCCATATTTTAGTTTTGTTCTGCAATATCTGTACCTAAAGCTCTTATCTAATTATCTCTGCTCCACCTTAAGGTTGACTGGGAGAAAATGCCTTAGGCATTAATTAAGTCCGCCTTTGTACTTATACATGCATAAAGTTTAAATAAATAAATATTATTTACTTTATTTTGAGACACTCACAGCCAGTTGCTCTCACCGGGCCGTAAGTGATCGGCGAGGTTAAGCACCCAAGCACGCGGTCAGTCTAAAGATGGGTGACCGGCAAAGTGGTTTTATTTCTTAGAGTCTCCGTTCATATCATCAGAAAACCAGCGCTGCAACAGTAATGTCGCAGCTAGTGCTGAGATGGAACCAATTCGGACTCGCACAGATAGCAATTAAGAACTTCTTTATGTGTACCTATATATTATTATTATCTGTGCTTGTTTACGGAATAAATATTTTTTCTTTCTTTCTTTCTTTTCTTTTCTTTCTTGGGAGGGCGACAACAGTCGATAAGCCGTCTCAGAGGTCTACTGGACAGTTTGAACAACTATAATAATAATGTCCTCCTAGCCGAATTCTGGCCACGGCGACCAGTCTCAATAAAGATTAGCCATCTGCGCGGGACATAATAGCGCACAAGTGTGTGCGCAAACACTGGAGCACTTTCTATTGGGACGCCTAGCGACACGACCGGAAAGAGGTCAGGTACAGGACCGACGGCTTTACGTGCTTTCCGAGGGTGTAATACCGTCAACTCCCAGACTTCGGGCTGATGATGGGAAATTTTTCGTTTTACAGAAAAGTCTCAAAATCACTTTTGTCCAGACCCGGGATTTGAACCCAGGACCTCGGTGTCGGCGGGTGAACACTCTACCGCTAGACCAACGATGCAGTGACCAACTATGACACTAAGGTATATATACTATATATTTACCTTTTTTTGTTTGACTGTCTGATCAGTCTAGCGGTACGCGATCAACCGCTGAAAATGAGGTATTGGATTCAAATACCGGGACGCTGCACGTGTAGCGCAGCGTCCCGGGTTCGAATCCCGCGCCGAACAAATATTTGTGTGACCCATAAATAGTTGTTATGGGTCTGGATGTAATTTGTGTCCGTCTATTATATGTTTGTAAAGTACCCTGCGACACAGGTAAATTCCATAGTGTGGGCGTTGTATAAAAAAAAACATACATTTTACTCTTAAGAAGAAATAAGTTTGACTGTCTAACTCTGTTTGACAGTCTAGCGGTACGTTGTCAAACGCAGACATTGAGGTATTGGATTCAAATAACAGCTCTCACCAAAAATTATCTTTGGTATTAAAAAATATCCGTTTACCCCACATTAGCTTCCATTGTCTGGTGAAGCAGTGAACGCCTCCTAACATAAAACGACATATATAAAAAGATAGAGGTGTTATACGCCCGTGCCTTAGAGAGCAGGTAAATCCCTCAGTCCTGAAATAGTATAGATTATAATATCCTATTAATATTATAAACGTGAAAGTTTGTAAGTATGTATGAATGGATGTTTGTTACTCTTTCACGTAAAAACTACTGAATGGATTTTAATGAAACTTTACAATAATATAGCTTATACATCAGAATAACACATAGGCTACAATTTATAAAGATATTGTGTGAATTGTCCAAAATATGACGATAAGTGTCAAGTAAGTAGGAAAACATCTACCATCTGCGAGCTATTCCGGCGTGCATTGCCAAAACCGCTAGAGGTACACATCCTATTAATATTATAAATGCGAAAGTTTATGAGTATAGATGTGTGTTTGTTCCTCTTTTACGCCAAAACTACTTTAACGCGGGTGAAACCGCGGGGCATTGCTAGTTTTTCATAAATGAAAGATTGCTGTACCTAAATAAATAATTGTATGTCTATATGCAGGTTTTACTTTGTACGATATTTTTATTCAAAATGTATTATTTTTCAACGAAACTGAAGCTGTGTGAATAATCATAGTGTTATAAAAATATTACAAATGAAGTTTTATGTAAAACAAATACTAACGAATTATTAAATATTTCTTCATTACCTGAAGTGGCCTTAAAAGCACATCAAACCGATTCTAAAACAACGTTCAAATTAAAAATAAAACAAGAATACAAACCTCAACACAAATATACACTCGCAAAAATACAAATTCAAAAATAGAATCACAAATCCGCGCGGACCTCGCGCCGGCGCAGCACTGACTGCGCAGCATCCGGCGAATGACCTGCCAACTTGTATAGAGTGGTCAGTAACTGGTTCTGTTAAGACATTGTTTGTGAGTTTATCTCGTATGGATTTTGGCCGTTTTATTGTTTTAAAGATTTGAGCACTAAGTGAGTACCTGTAATAAAAAAAATAACATGATCATTTTTTTTCAATGGTCACACATTAGGACTCACATTTTAAAATCATTTGTGTAATTTTAAAATATTTACATTGGGCTGTTAGTATAAAAAATTGGGGTTGCAAATATTTTGAGCACCTATATCAATAACAATGTTTTAAAAAACCGGCCAATTGCGAGTCGGACGCGTGCACGAACGGTTCCGTACCATTATCTATACTGAGCAAAAAATTCACGGGCGTTGGATGGGAGGCAGCCCCCTTAAATATTCATTTTATTTTGTTTTTTAGTATTTGCTGTTATAGCGGCAACAGAAATACATCATCTGTGAAAATTTCATCTGTCTAACTAGCATGGTTCATGAGATACAGCCTGATGACAGACGGACAGACAGACAGACAGCGAAGTCTTAGTGATAGATTCCCGTTTTACCCTTTGGGTATGGAACACTAAAAAATAAGCGATTCCTATAATGTAGTGTAGTTGGCAATATGATGCTCGCATCTGCTTGATGGGAGACACTTACCCTATGGACACTAGGAATTCTCAGAAAGTAAGCATTTATTATACCATACAACGTGGTGAGTATTTTAGTTATTTACAATACGTGTATTTGCAAGATAAAGAGAAGATAATAAGTTATATCCCGTCGTTTCACAAAGTGCCGTTAGACATAAACACATAAACACTGCCTACGATAAATATTCATAAATACTAGTAGTATACTTCGCCTTTTATTATTAATTTTATAGTCTAAATATAACAGTTAATATTGAAGAAAAACTTATTCACAATCAAATCTCCAGCTGAAAATAAAAGTCCTAATCAAAAATATAAAATGTTCATAAACCCAAGTCTCTCTATGCTTTCTTTCCACTGCAAAAACGTGAGATATCATGTAAGGATCGTCAGTTACTTTAGTCATAAAGTTGTTTTACCTATACACATTTTGTGACTGTATCATTAGCAGATATTTTCATGTAATAGTACTAACTGGGTCTTGCAGTTTTAATTTAAGCTTATCCACTAATTCTGGGTCTAACTTACCACGCTTTCAAATAACATTCAAATCCGTTATTCCTTGTTTTGCGTGATGCAGTAACACACTTTTAGACTAGGATATAATAGCATGGCAATCGAATGGCAACATAATATTTATTTACCTTATAGCGATCTATTACAGATATGAGAAGTAATTTCCACGTAGCAGCGATTTAATTAATTTCGACGGGCCTGTTGGCGAGGTTGGCAAATATCTTTTCACGCCGAAGGTCGTGGCTTCGATTCCCATCCAGGACAGATATTTGTGTGCATGAACATGTATGTTTGTCCTGAGTCTGGGTGTAATCTATACATATAATAAAATCGTAGGAAAGTCAAAACTGCACATTGAATATTTTTAAAAAAGGATACTTCGGGCGTGATCTACAGTCGACATCGAAGCCAAAAATATAGTTTTTAGAATTTTTGTCTGTGTCTGTTTGTCTGTATGTATGTACGGGCTAAACTCAAAAAATACTGCATGGATTTACTTCAAATTTGGCATAAATATTACTTAGAGGTCGGGTCAACATATAGGCTACATATTATCAAGCTATCACCTACGGGGGAGGAGCTGTGATAATTTATAAAGTTTAACGCGGGTAAAACCGCGGGGCACAGCTATTATCTATATAAGTATGTATTTACAAAAGAAAAGTAACATGTAATATATCAGTTGTCTGGTTTGCATACTACAGCTCTGCTTAGTTTGGCCTCCGATGACCGTGTGTTAATAATGTCCCTGGATATTATAATTATTATTTAATTTGTCCTGCTGGTCGAATACTTATTATAGAACTAAAGATGTCTAATATCGATACAGTGACTAAACGTAGGTGCATCAGCTGGAATACTTCCACTGCTGGATAAAGGCTTCCCCCAAGCATCTCTACAACTGCCGGTCTTGCGCTGTCTGTGTCCTGTGGCAACCCACGATCCTAGTAGTAAGATGACGGTCCACCTCGTGAGGGTCTTGCCCACAAGCTGAACAGGCTCAAACTGTAAGACGCTGCGTTGGTTGGTCACTACTTAGGAAACACTTAATAATAATGTTATTAAATAGGTGCTAGCATACTAACTATAATATTTGACCTAACGTAGCTTATTACGTTGACAGAATTGCAAGATTTGGCTATTCGTATACCTATGTTGTTGATGCGACCTCATTTCTTTTTCTAGGTAGTTTTCCTGTTTTTCAAGTAATATTTAGATACAATAAGGGGAAAGTTACAATCAGCAACAGCTAGACGTAAACAACCTGTCAAAAACCATACTCTAAATTAAAGGTTACCTACCATATAGTCTTATTTCGATTACCTACATTAACTATTACCACAAATATAGTTTAGTGTTTAATCATTTGACATATACTTTGTAAAGAGACTTAAATCGGTAGATGTACACAATATAACTGGACTAAAATTTGGGCATGTTTAGAAATTCCTGTATTTAAAGCCTAAACTAAATTTAAGATCTTTGTGGCTGCGCTGCTCTGAGCAGTGAACGCCCTCCGACTAAATAAATGTAAACAGTATTTTGTGTACTTTATTTTTGTTCTACAGTAAAAAGTATAATTTTGTGAAAAACAGTATAATACTGTTCAAAACAGTATAGTTGGCCACCCTAGTTAGCGTGTCTGTTAGAAGTACCCTAAAATTAAGCTAGTGTGTGAGTAAAAATACTGATTATCTACTTGCAATAACCCGTAAATTACAGCAAAAATTGTTAAAAAAATCACTTGGTCACTGACGAACCATGAGACAAGGAGTTGGAAAGAGCCCAGAGTGGCATTAAAAAAAGGATCTGCTTGCTCGATTTGGCTGGGGCACTGCAATTGCAGTTATTGGGTTTCAGTGATTGATATAATCTAGTGGAATTGACTAGAGTAGGACATTGAACCCAACGTCTATTGTGTAACAAGGTTCTGTATTCATTATTTGCGCCCAAATATTCAATCTTAATTCATACATATGTGAAACTTAGAAGGAATTTGATCTTTTAAGCTGCAAAGCTAAGATTCTGAAAAAAAATCGGTGGATATGTGAACCTGATCCAAATGGGCATTTACATAAAATTTTCTCATTGATGTCCTTATATATAAATTATACTTATTTCAGAGACGTACTTAACTCTACATGAGAAGTTGTGTCACTATCCTGACAGGTTGATCAATTCCCCAAGAGTGAATTAAGTTATGGCTTTACGTCGAATTTAACTTATATATACGAACATAAGACCTTGTTTATGCTTATCAACTGGACCGCAGCTCAAGTTGTGTCAAATAAAAATAATGCATTTTAATTTTACACGGTTATCTGGCCTTTGTTTAAATACTTAGTTTCATTGTAGTTGCAAAGTTAAATAAAATATATAATATTTAGTGTTGGAGTATTTGTAAAACACTTTAAAAACATTTCGCCACCTACGGCTGTCTTTTTTACGTTTGAAATAAAATCTAAAATCTTTTCGACGTTTGAACAAATAACTGATTAATTTTTTAAATTAATGTTTTTAACATGATACAGTTCAAAGATCTATTATAATTATCTCTAACATAACATTACGTCATTATCACATTAGCTTCATAACAATATTTCCCACGACAATAAATCAAACAAAAGAAAAATATGTGTTCTCTGTATACGGTATTAGCACCTCTAGGTAAATCAAATAAACCAGTTCATTGACTCGTAAGGATTAAGCATACAGGTAAAATTTAGTCACTTACGTTTTTAGAGGCAGGATTTTGAATTTGGAATTGTTATTAATTGATAGTGTTTTGTTTTTATTTTTGCGGTGACTTATTGGGTTAGAATTTGCCGATAAAATTTAATGTAGCAGATAACTGGTTTGAACTGCATTTTGAAATAATTTGTGAGGATTTTTGTTTCTGGTCTTTTTATCATTTATTATATTAGGGTCGGCGTCTAGTAGAAAAACAAGGTATTTTTTTTTTAAATGATTGTTATAGATGATCTTATATTGACCAAAACTGGTGAAGACTTGACGTTAGGATGACGGAGGTTAGTTTATCCACCAATAGGATTTGAAACTGGGAATCGAACTAGGGCCTACACCGCACCAGTCAACAAAGTTGTATGTTTTTTTTTTATATCAGAGGGCGACAAACGAGCAAGTGGGTCACCTGATGGTAAGTGATCACCGCCGCCCATGGACACTCGCGACACCAGAGGAGTCGCGAGTGTGTTGCCGGCCTTTTAGAGTCAGCAGACAAGTGTTGCTGACCCTTCCCCCCACCCCAATGAGCTCTGGCGACCTTACTCACACTCGGAAACGCAATATTAAAATTATTAATGTTATTATTAAGGTAAGGTGGAGGTACTTCCCTATACGGGCGGGGATTGAGCAAATGAACGCTATGCCCTACCTCTCTTGAAACTTACCTTGTACATATGATACAATTATTATTATGGTACAATTAAAGTAAATCAACACAGATGCACATATTATATACATACCTACAGCATATATATTACCCATGACACTTTTTACGCGACCCTAATCTTGTCCCCCGAACATCTAAAAAGTTACAGACCCACTCCAATCTGAACCGGCATTGTACTACAGGACAGGAGAGTGGGCAATGCCTCACAGCTTCTTAAAATATGCTTCTGATCTCTGGTGAATGGGGTCAAGATAGTTTAAAACTATTTGCTTACCTGTTTTCGTTTCTCTTGCCGAAAACCTTTCATGCCAAAACCAGATTCTGAAGTAAACCTAGGTTGTCTCTGAACAGACTCGGGACTCATGTTAGTTTAATGCTGCTGAGGTAGAGATTAATTGGTGGTTTAAGAGGTTGAATATACAGGAGTAGAACAGCACCTGCTTCCAGGCGGCTGATGTTGATAATTAGTTTTAACAGAAAAAACCCACTAATACTTTTTGCTCTAGAGTAGTCTAGAGGGAAGTGGACCTACATTTTTCCAACTCCAGACAGTCAGGGACAGGGATATGCCTGAGCCTCACCTCTCAGTGTCATTTTATGGTGTGCTGGCTTGTAGGAGTTACAGTGGTCAGTAAGAGGGAGGGACTAGTCCTAAAGAAAAAACAAAAAACAGTATGTTTTGTCCTGTACCGGGATTTAAACCCAGGACCTTATTACCATCGGTTAAACACGCTACCGCGAGATCAACAGGTCAGTAGCCACGCTCACCTACCACCATTGTCCATCTAAAATCACTTAATTCGCCATTAACCTGAATCTAATGCCGTCATCAGTTCATCGACCCCTCTTAATTACTTGATTAATTATTGTTTGAATCATGACCTAAATTTATTAAAACTACTATTAATAGTTACATTTATGCATTTAACCATTACTTACCGCAGTATATCAGTTATCTGGTTTCCATAGTACAAGCTCTGCTTATTTTGGGATCAGATGGCCGTGTATAAATAATATCCCAGGATATTATTATTAGCTACCTTATTGAGTGGGCAACGTTTACCCTAATGTCAGAGCTGTTTAGGCCTCTGACATTAGGGTAAACTTGGTCTATTGGCAAAAACTGGAACCGACGGGAAGGTTTACTTTTCCTTCTGAATCACGGAGACGCTCAATAATTAAACAACTTCAGCAATCAGCCATCTACAAGATGTCACATGGTTCAAAATAGTAACTGATAACTAACGTAATTAATGCTATGTTGGATTTGGCCAAAAGTTTGATTTATTCAGGAGGAAGGCTCAAGAGCAAATGCTATTGAGTAGGGCTAAACAAGAACACAAAACTTCTAAAATAATTCAGAAAAACAGAGCGTAAATGGTGTTAGTTTTTACCCTATTGGGACCCCCTACAAGCAGAGTAAAATATAACGAAATTTACGCTGTGTTTTCTAAATAATGTTTATATTTATGTGTTTATCCTATTGTGAGCCTTAAATCTCAGCTTAAACATTTGCGGGAATAATAACAAAAACTAGTAAAACGTTTAATACAAAAAATCACTATATATAAAATAACCATTAAAATTGAGTGATAATTTTGTTGTAAGCATTTTGTTAAAGTCGCCCAAAGTAACTAAAGTTATATATAAAAAAACAGAAAAACTAGTGGGCTTCAGAGAAAGAGAGAAAGAAAATATTTGAGAGGCGAGCACAAATTTTATTTCTCTCTTTCTCTCATAGTCAGTTACGTTTACGGCCACCTTGACTAAATCGACTAGGTAGACGAAATTTTATTATTGTTTGGCTAGAACGGAAAATTACTTCACACTAATTAAGTTGATAACTAAGCTTTCTATGTATGCTAACCCGCATAATACGTGGCATGTAGTTATGTATAACCTGTTTACATAATACTATCAGTGCCCTAATAGTTCATGAATTCTTACATAAATGTATGTACAAATATGGGTTTTGTATTGACATCTTGGTCTCTATGAGAGGCAAATTATATTTCGTCGCTGCATCCTCGAGATTTTCATATTACACAGTAGTAGTACACTCTTCAATGTACTGGACATCGAACACTTTTTAGAGCTTGCAACATTAAAAAGACAAAATGTCAACGTCATTTTTCCGCCGCCACCTGGATGTCACCTCATTCACTTTTCGTGTTGGGCATCGAAACATCAATTCTTTTTATTTTATTTTATTTTCAGTAAACAAGTGTTATAATTATATTATAGTGACATTTAATGTGAATTACTGTATTGGCCTATAAAAATGGGCTAGTTTAAGTTCACGAAGAAGGAATATGAAGAAAAATTTGGTGCCGATTGAATCTACGCAAATGCCGAGTGTCAGCAAAAAATGTAAGTACATACTTACTCTCCAGCAAATATAAAACATATTGAATCTTAAGGTGACCGACGGTTACCACGATACTATCATTTTATTTTATTACCAATTATGATTACATTACACTCCCCTGGCAAACAGGCGTGAGTCTATGAATAATTAGATTTTAGTTTTAGTAGCTGAATGTTTTCTGGCATTATTAGATTATTCTAACCTATTTTACAGTTAGCCATTCTATGGAATAAGATCTGCCCTTTGTGTCAGATAGTACAAGCCCTGTTTTTACAACAGGTATGTACCTGTTGTAAAACCCTAATAATTACAATGCCCTGGGGCAATTTTTGGGTTAAAATCATATGGAGTTGTGATGATTTATTATTTACAAACCTGATTACTTTACTTACAAAACTAACCTAGATATCTGCCACGTGTTCTCTGAACAATGGGGGCAAATTATAATGGACGCACTTAGCAAGGAGAATACAGGACTGAATCCTGAAATAGAAAATTTTCAGTTCCAGGAATTCATTAATGCTATAGAGGTTATTTTCATTCAACCATTCAAATAGCTTAATTCTAAATAATCTGCAATGTAGTTTCTATTTAGATTAGTAGGTAACAGAAACGTACGCAAATAGCCAGAATGCTTTTATTATATTTGATTAACCAAGTACACGTACAACTCAAGTACAAGTCCCGATGTTGATCCCGTCTACTTCTAGAACATGTATTAGTAACCCATGTTGGGTTACCAGTATAGCGAATATGTGATTGATTTGCTACTTTTGCAGACATGGTTTTTTTCAGTTAAGTTGACTGTGATTGTTGTAAAAAACTTGTATAAAATAGAATTCGTTTATGGTACACGTGTATTAGTTTTGTTTGATATCCAGTATAAGAGAAAATGTTGTTCATTGCTTGTCTATCAATTTGAAATGGTATTAGTCATTTGCTACGTAACTAAGTAGCTGTAAATATTGGATCTATTAATTTGAATATTATAAGTTAATTATACAGTATATTATATACATAATAACAATAAATAAATGTCTTGCCATTTCATCGCAGACTGGGCAGAACCAGTACTGTTGTCATAGTGGGGCCAACAGACAACTGATAAATATACTTGAATATCAGTAATTACATACAAATTATAGATAAATTGCACCCAGGTACGGAACTAATAATCGTGCTAATCGAACAAATATTAAAATTAAATTTAAGATTATCGTGTAGTTCCTTATTTTGATACGGTTACTCCAATTGTTAGATGCATACATATATTTACTTTAATTTAGTATGCTATGTTTAGCAGAGAGATCGGGCTCCCCAGATCTAGAAAACAAGTTCAGGCCTACTTTTTAAATTAAAAATGACCTTGATATATTTACTGGAAGAAGGATTCTAACGCGTCCAATATAAATGTTTACCCTTAATTAGAAATAGGTACTTTTTCTTTTGCTTGTTTCCTCCGTTTTTCACCAATTTTAAAATGATTATGCAAGATAATAGACAACGTGGCAGTAGATATTATTGTCGTTCCTCACTCGCCTAGTGAGATGTGAATCTAACAAAATAGTGTGGCAAAGCCAATAAAGAGGCCTTTTTTTGTAACAAGCACTCAAAATGGAGACAATTGAATTAATGATTGCATCTCTGTCAATAAAACGATAACGACACAGCGTGTAAAATTTATGGAACTTTGGTCATAATAATAACATTGATGATTAAAAACAAAAAAAAATTAATCCTGTAGCATTAAACTTCATTACATAACAGGAGCTAATTTCTCATCTGAAAATACATTCCGTTCAGCACTTTCTCCCATATTGAATAAACGATTTCGTTCATATGCTAATATCAGGATGGCTTATAGGTATTTACAAAACTCAGTGGTACTTGTTTTGTGAGTAGATGGTACCCAAACGCAGAAATACCATTGACAACTTAATAATAATAAATAAAATAAAAACATTATAGCACCTGTTGTGCTACCAATGTTCTTACATTCACTTCTAAAACCATATTTATTTGCAAATAAATCGTTGAATTTGACTTTATTATAATGTATATTTTAGAGAGTCGTGATGTGATTACGACCGAATATACGAATACCACACCAATATAATTATTGAACCATGATGGCATTATGGTTATTTACTCACATATGTATTGTAGCCTAAGCTGGCATCTAAAAATATATATATTAAAGAGTAGTGATGCGAATATAATTATTGAACCGTAATGCGATTACGGTCATTTACTCACATATGTATGTGTTTTATCTGACGCAGAGTAGCAGAGGGTTTGCTGGCGTTTAAAAATGTATATTTTTAAGAGTCGTGATGCGATTACGACCGAATATACGAATACCATACCAATATACTTATTGAACCGTGATGCGATTACGGTCATTTACTCACATATGTATGTGTTTTATCTGACGCAGATTAGCAAAAAGTTTTTCTGGCGTTTAAAATGTATATTTTAAAGAGTCGTGATGCGATTACGACCAAATATACGAATACCATACCAATATACTTATTGAACCGTGATGCGATTACGGTCATTTATTCACATATGTATGTGTTTTATCTGACGCAGATTAGCTGAGGGTTTTCTGGCGTCTAAAAATGTATATTTTATAGAGTCGTGATGCGATTACGACCGAATATACGAATACCATACCAATATACTTATTGAACCGTGATGCGATTACGGTCATTTACTCATAATTATATGTATTGTATTTGATGTAGATAATGAATTTGAGCATTCATTTTCATCAAATCTGTGAATAAGCTCCGTCATATCGATCCCGTTGGTCAAGATTAATACCCATAAAATTAAAGAGTCATGATTTGATTACCGAATATACGATACCAATATTATTTCTGAACCGTGATGCGATTACGGTCACTTACTCGCATAATAATATGTATTTTTCCTGATGTATCAGGAAAAATAATATCATGTATCAGGATAAATATTAAATAGCCGCGATGCTATTACGACCGAATATACGAACACCATATATAATATAATATCAATATTATTTCTGAACTATGAAGCGATTATGGTCACTTCCTCATATATGCATTTTTTTTACTAATGCAGATAATGTATCTGAGTATTCATTTTCATTAAATCTTGGAATAGGCTCCGTCGTATTCATACTGTTGCTCAAAGCTAATACCTATAAAATTAAAGAGTCGTGATTCGATAATGACCGAATATACGAACACATTACCCAATACAATTATTGAACCATGATGTGATTATGGTCACTTACTCGCATATTAATATGTATTTTTTTTTCTGATGCAGATAAAGTATCTGAGCATTCATTTTCATTAAATCTTAGAATACGTACCGTCGTAACGTTGGTCAAGGATAATACGCATAAAATTAAAGAATCTTGATTCGATAACGACCAAATATACAAACATCATAACAATATAATTTCTGAACCGTGATGCGATCCTTTGTTTAGTCGAAAACCATCCAATGATATTGCTTGATCCATAGTTCAACTGTTGTTTAGTTTTAGACTTCGTTTTTAAATAAGGGTGATAATGTATATTTTATTTTATGTGAATAATGCATCTGAACATTCATATTTAGCAAATTAGGGTATACGCTCCATTGTCGCCGAATAATATTGACCCGATTACAGATACTCTTGATAATGTTGTCGCTACGCAGGTTCCTACCGCTGATATTGCTACCCCGACGAAATAATCTAATAAAGATGAACTCTCAGCACCCGAACTTTGGCCGCAGGCCTTTTGGGATGCCTTAAGTGTATCAAAAATTAAAAGTTGTCATTTATGAACCTAAGATAAGAGACGTTGTTTCAAATATTAGGAATAACGATTCCAATATATAAAATTCTTGTAAGCGAGGCCTCAATCGCATCTAATTCTTTTATCACAATTAGAAGGAGATACGCCCAGGGAAAACCCTGATAGCATACATAGAACTAATAGGACCGTTTAGAGACACGTCTATCGCAGAAAGGTTAATTCTGACCACAAAAAAAAAAAAAAAAAAAAATATATATATATACCACAACGCAACTGTGTCCACAATCAGCCGCTGTATCTAGCAAGTATTGCAAGAGAGCGGATATTGACGCAAGCGTATACTCTGCGCATAGCGCTCGCCACGCAGAGACGTCCGTCGATGCGTTTCCATTGAAGTGATTAGGAAGGCAGCAGGATGGTCATGAAATTCCCACGGATTTAGTAAATTTTATGACAGATCGAATAATGATCCTGTATTTAAAAATTCCAGTTGATTATGGTTAAGTATAGTTAAAAATGATTAAGTTAATAAGATAAAGTAAATTATTGCATGTATTAATTCGTTTATGGGTATTGGTTCAATACTCTTACTAACGATTTCCCTAAAGCTCTAAACATCTACTGTGTAATATGAAAATCTCGAGGATGCAGCGACGAAATATAATTGAAGGTTAAACAAACTTACCTTAAGTGAAGTTTGACCATAATTATATGAGTCGCTGCATCCGAAGAGATTTTCGATCCCTCCCTCCCTTAAAGTATTCTTGTGAATACTTTCTTCCCGTTATTTGCTTTTCATGCTTTGCCTTTAGTGAAATCTTAAGTAGATGCTGTGTTACTCTGAAAAGAATGAGGTGACATCCAGGTGGCGGCGGAAAAATGACGTTGACATTTTGTCTTTTTAATGTTGCAAGCTCTAAAAAGTGTTCGATGTCCAGTACATTGAAGAGTGTACTACTACTGTGTAATATGAAAATCTCTTCGGATGCAGCGACTCATATAATTGTGGTCAAACTTCACTTAAGGTAAGTTTGTTTAACCTTCAAATATCTTTCAAACAATATAAAAATTCAAATACAGAGAGAGTTAACAAGTAAAAATCTAAAAAAAGGCTGCAAGCTTTTCGGTTTTCTACAGTCAGTTTCATGGAGAATGGGCTCAATACCACTATGAACATATCCCTGTTGGCGTGGTTAGTAAATGCGTGCTTTCCACGCCCCAGGTTGTGGGTTCGTTTCCCGAACATGTCTGTTTATCCAGAGTCTGGGTGTAAATACAAGGATATAAAGAAAAGTAGTGTATGTTGTATATCAGTTATTTGGTTTCCATAGTAGAAGCTCTGCTAAGTTTGGGATCAGATGGCCGGTCGGGGCCTATTTAAATTTTGAAATCTTGCCCTATGAAAAAGTGCGGCATAAGGATATTAGAACAACTAGAATAAATAAAACGAAACCTTTACTTATGTAAGAATTTATTAAATACACCAGTTACGACCAAATCCTTCGGTTTCTGAACATTCGATTGTATCTGTCGTTACTTGCCCTTTTGAATCGACTTTGGTTTTCATAATGGTCTCTACTGAAAATCTTATGAAGTCCTTTAAAGAAACCTGTATGGAGATTTTGAAAATATTTCTGTATACCTTTAAATACACCTTCTTTTTTATGCTCTTCAACAACATTGTCTTTGTCAAATTCTGTATCGATGTGTGTATACGTTATTTTATGTTTCTTGGTTTTAATATTACTTTCACTTGTTTCTGTTGTCTGTGGTTTTTCGGTTGTACTTATTGGTATAAGGGTGTTAAGATTATTTTTAATAGTGTAGTTTGTTATTATAGGTCCTGCTAAAGTTCTGTCGTCAGGAATATCTTCCACATTTTCAGTGACTTCATATGATGGAAAACTATACTGTGACACTGTTTGGGAACTTAGTGTTATCAAATCTTTTTCTGATGACCCTTTAGGATATTCTGAAGAAGCTTTTGGGTTTTCCGATGAAGTTTTCATTTTATCTGATGAATATTGTGGATATTCTGATGTGGCGTTATATTTATCTGATGAATACTTAGGATTTTCTGAAGACGCTGATGGGCTAACTGATGAATATTTAGAAGATTCTGATGAAATTTTATAGTTTTCTGAAGAATATTTAGGATATTCTGATAGCGCTTTATAGGCTTTGGATGAATATTTAGGGTATACCGACGACATCTTAGCGATTTCTGAGGTATATTCAGGATTTTCTGATGAGTCTTTAGAACTTTCTGATTTATATTTAATATATTCTGATGAAGCTTTAGGGTTCTCTGATGTATATGCAGGATATTCCAATGAGGTGTTATTGTTTTCTGTTGAAGATTTAGGGTACGCTGACGAAAACTTATAGTTTTTGGTATCAGGAATATCTTCCACTTTCTCTGTGACTTCATATGATGGGAAACTATATTTTGATACTGTTTGTGAAGTTAGTGTTATTAAATCTTTTTCTGATGACCTTTCAAGATATTCTGAAGAAGCTTTCGGGTGTTCTGATGAAGTTTTCACGGTTTCTGATATATATTTAGGAAATCCTGTTAACGCTTTATATGTTTTTGAAGAATATGTAGGATGATCGGAGGAGGTTTTTGAGATTTCTGAGGTATATGCAGGATTTTCTGATGAGTCTTCAGATTTTTCTGATGAATATTTAGGATGTTCTGAAGAGGCTTCAAAGTTTTCAGTTAAATATTTTGGAGATTTGGATGATGCTTCTGAGTTTTCAAATGAATATTTAGGATATTCGGATGACCCTTTATGATCATTTGAAGGACTACTGGCGTGTTCAGACGAGAACTTTGGATTTGATAATTTTGATTTGTCTGTTGAGGAACTGCTAGGATGTTCAGAAGCTGGATCTTTCGATGCTTTTGGATTTTCCGATGATACTGTGACTGTTTCATTCGTGGGTATATTGGTATATTTAATTTCAATTTCGGCTCTACGTGTTCCGTTATCAATATCGATCTGATCATCGTTGTAATAATTTTTATTCATATCTTTGATGTACTGCAGATATCCCTGTGCTGCTGTCATAGTTGTTATTGAAACCTGAAACAGCAACCATACGTCATTTATTGAATACTAAAATACCAAACGTTTTAAGGAATATTTTAGATTTTTACGCGATTTTGGGGTTTATAATGGATATATATATACTTGACTTCAGATTCGATTCTATCGTTACAAATGTACTTATAAGGGACGGCAAACAAGCTAAAAGAGGACTCGTGTTCTGCTTCATATCTGGGTTATATAGCATTGAGTAAGCCCAAAATGAGTGCAAGTTGTCGCTCAGTGTATGTATATATATTTTACTTCAGCTGCTTGTTACATGTTTTAAAAGGGATGGCACACACGCTGAAACAAGTCTCGTGTTCTCCTTAATATGGCATTGAGCAAGATTAAGAAGTACTACATTGAGAAGTATTGAGGATAAGTTGTAACTTATAATAACACTATCACCTGACATATATTCTGGAAGGTGGAAGTGCTTGTCTTACAATTGTTTACAGATTCATGAAAGATCATATTATTATGAGAAAATATACACTTATACGGACGATATTTGGCTGCTATAATGTGTTTAGATTTACACTTTACGTTTCTCAAAACGCTTTAAAAAAACAATCCTTCGATTTACCAAAAACATGGATTGGCTTTAGAAACTTTCTGGAGACGCAGTGAACGCCTCCTAAACTAATTGTAAAGAAGAGGTTATCAATTCAACTGAATGTTTTTGTTATTTATATTTTTGTAAAATGTCTTTAAAGCCCACTTGCACCAAAAGCTAGGCTAAAATAAATTAACTCGAGTTAAGGAACTTCCGGTTAATTCGTTAAAATTTTAACTCGACATTCTGTTGCGCCAATGAAAAATAACACCGAGTCAACTAACTCGGTTTCTCTATTTTATGTTGGTATCATGAAAGAGGGTTTGTTCCGTAATGTAATCCAACCAAATATGAATGAGTGAACAATGAGTGAAATATTTATACACCTCTTTTTATCACTAGAAGATTTTGCATATGACTGTCTCATGTGTTAAGTTTTTTCAAACACATTTCAATTTGATCGTTTGTGTTTGAAACCAATCTGTCAATTTCGAGTCGTTACGAAATATTGTCATGTCAACCAAAATAGGTGGGTTAAAACTTTAATGAAATAACCCAAGGTTAGTCCCTACCAAGAGGTGGTGCAAGACGTAATCATTTTGCCATTTAACCCCATATTAGCCACTAACTCTGAGTTAATTCATTTAATCTGGGGTGGCGCAAGTGGGCCTAACTGTGTTAATATTTTTTAAATTGGTCGTTATAAAATATAGTTTTAGCCAGTCGTATATTTTTTGCAAGAGTTAGCATTTTATAAAACTGAAAGTTGGCAGAACTGTATTCATTTCTCTCGTGAAATTCGAGTGGGAACTCGTTTATCACTTCAGATTGTTTGATGTTGCAGTTATCCTTGTTAAAATTTCAGCTTCCACGATTTATACATTGGAAAACGTAGACCAGACGCCAGCACATCAAGCTACCCCAATCTGTCCAATTTCCCCAATGGAAAGTGAACCTTATGCTTTTGTGATAAGGTTGAAAATCTATAAAAGAAATTAGACAGATTGGGGTAGCTGGATGTGCTGGCGTCTTTACAACAAAAATAAATCATCTATACATATAATAAAATCGTAGGAAAGTCAAAACTGTACATTGATATTTTTTTTTAAAGGATACTTGGGGCGTGATCTACAATCGATATCGAAGATAAAAATATAGTTTTTAGAATTTTGGTCTGTGTGTCTGTTTGTCTGTATGTATGTCCGGGCTAAACTCAAAAAGTACTGAATGGATTTACTTCAAATTTTGCATAAATATTACTAAGAGGTCGGGTCAACATATAGACAACATATTATCAGGCTATCACCTACGGGGGGTGAGCTATGATGATTTATAAAATTTAACGCGGGTAAAACCGCGGGGCACAGCTAGTATATAATAATACAGTCCACTAATAGCATTATTAACATATATCATAATCATCATCATCATGTCAGTCGATTGACGTCCAGAGCTGGACAAAGGCGTCGCCAAAAAGATTTCCTCAATGGAGCTGTGTTCGTCATTTGGAGGGATGAAAAAATGATGATCTCGTCCCGGCCAAATTTCGGCCACGGCGGCCATTCTCAATGGAGATTAGCCACTTGCGCAGGACATATTATAGTGCACAAGTGTGTGCGCAAACACAGGGGCAATTTCTATTCCATCACTCTCATGATCCGGGACGACTAGTGACACGACCGGAAAGAGGTCAGGTACAGGACCGACGGCTTTACTTGCTCTCCGAGGCACGGGGGTGTAATACCGCCAACTTCCAGACTTCGGGCTGATACTGAGAAATTTCTTTTTCGGAAAATCCCAAAATCACTTTTTGGCCCAACCCGGGATTTGAACCCAGGACCTCATTTTCTGCGGTTGAACATGCTACCGTTAGACCAACGAGACAGTCAATTCATTTGGAATATCATTTGGAGGGATATGCCAGAATCGTCTCGCGTGGCAGACGGGTTGGCGTTTGACTAAAATATTGTTTCTCGCTATGGGGTCAGAGTTAAATAATAATTTTACTTAAACATATGGGCAGTAGTCGTGTCAACCAATATGCTCTTATTTTTACATTCATATAACATTTGATGAGTTGTATAATTTAAAAAATGCGAATTACTGCGTACAATATATGTCTAATAATCAAGCACAACCGTTTAAAGAAGGCCTAGAAGAAGTCTTTCGCCGGCTATTAACGACGAAAACATCGCTAGTATCAAAAAGCTGACGTTGTCGTGATCAAAGAGCTGACGCAGAAGGTGAAATATATCTTTTAAGTTTCGTTTCAAAATAGCTTAATGTTAATAGCCCCAAATGCTTATTGAATAGTAGCTGTGCCCCGCGGGTTTACCCGCGTTAAATTTTACAAATTATCAGAGCTCCTCCCCCGTAGAAGATAACGTGATAATATGTAGCCTATATGTTGACCCGACCTCTTAGTAATATACATGCAAAACTTGAAGTAAATCCATGCTGTACTTCTTGAGATTAGCCCGGACAACATTGGTTTTTTGGCTTCGATATCGATAGTAGATCACTCCCCAAGTATCCTTTTAAAAAAATATTCAATGTACAGTTTTGCTTTCCTACGATTTTATTATATGTGTAGATACGTCACTAGTAAAGCTCCCATCGTTAAGAAACACATTATAAATGGCAACAAGAGATGAATTTACGACAACCCACATAAACCTTCTCTGAAATGAGTCGGGGAGCTACTGAAAAAATCGCCTGAGGAGCTGAAGGTCACCTTTGAGAATCACATTGAGGACTTGATAAAGCGTTGGCGTAACTGTATTCTGAATAAAGAGATCTTCATTGAAAGCTATTCAAAGCATGTTTCATGATTAAATATTTTTGAGTGAGAACATAATATATTTTATAAAAAAAATTAAAAATTCTAAACGAAATCACATTTTTTATACAATAGTTTTGTTTTTTCATTTTCACGAAATACATAAGAGAGAGAGAGAGAGTTGGCTTAAGGAGTTAAAGGCAGTAGGTACCTCAATCGGTAGAAGGAACTGGTTCGAAAACCAGGGATCTTTTATGATTTATGATTTCCCATTTTTCAGATTATATTTACTCATTGCAAAAATGCTTTATGTATAACTAACATTTAAAACATATTACGCCTTTTTTTTAAAACAAAATCTTATAATTTTCCATGCGTGGAAAAACATCCCACCCGTAAAATGTGTGTGCGGATGGGTATGACGGACTTGCACTAACTTAACCTAATCTGCCGCGGACTCCTCTTGGCGCCTAGTGGGAACGCGGGGCAATGCTGCTCCGGTGCCCCCCTTGTTACGCCATGTCCCAGATGGTCGGGACACGTAACCTGGGAGCCTCTGGATTGCCCTCCCCTATTGCCGACTACTGCCAGTCCGGCTCAGCGACTGCGCCCGAAACAAATCGCTGCCTTTCTTGACTTGAGTTGCTTGGACGTGTTCTAAACTTAACCTGATTATTATTTCTATAAACAAACGATCCAGTAGGTGATTCAATTCCGAAACGGAACAATTTTTTCAAATTGTATGTCTCATTGCAAATACCAGCTCGTATGAATCATAAACGAATGAGATTTGCTATCTAAGCACAACCAAGGCCAACTGCGCGTTTACAAGACATTCGTAATCCATTATTGTATCTATTATTGATTATAATCCCTAAAGTTGATCTCTTTATTTGTTATCTCAGTTCACCTCATGGGAATGTCAGATAGATTCTCGCTCAGAATGGTTTCTGTCACTCTAATAGCAGCCAATCCGAAAAAATTCGTCCACCTGACAGTATACAGTCCACTTATAGCAGTATGCTGTGCGGCTGGAGGTATGCATCACATCCCGTGGGGGCGTAGAATTCGTCCCGAGGGAATATCTTCCAAAGAACAGGCAGCAGCGTCATTCTGTCTACTATGACCATCATACTGCGATCGCCAACCCGTCTCTACCAAACGAGGCGATTTTTTTTAAAGGACATCCTCCGCTCTTCGGAATCAAATCCCCGTTTCGCGGCGACTTTACAAACATAAACAAATTACATCCAGACTCAGAACAACTATTATTTTATGGGTCACACAAATAGTTGTGCGGCGCGGGACTCGAACCCACGACACGAAGCGGCGCGGTAACGGTCTTAGCCGCTGTCTTAGTTATGACATATCCCTCCAAATGACGAACACAATTCCATTGTGGAAATCTTTTAAGGAAGTCTTTGTCCAGCTGTGGACGTCACTCGGCTGAGATAAAAATGATTGTACGTTTAATTGTGCCGCTAATACTAAGGGAAAATGGGGACACGACAGTACTAACCAACCAATTATGCGATCCAGACAAGGAGGTCTAGTAGTTTGACAGTTTTATATATGTCCTGGCCCTTTCATACGAGCTTTAGATAGAAAAACATGTAGTAAATATCGGTGTCTCAATATTTTTCAAGTTATGTGAGTAGTCTGTCAGTAGTTTTGTCTTTAACACTGCTATACACTCTTATATCATCGAAATTTTAAGCTATTAAAAAAGAGAAGCTTGTCAACTGGTATGTATGTTTATTGCGAGATGACTCCTTTGTTTGTGTACAAAGGAGTCGTCTTATAATATAAAAAATACCACATATTATGTCTATTTTAAATATACCGAAAACGGTATTTTTTATATAATTTGTCATCATATTTTTGGTCGAGTTTTTATCAGGCTTTTGAGATAATCCAATATACATTTTTATAAATCAGTTATTACGAAGAAACCGACTATTATGCAAGGGTCACGGGAAGCAAATGGATCCGGCCAGCGCAAGACTGTCCATTGTGGAGATCCTTGGGCTTTTGTCCAGCTGTGGACGTCTTCCGGCTGACATGATGATGATGATGATGAAACTGTACTGTTATTTATAAATAAAAGTATAATATTAATAAGTTAAATTGACTTACCAATAACACTAACAATTTGGTCTCCATTACAGCGCCGCCAGGTCTAATTACCGTTTACTAAATGTTTAAATGTATCCGTGAGTAGTTTGAATTTCAAGCAAAAAATACGGGCGTTATCTAAAATAAAATAAATTCACTTTTCACTCACAGCCAGGTAGCTTGCTTTTATAACTTTTTGTGAGTCAGTATCAATGAGTTATTAAGGCGCAGTTCTATGAGGTAGATGAACTATTTATTTAATGATGAATGATCTATTTATTGAAGGAGAGACTGGTCTGGGGGTCTTATCTATACATATAATAAAACCGTAGGAAAGCCAAAACTGTACATTGAATAGTTTTTAAAAAGGATACTTGGGCCGTGATCTACAATCGATATCGAAGCCAAAACTATAGTTTTTAAAATTTTTGTCTGTGTGTCTGTTTGTCTGTATATATGTCCGGGCTAAACTCAAAAAGTACTGCATGGATTTACTTCAAATTTTGCATGAATATAACTAAGACGTCGGGTCAACATATAGGCTAGGGCAACATATTATCAAGCTATCACCTACGAGTGGTCAGCCTCTATCATCCTTCCAAATCAGAGCTCACAACTGTCCAATCTCAGATGACAACACCTCCTGTGACTGTACCCTCCTCGAACGTTCAAATAGTATCAAATATCTCGGTGTTGTAATTGATAACCTTATGAGTTGGAAGACGCAGATAAATTCAATATCAGCACGAGTAAGAAAACTAATCTACCTTTTCAAAAAACTAAGATCTGTTGTTCACTTTAAATGTATGATTAATATATACTATGCGTTAGCCCAATCTATAATTGGCTATTGTGTAACGGTTTGGGGAGGAGCACCTAAGACAACAAGGCTTCGGATGGAAAGGGCACAGAGAGCTGTTTTAAAGGTTCTTGCAAGGAAACCAATTAGATTTCCTACTGTTAGTATCTATTCACTGTGAAGGGTCCTTACTGTGAGGCAGTTATTTATTTTCCAAACAATATTACGTAAACACAGCCTACTGACATATGATCCAAGCTATTGTACGAGAAAGAGAATGTCGGATCGTGTTTGTAAATTAGAGCCTCGCAAGACTACAATGGTGAGTAAACATTTTAGTTTCATCAGTGCCAAACTCTAAAATTAAACTATAAAATTAATAAAATCAAATAATTAATAAAATCAAATAATTAATATAATTATATAAATTATTATAATAAATAATTAATAAAATAAAATTAACAAAAATAAATAATTAATAAAATATTTACCCCCTAACAAAGAATGAACTCATAATAAAAATCCAAAAATGGCTACAAACACTGGATTATGGTGCCACCGAAGATTTTGTTATGAAATAAAATAAAATAAACAGGACACGTACACACAAACGCGCGAGCGCGCGACCACACATACACACACACACACACACACCCACATTTTCATGATACTAACATTTTGTGTTTAGTCTATAAGTATTATTATTGTTAAAATCGATTGTAGCTCTTTAAATTGTCAATTTATAAATTGTATTCTAAATTCGCATGCAAATTATTATTATATTAAACTAGCGGCCCGGTACGTGCTTCGCTACGTATAAGGCATAGTAATAAACAAAATGATTATTAAGTTGATTTATTCAATCAAAAAAATATTTATTTATTTTATACGATTTTACACCTTTTTCAGGACTTTTTTAAATTTTCTCTACGTACAAACCTTCCCTGGACTTCCACGAAGATATCAAGACCAAAATTAGCCAAATCGGTAAAGGCGTTGTTGAGTTATAACATTACAACGAAAAGTGGCATTGATTTTTATATATATATAGATATAGATAAAGAACTATGTATCAATGTCTCGGGGGGCGGGCGTTCATAGCTGCGCTACAGTTTTTACTTTTGCGGCTATCATCGTTATCCATTACAACAATGGATTACATCATTGTTGTAAGTTCACACAATAAATCATTATTATTATTATATATTATTATTATTGTCCATTTTAAAAATTTACTTTTGATATTGCAGTCACAAGGTTCAATCTATATTGAGTAGATTGACAAAAAGAAACAGCGAAACATTAAAAGATAAAAAAGTTAGGTACTACACCTTTGTAGCAGTTTAGTGATTACGGAATTTGCATAGTATTTTTCAATTGCAAATTCGTATGCCGTATCAGATATGTGTATAACTTTGGAATTAAATAAGTGTAGTTACGATAGGGACTTACGTAATTATTACATAACGTTTCCCCATCACTTGGCTTCTCTAAAAGATACGAATGAATGAGTTTAAATAATTAAAATGTGAGTAATGTATGTGTTACTAACAGACTTCAAAAGAAAGAGGTATGTATGTCTTTTTTTGCAGTTACCTATATTAATTTTATTTTTCAAGTCGTTTGTTAGAAAGGAAAGAAAAAATAATAATAATAAAATGTAACAAAATTAAAAAAAAGAAATCAGACAAATTGGTCCATATTGAAATCTGAATTGAATAATAATACTTATCCTTAATTGTACACAGAAAATAAACATTTTATACATGTGTATTTTTAAATTAATGTACAAGGGCGAGCTTAACTCATTGATGAGTTTTCTTCCAGCAAACCACTGACAGAGGGAGATTTGTAGAAGAAGGGTAAAAACAGTGTACAACATCAAAAGAAAAATAAAATTAAGTGATGCTAATTGCTACTACCAACTGGTAGAAATAGATATATATACATACTAATACATACTAATAATACAAACAAATTACATACTATACATACTACATATATATATATATATAAAACTCCTAAATATACTAATACATATTATTATATTACAGTGATTGTGACAAAAAGTGTTCCCTTGTTCTTCTTCTAAATACCTCTAAAGATGAGCTAGAACGAACAGAGTGTGGAAGAGAGTTCCATAGTCGAACGGCACGTATTGTAAAAGAGCCATCATAACGGCTGGAAGTGTGAGAAGGCATACGAAGTAGAAAGGACGTGGCTGTGCGACAGAGTTTACCTCGAGGGACTAAATACTCAAAGCGTTCACGAAGATAGACAGGAGAATTAAAGTTATGAAGGATTGAGAAGAGTAGGGAAAGAATGTGACAATCTCGACGTTGCCGTATTGGCAGCCACTTCAACCGCCTCCGAAACTCCGACACATGGTCGTACTTACGGAGGCCGAAAATGAAGCGAATGCACAAATTCTGCAGACGTTCGAGCTTGTTAAGAAGGTCTTCATTCGCATCCAGAAAACAGACATCAGCATAGTCTAGAAGAGGAATTAAGAGTGACTGTGCTAAGGATACTTTAGTATGGAAGGGTAAGAATTTCTGTAATCGTTTAAGAGACTGAAACGAGCAGTATACCCTTCTGCTCACTTCCGCAACGTGGGTGCTCCATGATAAGTTGCTGTCAATTATTACACCAAGATTTTTAACATGTGTCGCATAAAGTATGGGGACGTTGTCATAAAGAACTGGTGGAATAAAGTTGTTAGGTATCAAACTAAACATATGCCTGCCACCAATAATGATTGCTTGTGATTTAGTGGGGTTAACCAAGAGTCCAAAAGATTTCGCCCAATCACTAATGTTCCCAAGATCACTATTGATGGCATCAATGGCCAGACTAATATCCTCAACTTTAAAGTGTCGATAAAGCTGCAAATCGTCTGCGTAAAGATGGAAATTGGAGGAAACAATTTTGGTTATGGCGTTAATAAACACAGAAAAGAGAAGAGGAGAGAGTACGCCACCTTGAGGAACGCCCGCAGTAAGATTACACCACTTAGAAGAAGCTTCTTCGTAGCGTATAGACTGCGAGCGTCCTCGAAGATATAATATCATATATCATAAGATATCATATCATAATATAATATTATTATCATAAGATATATGAATAATAATACTAATAATAATAATAAAGTCGGTGCTTTTAGCACTGCAATTATTATTTATCACTTAAGGTAACGAACATTATTACATATTTAAAAGTTAATAAGTTGGTCCCTAAGCGATTGGCGAGGTCAAGTCACTAGGCTCGCGGTCAAGCCATAGATGGGTGACCGCCAAACAGTCGTTAAACCATGTCAGAGGCCTATTGGGGCCGCTTGAACAACTCAGTCACCAGGGTAACCACTGTATGTAAACCCCTACGATAAGTAAGTAAGTAATACTTGAAGGACAAATACAAAATATTACGAGTAACTGTGGCCAATCTATCCATCCAAAGGAACAATAGTTGGTCAAGTGATTGGTGACCCTTAGTTACTTCTAAACCAACGGTCGTGGGGTCCTGCCGTGTCTCATGCATAGACAGATATGTTTATCAGTTGCCTGGTTTCCATAGTACAAGCTTTGCCTAGTTTCAGATGGCAGTTGTCTCAAGATAGGTATTTATTATTAACACTTAACCAGTACTACTTTGTAAAGTTTTAGTTTTGAGAGTAAAATTAGATCATAAAAGTATTGCACACTATTTACCATACACGTTATGTGCAGGATGTTTTCTTAATCGTGTAAAAGCTTTGAAACCAAGTAAGCAGTATTTGAATTTACAATACCAATAATAATTACAGAAAACCGTAAAAATTTCACATATCCGAATGTAATAGGGATATAATGTATGAATATCGAAAAAATCTTAATACTTTCGGTCCTATTCTAAATGCTTTTCTGTATAAAATGACTTACTTTATAGAATAGGCAGTGGTAGCCCAAAAGCTGGTTTAAGCTGTAATGTAATGTAATAATATGCCTCAGACATGGCATAACAAGTAATACACTAACGAACACGTCTACGCTCTGAAGTTAAACTACTTCGCCGGTCAGCCTTTTAAGGACTGACCGCGTGCTTAGGTGCTTAACCTCTTGTGAAGAGGCGGACTTAATGCCGAAGGCTCTAACAGTCTACCTTTGGATGATGCAGAGATAATATGATAGGTAATTACTTACTTATCGTATGGCATTGGTTTCCCTAGTGTCAGAGTTGTTCAAGCCGCCCATTAGGCCTCCGACATGGCTTAACGACTGTTATCTAATGACTATAACCGGGACCGACAGCTTAACGTGCCTTCCGAAGCACGGAGACGCTCAGAAATGAAACCACTTTGGTGGTCACTCATCTATGGACTGACCTTGAGCCTAGTTGCTTAACGTTGCCGATCAATTACGAACCGATGAGAGCATCTAGCTATGAGCGCCTCATATAATATCCTGGGACATTATTCACACACGGCCAATCTGATCCCAAACTAAGCAGAGCTTGTACTATGGAAACCAGATAACGATATACTACATATACTATTTTTCTATTGTAAATACATACTTATATAGATAATTTACACCCAGACTCAGTACAAACAGACGTGTTCATGCTCACAAATATTTGTCCCGGGTGGGAATCTAACCCACGACATCCGGCATGAAAGGCAGGGTATCTACCAACCACGCCAACAGGCCCGTCAATATATAATATATATATATGGTGGGTGCACATTTCTTATCACTTACGGCTATATCAGAATAGTCCCACAAGGCTTTTAAACGATAAAAGAAACCACCTGTATAATTAAAAAAGGTATGGGGTGAAATTGTTTTGAACACGACCACACTAAGCACCTACTTCGTTACTTTCCACAATTATACTAAACAATATTACAATAAAATACGACTCAACAAAAGGAACAACAAAAAATATAAAAGAAAAAATTATAAAAGTACAATTCATCAAACTGTATCGAGGGAAAAAACGAATCAACTTTTAATTACATTGGAGTTTTTGCTGGACTATTAAAAAGAGTAAGCAAGTACTGGTTGCTTTTTTCTTCAAGATTTATTTTACGGTTATCTGAAAAAGTTTGAATGGTTTAATATAAGGCCACGAGGAATGGGTGAAGGACAGAAAAGATATTATATCATCTATTTTCGCCGATTACGAGCCATCTCGGACTGTGACAATAAATGTTTAAACAAATCTGACGAATTGAAAGAATGTAATAAACTAAGTTTAGCCCACGATTTTACCCGCGTCATAATGTATAAAAATTATAGCCTATGTGTTATTCCGATATATAAACAATATTGCTACAAAGTTTAATGAAAATCCGTTCGGTAGTTATTATATGAAAAAGTAACAATGATTTATACACTCTGGAAACCGAAATTAAAATTTGTTATCGTAAGTGAGGTTCCATAAGATTTAAAAACAGTAAAGTAGTGTTCTTTCTTTGTATGAGCATCTTAACTGAAAATGTACCTCCACAATCCCATTTAAGCTGCTCATACAGTGGAGGAATATTATGCTATACCTTACTTATCTCGTTTGCTTTTCAGTTTAGTTCTAGAGGGAGAGAGAGAGACAGAGAGAATTAAGGCGTAGGCTCTTCGGTTGCTTAAAACTTTTGTCGTTCTTTTGTTACTTTATTTTAAATGTTTAAAGGTAATTTACCCTTCAAAGTCTTATCCTCTAAATGATGGAATTTTGGTCAATTTATTATATCGTGGATTGAAATATAATAATTCTTCTATGAGGTACTATCCAAGTTCACATTGAGGAGTAAATGCATGGATAAAGATATTAAAGGATTATGTTATTTTGGCCTGTGTTGCCGATATCCTATGAGCGTCATTTAGTAACACGTAACAGAGGTGATGATCTACCTACCCATGATGATCTATCCGAGCCCGGTATTCGCACACACTGCTCCTAGGTTCAGTCACAGACTCCAAACGCTTGAGATTTCATGACATGTGCCGTGGGAATACCATTGCATGTCCGCAACAAAAACCTGCACGCCGATCTCCAATTGCCTACCATCAAGCATTGAATGGAAGATGTCTTCAAGCTTCTCGACTTGAAAAGCTTTGGCATCAATGTCAATGGCGAGTACATCACTCACCTTCAATTTGCCGATGATATAGTATAGTATAGTAGTAGATATAGTAGTCATGGCTGAGACCATGGAAAACCTCGGTGCAATGCTCGATGACCTCAGCAGAGTCTCTTAACAAGTGGGTCTGAAAATGAACATGGATAAGACGAAAATCATGTCAAACGTCCATGTTGCACCCACTCAATTGAAAGTTGGCGACTCTCACTCGAAGTTGTAGAGAACTATATTTACCTAGGACAGACCATCCAACTAGGTAGGTCCAACTACGAGAAGGAGGTCAATCGTAGAATCCAACTCGGCTGGGCAGCTTTCGGGAAGCTACGTAACATGTTCTCGTCCAAAATACCGCAGTGTCTCAAGTCGAAAGTCTTCTACCAGTGTGTGTTGCCAGTGATGACTTACGGAACAGAGACACGGTCGCTCACTATGAGCCTTATCAGAAGGCTCAAGGTCACCCAAAGAGCAATGGAGAGGGCTATGCTCGGGGATTCCCTGCGGGATCGAATCCGAAATGTCAAAATCCGCACGCGAACCAAAGTCACCGACATAGCCCGAAGAATTGCAAAACTGAAGTGGCACATAGATCGTAAGACCGACGGCCGTTGGGGCAGAAAGGTTCTCGAGCGGCGACCACGAACCGGAAGACGCAGCGTGGGCAGGCCCGGCCCCCTACAAGATGGACTGATGATCTTGTGCGGGTCGCTGGAAACTGCTGGATGCGAATAGCGCAAGACCGGCAATTGTGAAGATCTTTGGGGGAGGCATTTGTTCAGCAGTGGACGTCTTTCGGCTGATATGATGATGATGATGAAGCATTGAATGAATCAGTCGTCCATAACATTCTTTGACTGTGCCACTCACCATCCAAGCCATTTGTTGCTACAGGCGGTCAACTACACCCTTTCTAACCACGCACGTAAGCACCGACATCCCAGGAACGTCTTTGACGAGCTCACTACTTACATAGAGCAAGCCAAGACAATTAGAGACTCGTTACACTACACTTCAACCGATATATCGTACTCGCCGGACGAGAGCTGAGACGCTTCGGAGGTATCCGAAGCGTCTCAGCTTTCGGGGGCACGTTAAGCTGTCGGTCCCGGTTATAGTCGTTAGACAATAGTCTATAGGCTATGTCAGAGGCCAACTGGGTGGCTTGTACAGCTCTGACACTAGGGTGTCCACCGGGCAGTATTATTTTTAAGTTATATAATAATTTAACTGTGAACCCATAGTTAGTAACGGTATTGTATTCATTCGTTTAAGAAGGCTTCGCCTTAAACGGAACAATGAGACATACACGTTTTGATCACTTCCGGGAATAACCACATACTCTAGTCCGTATTTTGATTACATTCCAGAAATCGTCACATGTAGAAATTTTATTCTGATATTTAACATTACTCTTTTGAATGTTATGTATTTGCTGGTTGATATTCACGTTCTAAATTTAAATATCTTAAAGCAAACGCCACGTGTGGAGCAAGGGCTAAGACAGCCGTCTCGCCACTTCGTGTACCTGGTTCGATTCCCGCGCAGGCCCACTATCTGTGTGACCCAAAAATAGTACTTTGTGTCCGTCAATTATAGGTTTGTAAAGTAGGTATCTCGCGACACAGTGATTCATTTACCTAGTGCGTGCAGAGGTTATTAAAAAGTAACGAGTTTTTTTGGAACGACGTTCCTTATCGCGCGATGTGAAAGGGGGCTAGACGGAAAAAAATCTTACGAAAAGTTGTCACGACACTTTTTGCAGCTGTGCGGCGTGCGCATGTTTCTCTGTCTGTCTTTCTCTCTCTGACTCTCTCTCTCTTATAGAAAGCAAGCCAGATATTTTCATTTGTATTTCGCATTGAACATGTGTTGTCATGTTGAACTTTTTGCAGCTGTGCGGCGTGCGCATGTTTCTCTGTCTGTCTTTCTCTCTCTGTCTCTCTCTCTCTTATAGAAAGCAAGCCAGATATTTTCATTTGTATTTCGCATTGAACATGTGTGGTGTCGCGACGATTATTTTTGTTGAGTGTATACAGGTTTTTTGTACATAATAAATAATAAGAAATAACTTCGTTCCATCCGGGTGTCCCTTGAAACCTCTCAAGTTTTTTTTATACTTGCGTATTAAAATATGATTCTAAAGTTAATGAAATAATGAAATTTATTCAGCACTTGGGTATTAACATACACTTGTACTTGTCAAGTTCACAATGGAGTACATAAACATAGTCGAATACAGTATAAAAATTACAAAAATATAATTAGTCTAAAAAAATTAATCTATTATTTTGAAATTTAGTTGTACAATATTAAAATTAAAGAATTGAAGGCAATGAGCATTTGGCTAACGCAGAAGGCTCTTAACCAGTAGCTTAAATTAAACAATTAATACCCGAGGCCACCCTTTTAGGGTTCGGGCCACAGCTCAGGGGGCCGCTGAAGCAAAAGGACAGAATTCTAAGAGAGGGTGTGATCAGTTGCACGGGATCACCAATGACGTGTTAAGGGGCCAAAGCGATCCTCGCCGCTGAGGAGCCTACCCTAGCTAACCTGCGGCTTTATTCTTTCCTTTTTTCTTTTATTCTTTGTTATTATATACAGTGTTGACCTTATGAATTAAAACAAAGTCTCACAAAACTGTACAAACAGTTTGACTGTGAGATCGAAATTATTAACTATCTTAAGTAGCGCTGTTATATTAATATTTTAATATTTTCTATGGAAGATTATCTAGGAGGTATTTTTTTAACTTAATTTTAAACTTATGTTTATTACATTCCTTTCTGATGTCCTCTGGTATACTGTTAAGTATGTAGGGGATACGTTTATTTAGGGTCCTATCTCCGTATACATTCGTTATCCTAGGGACAACAAATTTACCGGAGGTCATTGCTCTTGTGTTATATTTATTATATAGTTTTTGGATTGTTGTATTATGCTCCTGAAAGCCATGGTTGTTAATTGCGAGAAGGTATTTATGTTTCACACTAACTGGTAAAAATTTACATATTTTAAATAATTTATAGTAGTTATGTTTATATTTATTTTTTGTTTTTTTATCAACTAGCAATTTTATAATTCTAAGTTGGATGTTTTCTAGTTTGTCAATATAAGATTTAAACGTGAGTCCGTAGCAATCAAGAGCATAATCCAAAACTGGCTCAACTAAACTTGTGTATAGTAACTTCAGGGTGTTACTAGGCATTCTATAACTAAGGTGATAAAATTTACCTAACAACACTCTGAGCGTATTACATCTAGATTCAATGTGTTTAGCCCAAGAAAAATGCTCTTCTACTTTAATGCCTAAATAGGTTACACAATCTACTCTTTCAATTGGCTTACAGTGACAGTTGATATGATTATTGTGTATGCAATCATAAGTGTGAGCGAGTAATTTCGGTGTTCCTATGAGTGGTAAGTAGGGAGAATGTATAATTAATAATTAGTTTTTGTCAGAATTTAAAACTATGCCATTATCATGTGACCATTTAACAACAGCGTCTACGTCTTGTTGAACGAAGCGACACGTCTCAGCCAGGTCGGTACCAGCCCGAAGGGCACATAGGTCATCCGCGAACATGTGAGCCGAGCAATGCTGCATCACTCTGCACAGACTGTTTACATGCATCAGATAGGCGACCGGGCCACATCCAGAACCTTGGGGTACCCCGCACCGCACCCCCCTCTCATCGCTCAGCGTGTCGTCTACTCGCACTCGATATGTGCGTGAGTCGAGGTAGTCCCCAAACCATTCTTTGAGAGGCTTTACCACTCCACATTCTTCTACGGCATTTAATAATGTATTTTTTTCCAATGTTTCAAAGGCTTTTTTGTAGTCAAAAAATATGGCAACTACAAATTTCTTGTTATTTAGATGAGTATTAATCTCATCAGTAAAATTAGAAAGCAAGGTGTTAGTGCTTTTGCCTTTTTGAAAACCATGTTGCGATTTATTTAGTATTTTGTTGGTTTGTAGATAGTTCCCTAGTTGATTAACTATGCATTTTTCCATTATTTTATCTATACTTGACAGTATCGCTATTGGCCTATAATTGGAAAATTCTTTCCGATCGCCTTTTTTGTGTATAGGTCGAATAATAGCCTCTTTGAGCTTCTCTGGGAATTTTTTATGTTTAACTGATAAATTAATTAACTTGGACAATACAGGGCTTATTTTTTTGCTAATAAATTTTATATCAGACATGCGAATGAGGTCACTCCCCGGTGATTTATTTGCATCCATATTTTTAATTACATTCTCCACACACTTACCACTAACAGGCTGCCATCTCATACATCTATCTGCCTGTTGCTTATAACTGTTTCTGTCTAACCACTTATCGTTGCAATTATGTTTAATTTGTTGGATTTCCTCATCAAAGACCGCCCCGAATCGGTTAGCAATCTCTAGCTACCTAGGTGGACGACCCGGAGAAGAAAGCCACAAAGAAACTCCAGGCTTGCTTTTTTCGTCTTCTTTTGCTTTTTGATTTCGATCTTTTTTTTTTTAATCATGTATTTTCTTACATTGTGATGGGCGTTATGTAGGCTAATGCACGCACAGAACCGTTGTCATCTAATGAATCAAAAAAAAAATAGTGAGATAATAAACAATAACATTAAATTTCACTCAAGCAATTAGAATAACCTCTTGCTAGATGAGAAAACGGTGGGTACATCCGCGTACATTTACAACATTAACAAGTCACACGAAGTCAACCAGAGGCAACGACTGTATGAAAAAATAAAATATTATGAGTACCCCAACAGCAGTTCGACCAGTTACCGCAAGCAGCACCCGTTCACGAGTATGACGTGAGGGCCAGCCATCGCCTCCCTCGCCATATTAGAGGGAAGGAAACGACCCGACCCACAACGCCACCGCAAGCATTAACACACAATGGGAGCATGACGAACTTACAACGGGTAGTTCATGTTGAAGTTGTTAACAGCCTTCGGCCGAACAGCGTTTGACATGTTCGAGATAATATACATTTGTTTAATTTAAGAATATGCATCTAAAAATCTATGATGTTACAGAATTATTTCTACAGTCAGTTGAGTAAAATATAAATGTATGTCCTTGATGTAATATTAAGATGTTGCTCGTGTTCAACCAAGCGACCAAGCGTTTTTGTCGTTTAAATAATCATTGAGAGTGTAATAGGCCTTTTTCATTAAAATATTCCTGACCTCTGACTTAAACTTAGCATAGGACAGTTCCTGAAGATTTGTAGGTATTTTGTTATATTACTATGGGCTTGATTATTTAAGAACTATGAATAAACTGCGACAAGTTGTCATCATCATAATCAGGTCATAGCCGAACAGCTTAAACCTCCCGCTGCTGCCCGTTTTATGGAATACATTTCCTCGAGGCGACTTCTACGCCCCCTACAGAATAAGTTTGACATGAGGTTCTTCGCCGTCAACCACAAAGCATAAATTGTATTATTGTTCTGTGTTTGACGGCAATGGCAAATTACTATAGTAAATATATGGAATCTTCAAAAAGTCTTAAATACGTTTTGACTTTCAATAAACATACATACATACATAGACTCACGCCTGTTTCCCAGAGGGGTAGGCAGAGACAACGGACTTCCATTTGTCACGATCCTTGCACATCTATTTCGCTTCTTTTACTGACATTATATTCACATTAAGAAAGGATGAATGAAAGAACATTGACAAGAGAAGTATACCTGGCCTGTGTGAATGGTGCAACCGGAAGGGGAAGACCTCGTAGAACATTCTCTGATCAAATCGGAGACGTTCTCAAGAAAGGTCAGGTCAGAAGTATCCTGAACCGGCGAGCATGTATAAAGAATATATATACATACATACATAGACTCACGCCTGTTTCCCAGAGGGGTAGGCAGAGAAAACGGTTTTCCATTTGTCACGATCTTTGCACACGTCTTTTGCCTCGATTACTGTCATCATAAAGAATATAATGTCAGTAATTTCAATAAAGAATGTCAAAATTAAGTAATTTATGTTAAAATTGATCTCGCAACTCACAGCAACAGTATTTTAATCATTCGCATAAATAGACTTCTCCTTAAGCATTACAATAAAACGTACACGTTCTGAACACATCCGGGAATAACCACATACCTCTAGTTCGAAATTTTGTTTCATTCCAGTGAATCGTCACGTAGGGAAATGTTATTATAAATATTCTTTTGAGACTTTACCTATATGCTGATTGATTTTTTCACCTTCCGAATTCAAATATCTTTGAGGAAAATTAAACATGTGTTTTTGATGTGTAACATTTTTCCTTTCGGTAGATGGATATTTTTTGTCAAAGTGATTTCGTAAAAGGAACGTAAATGTGTTACAGGAAGCGGGGGAAACGCGTGCGCTAGCAATATTTGATGTGACCAATGAGCGCGCGCGGTGGCGCTGAGATGGATGGTGCCAATCTATTTTTAACATAGTGTAGCTGGCTAACATAGTGTATGTAATTATAAATTCGACCAATCACATCACTCTAATATTGTAATGGCGAAAGTTTGTGAGTGTGTGTGTTTGTTACTCCTTCACGACTAAACGGCTGGAGCGATTTTAATAAAATTTGGTATGGTCTTAGCTGACACCCTGGATTAACACATAGGCTATAATTTATAAAGTTTGATGCGGGTAAAACCGCGAGGCACAGCTAGTTATAAATAAATTGGCTTCACGTACATTTCATATCAATTTTATTATACGGAATGATATCATGTTAGATATTACTCATCATATGGGTTCGAATGTAACACAGACTCGTTTAAAAAAAAATATTGCGTCTAATTTGGTTTTTATTTTTAGTTTCAATCAGTACTTAAGTATTAAAATATGATATACAAGCTGTGCTCCGCGGTTTTACCTGCGTTAAGCTTTATAAATTACGGAGGAAGACAGTTAATTCTGAAAAAAAAAAACATTAAATGGTAACAGTTATTGTCTGATGTGTGGCATACACACAAGAAAACTATTTGAACCATGAATTGTCAATCAGGTCAGCATCAATAATCGTATTATTAATATTTGGCACAATCTTCACAGGCTACTACAGTAATATTGAATTTAGACAAATTTATAATTTTGTTTTCGGGGACTTTAATTACACACGGCCATCTGATCCAAAACTAAGCAGAGCTTGTACTATGTAAACCGGATGACTGATATACTACATATACTACTTTTCTTTTGTAAATACAAACTTATATAGATAACTAACTGTGCCCCGCGGTGTTACCCGCGTTAAATTTTATAAATTTTCTTTGCTATAAACCTCACGGAGAAAAACCGTAGAAATCGGTTCGTGCGTTCTGGAGTTATAGCGTCAAGAAGGAAAACCCGAATTAGTTTTATATAGTAGATTACACCTAGACTCACTAGGACAAACATACATGTTCATGCACACAAATATTTGTCTTGGGTGGGTATCGACCCCACGACCTCCGGCGTGAAAAGCAAGTATTTATTCTATAAAAAACATTACGGAACAATGGAGTCTAGAAAAATAGAGTCAAGAAATAAATTAGAAGGATGTATAAGTAGGTATATTCCTTCATAATAATAATTACCACCATTAACTCTAGCATTGGAAACATAATTTCTAAGTAAGACTCAAAAATAGCAAAATTTAAGTGCGTTAGGGCGTAGCATTTGACCGTTCTATGAGCTATGTCTTTATTTATTCATTAATGGACACATAATAAAACTGATCACATGAAAAAAATAATTAACTTAGAGTTTGCTTCTAACCATGTGTGCTCAGAATGAGCAAGAGTTAAAGCAGACAGGATATCTCTAGTTAACTTGGAGGTTGTATTTAACTTAGTAAATATAGCTGTGCCCCGCGGTTTTACCCGCGTTAAACTTTATTAAACTATCATAGCTCCTCCCCCGTTTGTGATAGCGCCATAATATATAGCCTATATGTTGACCCGACCTCTTAGTAATATTCATGCAAAATTTAAAGTAAATCCATACAGTACTTTTTGAGTTTAGCCCGGACATACATACAGACAAACAGACACACAGACAATAATTCTAAAAACCATATTTTTGGCTTCGATGTCGTTTGTAGATCACGCCCCAAGCATCATTTTAAAAATATATTCAATGTACAGTTTTGACTTTCCTACGATTTTATTATATGTATAGATTTTAGTGAGCACATGCAGAAACAAATTCGATCAAAATGTGTTTTAAAAACAAAAGGCAAATCTATCTATACATATAATAAAATCGTAGGAAAGTCCAAACTGTACATTGAATATTTTTTAAAAAGGATACTTGGGGCGTGATCTACAGTCGATATCGAAGCCAAAAATATAGATTTTATAATTTTTGTCTGTATGTCTGTTTGTCTGTATGTATGTCCGGGCTAAACTCAAAAAGTACTTCATGGATTAACTTCAAATTTTGCATGAATATTACTAAGAGGTTTGGTCAACATATAGGTTACATATTATCACGCTATCACCTACGGAGAGGAGATGTGATAATTTATAAAATTTAACGCGGGTAAAACCGCGGGGCACAGCAGTGAATAAATAAAAGCAACAAAACAAGAAATGATGCATAACTTGGATAAGTAAAATTAAAACATTGTATACCTACTTAATTAAAACTTGTCTTTAAACCAGATGTGTTTGTTGTTTCATTGTTTACTCTTTACATTATTATAGAATAAACTATATTCTACGTAAATGAGGTATAACCAGCACACTACCTATTACATATGGCGCGTTGTGCATTTTATTCCTCATTTTCTTGTGTGTTGTGCTGAATTAAATGTTTTTCATTACATTTTCATTTCATTCAGAAAGCGTTATTTCGTATTTTCTGTAAAGAATACATTCAGTACCAGCCCGGCTTATAGTTGGTAGTGTCATACGCCCGTTGCTCAAAGAGTCCTGTGCCCAATCTCTGCCTGGCCGTGTCGCATAGTATTTTTAACGATTATTATTAGATGATTATTATATTATTAGAGATGCGGGAATAGAGAGTGTATTTGTGCTCATACTTCCGAAATAATAGTCCCTCCGTTGTTAGCTGTAATTCAACCTAGAACACTTTTACATTTTATGTAGCGTTCAGATACAAATTTGTTTAAGCACCTTGTTACCTTAGTAGTGTACTGTAAAGCCTCGTTGGTCTAGCGGTAGCGTGTTCACCCACAAGAAAACGAGGTCCTGGGTTCAAATCCCGGTCGGGCCAAAAGTGACTTTGGGAGTTTTTTGTAAAAAAAAAAGAAAAAATTTTGTGCATCAGCTCGGACTCTGGGAGTTGGTGGCATTATACCCCCGTGCCTCGGAGAGCACGTAAAGCCGTCGGTCCTGTACCTGACCTCTTTCCGGTCGTGTCGCTAGGCGACCCATCGGATCATGAGAGTGATGGAATAGAAAGTGCTCCTGTGTTTGCGCACACACTTGAGCACTATAATATGTACCGCGCAGATGGCTAATCTCTATTGAGACTGGCCGCCGTGGCCGGAATTCGGCTAGGAGGACATTATTATTATCATACTGTAAAGCTACATGCTTTACGTCATACTATTAAGGTATATCATCGTTATCATCATCATCATATTAGTCGAAAGTTACCATCAAACGTAAATGCGTGTGACTAGCGCGTGCGTTTTGTTGCGAGTGATATACCCCAGCAAAATGGCGGCTGGAGGTATAGGTGATGTTGCCAGTTGACGTACAGATGCCAGCACACCTAGCTACCCCAATCTGTCAAATTTCTTTCATATATTTTCAACTTTACCCCATCTCATTCTGTGGGGGTAGTAGAAGTCGTTCCGAGGGAATATCTACCACAGGACGAGCAGCAACGTCTCTCTGTGTACTATGACCATCACACTGCGATCGCCAACCCGTCTGCCAAGCGTAGCGATTATGGCATACCCCCCCAAGATGATTCTTGGGGGAGGCTTTTGTCCAGCAGAGGACTTTTTACAACTGTTATGATGATGATGATGATGAAATCGAAATGTACATTTATCGAGCGGTCATACGACGGTCACCGTAGCCTAGTTGGTAGTGCTCCTGCCTACGAAGCTGGTGGTCCTGGGTTCGAATCCCGGTAAGTGCAAATATTTGTGTGATGGGCATGAATATTTGTTTCTGAGTCATGGATGTTTTCTATGTATTTAAGTATTTATCTATCTATATAAGTATGTATATCGTCGCCTGGTACCCATAGTACAAGCTTTGCTTAGTTTGGGGCTAGGATTATCTCTGTGACATTGTCCCTAGATATTATTATATTATAAAACTATTAATAAAATGCACAAAATATGGTCAATATATTCTAACATGTCTCTCATTCTATCACAATATTACGCAGCAAAACGCCAGAGCTAAAAATATCCTGATCTGTTCATACTATTTTTGAAAAAAGAGCAATTATATTTTATAAGGTTTGTTAAATTTTTGCTTACAATACCATTGTTGATCTTATTATACTTACGATAGTTCCTGTCCAGGCAATAAAGATTGACTATTATCAAAATTGAGCAAATTGAGCTGTGTGGCAGCATCGAATATAACCACCCCATCTCATCCCGTGGGGGCCGTAGAAGTGAACCCGAGAGAATATCTACCAGAGAACGGGCAGCAGCGTTTCTGTGTCTACTATGCTTATATAGTTGTGCACACAGGTTATTTCAGTTATTTTCATAGTATAATGTCCCATGGATTTCTTCTCTAGTGTAATGCTGGAGACATTAACATATATTTGTATTACAGAAAGCTCCGCAATTGTCTTTAAGATAAAATTTAAAGAAATTCTGACTGTAACATTTCAGTATAATTATGTTTGAAAACCCACTTTAAGTGCATAGAAATAAAGATTCCTTCTGTAAACGGAGTGATACCTACTCATTATCTAAATACTAGATATAAGCATAACCTTGTGTTGCTTACAATGTATAAGATTATACAACGTGTAACAGAAAGTGTGAACGTAACTTAAGGGGGTTATAGGGTATTAGGACGGCTACCTATGGACGAAACTTCAAACAGAAATAATCATTTTTTTATTCAACTAGTAATTTATTTTTATATCGACAACCTAAATCAACAAGTAAGATTACCGACGTATGAACAACACTAAGCAAAACTCAGCCGCAAGGGTAATGAACCTTACCGAGAACTCTTTGGGTACCTACTACTTAGACTGTAAATAAAAAGTGTGGTTCTGTACAGTCACATAATTTATTACACGTGTTTATTTTAAGATTCAATCAAATGTTTAACTGAATTTTTGCTCTAAATTCATATAAATTTGATAACTAGGAAAAATCACTGAATTTAATTTAAAATGATATTCCGCAAGATGTTGGATCTAGGAGAAATAAATAATTTAATTGACTTATGTAACTGCAGATATTTTTTTGTGTGTTAAATAGTAAGAATATTAAATTTTTCTTTCAGTATGTGAATTTAATCTGGCCGGAAACGAATAGGTACTTAATTTTTAATACAAACTAACCAGATAAACACACGCGGTACGACTACTGATAAATTACGAAAAAATAAGAATAATGTACTAGGCTCATATGAACATTAGGGGACATTTCGAATTCCGTCCTGATTTTGTCGCAAGGAACTCTAATACGGCGGCGAATGCAAAGGATTGATGTAGGTAAATAATAAATGGTTAAATATTTTTTAATATTCATCAAAGCGGGCCCCGCGCGTGGCGGCGCCTTTGTGCCGCCACCGCGCGCCGCGCCATTTGAATGTGTTCGTGTATAACTCATTGGTCTAGCGGTAGCGTGTTCAACTGCAGATAATAAAGTCCTGGGTTCAAATCCCGGGTCGGGCCAAAAAGTGATTATGGGAATAATGAAGTCCTGGGTTCAATTTCCGGGTCGGGCCAAAAAGTGATTATGGGAATAATGAAGTCCTGGGTTCAATTCCCGGGTCGGGCTAAAAAGTGATTATGGGAATAATGAAGTCCTGGGTTCAATTCCCGGGTCGGGCCAAAAAGTGATTATGGGAATAATGAAGTCCTGGGTTCAAATCCCGGGTCGGGCCAAAAAGTGATTATGGGAATAATGAAGTCCTGGGTTCAATTCCCGGGTCGGGCCAAAAAGTGATTATGGGAATAATGAAGTCCTGGGTTCAAATCCCGGGTCGGGCCAAAAAGTGATTATGGGAATAATGAAGTCCTGGGTTCAAATCCCGGGTCGGGCCAAAAAGTGATTATGGGAATAATGAAGTCCTGGGTTCAAATCCCGGGTCGGGCCAAAAAGTGATTATGGGAATAATGAAGTCCTGGGTTCAATTCCCGGGTCAGGCCAAAAAGTGATTATGGGAATAATGAAGTCCTGGGTTCAATTCCCGGGTCGGGCAAAAAAGTGATTATGGGAATAATGAAGTCCTGGGTTCAATTCCCGGGTCGGGACAAAAAGTGATTATGGGAATAATGAAGTCCTGGGTTCAATTCCCGGGTCGGGCAAAAAAGTGATTATGGGAATAATGAAGTCCTGGGTTCAATTCCCGGGTCGGGACAAAAAGTGATTATGGGAATAATGAAGTCCTGGGTTCAATTCCCGGGTCGGGCCAAAAAGTGATTATGGGAATAATGAAGTCCTGGGTTCAAATCCCGGGTCGGGCCAAAAAGTGATTATGGGAATAATGAAGTCCTGGGTTCAATTCCCGGGTCGGGCCAAAAAGTGATTATGGGAATAATGAAGTCCTGGGTTCAATTCCCGGGTCGGGCCAAAAAGTGATTATGGGAATAATGAAGTCCTGGGTTCAATTCCCGGGTCGGGCCAAAAAGTGATTATGGGAATAATGAAGTCCTGGGTTCAAATCCCGGGTCGGGCCAAAAAGTGATTATGAGAATAATGAAGTCCTGGGTTCAATTCCCGGGTCGGACCAAAAAGTGATTATGGGATTTTTCCGTAAAAAGAAATTTCTCAGTATCAGCCCGAAGTCTGGGAGTTGACGATATTACACCCCCATGCCTCGGAGAGCACGTAAAGCCGTCGTTCCTGTGCCTGACCTCTTTCCGGTCGTATCGCTAGTCGTCCCATCGGATCATGAGAGTGATGGAATAGAAAGTGCAGGGGCACTTTCAATTCCACCTTTAAAATTTAGAGTGATACACTCTAAATTTTAAAGGTTCCCTGTAACGAAATATTAATCATTCATACAATACATACAAATAAAAAAATATGAATAATGTACTAGGCTCATATGAACAGTAGGGGACATTTCAAATTCCGTCCTGATTATATCCAAAGTTACACTAATAATGGCGGCAAAATCAAAGAGTTGATGTAGGTAAATAATAAACGGTTAAGCCGCGCGCGTCGTCGATACCTAGGCGGCTCTTTTGAGTGGACTCAAAGACGCCGCCAAAGGGGCCGCGTTCGAAGAAAGCCGCCAAATTCATCAAATATTGTGCATTTTTCATTTATTTAAGTAAAAATATTAAAATCATCAGTTGTTCGTAAACTGCTGTCTATTTAGGTCGTGTTTAGTTACTGAATCGTCTAAAATGTCGTTTAGTAATGAGTAAAGTGTTCCGCGAAATCCTTAACTATGTCGTTTAGTGATGGTAATAATTTTGAAAATTTCGTGCATTCATCTATGAAAGAATAGCCTCAGACGTGCACTTTGTGATGATGAGGATTCATAGGTCACAGAATTTAAGGCTGTTTAATTACGAGGAACCTATGTCGTGTAGGGTACAGTGTCGCGATGGAGGCCACGCTTCTTTATAAGTAAGAAACATGAAAGCTTTACGATTCTATGAATATGTTGTACATGAGAGAGACTCGTGTTAGTTGGCAAGTCTTAGAGTTAAGCTTTCGGTGTCGGTGCAGATTTTAGTGAACGTGAAATAATGAAATTCTTCCATCAGTACTGAAAACAACTTCAACTAGAAGTTAAACTATAAAAAGATTCACGTAATGTGTATGTGTATCACGTACTTATACGATGTAAAGTATCCAATAGCTATTCAGCAGTGCTATAAATAAAAACAAAACTCGAAAATATAACAAAATATGTGTAGTGAGTGCAATCGGAATCAAACTACCAGGCGTGCATAGAAACACAGAGGTAGGTATGTCAAACAATTTCTAGCGTAAATCAGAATCAGCTGTGCTGTGTTAGTACGGATGTTCGTTATATCGATAAAAATACTTGTCGATATATTGAATGGTATATTATTTTACGATCAAGATTAAAATGATGGTATTTCGGTATGAGATTTTGTGTATAGGTAGGCTTAAGGAGACCGTATATGCCCCTTAAGTTACGTTCACTCTTTCTGTTACACGTTGTATAACAAAATTCCCAATGATATCAGAGAAATATCTACGAATAAGTTTAACATAACTATAAAAGCCAAATTGTGTGGCAAGGCTTTCTACAAAACTTCTGATTATTTAAGTGTCAAAACGCCTTGGGATTCGCTCTAAATTAACACATTTAGATACAATTACTAACTATGCCAGGCTTTGGAGTCAGCAAAATGAATAAATCAATTTAAGGAAATTGTATAATAATTTATAACAAGCTTCTTAATCATATTACTGATCTACCTGATAAAAGTTTCAAGACACATATTAAACGTGTACTTATGGCTAGGGGTACTACACCACGAAAGAGAACATTGATGACAGAGACGACTGGCGCTCAGCACCAACCTGCACATTGCTCGCTGGAAATTTTCATACAAGATATAGTAAAATAAAGCGAACTAAAAATATAAATTTCCATACTTAAACCTTTAAATAATCTCTTCGACAATAACTTAATATAAGCTAGCTAAATAGCTAAATCATTATTATCATGGAAATACAAATGGAAATCCGTTGTCTCTGCTTACCCCTCTGGGAAACTATCGTACCTAAATATCTATTTGTACCTTGAAATAATTATGTATACTTGACTATAGTACCACAGCAAACATAGACACTGTCTTGACAACTTATCATGGGTACGTAGGCTCGGTGCTATGAGTTGTGGTTGAGTTACCCCAAAGATATGGGTTGGTTCTTTGGGGTAACTCAACCGAGGTAAATAGAGTTTTTGTGGCACAAAAAAAATGTGTTCGTGCTATAGTAGGCATTCCTCCATGGGATTCATGTAAGCCTGTTTTTTATGATTTAAAGTTATTGACGTTGCCGTGCATGTACATATACGAGGCTGCAAAATTTGTAAAAGAGCATAAAACTCTATTTGTTAATGCTAAAGATAAATACCCCAGGAACAAAAGAAATCCAGAAAGAATAGTTTTGCCAAAAATTCCTAGAACCACACTGTATCTCAAAAATAGTTACGCGATGTGTGGCAAGATCTATAATAAAATTCCAGAGGTAATAAAAGAAATGAACGAGCTATTTATAATCTAGGCAGTCGCGAGTCTCTACGAAGCGTTTTTAAAGAGGTAAATATACTTACTGTTCCATCTGAATACATATATCAGAATATAATGTTTGCGCGGAAAAATTTAGATAAATATAAAAAACGGAGTGACTTGCACAATGTCAATACAAGAAATAAGGACAAACTAGCTATACCAGCCTTTAGAGTTAGCAAAACTAAAAAGTCATTCATGGGAAATTATATTAGGTTTTATAACAAGCTCCCTATTCATATAACTAAACTACCTGATAATAAGTTTAAGTCACACATTAAACGTGAACTTATGGCTAAGGGTTACTACACTACTAAGGATTACATTGACGATAAAGACATTTGGCGGTCGGCATCTACCTGCACATAGTCCGCTGGAGATCTTATAGCCATATAGACATGAGTAATCTTTTGTGTTACATGAACTATCTGTAATAAAACTATCTATTATTTAAATATTCTACGAATTTCAGAACTGTTGGTTGTGTCTCAAAATGATTAATTTTACTTTTATTTTGACGTTTTTATTTTCTCTTTCTAATATATTAAACCTAAAATAAATAATCAGACAACCGATCGAGCATATATTGTGTTTGCCTGCTAAATAATTACAGTAAGTGGACCAAATCTCGTGTATATGCCCCATTGAGTATGTTTCGCCGGAGCGTCTCAACTGGGCCGTGTTGAAACCGGTAGTAGAGACACCCGCTGAGTTTGTTTCGCTGGGTCTTCTCAGTTGGGGCGCATTGGATCCGGTGGTAGCATTAAAGCGCGACCGTCGTTATTAACATAAGGTCCGTCATAATAATATCACCTTAATATAGACAGAACCATTGCCAATATGTATTACAAATATTAGACTTAAACTAGATAATTAGACTTAAACTAGATAATTAAACTGAAACATAATCTCTTGACAATAACTTGATACGAGCTAGCTAAATATCATTGCTGTTATAAAATAAATTTTATTAATGTTTTAATACTATCAATACAATGTGTACCTAAATATCTATGTTACTAGAAATAATAATGTATACAACTATAATACTACAAACATGTTCTGACTATTTACAAGCGCTTTTTTAAAGTCTACGTGAATAAAAACCTTTTTTATTTATTTTATATTTATTTAAATGCCATTAAATGCCTTTAAAAATAATTTAAAATCGTGGTTAACAGAAAAAGCATATTACTCCGTAAGTGAATTTATGGCATAACTTATTTAATTAATGCAATTGTAATAATAATGGTGTAATAATGATAATGTAATAATAACAATGTAATAATGATAATTTAATAACAATATATTTATAATAATGTTAATATTTGCATGTCAATAAATTGGCTGAAGTTGTAAGGACCTGTAATTAGTTATAAGACCAATTAAATGTACCAACTTTACTGCAAATAAAGGATATGAATTATGAATTATTATGAATTATTACAAACATGTTCTGACTATTTAACAAGAGCTTTTTTAAACTCAACGTGAATAAAAAACCTTTTTTTATTTTCTATTATTTTATTTTATTTAATATTAAGTATACTAACAAATAAATATTAAAAAAGGATTCCCATTGAGTTTTTTTGACAGGATTTCTCAGTAGCTGGCACGCCATGCACTGCACGGTAGGAAAAAATGACGTTTGCATACATGTAACATTTTAACGGAATAAATGAATTTTGAATATAAATTTGAATATTTTAAGATCCTAGTAACGTGGAATATCTGGGTAATTTTCAGTGATTTGGTAGGGGGTGTCATCTTGGTAGGTCTCGCCTTCACTCATAGCTGCACACCCAGCAACACCCGGCATTGCTGCGGATCCTGTCTCAGCTCTCCGCCTCTCGTTTTCAATTTCTAACTCCCTTAAGCGTTCATTGTCATAATACAATTTCTGAGTATGTCTAATGTACTCCGCATACTCATATTCTGCTAAAACTATCGTAATTACGACCTGTAAAAAAAACAATGCATGAATGGAATACGTTGAAGTAGTTTTTTTTTTGAAGGATAACGGCCTCACAATCGAATCAAATCTTCGTGTCGCAGGGTACTTTACTAACATTATAGACGGATACAAATTACATCCAGACTCCGAACAACTATTTATATAATTGCCCGGCGCGGGACTCGAACCCACGACACGAAGCGTCAAAGTCAGTAGGAGTTCTCATAATATAAATTAAGCTTTTTATTTGGTACACAGAGAAAGAGCTATATAGCTGATACTACATACAACTAAATTTTATATAGGTAATCTGTATTGCATTCACCAGCTTACTCTAATTTTGGGTTACAAATAATAAGAAATCTTAGAACATACCAATTAAAGGAAACAAATTATAGTTAAATTAATAACCTTCTTTATGTAAAGTTGGTTAAAACAAACTTACCAATAACAACAACACTTTAGTTTTCATAGTATTATAAAGGCAAAGGTGTGTTTCTTTTCTAAATCAAAACAAATGAACTTAGCTACAGAAGCGCACCGATGCTTTTTATAAGGTGGTGTGAATGAGTATCAATGAATTATTAAGACGCAGTTCTATAGCGACGTTAATTGGAAAGTATCAACACAGGTATATATTTATCCCGTAATTAAATTAAGCATTATTTGCGCTAAAGGCTACTATGCTATTAGGCGGGTTCTACTAAGCTAGGCGGTACTTCACTCCAAGACAGCGGCTTGCGCTATATAAAGCACAAGTCCGCCCGCACATGGAGTACTGCTCACATATCTGGGCAGGAGCCCCAAATATCAGCTTGATCTACTTGACTCCCTCCAAAAGCGTGCTATTAGGATCGTTGGGGATTCCAATCTTACGGAGAGATGGGAGTCGTTTGAGCAGCGCAGAGATTTTTGATCTATCTACGTGTTCTATCGTCTCTTTCACGGGGAATACTCTGAGGAACTGTTTGAGCTGGTGTCATCGTCCCCTTTTTTTCATCGCACCACGTGCACTCGCAGTAAGGTTCATCCGTACCACCTGGAAGCGATCTCGTCAAGCAGGGTTCGCTTTCGGCGTTCATACATCCTACGTTCGTGCAGGCTCTGGAATTAACTGTCAACAAAAGCAATAAAAAATATTATAAATAAATATCTATAAAAGTACCTTTAAAGTAAAGTATTTTTTTTTAATTTTTTATTACAAATTAAATTTACCATTACAGAAAAGCAATTTCTAAGGACCTAGGGGCCTTTAGAAATTCTATAATTATTACAAATTTATGAATAATTATTACAAAAATAAAAACTATTACAAAGTTAAAATTATTACAAAAACTATATTTATGTCCTGTTGGTTAAGTAGTTAGTGACCCTGACTGCTAAGCAAGTCATGGGTTCGATTCCCACCCAGGACAAATCAACAGAGACAGAGAACAAATAAATAATGTGATGAACACGATTATTTATTTGTTCTCTGTCTGAGGCTGAGATCTATAGAGCGTACTTCGACTTTACTCAAACTTTACTTACGTAAAACTTTGCTAAGTGTATGCTAAGCTTATACTTTGATTTGGTATTTATAGACTTTTTGACGTTAAGATTATGCTTTGCATAAGCTAAGACAGACAAAGTCAAAACACCAATTGTAATTTCGTTACATGCATTAACTTCTTAATTACTCTTTGGAAAACATTTAAAAACAGACATAATTATAAATAAAACATGGTGCGCATCGTTCCTCTGTGTATTATTATTATTATTGAACTATTTAGAAAATGACAAGTGAGTCATAAAAATAGATTTATTAATGATCAACAATCGATATTCATTTTTATTATGAGAAACGGAACATTGTTGTATCAGCTGTAAACGGCAATGTCAACTACTTTTTTTTTTAATTTTTCGCCCCTGGCGTCTTCGGCCTTATGAGAATGTCAAATGCAGTATATCAGTTTTGCCAAATGACAGTTTAGATTTATCTTCAAGCCGTATCTAAAATTCCCCGAAAATTTGGTTTGAACACATAAAAAAAAATACAATGATAATGCATTGATAATGTCCAATTATTTTTTCTTTCTGTATTTTAGAAATATTTATCAATATATCTGTAGTATTCCTTTGAATACAAATTCCGTGATTTCCAATTTCTCTGGAAATCCTATACAATGTGGCATCACTGTCTCGGATAATACGGAAAAATTAAAAAGTCATGTAAGTTATGATGGTGAAGTATATTTTGGACTACTTTATTTTTATTTGGCTTATAGTGTAAGTTTTTACTAAGTCGTCGATTTTGTGGACTTAGCATTTGCTAAGCATGCACTTAGAGGGATTCGAAGATTGCTTTATAAATACCGACTTTGACTTAAGTCGAAAGTTAAGTCTGAGCAAAGTCTAAGTACGCACTATAGATCTCAGCCTGAGTGTAGTTGGTATGGTATAGTAGTTTCACAAGAGTTTCTCTCTTAACTTGTTCTAGGTAAGTAAGTTATATCGCTAAATAGTTTGACAGTTTTCATTCTGAGAAAGGAAGTTATGTTACTTATATATTTATACCTATCATACTATTTCATATATTAATTGACTGCCAGGCAAAAGGTCGAGGTTCTATCGCCACCCAAGACTCAGGACAAATCTTTATGTAATGAGCACGATTATTTGTTCTGCGTCTGGGTGTAATTTACCAATAATATTTGTCTATTTAGAAATATATAAGTATATTCAATCGAGATCAAATGGCAATGTGTTCGTTGTCTCCAGATATTATAGATGTTATAGTACAACATGTTTGATATGTACAGACGCCAGCACATCCAGTTACTCCAATCTGTCAAATTTCTTTTATCGATTTTTTACTTTATCACATAACCATAAGGTTCACTGTCAATTGGGGAAATTTAACAGATTGGGGTAGCTTAATATACTGGCGTCTGTACATTTAAATCATTAATAACGTTAATGTATTTTTTTAAATTGTATTTTATCAATGTCAATTATATTTATTCGAAATATTACTTTCTTTTATAAATTTATGATCATGTGTCAATAACACTCCATACCATCCCGTGGGTGTCGTAAAAGGCGACTGAGTGATACACCAGGTAGTCGGGCATCAGCGCCACCTAGTGTGTACTTACTACCACCTAACTGCGGTCGCCAACTCGCATGCCAAGCGCGGTGACTTAGGGCCAGCGCAGACCGAGAGGAGCGCAGCGAAGACGATTTTATTAAGGCACTAGAAAATCAACTTTAGAATTATGGGAATAAAGTGCATGTATGCTTGAACATTATATGCCCGATTATATGCCGGAGTGGACTATATCAGGCCGATGATGATGATAGTATCGTATGCGCCTTAAGGCATATACAATAATTTACTTACTATTATTACAATTACCTATTATAAATGTTTATTATTATTATTATTACTGTTGTCCATAATTTATATTGAAATAATTTATATGAAATAAATAGTCAGTCACTATTGAATAGAAACCAGATGTGGATCCGACATAATTGACTAGTTAAAGTCAGAGCACATGGGCAGGCGGGTCGGCAGAGGTTTTTAAATATAATAATAATAATATACCGGGACATAATTCACACACGGTCGTTCCCAAACTAGGCAGAGCCTGTACTATGGAAACCAGATAACTGATATACTACACATACTACTTCCTTGTTGTACATAATTACATAGATAATGACACCCAGACTCAGGACAAAAAAATATGTTCATGCACACAAGAATCGAACCCACGACCAGCTGCATGAAAGGCAAGTATTTCCCAAGCATCCCAACCGGCCCATCAAGAATTGAAATTAGTCAACTACACTGGACATGTTATGCAGAGTGTTAGCAAACAAAGGTACCCTCTATATTTCATCACACTCATAACACGATGAGACGGCTATCCCAAATGACTGGGGAGAAATCGAGTGCAGGACGCAGACTCAGACGCCCTCTCAGATTTCACAGACGTCTGATACCATCATCCATGCATTGAGTTACAAAGCAGAGCGTACCCCTCTGGCACAGGTACTTAATTTAAATTTTTTGGCTAAATAGTTTTTTAGGGTTCCGTAGCCAAGTGGCAAAAAACGGAACCCTTATAGATTCGCCATGTCTGTCTGTCTGTCCGTCCGTATGTCACAGCCATTTTTTACCGTAACTACAAGAGCTGTACAGTTGAAAATCGGTATGTAGATGTATTCTGTTAACGGCTATAAAAATAATAATAATTTTGGGGGTTCCCCATACATAGAACTGAAACTCAATTTTTTTTTCATCGTACCCATACATGTGGGGTGTCTATGGATAGGTCTTCAAAAATGATATTGAGGTTCCTAATATCATTTTTTTCTAAACTGAATAGTTTGCGCGAGAGACACTTCCAAAGTGGTAAAATGAGTGTCCTCCCTCCCCTGTAACTTTTAAAATAAGAGAATGATAAAACTACAAAAAAATATGATGTACATCACCATGTAAACCAACAACAAAAATTAGTTTGAACTAGATCTAGCAAATAGTTTTTTTAATACGTCATAAATCGTAAACCGCAATTTGCTTTCATTTAATCAACTGAAATACTTGCTGCTACGGAACCCTTCATGGGCGAGTCCGACTCGCACTTGGCCGGTTTTATTTTAATATTGTGAATCCCTGGGTCTTGGTGTAGGCACGGCTACATATCAAGCTATACAGTTCCAATATAAGCTGACCTGCCATTGTATGAAAATCCTATACAACGGGAGATCAGCTTATACTAGAAATGTATAGCTTGATGTGTAGCCGTGTGTACTTTACAAACATAATTGATAATTAACGGTCAGGAAGTACTCTGAACTCTGAACAACTACTTATGCGGCACACAAATAATTGGCCTGGGCGGAAATCGAATAGGAAGTGGCGAGGCGATGTCTTAACCATTGTACCACACACAGTTTACATCCCCACCTTTGTCTTTAGTGCGGTGAAACAGTTAAAGGTTACTATCTACTAAAAGTCATGTTTTTTATGTTCTCCTCTTTAATCTGCAATCGGCTCTAGCCATAATCAGATGTGCTCCAGGGTCTTAAATTTGTGGGCGACATTCCATTAAATGACACAATAAATGTTGATTTGGTTTATGTTTTTATACAATGGTGGACGTGGGTCTCAATCGCGATAAACGATTTAAGGCAAATTATTACCTTTACAGGTCTACTGGTTTAGCTCGGCAGCGTAACATCAGTCGACCCGTGACCACGGCTGGTGCAATCCATGCCGAAACGTCGGGTAACCTAAAGGTAATGATTTGCCTTAAATCGTTTATCGCGATTGAGACCCGTGTCAACAATATATAAAAATGTGTACAAATCGCGAAAGTTTAAAAACATTGGTTTATGTTCTTTAACCAGATCCAGTATAAACGACATGTTAAAACAAATACGATTAATGATTCTAGTCTAAAATTATGTACCATCTCGTCCTTCGATGTGTGCTGGCTCTTATTCTTAAGATTGTGATTTATAAAAATATTTGTGCGCATAAATAATATATCATTCCAAACAATGAGTATTTGTGTAGGTACCACGTGCAAAACATAAATACTCGTAGTGCAGTCAACCCTCATAGGTGGATACACTTTGGTCTTACACCATTATTTATTACTAGCAGTGCCCGCGGACTTTGTTCCGCATTATAAATAATTTTGTCCCTGCCCGATTGTCCCGCGTAATACTTCGGGTTAAAAGTTCGGGATAAATAAAGATTATGATGATGAATCCTATTGCCTCTGACACTCCATAATAACGTACCTTTCTATTGGTGAAATAATTTTGAAAATCGGTTCAGTAGATCCAGAGATTACCTCTTACAACGTCAGAAACTCACAAACGTTACCTCTTCATAATAGATTATAAGCCTTATTTTGGTTAAGAATAGTACAGTCATTTGTCATAAACTAATTTATGACTTAGTTAAAAGTCCCAGATAAGTAGATTTAAAGGATAATGCTCAAAAAAAACCCAGGCCCCGGCGCAAACGGTACATATCTCAAATTCTTAGTATAAAATAGTACTTTCATACTAAAAAAAAATATAGCCAAAAATTCGTTTTTAAACGTAATATTTTGCTAATCCTTTTTTCGTAAAAGTAATTTTTAAATAGAATTATTTAATGGAAATATGTATATACATATATTTTAACATACTACGCTAACCATTATAATATTCTCAGTGGTTGTTGCAAGGCGGAGACGCACTGTAAAGAAAGAAATAATTAAAAAAAAATCACATTTTTGAAGCTCCTTACATAAAACAACTAGCAATTTATGACATTTAAAAAAAGATTTTGGTAATGCCCCCTACTGAATATTATGTCACATATAAATACTTAAAATCTGAGATACATTTTATTTGCGCCGGGCCTGGGTTTTTTCCCCATACATTGTGAGCATTGTTCTTTATAAAGTATTTATTGATTTAATTGTTCAGGAATACAAACAGTTACACACTTTTCTTAATAACCAAGTTATAGTTTATAGGATTTGTTTATGAGTAACCCACATCGTTATCCACATCTTAAGTAAAATGGTCTTAACATGGAACTACTTAACTAAGCACGAGTGAAAGTAGTGCTAAACATATTTAATAAAAAAAAAAATAAACAACGTATATTTTTTTAATCTTACTTATTATTCTATAAAATATCTAAATGTTAAGATCTATTTCTTTAATCTTCTGGAGTAAATAATTTCTGAACTTATTAGCAGACAGTGGGAACAGATCAAGGTCCGAGAAAAAAGTATTGTAATTATTGGCTATTCGACTCAGAGGAGCACGGACCCCAGCGTTAGTGCGACAAGAAGATACCGCAAAAAGCGACAATCGCCTCCCGTCTCACAACAGTTCTTGGAACAAAATAGCTAATCTTATTTGTTATTTCTGAGCAGTCATATCTATTGACACATAAGTCATAGAGAAACATGGTTTCTAGATAAAGGCGTCTTGTCTTCAAACTAAGAAATCCAACATCTTTAACATCTTTCTTGCGGGAATCATGGGAAACTAAATTGTGGCGACAACGATAATGCATTGATTTTAGGAACTTATGTTGCACATTCTCCATCGCGTCCACATATTTCTGATATAAAGTATGAGGATGTGCAACATTTGCTGATGGAATTTGTTCGGAATAAAGATGAACGTGACTCGCTTCTGAACGAATTAAAGTTAAATAGGCTGGATGTAGGTCTGATTCAAAGCATTTTAGCAAACCCTAAATCGCAGGCAGCATTTTTTTAGTAGGTACCTCTAATTTAAGCTTTTTTGTGTGTTAGTTATATCATTATGTATTTACTATGTTATAAGGTATGATGGGGTTGGCATATATATCCTTATTGGACAAAATCCCCTAAAAAAAATAAAGATAAAAAAAAAGATATAAAGTAGTATTATAAGTATTATTTCAACTAATGAAAGTAGACTCTCATTAGTTGAAATAATAATCTTAAAAATGCGGTTAATGGTCATTCCTTGTTTGGCTTGTTGGTGTAGTGGTTAGTGACCCTGACAGCTAAGCCAGAGTTCGTGGGTTCGGTTCCCACCGGGGACAAATCATGTGTGATGAACACGCTTATTTGTTCTGTGTATGGGTGTAATTTATCTATAATTTGTATGTATTTCGAAATATATACATTCAGTCAAAAAAGTATCGGGAATGGATTAATTTTTTTATGGTACCAAATTCAAATTTTTGTTTTATTTTTGTTGTTGTTAGATTGGCACAACTGTTTTCCATTTTGGCGCGGAGTTTGAGTTGCATCTGTTTTTTATATTAAATACAGTGCTGGTTTTAGTAATATTATATATAGTGTGTATTGCGAATTTCATAATGGACAAAAATATCGAACAAAGAGTTTGTCTTAAATTTTGCATCGCTAATGGAATTTCGTGTGCGGAGTCACTGAAAATGTTACAGAAGGCTTACGGTGGATCGACTTTATCAAAAACTCGTGCTTATGAGTGGTTCAAAGCGTTCAAAAGCGGTCGAGATGTGATGAAAGATTTGCCTCGCTCTGGTAGGCCATCAACGTCTGCAACTGAAGTTAACATCGCAAAAGTGAATGAAATAGTGACTGAAAATCCTCATTCAACTCTGAGAGAGATAGCCGCCGAACTTTCTGAAATTTTAACTAATCATTTGGGTTTGAAACATGTTGCCGCTCGGCTAGTCCCAAAAGATCTGAATTTTCTCCAAAAACTCAATCGCATGAACGTCGCTGAGGACATGGTAGAACGAGTCAATTCCGACCCAACATTCATGAAACGCATTGTTACTGGTGTCGAGACGTGGGTTGACATGCAAACTAGTCAACAAGCTTCGGAGTGGCGCCTTCCAACTAAACCGAAACCGAAAAAACCACGCCAAAGTCGATCAAAAGTCAAAGTCATGTTGACTGTTTTCTTTGACTATCGCGGTGTTGTGCACTCTGAATTCTTACCGGAAGGTCGAATGCTAAATAAAGAATATTATTTGAGCGTTATGCGGCGTTTAAGAGAGCAAATTTGACGAAAAAGGCCAGATTTGTGGAAAGAAAATTCTTGGATTTTGCACCACGATAATGCGCCTTCGCACAAGGCCATCATTGTGAACGAATTTTTGACCAAACACTCAACAAATACCATCCAGCAACCACCATACTCACCAGATATGTCTTCAGCTGACTTCTTTCTTTTTCCTAAACTCAAGTTACCACTTCGTGGTATCCGTTTTCAATCGGTAGAAGACATAAAGGAGAATTCGCGGCGAGAACTGAACTCAATTCCGAAAGCAGCGTTTAAAAAATGTTTTGATGAATGGATTATTCGTTGGCGTAAGTGTATCGTTTCTGAAGAAGCATACTTTGAAGGTGATAAAATAAATTTGGATGAATAACAAACATTTTGTATATTATTGATGTTTTCCCGGTACTTTCTTGACAGAGTAAGTATGTTTATCAGTTGCATAGTTGCCTCAGTACAGGCTCTACTGCGGTGAGACGCTACTGTCCGTTCTCTAGGAGATATATTATGCCCTCGGGTCAACTTCTATGCCCCCCACATGATAAAATAGGGTGGCGGTATTATTTTCCGTCAGCCATGCATCATTATAATATTAGGTCTTTACCTATGAAATTGCCGTTCTGCAGTACTGGCCATTTCAAATCAAAATAATTTTTGTTTGGCTAAGAATTCTAATTTCAAATTAATTTTATTTTAAAAACATGGATTCTTTTTTCCAAAAGTAGTCATTTCTTTATTGATTAGTGTTACATTTTCATCGCATTTCAATCTTTTTCGTCATCATGGATACGTTAAAAATTCGAGTAATTATGGAATATGAGTACCGTCGTGGCAGCAACGCGGCACAAGCGGCACGCAACATCAACGACGTTTACGGAGCTAACACTACAAACCAACGCACCACCTGTTATTGGTTTGCTCGCTTCCGTTCTGGAAATTTCGACCTGAAAAATGAACCTCGCGGTCGTCCGAAGACTTTGGTCGACAATGACGAATTAAAGGCGGTTGTGGAAGCTGATGATACACAATCTACGGCTGAATTAGCAGCAGCTTTCGACGTTAGCGTCAAAACAATATTGGTCCATTTGCGTCAAATTGGCAAGGTAAAAAAGCTTGACAAATGGGTGCCCCACGAACTCAATGATCGCCAGCGCGAAGTACGCGTCGAGACGTGCCTTGCACTGCTCAACAGACACACAAATGAAGGAATTTTGAACCGCATTGTTACCTGCGATGAAAAATGGATTCTGTTTGATAACCGCAAGCGCTCAGCAAGTTGGTTGGATCCTGGTTCAGCACCTAAACAATGCCCTAAACGAAAACTTACCCCTAGAAAAGTGATGGTCACTGTTTGGTGGTCTAGCGCCGGTGTGATTCATCACAGCTTCTTACCAAACGGGGTGAGCATTACTGCAGATGTGTACTGTGAAGAACTGAGCACAATGATGGAGAAGCTGGCGCATCTCCAACCAGCATTGGTCAATCGCTCGTCTCCGCTGCTCCTGCACGACAACGCGCGACCTCATACTGCACAGCAGACGGTCTCCAAGTTGCAAGAACTGGGGTTGGAAGCTCTCCGTCATCCGCCCTACTCACCAGACCTTGCGCCTACAGACTACTACTTTTTCCAGAATTTGGATAACTTCTTGGCGGGAAAAAAATTCAATACCCGAGAGGCAGTACAAAATGCCTTTGAAGAATTTGTTGCCTCCCGTCCAGCTGATTTCTTTAAGAAGGGCATCAATAAACTGCCACTGCGATGGCAAAGATGCATTGATTGCATGGGTGATTACTTCGATTAATACAAATAAAAAAATTCATGAAAAAAATTCGTTTAAATTTTTTCATACAAAACGGCAATTTCATAGGTAAAGACCTATTATAATTATGTGTGACCATGTTGCATTGATCGTGGTCATCCCGTGACCACGATCAATGCAACTTGGTCGAAACGTCGGGAAAATAACAATAAGGTTAGTTGCGTTAATACCTGTTAACAATGTTCATATATAAGTATTAATATAAATTAATATACATAATATATACATAAAAACATTATTTCGTTCATTTAGTTCATTGCTATGAGTTCATTATGAATAATAAGAACCATATTATTATGTAGCCATTCTAGAGGTAGCGCATTTCAAAGAAGTACATTTTTTTAATTATATTCAATATTGAAAAAGGAAAATTAGAGGTGAACAATCATGACGACGCCAGATCAACTTTAATGAGTTACATCTTTATATATATTAAAAAAAGTCCGAAATATCTTACTCAGGTATTTCATATCTGTGGAATGTGTACCTAATGGTTTGGTAAGACTTTGAGCCCGCAGAAACAGCCCATATTATTCCACAAATTAAATAAAAAAATAATATCGCCCTTTTTACAGAAATGTAAGCCCTATGTTAACTATCAAAATGTGCAGTGCTGCATTTTAATAATATTTTATTCGTTTTTTACCTAAATAAATGCTATCCTTTCCCCGATAATAAGGCTAGTCATTTTTGTTTAGTTGATTGTCTGTGGTTATATCTATATTAAAGAAAATCTATATTGTATATATACTACTTTAAAGAATTTAGTTTAAATATTTGAAGCGGATTATGACAGTAAATGAGGCGAAAGAGGTGTGCAAGGACCGTGAAAAGTCCGTTGTCTCTGCCTACCCTCTGTGAACAGGCGTGAGTCTATGTACATATGTATGTATTTGAAGCAGACAGTAGTTATCGCTGGGGTAATATTTAAATAATATCTACTCACAAAATTCGTGCTCAGCGCAGGGTCGTTTTGCGCCCTGGGCTCAAGTCTAAATATCCTGTGGGTAAATCAGGCCCTAGTATGCAACTATGGTACCACCACGCAACTGCACGCGACGCTTGACGGCCCGTTGTATACATTGATCGCTCAACGTTGAAATAGTTACGGTCTACACAAACATTTGAAGAACTGTATAGAGAGGCATCATGAGCCTCGTCTCTACGTCAGCTGGGTACGCCGGTTGAATCAAAGAAATCGTAGCAGCTATAAAACACTTAAAGGCGCGGTCTTATTATTCTTTCAATTTCGTATTCTACACAATTTCTTGGTACAATTACCAAATTTATATACTGAGGCGTACAACAAAGAATATTTTACTTAACTTAATCCTAGTATAAATGAGTTAGACTACAATGATCATTTGCTGGTCACGCACAGTATCTATATCATATTTCTGTGCCATAGAGTTGAGGCACAAGGATCTAGCCCGCTAGAATAGAAATAATAATTTAATGTATGGAACTGAAGGTTGGGTGCAGATAAAGAGTGAAAGTAAAATAAATTCGGTTTAAATGAGAGCTCTGAAAAGTGTGTGGTATCACTTTGAGAGACAGAATACGAAATACTAAGGTAAGGGTATTGTGGTGTGAAAGAAGATGTAGTCACATAATTCGAAAAAATGTGTGGAGGTTATTTTTTATAAAAACAGACAACGCCCGCACTAGGGAATCTAATCCCTGTATCGCGGGGTACTTTACAAAAAAAAATTACATCCAGACTCATAACAACTGTTTGTTGGTCATACAAATAGTTTCCCGGCGTAGGACTCGATACCGCGACACGAAGCGGCGAGGCGACTGTCTTACCCGCTGCGCCACACGTGCCGTCAAGTTTGGGCATTTAGAAAGGATGAATAAAAGAATATTGACAAAAGAAGTTGGCCAGGTTGCCAGTGTGAACGGTACAACTGGAAGTGGAAGACTTCATCGAACATTCTCGGACCAAATCGAAGATGTTCTCAAGAAAGACCAGGCCAGAAGTGAATGCGCCGCTGAGTATCTATGAAGAATATAAAGAGAGTAAACGAGGCAAAAAGGGTTTGTAATGATCGTGACAAATGGAAATCCTTTGCCACTACGTTGTGAAAGATGCGTGTCTGAATATCAACATTATTATTATTCATTCATATTCAGTCCAACAAAGGGTTCATTTTGTTAGTAACAATACATTTATTCTATGTATATAAAATATAATTTCTATCAATATAAAATCATATAATATTAAAAAAAAACTTGAGAGGTGTCAAGGGACACCCGGATGGAACGAAGTTATTTCTTATTATTTATTATGTACAAAAAACCTGTATACACTCAATAAATATAATCGTCGCGACACCACACTGTTCAATGCGAAATAGAAATGAAAATATCTGGCTTGCTTTCTATAAGAGAGAGAGAGAGAGAGAGAGACAGACAGACAGAGAAACATGCGCACGTCGCACAGCTGCAAAAAGTGTCGTGACAACTTTTCGTAAGATTTTTTTCCGTCTAGCCCCCTTTCACAATGCGCGACAAGGAACTTCGTTCCAATATAAAAATCATGTTACTAGGTTGCAATTACATAACCACATGTTAGTACTCAATGTATAGAACAGATTTGATCTTTTGGACCATTGTCCACACAATTTGGCTTTCAAACCGAGCTGCTATGGAGCACAGCATGTCATTTTGACTATTGCGTGGCCTGTATAACAGTGATACGACTTTTTTCCGCAGTAGTGCGTCAAAACTGTCAGTATGCGCCTCCGCAAACATCAGCGAGGCGCTGCAGAACTTTGGCAACCGCAACATGGCCCTAAATGCGTTATAATATTGGATCCGTAGAGCATTATAGGACTTTTGGATATATCTAATCCACAGAGCCCCCGAGTACAACGAAGTGCATTATGCCTTGAATAGCATCACTTTAATTGCGTCTGTACATCGGGAGAATCTACGAACTAGCATATTAGATTATACTGATGTTACGCAACTTACGATTTGTTTTTATTTCTTCGCAACTCCAATTTTATCTACCATTCGAGTCACAAAGAATTAAAAAAGATGAGGTAAGTAGCAAATGAATCGATATACTACTTGTTAAGTGTTCTAAATATAAGAGTGAGTGATGGGCCGGTTGCTCTAGTGTTTAGTGACTGGCTGTTAGCCAGAGGACGTGGGTTCGATCCCCACCCAGCAGAAAGCTTTGTGTGATGATGGCCACGATTATTTATTTATTGCTTTTATGGGTATTTTTACGGTAATCCAGTGAGTATACAGGACCAAACATGATTGCATTATTATAATTTATTAAAGATTGTGTATTGAAATAATTATTGCCATAGTGTAAAGAGCGTTGGTAATCGGATCATGAGAGTGATGGATAGAAAGTGGTCCTGTGTTTGCGCACACACTTGAGCACTATAATATGTCCCGCGCAAATGGCTAATATCTGTTGAGACTGGTCACCGTGGCCGGGATTTGGCTAGGAGGACATTATTATTATTATTTTTATTTATTCTGTATCTGGGTGTAATTTATCTATACATATAATAAAACAGTAAAAAAGGTGTCTATACATTAGACGTGTAAAAAAATTGAGAGGAGTTTAGAAACAAGCACGAATCAAAAAATAAATTCTTTATGTTTTTTGTACACGCTAATCTTCGCAACTATTGGACGATATTTTTTTGTTGTATAGGTATTAAGTCTGGGCACCATATAGGCTATAATTTATGTTGGAAACTTGAACACCTGACCAGACACAGACCAACTAAACCATAAGAGATACAAAAATGGTACCATAGCAAAAAATGTTCCACGTGATGAGCATTTTCTGCTGAGAGAATAAATTTGAAGATCTGGAACACCTGTTGTGGAACTCCAAGAGCCCAGCGACACTATAACCATATATAGGAATAACGTCTTAGCAAGAGTTGTTCAGCCTGATGTGCGCTCTCTGTTGACGTAGAAAAATTGAAGATCTGGAACTTCTTGAATCGTCTTGCGCATTCCGTTGTTTGTTTTCCCTCCTCGGGCTCTTAGAATTCGGCATCAGACGTTTCAGATCTTGGATTTTGTCGACCCCGTTGTCGCTGGCATAATCAACAGAAGCTACTCTATAATATGAATCTATTAAGAAATAAGAGATATAAGAGATATATACATATGTATGATAATCAGTCGTCTGGCTGCCATAGGCCTTGCCTACCTTGAGATCATATCGCAGTGTATTAAGGTGGTATAATGACTAGTTATTATGATTAGTTATTTAGTACAATAATAGGAACATAATGTTTTTTTGGGAATTGCCCCCATATTTATTTGGAAATAGCATTTATTAGTTTTCATACCACGATTGCTGTAAGAACGCCAGCGATAATAGTCATGTTTACGGTCCCCAACACTATATTTCTGACCTGACTCGCATAGTAATTTGGTATTTCACGCTCGCAATAGTACCTCAATCTGTCAAATTTCCCCAATTGAAAGTGAACCTTATGTTTTGTGATAAAGTTGAAAATCTATAAAATAAATTTGACTGGTTGGGGTAGCTGGCTCCATACCAAATTTTATTAAAATCGCTCCAGCCATTTCGACGTGAAGAAGTAACAAGAATAAACACATACTCACTAACTTTCGTCTTTATAATTGATACTAGCTGTGCCCCGCGGTTTACCCACGTTTAACTTTATAAATTATAGCCTATGTGTTAATCCAGGATGTCAGCTATCTCCATATCAAATTTTATTAAAATCCCTCCAGCCGTTTAGACGTAAAGAAGTAACATACACACACAAACTTTCGCCTTTATAATATTTTTTTCGCGTATTCTTGTAAGCCAAGGCTTTCACTGCAACACCAAAAACTGTAGACCAGTGAGCGAGCGAGCTAAGCATTAAAACTAAGTATTCGTATTGGAGGTCACTCCTTACATACAACTCCTTACATAACAGAGTGGCTAAAAACTCTTACTTATGATGAAACAGAATTGCTTTTCCTTAGACCTACTTAAAACAAAATCTTACCTACATATAAACTCATACTTACCTATATACAACCAAACAAACAAATATAATGTTAATAATTAAAACACACAGAAGGATTCACACACACACACACACACACACACACACACACACACACATACACACACACGCACATACACACACACGCACACACACATACGCACACACCGATACGCGCACACACACACACACACACACACACACACACACAATACTCACACACAAAAATTAAGTAGTAAGTTTTTATTTTTTAGTTTTTACTTTTTATTTTCCTTTATTTTAGTTCAGATAATATGTTATTACTTTGTTAAAATTTAATTTTAGATTATTATTGTGTAACAATACTCACACACAAAAATTAAGTAGTAAGTTTTTATTTTTTAGTTTTTACTTTTTATTTTCCTTTATTTTAGTTCAGATAATATGTTATTACTTTGTTAAAATTTAATTTTAGATTATTATTGTGTAACCGTCGGTAAGAAGCGAGGCAGCCCCTACACAATTATTACATTACTTACTGGGGATGTCTCAATTTTGTATAAATTGTTAATAATTAGAGACAATAAAGATTTTTTTTTTTTTCTTTTTTTTTTTACGGGGTTTGAACCTCGCATCTGGCCAGTTACTGACGTGGGAAAGCATGAGTGTCGGTTGTTTTTAGAAATGTTTTGTGCAACTATCGCTCTGCGTTAATACGCAAAAACACATGCCTCTAGTCCTATTGGGGATACCTCTTTGATCCCTAATAGGACGAGAGCCATGTGTCTTTCATTTATTTCACTTAAATAGTAATTACGAGGCATGCCTTTAAGCGTTGTCGTGTGAAGATAAAAACACAACTAGAACCTTACCATCTTTGAGAATTAGTTGTCTCACAGCAATGATGGTGTTTTCAGTGAAGGCGGATTTTGGGCGACCTTGGGCGAGATTTGTCACTAACACTTGTATGTCCACGCTGGAATTCTAAATACCAGCGTTCGACAGTCCGCAGACATGGGGCTTCATCATTGAACACAGAAGTTAACTCTTCAAAACACTGAAGCCGTGTCAGGCCTCTTCCAAATTTGTAGAAAATTATTGCACAAACATTTTCCTTAGAAACATTCATTTTCCGTAACCATACGTAACCTGACAGATTCCAATCGACGCTGTGACAAAACAAAAGAATTGGACGTAGTTATGCAAAATGGATCCAACCCACAAAAACCATTTTTTGAGTTACTGTCATAAATGGCATCTATACAACAAACTTCGAATATGCAAAAAATATCCAAGCCGCAAAGTATCTTTTTTCTAATAAAAAAACACAGACGTTAATGATACCAACAGAATATTGTGCATTATTGCAGAATTAAAATAGAACCATGTGTCATGGTAACCTAGATAAAGGGTTAAAAGACAGGAAAAAAGATCCAAACTACATTGGATCTGTGTGTTAAATCGATGTTTTACTATAAAACAGGAACCATGCCATTTGGATCTATTTTGCAAATTAGTATTGTGGTAAGATTATAAAATGCAAAAAAAAACCACAGCGCATGGTTCCGAAATAATTTTGAAAAGTGTTTTGTAAATTAGATTCATGGACTATGGTTACTTTTAGTATAAATAAATTTCTTCACTTGAGGGAACCATGTTGCATAATTCCTAAAAACTTATTTAAAATAGAGAACCACGATGATTGGATTGTTTTTGACTAATACCAAAATTAAATTAGTGTAGACGGAAAAAATAAAAACGAACTAATATTTATATTAAATTATTAAAAAACACAATTAAAATTGATCAATTAAAGTGCAAGTGAAATCATCTTATCGATTATTGTTACCATAAACAAAAATAAAAACCATCACTAGTTGAGAGAAATAATTCCCGCCAGTTTCATTGTCATTCTCTCATTCTTCATTGCTATTTTGAAGTCAACACGTGCAGAGAGTGTGAAAAGTGTTTAAAAGCAAGATGGACAAAATAAACAATGTTTTAAAAAGTGCAAGTTTAGGTTACGACGAAGATGATGAAGACTCGTCAGGTGAGTGGAATAAAAGTTATTAAAACTTAACCTAAAAACTACTTGCAAAGTTTAGTGATTAAGAGAAGTTCTTCTTTATTAGGTTACATGCCTGCCCCGACTACCCTGCTGCTATCGTGGTTGCAAGCGCGACTGCTGAGTGTGGGGCCCTGGGTACGATTCCCAGGTCGGAAAAAGTGTTATTGGGTTTTCCATTAGGAATTTCTTAGTAACAGCCCGGAGTTTGGAAGTTGACGATTTAATACCCTCGTGCCTCAGAAAGCACGTAAAGCCGTTGGTCCTGCGCCTGATCTCTCCCCGGTCATGTCGACTTCCCGTCCCATGCATCGGACTATGTGAGTAAAGGAACAAAGAGTACACCAGTGTTTGTACACACACTTGTGCACTATATTATCTCCTGCGTACTTGGCTAATCTCCGGTGAGATTGCCACCGTGACCGAAATCGGTCGGGAGGATATACGTATACTGGATGATTTCTATTACCGTCTCGAAATTTTGACATGGTGTTCTACCCATGAATATGAAAAACTTTCACTATGGGACCAACTACTTGTGACGGTTTCAATGACGTAATACGGTTAGATTAGAAGTTCGGGTACAAGTAATAGGTTATCTATACAAATAAATAAAATTGAAGTGTCTGTTTGTAATATTGAAATAACCGATTTTTACTACATGTATATGAATATATATACGGTACATACTCTAAAATATTTTTTTTACAATTTTTGTCTGTCTGTCTGTCTGTTTGTTCCGGCTAATCTCCGAAATCGCTGGACCGATTTTGATAGGACTTTTATTGGCAGGTAGCTGATGTAATAAGGAGTAACTTAGGCTACTTTTATTTTAGAAAAATCATTTATTTTTGAAAAAAAATACAAAATAAACTAATTAACACGCGGACGAAGTCGCGGGCACAGCTAGTATAAAATAAAATTATTATGGATTAAACTAGTTTCTTAAAAATAATACATTGACGTTTTGTAGTAATTTTATTTGTCACTTTAGTTGTGATATAAAATGATTAAACTAGATTTTTTTAGTTTCAGATATTATTGATAATAGCCCAAAATGCAGCCCAAGCAAGATAGCACCCAGACACCTTCCTTCAATCGTTGTGGTCGAATCCCCGCCTCAATCAAGCAAAGCTTCAAAACCGTTAGTATCTGTTATGCAACAAGAGCAGAGCTCACTTTTATGCTTTGCAACCTCACCTGTTGTTGCCAGCTCGGCTAACTTGTTGGAAAAGGAATGCACTGAATTCCCAGAATTTTCTCATCGTAAAACATGTTCGGTCATAGAGTTATTGCATGAATCGAAGAATATTGAAACCGGAGAGAAAAGTATAGAAGCTCCGCCATTTTCTCCTTTAACGACTCTACTAACTAAAAATCAAACGAATATTGAAACTGGAGAGAAAAGCATAGAAGCACCGCCTTTTTCTCCTTTAACGCCTCTACTAACTAATAAACGATTTGTTGCTGGTCCTCGCACAAGTCCCGCTATAGTTACTTCCCCTGGTGATGGTCTTAAAATTAATTATGCTATACTTGCCTGTGATAATAATTGTTCAACTTCTGCAGCTTCATCACCTCTTCCGCCTATGTCACCTGAGACTGCTGAATTATTTAAAACCCTAAATGGTCCTGCTCTTGACTATGACAGCGATGACTCGGTTGATGACCCAAATTACACGGTTATTAATGATAGTTCTAGCTCCAGCTCACGTGACTCAACAAATAATCTTAATAGGGAACAAAAAAACAACATAGATATGAATCAAAATCAGAATGACCCCAATAATGAACCCATCGCTGAAGTGGCGACTATCAATGATATTGCTTCTACTAGTACAGATAATCACATAGATGGACAAACAAATGAAAACTTAGAAGGAAGACCACGAAAGGGTAGAAAAAGGAAATATGGAGGGCTTTCAAGAAAAGAACGAACAGAAAAGAAGTATAAAAATCTTCCTTATGTAAATAATAAGAATATACTTATTGAACCTAAAATATTTCTAGATTATGACTGTGGTTGCATAAGAAAATGTAAGGAATTGGTCCCAGTTGAAAAAAGGTTTACAGAGTTTCAGAAATTTTACGAATTGGGTTCCTATAATGCCCAAAATATGTACCTAGCTGCTTGTGTAAAAGAGCAACCAGTAAAACGTTCTTATGTCTCAACAAATACTTCCAACATATCCAAAAAGAAAAAATATTCACGACTGTATTTTTTGCAAGGTTTACAAGTTTGTAGAGACATGTTTATAAAAACTCTCCAGACAACTCCTAAGCGTATAAATACGTCACTGTGTAAAATGAGATCCGATGTTGGTTTAGTAGACAGACGTGGAACCCAAGGAGGCCTTAATAAAATCTCTCCTGATGTAGAATTATTTTTGATTAATATAATAAAGAAACTGCCTACATACGTGTCACATTATCGTCGAAATGAGTATGGTGATGCAAAGTTCTTAAAACCGGATATGACATTTCCGAAACTGTATAAACTGTATAGTGAAGAAGCACAGGCGGCCGGAGTACCTTCTGTCTCATACGATAAAGCTAAGCAAGTTTTTTTAACTAAGTTTAATTTAAGGACAAAGAAATTAAAGAAAGATACATGCAACCGGTGCGATTCATTTAATAATAAAATTAAAGAAGTTTCCGAGGAAGACAAACATCAAGTAGCATTAGATCATGATACACACCTTCAACTAGCCAAATCTCTACAAAATCTAATGAAGAGTGACTTAAATTTAGCGAAAAACGACCCATTCATAGAAACAATTACATTTGACTTACAAAAAACTCTCCCATTGCCACGTATACCTACGAATGTCGTTTTTTATAAACGCCAGTTATGGGTGTACAACTTGGGAGTACATACAGGAACTAACGACCAAGCCTACTGTTACGTGTGGGTGGAAGGAGAAGCGGGCCGAGGATCGCAAGAAGTAGGTTCTTGTCTTCTTAGGCATACGTTTCAAAACATGAAGCCAAATGTAAAAAAGTTAATATTGTGGAGCGATTCATGTGGAGGACAGAATCGAAATATTAAATTAGTTCTAATTCTAAAAGCGCTATTAAATGATCATCCATCTCTGGAAGAAATAAGTTTCAGATTTTTAGAGTCAGGACACAGTTTCCTTCCAAACGATAATGATTTTGCAAAAATAGAATGCGCTTTAAAGCTGCACCAAAGGATTAACCTACCCGAAGATTACATACATATAATGAAACACTGCAAAAAAATAAGCCATTGCAAGTGCATAGAATGGATAAAACAGATTTTGTAACATCATCTGAGCTGGAAAGTATTATCACAAATAGAAAAAAAGCAGTTGATGGAACGAAGGTCTCATGGTTAAAGACGAAAGAGATTGTTTTAAAGAAAAATGAGATGTTTACCATATATATGAGGTCAAGCTACGAAGACGAATTTAAAGAAATAAATATAAAAAAAAATGCTCGTGGGAGGCAAAGAAATATCACAAAGTTGTTACTTAAACCTATGTGGCCTACTGGCAAAGCAATACCTGGTCCAAAATTAAAGGACCTGAAAAGTCTATTTCACCTTATTCCACAAGATGCAAAAGGGTTTTACCAGAACCTAACGGCAGATGACGATGTTTTAGATGACGTAGATGGATTTTCAGGTGAAGTTGATTTTGAAGTTGAAACAGATACTATCCTATCTGATCATGAAGAAAACTGATTATTTTTTTATATAAATATGTTTTTTTATTGCTTTTAATTAAATATCTTTAATATTCTTATAAGTGTTTTATTGCCTAAACTTAAAACAAAAAGATCCATCTCACATTTTTAATATTGTAAACAAGATCCAAAGACAATTTTACTGAAAAAAAGTATATTTATAAACATGAAACCTATTAAAACAATACTATACAGGAAGTAGATAACAATACCCAATATTTAAGAGAAATTCGAAAACAAACTTGTTATTTTGCTATATCAATTTTACTAAAACTCCTGTTTTCTCAAAAGTAATTTTTTGTGACTGGATCCATTTTGCATAACTATGTCCAATTAATCCTAATACTTTCAACTGTTTTGAGATTCAGAATTTAAAAACATTCGAATATAGAACAGTTCCAAATTCAAAATTGCCGGGAAATATGGAAACGACAAAACTTAAAAGGCATGCCTAGTACATAATAATTAGATCTGGATGATGGTGATGTCTTCCCGACCGAATTTTGGCCACGGTGGCCATTCTCAATGGAGATTAGCCAATTGCGCAGGACATACTATAGTGCACAAGTGTGTGCGCAAACACAGGGGTAGATACTTTCTATTCCATCACTGTCATGATGCGATTAGAAGACTAGCGACACGACCGGAAAAAGGTTAGGTAAAGGACCGACGACTTTACGTGCTCTCCGAGGCACGGGGGTGTAATACCGCCAACATCCAGACTTCGGGATGATACTGAGAAATTTCTTATAACGGAAAAATCCCAAAATCACTATTAGCCCCGCCCGGGATTTGAACCCAGGACCTCATTTTCTGCGGTTGAACACGCTACCTCTAGACCAACGAGGCAGTCAATTAGAACATAACACATTACACAAAGTCGTTGACGTGCTGCCCTCTAAGATAGGCCACTAATTAACCTGTATTAAGGGGAAACATCAACCAAAGTAGCCGACATAAGCCCAAAGAAATGTCAAACTGAAGTGGCAGTGGGCGGGGCACATAGCTCGTAGAACTGACGGCCGATGGGGCAGAAAGGTTTTTGAATGGCGACCACGAACCGGAAGACGCAGCGTGGGCCCCCTTTAAGGTGGACCGACGGTCTTGCTAGGGTCGCGCGAAGCCGCTGGATGCGGGCAGTGCAGGACCGGCTATTGTGGAGGTCTTTGTCCAGCTGTGGACGATGTTTGGCTGATATGATGATGGTGTTGATGACGATGATGAAGAGGAAATAACACACACAGTAATATGTGCATGTGTGATATATGGTATTTATAAAAATAAAGGTACCAATTAAAAAACATGAAGTTAAAGTTAATCAAAAGGTATCCATTTATTTTCAGCATTCTAAACTGTCAGTAATAAAAACCACGTTCAGTCCATAGTCAACACAATTATTAATAAATATCTACATAGTTGCAAAAAAATAATGATAAAACTCTGCTTCATATTACAAAGTAACATAGCACACTAGACTCTCATAACATTTGCCATAATTTTTCCATCAGGCGCTTGCGACAAATACCTCGCGTATTTTCTTTAAAGAATGAACATTTTTAACTAAAAAGCTTTGTCAACGTACTTAGTTATATATGTGATATAAGAGAAGAAGTGACAGTCTACTTACTATGCATTCAGTTTCATCTTATCTGATCTTATTTAACAAAAGACAATGGGCGGATTGGTACAACCCCTCAATAGCAATGATATATACATCGTTAGATAGGTATTTTTTAGTAGAACAATATTGACTATGGCGGCGTTTTTCAATTCGTTGTCCGTTTGGAGTTATCGGTACAAATGTGAAATGTTTTTTTATGCTTTTAATTAATGTTTTTTTACCGATACGTGTTATTCTTGTTATTATAACAAGAATATTATCGTTCCGTAAAAATGCTAAGTCGCGCCCGGGCGACCGATGTTGTCCTCCCGCCCCACCCCCAAAACTCGGCAGCAGATCGGCGCGCGCGCGCGCAGATTTCAGTCGATTTCTGGTGTTGTGTGAGAGATTACGTTTCGTTAATTGCCTACCTGCACTTCTTTTTAACGACTTTTTGACCCGGCTTTCTCCTTGGACTTTGAAATACTTCGCGAACTTGACATTGTTGTGCTGTGCTCTCTTTTAACGTATACTGGCTTATCTAACGGAACTCTGAACTGCTTATCGATTGGATTGTTGAAAAATGGAAGGTCCCCGCAATTGTGTGATGTGTCGACGGGGGCTTTATCGCGGAAGATATCAACAACACATTTTAGATGAAAACCTTCCAAGGGCGCGGCCAGAATTTGCATCATACGTGCAACAACATGCATTATTAGAGGTTAGTAGATACTTAAATAGTCTATTATTTTATTATTTCACTACTTTTTACACTTGAAAGTTAAACATCTCCTGTTAATACCTACATACATACGTTCGCTCTTTTTAGCGAAAGGCACACTCCTGGCTTAATTCTCTTAGGTAAAAATAGAAATTAATAATGGAACTACCTTTTAGGACGACTGAGCTTTCAGAAATATTATTATTTTATAATAGAAGTATCAACACCTGTTCACGTCAAATACAACATGCTAAAACCATGTTTATTACATCTAATTGTTATTGCCATTTCTTTTGTTATGGCTGGGCTTTTGTTATACCAGGTGTATTTGAAACAAACTATACATAATAATATTAAGGCCTTTTTAGTAAACTAATTATATTCTTTTAACTTCCAGGTCGCATTTGACGGAACACGACGTGTATGCCACCGATGTTGGCAAAGAATCGAAAATAACATCAGGCCGCCACCTGTACCACATCAAATCGAAGAACCACATGTTGTGGAGCCACCAGTGCAAGAGGTGGAGCCACCAGTGCAAGAGCTTCAAGTTGCCGAGTACACTAGAGCTCCTAACACTCCTGGGCATTGCATTTTCAACTACTGTGTCAATGAGTCTCGTCATCGAATACCAGAGTGTATCAAAGTGTATATATTTTGTGAGTATAAATTGTACATCCCTAATGGCGCGCGAGTATGCAGAGAGCACTTGCAGGGAAATAATTGGGAAGAACTCCCTGAATTCTGCAATGTTACTCATGGCTTTACAGCAGCGCAGGTTAGTGACATTTGTGATATACTGCGAGCTACTATCCAACGCGCAACTAGAATAGATTTTAGTGTGCGAGGTGCTTTATCCGATGATGAATTACACTTTTGGGTCGGACTCAACAATGAGCAGTTGGATATCATTTTGGAACAAACTCCTTCATTAACTCAAAACTGCATAAATCCCAGAACAAGGCTAGGCATATACCTGACTAAGCTTCGAACTGGAGAACCAAATGAAAGATTAGCCACTTTATTTAATATGTCAAGAAGGCAACTTGAGCGGCATCTATCTAAGGCACGCGAATGCCTTACAAATGAATATGTCATCCTTCACTTAGGATTGGATCACATTGACCGAAACAACATATTAGAGAGGAACTTAACTATTCCAAGGAACCTTTTTGGCAATGAAGAAAATACAAAAGCAATTTTGATATGTGATGGAACTTATATTTACATTCTCAAAAGTTCCAACTTTTTATTTCAACGGCAGTCATATAGCCTTCACAAATACCAAAATCTACTGAAACCATTTTTGATAGTATGTCCTGATGGCTATATAGTAGATGTGAAGGGGCCATACGCCGCGATAAAAACTGACGCAAACATTATGCAAGACTTAATGAATGATGACACGAACCCAATCCATATTTTTTTGGAACCAAACGACGCCTTTATATTAGACCGAGGCTTCAGGGATAGTTTAGATGACATAGAGGCACATGGCTATGAATATTATGTACCTCCAACCAAAGCTCGTCAGGAGACACAACTCAGTACCGAGCAAGCCAATGAAGCACGAGCGGTTACGATGTGCCGATGGGTAGTGGAAGTGGTGAATGGTAGGTTTAAGCGTGATTTTAAACTTTTATATAATTATGTTGAAAGGAAGCGGCTCAATTCCCGAAGGGCTAACTTTCAACGTTTGGCAGCTAATGAGCTAGAATACTTTCCGATATTGTCAGAGGAACAAATAATTGTCTTTGCATTGGGTACCTATCAATTAAAACTCGCAAGATCTTACTGCGCTGAACACATTAGAAACGGCTTGTACATAATAGAAGTTTATAGAGAAAACGATTTAGATGACTTGCCTGAATATGGGATGGATGAAGACGCGTGGCTGTTACGTGGACGTATCCAATCAAGACACGTGCGTTCAAGAATATACTATTGTTATATTTTAGTAAATAATAATGAAAATGAAAATAATCCCATAGTACAGCATTATTGTACATGTTTAACAGGACGACGTACCATGGGCACTTGTGCGCATACTTTATCAATAATATGGTATTTAGGACACGCAAGACACATGGGATTTACTGCACCTGCAGCCTTCTTAAATGACGTCATCGTGGATGAAACATAAATAAATAAAAATAAATACCTGAGTTAAGTTTTTCGTGCAAGTAGGCCTAAGAGAATTATGTACGTACCTATTATGTTTGTACCTAGTAATAATAAGCAATTGTAGATTTTATTGACAATACATGACGTGGCACGATTGTTATGTGTTTACTTTATACCTTCTAGCTTCAATAACCAATATTTTTTGAAAATAAGAAATAATAATAATGCAAGCAAAATGGATGGACAAAGCGGCCTATAACTCCGAACGGACAACGAATAGAAAAACGCCGCCATAGTCAATATTGTTCTACTAAAAAATACCTATCTAACGATGTATATATCATTGCTATTGGAGGGTTGTACCAGGTTCCGTGCTTTTTTGCCCATTGTCATTTTAATATATTTAAACAGTTGATGTAGATACAAAGAAACATTCGTGAAGAAAATGCATTCCTAAGGAGTTCGATTTACATAATATATAATAATAATGTCCTCCCGGCCGGATTTCGGCCACGGCGGCCAGTCACAATGGAGACTAGTCAATGGCGCAGGACATATTATAGTGCACAAGTGTGTGCGCAAACACAGGGGCATTTTCTATTCCATCCCTCTCATGATCCGATGGGACGACTAGCCACACGACCTGAAAGAGGTTAGGTACAGGACCGACATCTTTACGTATTCTCCGAGGCACGGGGATGTAATACCGCCAACTCCCAGACTTTGGGCTGATACTGAGAAATTTATTTTTACTGAAAAATCTCGAATTCAGTTTATGGCCCGACCCTGTATTTAAACTCTTGACCTTGTTATCTACGGTTGAACACGCTACCGCTAGACCAACGGGTCAGTAAATAAAAAAATATAATATAAAACTGAATAACGAGTATTAAACTAACAGTCAAAATACACGAAAAATCAATAACTTCCCAATTCCCATGCAATAATAATTATCAACTTGTATGTACATTTTGCATGGGGGATTTTTGCGCAACACAAACTGGTTTTCGTTAATTAACCACTTTTGATGGATAAATGTAGCTCTCTCTATGTTCATCATCATCATATCAGCCAAAAGACACCCACTGCTGGACAAAGGCCTCCCCCAAAGATCTCCACATTTGCTGGTCTGACGCTAGGCGTATCTAACAGTTTCCAGTGACCTTCATAAGATTATGGCTCCATCTTGTAGGGTAAGTAAGTAAGTAAAACGCGTAATGACACGCTGAAGTAAACACACAGAAAACACAACAAACTTCCTATATATGTGTATAATTTTCGTACAATAACAACTAGGATTTATGTTAAGACATGTATAAAAAATTAGCCGCCAAAAAAATTAAGAATACCCGTGAAAGAAGTTTTTGTGTGCGTATTTCGCTGACTGTACACAAGAGAAAACTAACCCTACAGATTAATCGAAACAGCCATCCCATTTCGCACAGAATATCTAAGTTCAAAAAACGAAACCATATCTATGCCAAGTTCATATTCTCAGCTGAAAAACGTCCATAACTGGACAATGGAGGGAGTCCATTAATATATTATTTCTAATAAAAATAAAATATAGACGGGTTGGCGTAAATAAAATTATGATGCCCTACGTCAATTAATAACTAAATACATATTTTGGGATAACTAACAAACTGCCATCCAATACCAAAGTAGGCAGAGCCTTTTTTTTTCGATAATGCAAGGGCAATGCCTAACCGTCCACCTGTAAAAACAGGTGGATGTGCATGCCACCCGCAAAAAGTGTCTGCGGGTGGGTATGTCGGACTCGCACCGACTAAAACTAACCTGCCGTGGACTTCTTCTGGCGCCTGATAGGGGGAGCCCCGGGAACGCGGGTATGCTGATCCGGTGCCCCCCTTTTGCGCCGTGTCCCAGGTGGTCGGGACACGCACTCGGGGAGGACTGTGGGTTGCCCTCCCCATTTGTCGACTCAAATTAGGCAGAGCCTATATTGTGCAACTAGATAACTGATAAAAATCATCATCATCATATCAGCCGAAAGACGTCCACTGCTGGACCAAGGCCTCCCCCAAAGATCTCCACAATTGCCGGTTTTGCGCTATCCGCATCCAGCGATTTCCAGCAACCCGCACAAGATCATTGGTCCATCTTGTTGGGGGCCTGCCCACGCTGCGTCTTCCGGTTCGTGGTCGCCACATAGCTCGTAGAGCTGACGGCCGCTGAGGGAGAAAGGTTCTCGAGTGGCGACCACGAACCCCAAATAATAAAAATAATAATTTAATATCTTGGGAAATTAAATCGCAAGAAACATGGCGTGTATTGCCCTACCAATCTGTTTAATCTGCGACCATGTCATAGTGAATTATGTTTGTTTCCGTATTTGGGGACCTATCTTGTAATAAAAGAGTTTGTCGGTTGTGATTGCTATCGCTGGAACACGTGATCACTTTACCAATTCGTCTCTTGGGTGTTGCGCTCGCCATTTGAGTTGTACGACTGAATCTTGTAAACAGCTTTGGGTCATAAAAGAGCGGGCGTTTTTTATGTACCTCTTACTGGACCTTAGCCAAATCACTCAGCAAGTTGCAAAACATACTAGAATAGCTGAGATACTGATATTCTGTTTGACGTCACTGTCTGTCATGGTTACGAATATTATTAAAAAATTTAACATAATTTAGAGATGACTACAAGCTCTGTGTCACAAAGCCTAATTAAGTATGGATGTATAGATGTTTGTTACTCTTCGACACAAAAACTCTTGAACGGATTCACATTCATATGTATCGTAATATTTTTATACTTTGACAGTTTTGATAGGTACAGTCCCGCAAACTTTTCTGACCCGGTGGCAGCGTCGCTGTTATCGCATTTAGTGTTGCTAGTAAATATTTTTTGCAATAAAGTGGGTAAAAATAATATGCACATTGTAACGTAAATGTTACTTCACTAAAAAGCAAACAAATACTGTCATTACTAATCTTTATAACATCTTTATATTTTTATACAATAATTATGATCATTTACATAAATGTATGCTATGTGTTCTCTAACGGAGATGCTCCAGGTATTATTATGTGACCGGAATGGTTTAATTCAGAAGTCATTTCATCATCATCATTATCGCAATCACTGCTTTCACTTTCACTATCACTACCATGAATGATGAAAGGCTCGTCTAAGTATCCATCCCTTTTTCGATACACATTTTCAATATTTTTGTACATTATTGCAATGCTTTTGCCATTCATTGACTATTATTTTATCAAAAGCTTCTGCAATGAATGATAGGATTTCAGAATTCTATCTACCATGCTCTTTTTCTTTCACAAGTTTTATTACACATCACTCCCAGACACCTACAAAGGAAACAGCAAAAATTAAATAAATAATGAATATTTTAAAATATGTATTTTAATTTAAAGAGCGAGGGGGAATTTCGTATTTTTTCAGAAGCTGACAACACTAACCTGTAGCAGCAGCTACGCATTCATACAACTTATTGAAGGGTATAATTGGTACCTGAAGGCGTTATTCTTCCTTCATATAATTCAATACTTGTAATATAACGTTCCCCGCATCAATTTTTAAAGCTTACGGCATTTTTCACAATTAAAAACCACAAAGAGAAAAATAAATACGCGCAACAAACAATCAATGGCAGGAATGTCATGGATTGACATTTCAAACTGGCGTCATTAGTTCTACTTTTGGCCACCGGGCCAGATAAGTTTGTAGCACAGTAAACACAGCAATGACGCAATACTAGTTGTTTATATTCTCTATGATGACATTTAAAGTGGTTGGAGTCGCAACCAAACGCTACTACACGTCGATACGCATGATAATTTTGTAATTTAATGGAAAGTTTTAAGCGCTATCGGAAGATCAGCGTTACAGTAATAGGTAATTATTATTTACTGTAACATTTGCTGAGGTAGACGCCTTTTCTAGCTAGTACGTAATGTTGCATGCTTCATAAGTATTATGTAAACTAAACGCAATAAGTTATATTAGAAATTAAACCACGCTCAGAAATTAAACCACTTTCGCGGTCACCCATCTATGGACTGACCGCGAGCCCAGTTGCTTAACCTCGCCAATCGCTTACGGACCGGTGAGAGCATCTAGCTATGAGCGCCTCATATTTCTCTATATGCCTCTATTTTAGTAATATAGCATATTATTTTTAATCTATTTATCCACTACTTCATTTGTTACACACCCACTTTTTAAAACAATTACAGCTCCTATCCATCCAAAGGTTGTCTGGAAGAAATCGCTTAATGCGATAAGACCGCCCATTGTACTACATTGTATTATTATTTTTTGTCCTACCTATTTATCCTGCTTGTGAGTACAATAAAGAGTATTCTATTCTATTCTATTCCATATACATAGATCCGAATACCACATAGGCTAAAATGTATAAAGTTTAACACGGGTAAAATCGCGGGGCACAGCTAGTTTTTGCCGTAATTTACAATTAATACTATATTAGCGAGAATTATAATCAGCGTCGATCTTACGTCTGAGCATCTTTTATCACTTTTCCTCAAAAAAAAATTATTTCTGTTTTATTCTGCCCCGAAATACTTTCTACCCAATAATGCAAGTTTGATTACTTATTTGTGCCACCGAACACTTTTTATCCCAAAACTTTTGACGACATCGCTTCTTGATAGTTCAAGATTTTCATATTTTTGACGCGCTTTTAAATGTATAGAATATACTAAAATTCATAATACACAATTTCTGTCAAATTCGTTACTTAATGTTCAATAAAAATAAGGTTTTTTATTCACGTAAGCTTTAGAAAAGCGCTTGTAAATAGTCAGAACATGTTTGGACTAAAATAATAATTTCTAGGTACATATAAATATTTAGGTACCTACACGGATTGTATGAAAACTTTTACAATAATTAATAATTTGGTGTCATATCATATTTAATTTGGATTTCTGTGTAAATGTATCATTTATCAATAGTAGGTATGTGTTATATTTAACTAGGTTCAGAAGGTAGTATTTAGGTTTTTCGGGTTGCCTATTTTCACTTAAAGATCTATAGGATCACTGACACAGTGACATGACACAGTGACATGACACAGTGACATGACACATGACACAGTTAACAGCTCACGTACAAATCTAAATCTGATCTATAAATGCTTGACTGCAAAACTGGTTTGATTTCTGAATATTGCTTTATTTGCTGTCGGTCACTGTAGACATTAGATAACAGTTTGTAAGCCGTGCTAAAACGTTATAGGTAGATTGAATAAGTCAGATCCAAGGGAAACTGAATTATTTCATTGAAAAATGTCACATTTTTTAAATGGTCATATAAAGACCTCGGATTTAGTTTTTTTTTGTCTTTATCAACTCCCACACTAGAAAAGTGAATGCCTGTGAATGTAATTGCGGCAATGGTGGCCAGTATCAACGGATACTAGCCATGTGCACCAGACATATTATACTAAGAAATTGCTCTACTCCTTCATTATCATGATGGGGCGAAGCTACCTGACATAACTTCTTCAGTCGTGGCAGCGTCCAGATCAGGTGCCAGACAGCATTACATGGCCCTCTGAGGCACGGTGCTATAAGACTGGTTTTCTCTTGACTCCGGGTACCTGCTGAGAACTTACATTTGCTTGTACTATAGAAATCAGATAACGGATACATATACTTTTCTTATTAAAGAAAAGTATATGTATCCGTTATCTGATTTCTATAGTACAAGCTCTGCTTAGTTTGTGATCAGATGGCCGTGTGTAAATAATGTCCCAGGATACTATTATTATTATTATATAAACAATAATTTCCAATTACTGATTTGCGTAAAAAAGGAATAAAATTCGAAGGTAAGTTCCCAGCAGGTACATACTTATATAAATAATTACACCCAGACTCAGGACAAACAGACATGTTCATGCACCCAAATATCTGTCCTGGGTGGGAGTCGAACCCACGACCTCCGGCGTGACAAGCAACCATTTGCCAACCACGTCAACAGGCCCGTCAAAGCCCTGGAAGTAATAGATTATATCATACTACTATGCTTGGCAGACTGGTTGCCAATCGCAGTATAGTAGTCATAGTACGCCGCTGCCCGTCCTTTGATAGTATTACTTGGGACGACTTTTACCCCCCTCACGGGATGAGATGGGCTGGTTATATTCGTCACTGCCCCACACAGAGCTTGGCCAACTGACCACATCCTTACTATGTGTGTACCTTTTCTTATTTATGAAGGGTGTCAATACTCAATACTCAATCATTTAATGCTTCCATAATGTATAACAGATGGTATAATCTTATAGTTATGTAACAATTATGGACCCTGTCAGGCACAGCATAGTAGAAGAGAGGAAGAAGGCTTTTTGTTAATAATAAAAAGTTTAAGAATTTATGCTATTTATTTTTAAGAATTATAGTATGCCAAATTTTAATTTAAAAATGTCAATATTTAAAACGAAAAGATTATCAGATTAATAAATGTCAAGATCTATAGAATTATTTCTTTGAGTCCAAGTATTCTTTTACAGTATAATAGCTTTTCTGTAATGAGAAAAGCTTTAGTTTTTTAATAAAAGTATTTTCCTTTTATTTTTTTTTAATTCTTCTGGAAGTTTATAATAGACTTTTATTGATATGACCAACGGGCTTGTAGAGTGCATAGATAGATGGGATGATGGTAAATTTAATCTATTTCCATGCCTAAGTGTAAAAATAGATTGTAAACCAAATTTTTTTTAAACAAATTGTCGTGATAAATGTTTTCTTAACTATCTAAGTTCTTTGAAGAAAGAAGGTAAGGTAATCCGAGAAGGATTACCGAGTCCTCTATAGAAATATTTGTGAACCAAATTTTTTCACGAAGGCGGAGAGCAATTTGAGGCGGGTTAAAATAGATTCTTAGATCTACAAAATACGAATGGATTTCCAGCCAACTATTCTATTCTCAGTATTTTAATTTTCAGGTTACTGACATACTTGTTCGTACTGCTTTACACTATTGGTTTATTTTTGTAACAGACAATAAAATATCATAAACAGTATTATTATTATTATAATTATTATTATATTCCAAGATAATAATAATAAATAAATAAATGAGTTATATTTCGGAAAACAATAAAATTAAGTATTTATTCACACTAATGTTATAAAGCTGAAAGTTTGTGACTGCGAGTGTGTATGTTTGTTACTTCTTCACGTCTAAACGGCTGGAGCGATTTTAATAAAATTTATGGTATGGAATTAGCTGACACCCTGGATTAACACATAGGCTACAATTTATAAAGTTTAACGCGGGTAAAACCGCGGGGCACAGCTAGTAGTTAATAAAGTAGAATTACGTTTTCGGATATTGATTCGCCAATAATTTGTTACACTGGGCTTATTTACTTATATGACTTAGTTCTTAACTTTAAGAACTAAGTCATATAAGTAAATAATCCCAGTGTAACAAATTCTTATTAAACTGGCCTGTTAGTCTCGTGGTTAGAGACCCGGACTGCTAAGCAAGAGTTCGTGAATTCGATTCCTATCTATGATTAATCAACAAGATGCAACAAATTAATATTAACTAAAAAGAAATCTGTTTATGAACACACAAAATAGTACATACAATTTTTAGTTAGGAAATAAATAATGGAAAATGTAGACTGAAATTATAAGACGTTAAATGTTGCTTTTGTAAAACCGTGAAACGACTCATAGAGAAATAGACTTTTGACTTTATGAGACTAAAACTGTTTTTATTTTACAAAGAAGATTTTCGGAATAGATAATTATATGAATTAAAAGAATTTTATAGAATTTTTAAAAGTACTTACTGTTATGGAGCGAACGACCCTTTGACACCAACTAGGTCGCGCGTGGATTTATATATTGTTGACAGAAATACAAAAAAAAACCGGCCATGTGCAAGTCGGACTCACCCATGAAGGGTTCCCTAGCAGCAAGTATTTCAGTTGATTAATTGAAAGGTAAATCGCGGTTTACGATTTATGACGTATTAAAAAAATAACTACTTACTAGACCTCGTTCAAACCAATTTTCGGTGAAAGTTTGCATGGTAATGTACATCATATATTTTTTTAGGTTTATCATTCTCTTATTTTAGAAGTTACAGGGGGGGGGGGGGGGGGCACTCATTTTACCCCTTTGGAAGTGTCTCTCGCGCAAACTATTCAGTTTAGAAAATAATTATATTAGGAACTTCAATATCATTTTTGAAGACCTATCCATAGCCCCTAAAATTATTGTTCTTTTTCTATTTTTGTGTGAAAAACTTAATGTGGTTCACAGAATACATCTTCTTACCAAGTTTCAACAGGATCATATTCTTATAGTTTCGGAAAAAAGTGGTTGTGACATACGGACAGACAGACAGACAGGCATGGCGAATCTATAACGGTTCCGTTATTTGCCATTTGGCTACGGAACGCTAAAAATTGTTATCTGTAGAAATACAGAATATGAACTTTCAAATATGTTTTTTAAATGTAAAATGCTTCCATTGCATGAGATAGTCCAGTTATTTATTGCAATTGAACAGTTCTGTAGCGAAGAATTTAAGATCCGGATAACTCGCACAAGGTCAAAGAGAAAATAAGGTGAAACAATTATTTTACTAAAAGACATAAAAGTTATGTAGTCCCTAAACTTTATAATGTATTTGTCCTAGCCCTAATTACTAAAGTAAACCTTACCAAAACCATGTCTAAAAACGAAGTAAAATGTTTCTCTTAGGTTGTGTAACATTTCTGAACTGGACATTACAAAAGAGCGCCTTAATTAACATAAGAAAATTTTATAAAGTTCAAACTACATTATCCAATAAACTGCTATGCAGTTTGGTGGGGCCTTTGTGCAACCGTGGACGTCTTTCGGCTGATAAAATGATCATAGCGCCGCACGCTGCTCGATGCTTATTTTAATACTTACTTACTTATCGTATGGGCAGTGGTTACACTAGTGTCAGAGTTGTTCAAGCCGCCCAGTAGGCCTCTGACATGGCTTAACGACTGTTGTCTAATAACTACAACCGGGACCGATACCTTAACGAGCCCTCCGAAGCAGACGCTCTGAAATTAAACCACTTAGGCGGTCACCCGTCTATTGTTAGAATTTTCCCGAAATTAAAACACAAAAACTGTTCTTCAACAATAACTTTATTACATGAACACAATTTATCACTCTTAACAACCAACGCGCTTCGTAGCTCAATAATCACGCGAGCCTAGTTACTTAACCTCGCCGATCGCTTACGAAACGGTGAGAGCATCTAGCTATGAGCGCCTCCTTATTTTAAATATGATTACTTATCTCAGTGCGTCACCGAAGCGCTAACAGCCAGTTGCTTTCAGCGGTCTGCAAGAGATCTATGAGGTAAAGCACCTAGGCACGCGGTTATTCTGTAGATGGGTGACCGCCAAAGTGGTTTAATTTCTAACCATCTCCGCTCTTCAGAGCTTAATCTGACGGTTCTGGTTTTGTTTTTAAATGATAGCAGGGCAAACGAGCAAGCGATCACCGCTATGGCATTACCGTTATGGTAAGTGATCACAGCGTCACCAGAGGGGATGCAAGTAGGTTATCAGCTTTGGAGACAGGAATAGGTTCGCTTCTTGAAGGTTTCCATGTCATACCGGATCGGAAATACCTCCGCGGTTAATTGATTCCACAAAGTGGAAGTGCCCACTGTGGTAGTAGACCATTCATCCAAATGATATTTATGAAATTTCTAATTCTGGCGAGATGGTTTGAACACGTGTCGGAACGCTGCGGCAGGTATAACAGGTTGATAATATTACAGGTTGCGGCAGGGTGGTCTTTAGTCAGTAGGAGTCTGACAGAACTCTCCGCCTCCCCCAAAGCGGAGGTTATCCATGCAAGATTTTTCACCCCGATAAAAAAAAAACGTCTAAGTTCGAACAATTCTTCAGAACTCTCCTCGTGATAAAAGCGTTAAAGGACACACAGAGAGCCACGTCTTTCTGAAGGGCAGGTGGTCGTCTTTAGAGAACAGTCAATAAGCCACATCAGACGCGTTCTGGACGGCTTAAAAAACTCTAACAATAGGATATCCACTGCCCATACAATAAAGAAAAGTACTGCATCGCCTTCATCCATTTGCAGGAAATGGTCCTACAAAATGTATAGGAGGCTGGGGAACAATTTTAATTTTACTACTTAAATATTAGTTAAAGTTAAGTTAAACTTAACAAATTCTTAACGAAGCTAAAATGTAATAATTACTTGACAATCTCAAGACAATCACGACTTACTCTACACGAATAAGCCTGTGTTACGCATTGTTTGTCCCTTTGTAATTTACAGATTTTACCGAGACAGAAGACCGTCGTTTAAATTCCTTGTTTGTCACAATAAAATGGATTAAATTTCGGTGGATGTGACAATTTTCGAGCCATCTAATCAGTGTGTTGACGTCCATAGCGTAATAATACAATTTACTCAATAAGAGTCTTGAAACAAATTGAGTCAAAAAGTTGGATTCCTCGTCTTGATATAAAAGAAAGATATACATAAGTAGCAAGCGATAAATGCACGAACAGGGCGAGAATTTGAACAGTTTATTTAATGAAAATATACAGAGCGCCATAATCGTAAAAAACTTCGTTGACGTAGGCGTACACGGTAATAGACCTCTGGTGCTTACTTGAAACACCTTACCATCAAGTGACCCGCTTGTTAGTTTGTCTTATTATTCTATAAATAAAATAGGCTGAGTTGTATACTGTAGAGCTGTAGGTTCCGAGGTAGAGCTGTTGGTTCCAAAGCTGAGCTGTAGTCTACCAAAGAGGTCCACAGGTTGTAACAAGGAATCCTTATGGTGTGCTGACTCACACCATAAAGATTCCTTGTTACATTTTTGGTATGGAATGTGTATATCACCGAGGTATGGTGTAAACCCAGTATTCCACATTTTAACTTACCTAGTATGTCGATACCCAGCACCAGTAATACAGTAATCAATATTTAGTCTTTAGTTAAAACATTTATGTTTCTACGTTTCTCTGTTTTTACTTTTATCCAAATTTAAATGTTTATTTTTAGGTTAAGTTTAATTTGCATTAGTAGTATAGTATTAAGTATTGTTTCTTTTTTGTGTTTAGTATATTTTGTGACAATTTTTTTTTATGAATGTTATATACATCTGTAGAGATTTAACACCTAGTCTTAAACTCAATAATTTGTCATCTTCAAATGTTTAGTGTTAAGTTGATAATGTATCTATTATAATAAATTAATTAATAAATTAATCAATGTATCTACATATTAGATAAGAATGAAAAAAGATTTTATTACGTACAAAATATAAATATCCCCCGACATTTATCGTAGTGTATAGTATTCTACTAGTCTAGCCCTTTCATTTGATATCCATATTGAGGGAGTTATGGGAAATGAAATGTAAATTGCCATTATGCGATGGCGGCCATCTTGGATTGGAAATTTATCGTAATATATAGTATTTTACTAGTCTAGCCCTTTCATTTGATATCCATAGTCAAATAGTCAAATAGTCAAATAGTCATTTATTGGTAAGATTTCTTACATGTCATGAAAATGTTTACAAAAATATATTAAATGTCTAAACAATGTCAAAATATGTCAAATCAAAAATACTATAAACTAAACTTGAGTCAAATACATAATAATTTGTTCAAAAACATAATAAAGAAAATAGGTCACAACATAGTCAGCAAGTCAAAATCATAAATTACATATTATAATGTCAACATATTAGATTTGAAATGGATAAATTCATCAACGGAATAGAACGATTGCTCGATAAGCCACCGTTTTAACCGAGTTTTAAAACTCATTAAGGTTGGGGCACTTGATATGCTCAATGGTAGTTTATTATACACTGTGCAGCCCATAACATGAGTAGTTTTGGATGTTTTAGTCAGTGTCCTCGGTACCGACGTCAGCTTATTGCTATGCCGTGTGCAATAGTTGTGTATCTCACTCCGCTTAGTATACAGGTCTATGTTTGCCCTTACGTACACTGCAACTTGGTACAGCACTATTGAAGGTAACGTCATGATACCCAATTTTTTAAAGTGAGGCTTTGCGGATACGTCTTGTGGTATATTAACTATTGCCCGAATGGCACGTTTCTGCATTCTGAATGCTCGCTCCCAGTCTGCAGCGCGTCCCCAAAGCTCCGCACCATATTGGAGCAGCGAATGCACCGTAGCAAAATAACACGCGCGTACCTCTGCCACTGACACTATTTTACGCAATCGGCCGAGGGCGAAGCATGCACTCCCCAATCTTCCGCATATTTTATCAATATGGTTATCCCACTTGAAGCACTTGTCAATCTCGAACCCTAAGAATGTAGTTGTTTCAACTTGCGCAATGCTCACTCCATTCGCCGATACCGTCAGAGGTCTTTGTGACCGGCCTGACAGTACAAAGTGAATGAAATGGGTTTTTGCTACGTTGAGAACAAGTCCATTCATACGGAACCACTGATCAAGCTGGGCAGCTGCTTTATTTAGCTTTTGCTCCAAATGATCGACCGTCTTCGCTGTAACTATGGCCGCGACGTCATCCGCGTACATTAGTATTTCAGCATCAGTTACGGTGTTCGGCAGATCATTTAGGAGCAACGAAAATAAAATATTAGACACCGACGAGCCCTGTGCCACACCTATCGTCGACTTTAATGGGTCTGATCTTTCCTTGCCCTTGCAACCCACCACCACTTGTGATCTGTCATGCAGCAACTCTGTCAATAGTGCATGTGACGGGCCATCCACTCCATAGTGCTGTAATTTTACAGCAATCACAGCGCGGTCGGCCACGTCAAACGCCCTTGACAAATCACAGCATATCAAAGCTACCTGCTGTTGGTCCTCCTTGGCAGCTAGTACTTGGCGTATGAGTTCACGGGTCAAAGTTGTGGTCGATCTACCTTCTCTGTAAGCATACTGTTTGTCCGTAAGGGCGTCTGTAGTCGTCAGAAACTTAATTAAGCGGGAACTTAGGCCGTTCTCGAAAATCTTTGCCACCGTGGGAATAATCGACACTGGCCTATAGTTATCGATGCAGTCCTTTTTCCCCTTACCTTTAAAAAGTGGTGAAATTTTACTATTTTTCAATGGTGCAGGGAACTCACCTTCTTTCAAACATAAATTGAATAGATCGGCAAGGACGGGTGCTGAAGGTATAGCCGCTAACCTGATGAGTTTCATCGAAATACCATACGTGTCTTTCGACGGCTTAGGTGTGATACGCGTTATAATGATCTGGTACACCTCATCAGCTGTAAACGGATTCAACCGTAGTGAACGGTCAGCTGGACGGCTCACAGCATAGAGCTCATCTCTCACACGCTGTAAATCAGCACAAGGTAAGGTAAGCACCACAAGCAGTTACTGCTCCTAGAAAACGAGCATTCATAGCATCCAATGCAGATTTTTTCGAGTGGTACGGTTTCCCATCCACATCCTTAACAATATTAGTAAAGTCAAGACGGGGTGTGTTATCTTTTCCTATCTCCTTGTTCACTACAGCCCACATTGCCTTACATGTATTGTGAGAGTTTTTAATTAAATTTGAATAATGTCTAGATTTTGTGTCATAAATTAAATTGTCAAAATATATTTTCATGTCAGTAATAAAATTAGTTAGTATTATATTATTCGGATTACGCTCACTAATTGCAATGAAGTCAAACAATATTAATTTAAAATCCTTAACATCTGGCGTTACCCAAGATGAGTCATATTTAATTGTGTGGCTCACTTTCCGTAGTGGGAAACAAATGTCAAGCTTGTTTGAAATTATATTAATAATCGCGGTAGCCATCGTGAGGGGATTACTATTGCGCAACTTTATTTCATTCCAGTCTACACTATCAACAGACACAGCAAAGTTACGTTTGTTCTCTTTCGAAAACATTCGAATATAGCGGGGCATATTACGAGCATTGTTTTTTACACATAGTACCTCACTTTTAACTGCTAGGTGGTCACTCAAATGAGTTGTAACCGGTTCTGTGGTGATCGCACTCATCGACATGTTCGTGTAGACATGGTCTAAACAAGTGGTTGTGGATACTGTGATTCGTGTAGGGAAATCCACCTGATTCGTCATATTATGGGCTGACAGAATGTCACTCAATCTTTTAACATCACTGTTTAAACCACCTAATGTGTTAATGTTAAAGTCTCCAACTATCACACACTCAATGCCTAGATCGTCTATTTTATCGAGCAATCGTTCAAAATAATCTAAAAATAAATTACAACTAATCAAGTTCGTCCTATACACACATACAATGGTAGAATCATACTCTATTAGTTTTATTGCGGATATTTCGCAATATTGTTCAGTTGATAAGGCCACTAAGTCAAAATACTCAACACATTTAATGTTTTCACGAACAAAAATACACGACCCACCGTGCATTACTCGTTTTCTACAAAAATATGAAGCTAATTTATAACCTTCAATATGAACACATTTTAAACTCATTTCCCCCAGCCAATGTTCAGACATCGCAAGTATATCGCACTTCAAATCACTATTTAACAGCACTTCAAGTCGCTGAGTTTTTTGATTTAGTGACGCAATGTTTTGATGACATACTATTAACCTATTCGTAACGGGCACATTCACAACATTGCTCGAATCATACGTGTTACCGCTGCGGCTCCGTCGCACTGTTGTGGGAACTGGTTTAGTTGGATGCGCCAGCGCCCCGCTCGACACGGGGACGCACGCGAAACCAGTCTGATACCTTTACACGCGGCGGCCACGAAGTCGGTGAGCTGAGTCGTTCATAAATACTCTCGGGGCAACCTATTACAAATGCTGCATGTTTGTCCGTTTTGATATCCCGTTTTTCGACTATGTATTCGTCACATGGTTGGATTTTTTTAAAATAGTTAATTACATTTTGAGTTGTGGTTTCCGGAGTAAATGACCACGCCTGAATATATTTCATACGCTCCACCGTTTTTAGTTCGTCATCTACTTTTCCTGCACCAGTTACTATTTGGCGTGATCTACGTTTGCGATTGATTGTTTTCCAACCCTCACGATCATTAATGTTTAACAAAATCTCTGAGTCGCTAATTTTGTTGGTTGCGCGCTCCGTTGATTTAGTGGCCACACCGGCCAATTCTGTTTCTTGAGTTAGTTCGCTTGTCGAAACGTTATTATTAGTAACTGATTTCGTTCGGCTTACCTCGGGTGTCTTCGATATTTTGTTTGTCACCTGAGACAGTGCAGCGCTTTTATCAGCTGAAACGGTCCCGACTACATTTAGACGTGCTTGACGAATTGGTCGCTGGACCGCTGGATGGGTTTGAGCGCTCGTTGATTTGGGGTTTACATTATTACCCTCAATTTTTGAGACCAAATTCTTGATGATATCAACTTGATCAATTATTATAGCATTTTGAGTCGTTATTTTAGTTTCCAATGTGTCCACTTTATCACTGAGAACGAGAATCGTCTTTTGTAACTCACGAACACAACTTTCGAGCGCTTTATATGCCATTTTCCGGGCTAAATAAATTAAAAACCGTCAAGAAACTTGCAGTAGGCACTACTTCGCACGAGAGCGAGAGAGAGATAACGTCTAATTATAACGTCGTATTCCTGTATTTATTATTGAGGGAGTTATGGGAAATGATATGTAAATTGCCATTATGCGATGGCGGCCATCTTGGTTCTGAAATTTATCGTAGTGCATAGTGTTTTACTAGTCCAGCCTTTTCATTTGATATCCATATTAAGGGAGTTGTTGCTGTTGTCTGCTGTGTGGTGACGGCGACAAATATCAGAATCAGAATATCATCACCCCATCTCATCCCGTGGGGGGCGTAGAAGTCGACCCGAGGGAATATCTACCAGAGGAAGGGCAGCAGCTTCCTTCTGATTACTATGACCATCTTACTGCGATCGCCAACCCGCCTGCCAAGCGTGGCGATTATGGCATATCCCCCCAAGACGATTCTTGAGGGAGGCTTGTCCAGCAGTGGACTTATTTAGCTGTAATGATGATGATGATTAAGGGAGTTATTGGAAATGAAATGTAAATTGCCATGATGCGATGGCGGCCATCTTGGATTTGAAATTTAGAAGGAGAAGAAGGAGAATATATATAATCTATATATATAAAAGAAAGTCGTGTTAGTTACACCACTTATAACAGAAGAACGGGTGGAGCAATTTCAATTATTTTTGTGTTTTTGGATTTATCTTCGTCGGGAATAGGATATGCGATAATAAGTAATAAAATATGGTAATATAATTACTAAAATAAAATATCCTATACATAGAAAGTAATTACATCGAAATGAAATAAAAACTGTCAAGATTGACAATACAGAACCTACAGTGGGACAAGGATCTTTATGAACGTGACTGACATTTGTGGGAGGGCGACACTATGACAGCAAGGGTTGCTTTTAAGAAAATTTCCCTAATATTATGGGAAAATTTAACAATGGCAATTGACTGTATCCATTGTATTTTGTATCAATTGTATTATATAACTTTGAAGGGCCAGTTGGCTTAGTTGTTTTTTTTTATTCCCACTCAGGACAGATATTTGTGTGCATTAACAAGTCTGTTTGTCCCAGGTCTAGGTGTTTGGGTAAGTATTTACAAAAGATTTCTGATACAGACAGTGTAGACAAACGGACCGATTTTGGTTATTTTTATAGCGTTTCAGTGCGAGCGGGACCCTGAATAATTTTATAGTAGTGAGGTAACGTTTGTGAGTTTGTGACGTTGTAAGGGGTAATCTCTGGATGGTCTCGGACCCGTTCGCCCCTTATTTTACGCCCCTTTGCTTAAAAACACCCGTTCGCCCCCTATCAGAATACCTATTCGCCCCTTGACGCGGGGCGAATTATTTTTCAATATTTTTGAAGCACCTGTACGCCCCTTGTGATATTTAGATTAAAAACAGTACAGTCAGTACATAAAATCAAAAAATAAACCAAAAACTCTACTTTGATAAAACTGAACCAAATACAGAACTAAACCTGTAACCGTTTTTAAAATATTACCCTTTTCTTCATGTAATAATGATAAACGATTATTCTTCATTCTATCAGATCTGAGGAGACTTTGGTTTCTATTGCTACCTGAGGTAACAACTTGGGGAAATATCATAGAAGAGCGCATATTTCGAAATTCTGTCATGGAAAAATGTATTCTAAGGTGTTATTTGTTCTGTCTGTGATTATTTATGCCACAAATTTTAATTATAAATACTCTTAACTATTTTAAATAAGACTAAATAAAAGCAATAATTATTTTTATTAAAAATAATTTTAATCGTAGTTTTGTAGACCACGTTGTGACTTTTATATTGTAATTTATATTTAGATATGTTAATCTATTTTACGCTCGAATGTGATATGCTTGAATTACTCAAATACGTCCTTGTTTTATCAATTTGATATAAAATAAAACATATTTCATTTTCAAATTTGTTTTATTGTGCCTGTATTTCAATTAATTTAGCCTGACCAGTTTCTTGACAACTGTACTTTTATTTATTTGCTAATAAGGGGCGAAAACGCACACTTAATATTTCAAGTGGCGTACGGGTTCATTTATGGCATGAGGGGCGAAACTTACGGGACGAACGGGTCCGAGATTCTCTTGATCTACTAAACTGATTTTCAAAATTATTTTACCAATAGAAAGCTACGTTATTGTTAAGTGTCATAGGCATTGAAAAAAAAATATCCCGAACGTTTAACCCGTAGTATTACGCGGGTCAAACGGGCAGGGACAAAAATATTTATAACGCGGAACGAAGTCCGCGGGCACTGCTCGTAGAATAATAAATATGAGTATCAATTTCATTAGATACTTATATTTAAGGAGTAGTGTAGAATTGTTATCCGCCATTTTGTGGCGGCGGCCATCTTGGATCGATGTTCATCAAACATAGCTAAGAACACTTAATACCAATATCAAAATCAGTTCATCCGTCTGAGCGCTACGATGCAGATAGGCACACAAACCCAGACCGGCAGACATCGATGTCAAACTTATGAAACCCGTCATTTTGCGTCGAGAGTTAAAAATTATTCACTAGATGGAAATAAAAGAAAAATAGTTTTCGTTTTGTTCGGCAACCGTGTTCCTAGCAAAGAAGAATATTTAATATTCTCTCTCGATTTTATCTAATCTAATATGTATACCTAAAATTCCTGAATAAATTGTTTTAACGCAGAATATATAGGATTTATTTCAGTTAATGTGACCGAAAAATAAGCTATTCAGAGTTTAATTAAATAAATTAATATCTTAGAACAAGTTACACATCTCAAAGAAACAATAATATGAGGAGATTTGAAGTGCCCACTTGTGATAATTATTATGGTCGAAGGTGTAGATCTTTTTTAGTTCCAACCATTTTCAATAGCCTCCCAGTCGACATAAACAATGGTATCACAAAGATCTCTCTTAAAAAGAAAAAAAACCCTATGCATTTATATAATATCTTCTGTAAAAACCTCACCGTAGGGAATATTAGAATATTTAATTATATAGATAGAAAATAATATTGTTTAATAGTTATCTAAGTAGAGTGGAAAAGTGACACTTAAAATCTAAACTTAAAAAAATGTTGATAAAGGAGCTTGGCAAAGGTAAAAATGGATTGTAACATATTTTTTCTCAGAATAAACGCTTTTTCATTTTCATTTAAATTTTTTTCATTTGACGAGCGTCTTTATATGTTTCAGACGTAATGTCCCAAAGGCATGGCAAATCTCTAGAGAGATCGTTTAAAATATTATTATTATCGCATTCGCGGCTCTTGCGTTTGCGGAAAACATTTAACACTAGTGCGCACCCGCTGCCTGCCGTAGCGCATTTGTTGGTTGTAATCTGCTGACCACACGGTTGGTATCCACGTCCTCCAACCCCGGTTGGGAACACGCGCCCACAACCAAGGACGTTGTAGGTAAAACCAAAATTTGGTTTACAACTGCAATCTAGATGGATGGCAACAACCAGGGTGACGTTGGGACGTTGGTTGTCAACCGTCTAGAACAGGCTTAAATTACATCGCTTTTGTTTGTGAATTACTATTATAATATCTTATTGTATTTTTTCATACAATCCGTGTACCTAAATATCTATATGTACGTAGAAATAATTACTAATTGATTAATCTATACATATAATAAAATCGTAGGAAAGTCAAAACTGTACATTGAATATTATTTTTTAAAGGATACTTGGGGCGTGATCTGTTATCGATATCGAAGCCAAAAATATGGTTTTTAGATTTTTGTCTGTGTGTCTGTTTGTCTGTATGTATGTCCGGGCTAAACTCAAAAAGTACTGCATGGATAACTTATAGTACTACATAGATAACTTCAAATTTTGCATGAATATTATTAGGAGGTCGGATCAACATATGGGCTACATATTATCACGCTATTACCTACGGGGGAGGAGCTATGATAATATATGAAATTTTACGCGGGTAAAACACAGGCACAGCTAGTTAATTATATATCACTACAAACATATTCTGATTATTTACAAGCGCTTTTTTAAAGTCTACGTGAATAAAAACCTTTTTTATTTTATTTATTTTATATCAATATAAAGGCTAACCGTATCATCTTCAGAATCAGAATAGTTTATTTGTAAAACATAGGTGTAGAACATATGCATTAATCATACATGTCAAGGTCTTAAGTAATATTTGTTACGCTATGTTTTGTCATTGCTGACATACAAATACAATCAAATACATAAAATTTTCTGACCGTACTTATACCAATATACCTACAAGTGAATTATACCTTATACCAGCTAATCATACAAAATATCTTCCGTTAACACTATTGATCCAATTCTGAATTCAATATAGGTAATTAAATCGAAAAGAGTCTAGACACAGATGTTAACACGTAGTTCGGTGCTATATCCATAAAGAATTAGCAAGAAAACTCATTTAAATTCAAATAGAGGGATCGGGAAACTCAATTCTATTGTGAAAAGCCGCACTCAACGAAGGTGGCTCTGTTCCAAGAGATAGTGATAAAATGTTTTCAAGAAAGACACAATATCTAATTGAAAACAAAAATGTCTCGATCTGAGGGGAATTTTATGGCATACTTTAACAAATACTAAGTGTTTTCCGTAGCATAACTACACGCATTGCCGAACCTGTATTCCTCCGCGATGATCTTTGTGACCTTACTCACGCACTTGACCACATCATCATCATCATCACCATGTTCATATCAGCCGAAAGACTTTTGCGCTAACCGTTTCCAGTGGCTTCCAGTAATCCTCGTAGCATCATCGGTCCATGTTGTAGGGAGTCTGCCTTCGCTGCGTCTTCCACAACGTTAAAATAAATATTACTATCAATATACCTTGAGTGTATTCTGTAAAGTGCATGTACTTTCCATGTCAAGCAACTCATATAATATATAGCAATTCTTCAGTGGAATGCATTACCTCTCGAAATCAGGATGGCCAAGAGTCGCATCTCATTTAAAAGAAAAGTTCGTGAGCATTTACTTCGCAAATTGTTAGCAGAAACCCCCCAGTTATAAATTAAATATATGTTTCATGATCGGATTTTATAGTATAGTATCATATAGTATAGTATTGTATAATATAGTATTTATAGTATTGTATAGTATTGTATAGTATAGTATTGTGTTTGTTTACTTTCTTACTGTTTGATACCTAATTGTATGACCCGTGCACCTACCATGCTATCTCTGCACCACCCTAAGGTTGACTGGCAGAAAATGCCTTGGGCATTAAGTCCGCCTTTGTACTATTTAATGTGTATAAAGTTATAAATAAATAAATATATACAGCAAATAAACACGTTTACACGCGTTTTTAAATTAAATGATTATTATCATCATCCTCATAGCAGGCGAAGGATATCCACTGCTGGATACCCAAGGATTACGGCAAAGGCTGGTCTTACGTTGCCTGCATCAAGCATTTTCCTGCAACCCTTGTCGTAGGTCTTTAGGGCGTGCCCACGCCGTTTGTCAGTTAAGAACCTTTTTGCCCCAGGACAGACGCCAGCACATCAAGCTACCCCAATCTGTCAAATTTCCCCAATTGAATGTGAAACTTATGCTTTTGTAATAAAGTTGAAAATCTATATAAGAAATTTGACAGATTGGGGTAGGTGGAGGTGCTGGCGTCTGTACGGATAGAATAGAATAGAATACATTGGAATAGAATAGAATAGAATAGAACAGAACAGAACAGAACAGAACAGAACAGAACAGCACAGAACAGAACAGAACAGAACAGAACAGAACAGAACAGAACAGAACAGAACAGAACAGACCAGAACAGAACAGACCAGACCAGACCAGACCAGACCAGACCAGACCAGACCAGACCAGACCAGACCAGACCAGACCAGAACAGAACAGAACAGACCAGACCAGGCCAGAACAGAACAGAACAGAACAGAACAGAACATAACAGAACAGAATAGAATAGAATAGTCTTTATTGTACACACTGACAAATTCATAGGACACAAATAACACAATCATGTACACAATGGGCAGTCTTATCGCAACAAAATATTTTTTAATATTTTAAATAGTTTCAAAATATTTGAAACGTATTTGATATTTTTTTGTAATTAAGTGTAATATTGACAAAATTAAAAGGTCATGATCAAGAGATCAATCATATTTATTTATATTTTGCTGTTTTTGTACAAGGCACATTGATTAGTTTAATTTTGGAAAACACATTATTATTTTCGTTCAGTTGTAGATATAAAACTTCAGCCTTCTGGGCACATTACCATTCGGCGATGCGGAGGAAATTGTCGACACCCAGTAGTAGCCTGGGTCTAGAAGTTAGAAATTGGATATGATGTTCTTTTGTTGCTCTCATATCATGATACAATTAACTATGCATGAAAAACAATTCTTCCCACGTTATATATGTCTCATATTGTAAAGTTTCAAAAAGTTCTTTTAAAACTCTAAGTATTTACGATATCAACATGCGTGCCACAAGTTTATGTAGTTTACTTCCTTTCTTTTTTTTTTAAAGACAACGCCCGCACTACTAAATTTAATGACTGTGCCGCGGGTTACTTTACAAACATATATTTTACGGACACAAAGTACATCCAGACTCAGAACAACTATTTATGGGTCACACAAATAGTTGTCCTATGCGGGATTCGAACCCGGTACACGAAGCGACGAGGCGACTATCTTAGCCGCTACGCCACACGTGCAGTTGAACTTCCTCGACGATACTTGCAGTTTTATCCATGTATATTAACTAGCACCGCCCCTAGCGGAAACTTCAATTAACTTAAAAGGTCTGTACTAAAAAAAGTAAGTTACATCGAGTAATTAAACTATATTGAGTCGTGGTAGAGGTACTGAAAATCCTAATGAAAATCTCGCCACCATTTAATTGGACACGGTACTGGAACTTTTCCTACATAAAAATATATACAAAGAATCTATACTTAGTATATATTTTTATATAATTCATAATCGACTATAAGTGGTCACAGAATGAACTCTAAGTAAATTCTTAACAAAATGAATCACATTCTTAAACATACTACGAAAAGGTACAAGATTTTCCCAAAATTGTGTTTACCCCTTTGCAAGTATTATTAAAGAATACTTACAAGAATACTTTATGGACATGCCTGTATTCCCCAGTAGAAGTTTTTCCACGAGACACTACTTATCATCATCTCAATATAAGTACTGTACGCAAACCTCCGTCACCATGGAAACCAAGCAGCGCGCGCACCCAGTCCCTTCGACACCCCGACACCGACTGGTCGCGTTGGTTCAACTTTCAAAAATAAACATTCAAAATTCGAAACGCGTTTGGAAATCGAACGATTTTCATTTCTTACGTTGTGATTTTTTTGTTATTTAACGGTTTTTGTAGTATTTTCACGAGTGTTTTAGATGTGAGTGTTTGTGTAGTGTTATGATAGTGACAGGTGATTGGCGATGGCTGAGGACGTCAAGTGCGGAGGTGGCACGGTGAGTTACTGGCTACAAAGTTGTTTTCATTACATAAATGTAACTTAAGCAAGAAGAACACAAAAACATATTGGTGAACTCTATATTCCGCACCAGGTTTTTTTAAGAAAACTTTTTTTATACACAAAAGCTTTTTTAAGTTAAGTTTTCTAATAATATAAGCACATTTATTAAATTTTTTTTTATTTTTATTCATTACATAAATGTAACTTAAGCAAGAAGAACACAAAAACATATTGGTGAACTCTATATTCCGCACCAGTTTTTGTTTAAGAAAACTTTTTTTATTCACAAAAGCGTTTTTAAGTTATGTTTTCTAATAATATTACCACATTTATTAAATTTTATTTTATTTTTTATCAAATTGTGTTGGGTAAATACGTGCCTTTATTGAGAGCTACGTACATTGTAATATTTTTACCCACGTCAGCTGTGTGACATGCTTTGTTGACACATAAATCTCGCCCTATGAAAAGTGGGGTGAGATTGCGTTTATTACATTATTACTTGTGAAGTAAATGGGCAGAGAATATTGTGAGCTTTTCAGAATAATTATGTTGACAGGTTCGACCTAGTGAAGTTTATAGCTATACAAAGTGTAACAACAATGGATGATGTTTAAAGAGTGCAATCTTCATATAAAACTGAACAATATTAAAACTATTTGTGAAATGCAAATGCCGTTTTGTTTGGTAAGTTAATATTATTTTTGTGTATTTTGCAAATTGTTGTTCATATTTGTATTCATATTGTTTATTGTGTAAAACTAATTTACATACATTTACGTATACAGTCACTTATAACAAAACAATTAAATAGGCATAATTGATTATAAAATCCAGATTTATTTAGATATGTAGATACTTGCCTTTCACGCCGCAGGTCGTGGGATCGATTCCCACCGAGGACAAATATTTGTGTGCATGAAAATGTCTGTTTGTCCTGAGTCTGGGTGTAATTATCTATAATATAAGTATGTATATACAAGAGAAAAGTAGTATATCAGTTATCTGGTTTCCATAATACAAGCTTAGCTTAGTTTGGGATCAGATGGGCGTGTGTGAATAATGTCCCTGGATATTATCATTTATGTAAAAAAGTCATCATATGTATAAAATGTATGACAGACAAGCTTTCGCCTCAGGCGAGACTAGAACGATGAGTAACTTGGAACTTGGCAATTAATTATATACGTTGTACAAGTTTTTCAGTTTCCTGTGTAATTTAACCATTTATAAGGCAGTAGGTATATTTTTAATTTATTGGTTTTGAACGTTATTACAAGCTAATAGAGTTCAAAATATGGTGGCAACTATATGACCACTGTCAGGGAAAGGGTTAAGCTCCTTGAATATGTACGAGGTGCTAAGAAGAACCGATGATCTTGTGAGGATCGCTGGAAGACGCTGATTGCGGGTACCACAAGCCCGGCAATTGTAGAGATCTTTGGGAGAGGCCTTTGTCCAGCTGTGGGCGTCTTTCAGCTAATATGACGATGATGATGATGAACTAACGGACATAATTAAGCGAAATATAAAAAAAAATATGCTCTTGTCAATTTTGACAAGAATATATTCAGACTCGTCTCCTTTTTACAAGTACATTAAGTACATGTTACGTTCATTTCAAACATTTAAAAATGACGTTAAGGGAAAATTTTGACTGGGTTGAGTCAAAATTTTGCCAAAACGTGATTTTACTACTTTTACCTAATCTCCACGTAGTTTTTGTTGCGGATTTAGTCCGTTGCTTTTTGGAATGATTTTAATTTTTTTTACTAGATAAAAATACGCAATTAGGATTTAGAAGATGAAGTCGGTTTTTATAAATTATGATTTATTTATAATTAGAAAATTCACACACGCATTGAAACGAATATCTGTGATCACAGCGAGGTATTCGATATTACACACATTTTGCTGAGCGCTCGCAGAACCATGATAATTATAAAAAAAAATATTTTTGAATCTAGTAGTCCACTAGGACATTGTTGTTGTGTTCTTTGTGTTACAGCCAAATACAAGTTTTACTTATAAGCTACATTTTTGAGCCAGGTTCAAAAGTGGCCCTCAATCAGAAAGTTCTAAGCTGTGCGGTTCCGGTAGTTCCCGGAACTTATTGGAGATGTTAGTAACGCGTCTGGTATCACTGATGGGCTTCCGATCCTTAAGAGCTCTGGTGACTTAACTCACACCTAAGACTATAATAATATATTTTAGTATTACCTGGAGTGTATACTGTAACTATCTGGTACTTTCGCAGTTGAGCTACTTATAGAACAAAGAAGCACTTTGTTCTACCTGAAGTAAACAAGAACTCGACTGCCGTTGATGGTCTACTGGTAGCGTTTTCAACCGCAGATAATAGAAAGGTCGTCGGTTCAAATGTCGGATCAGGGCAAAATTGTTATTGGGATTGTTATGTTAAGGAAAACATTCAATGGCAGGCTGGAGTTGTAAAGATTTTTTTTTGATTTTTTTTTAAATCTTTTATTCATAAAAAAAATTACATATTTACAATTAAATTGTTCCTCGCCAAACGACAAAGCTTGTTGGCGAGACGCGCTCGAGATATATCAGTCCTGCGCCTGATATCTTTCCAGTCGTGTCGAATAGCCATCCCAACCAATTATGGGAGAAAGGAAACAAAAATTGCCCTTGTAGTAGCACACATGTTCTGCGTTATAGTATATTTTACGTAGTTGGCAAGCCTCCATTGAGACCAGCCGAAGCTGAATTAGGCTATCTTGGCGGCTAAAAAACTATTAAGATAAACTTATGTTAGAGTAGTATAAGAATAATCTCATATTGCATACTACCCGTCTCCACAAAAAAAGTAACTCTTTTATGGGACAATGTATAAGATATAACAAACTTCCCAATGATATAAGAGAATTGTCTACGAATAAGTTAAAAAGAATTATTAAAGCCAAATTGTGTAGCGGGGCATATTACAAAATTTCTGATTATATTTAAGTGATAAAAGTGCTTGGGATTGAGTTGTTCTGAGTCAACACACATGATTGTAATTAATCTTCAGTATATTTTATTTAAAAAAAGGATTCCTACTGACTTTTCTGGCAGTGTTTCTCAGTAGCTGCCACGTCATGCACTGCACAGTAGGGTATACAAAATATGACGATTCCACATAAATGTAATTTTTTTACGGAATAAAGAATTTTTGTTTTTTGACTTTTTTGGGTAGTGACCCACCCCGGCTTTCCACGGGTAGATAGGAAGAAAGATAAATTTAAAATGTGAATAAATTTATAACGTGTTATGGTTCATGGATTTCTGATGTGTAACATCATTCGGGTTTTTGAAAAGGTACTGTTCGGACATTGACCGAACAGCTCAGTACTTTTAGGTTATTCATTATATAAATTCACTAATGTTAGCAAATAAAGTTAGTTCGTAAGTAACTCGCGATCGATACACTATCAAAGCAATCGGAAACCGCTCCGATTGCCGCGTAAAGATCAAATCAAATCATTTTAGCTTAATATATCATTTTATAAATCTTAGTATTAACCAACTAAATAATTGTAGTTTATATACTTTTAATATATCATTTAAAACCTCATATTTTGTATCATTAACAAATCAACCAGAATACTTAAAAGTGCAGGTCAGTGCTAACTACGGGAGCAGGCCTAAACTTTTATATGGTCCTTCGAGTATACTATCAGTTCGCGAAGTGCAGTGCAAGTGTTTCGTTTACCGAGTTTTAGTGTTCAGTGCTATACGCAAAATTAGGGCTTTGGTTTTCGAGATACTTAGCAAAGTATTACGTGCGCCGTTAGTTCGTAATCAGTGACGTGTGGACAAGCACATTAGACAAGGAAATCGCTGCTGGGCTGCTGAAAAGCTGTGACAGAGGAGCTGTATCGTAAGGAGAATATAAGGTCAGACCAAACCATTTAATTACATTTTTTTTTATCATATCGTATCATATAAACAACGAGCAAGATGGAGAGTATTGTAGTTGGCCAAACTGAAATCTATGACGCCCTGGTTCATCTCTTAACCAATTTTAAGAAGGATGGTGCTGGGCGGAAAACAGTTGACTATTGTAAGAGAAAGTTGGAGATATTGGAAGCTTATTGGAGAGAGTATCAACAGAATCATAAACAATGCTGTGAACTTGCTGAGTTTGACCATGTCTATTTTACTAAAAGATGTTATGATAAGGCGGAAGAAGTGTATATCGCGATCAAGGAGTTAATCAACAGGACTTTGAGTCAGTTGTTGTCGAAGCAACAAGAGTTAAAGCAACTTCCTATAGAGGTAGGAGTATCAAATCAAGGAGAACAAGCAGGACATTCTACTCAAATCGGAAAATTTAATCCAAATGAGGGGTCGTCTCGTTCCGAACCTGACCAGCAGCAGGACGCCAACTTAAAACACGACAACATCAAACGGGATGAGATGATAAAGAAGCAAAACATAAACTTTAAGGCGTTTTTGAGGACAGTAACCAACATTGAAATTGACCATTTGAAAAATAACTGGGAATTCGAAGATGCTCTACGGTCCCTTCAAAGTCGCTGGAATATTATTGACATTTTACATTGGGAGATAGAAGCTGAGAACGGTCGTGAAGATGTATGGTACCAAGAGGAATTCACCAGATATGAGAAAATGTATAATGATTTAAAGAAAAGTATTAGTTCTAATATGTGGTGTGAAGCGCATCGGGATAATTCAACACCTAAAATGAATATTCCTGAATTTTATGGGAATTACCACCAGTGGACGTCTTTTAAAGATTTGTTCACAGAAACTATACATAAAAACCCGTCGTTATCGAAAGCACAGAAAATGCAGTTTTTGAAAGGTAAAGTAGTAGGTGAGGCTGAGCGACTAATCCATCATCTTCAGATTAGCTCAGAGAATTATGAGGTATGTTGGGAAATACTAAACCATAGATACGATAACAAGAGGCTGATATTCACATCGCATATCAACATTTTATTAAATATCCCCACAATGCAACAACAAACCGCAGGAATGATTAAAAAACTTCACGACGTCACAAAGGAATGTTTACACGCCATACAAAACTTAGGTATCGATATTACTAACTGGGATCCGCTTTTAGTACATCTACTGTCGCAAAAACTGGACTCCGAGTCATTTTCAGAATATATAGAGTCTGTGAAAAAGCCTAGAGAAGTACCAGTACTTCAAGAATTCCTGGATTTCTTGGAGACCAAGTTTACTGCCTTGGAAGTAGCTCGGCGTAAACAGGAACCGAACAATCATAAGATGAACCATCCAGCATCGCATCTAAACTATCAATCAAGTCAAAAGAAACATTTTTATCATAGCAATTACTATCAGCCACCAAATAAAAGTAATTCAACAAACACGAAAAACATGAAAACTTTCCACGTTTCGCGGTCATTCACTTGTCCATTTTGCAATGCTGACCACGGATTGTGGATGTACGCCCAATTTTCGCAACTGACAGATGAGCAAAAATTAAAAACCGTCAATAAATTAAATTGTTGCGTAAATTGTCTATTCAACCACTTTAATAAATCATGTATTTCGACAAAAAGGTGTCGAAAATGCGACGCTCATCACAATACATTATTGCATGAAGCAATTGTCGCGAAGAACAAATCCTCAGCAAAATTAAACAATAAGGGCGTGAACACACTGAGCGGTTCTAATAAAACAAATACACAATATACATCGAGCTCAAATCATGTCTCATGGAATGATATGACTGAAACTCTTTTAGCTACGGCTATAGTGAAGGTGACAGCAGCAGATGGATTGCAGCATACCATGAGATGTCTAATTGATCAGGGGTCTCAAATCTCAATAATAAGCGAGAATGCGGCCCAAATTTTAAACTTAAAAAGACATAAGTGTAAAGGAAAAATTATTGGAGTTGGGGAAAACGAGAGAAGCTGTAAGGGAATGATGAATATTCGCATTCAATTAATCTATAACGACTTTTCGTTAGAAGGCGAAGTTCTTATCATGAGTAGTTTAATCAAATGTTTACCAAACAAATCTTTTACAAAACCGTCTTGGCCACACATACAAAATATAAATTTAGCGGATCCGGACTTCAATACAAGTCGCCCCGTGGACTTACTTTTAGGAGCGGATGTATACGGCATGATTGTCTTAAATGGCATCTTAAGAGGAGATAGTGAGGATCAAGACGGACATAACGGAAGGGCTTTATCACGAACAATCAGAGACAGAGTGAACAGTGATAATGTGCAACCATCAAACCGTGAAAGTGAAGTGGAATTAAAAACTTTTCTGGCCAGACGGTGGCCCAGTGCAATGCGAAAGGCAGGACAAAGGGAGAGGGCTACAATGCCTTCTACTCGAAAAGAACGCGCCGTTTTCACTATAGAGGACTCATTAGTTTAAGACATGTTTTATTTAGTTTTTTTTATCATTTAATTACTATACCAATAAAACTAACCATTAAATATAATTCACTTGACTAACCATTTACAAATTTAATACATTAAATCAAATCAAATTTTATTGTTATAAATATTATTGTTTACATTAATATAGTTTACATAATTGTGCTTAGATAAAATAGGGTATTTATTATGAAAATACGTACGATGATTTGAGTTACTCACATCTTCCCTTCTCATCTCGTGGTCGGGAGTATGTTCGGACATTGACCGAACAGCTCAGTACTTTTAGGTTATTCATTATATAAATTCACTAATGTTAGCAAATAAAGTTAGTTCGTAAGTAACTCGCGATCGATACACTATCAAAGCAATCGGAAACCGCTCCGATTGCCGCGTAAAGATCAAATCAAATCATTTTAGCTTAATATATCATTTTATAAATCTTAGTATTAACCAACTAAATAATTGTAGTTTATATACTTTTAATATATCATTTAAAACCTCATATTTTGTATCATTAACAAATCAACCAGAATACTTAAAAGTGCAGGTCAGTGCTAACTACGGGAGCAGGCCTAAACTTTTATAGGGACGAAAATGTGTTACAGCACGCATGCGCACGCTACTTGATTTGACCAACGAGCGCATGTGGTGGCAAAGAGATGGCTGTCAGACAGGTGCCAGCCCATTTTCCATAAGGTTGGTACCACGAGGAGCTGTCCGCCAACATAGTGTATGCTATGATATATTCGACAACATCATACTAATATTATAAAGATGAAAGTTTGCGAGTGTGTGAGTCTGTATATTTGTTACTTCTTCACGACGAAACGGCTGGAGCAATTTTAATAAAATTTGGTATGGAGATAGCTAACACCTTGGATTGACATATAAACTACAATTTATAAAGTTTAACGCTGGTAAAACCGCGGGGCACAGCTGGTATGTAATAAACACATTACATAAAATCTACTCTTTTCTCACAAAAACGCAAGTTTATAAAACGTATGCGAACGTAAATCTTGCTTGACACTAATATCCTGAAAATACTGTCTAATATTTACGAAATGTTACTACGCTTCCATCGAATAACTTCCGCTTAAACTTATCAATGTCAAAGCTCGATATTATGATAATGCTGATAACGCAGATATCAAATACTAAACTTATCGACAAAGATTAGTCGACAGTGGAGTATGATTTTACTCAAGTGTAGTGGGTATTGATAAATATTGGGTTTTAGGTAATCGTGATGAACCTCTGTAGTCCTTGTAAGAATGGAATAGAATTTAATCCTCAAAACTGGAATGTCATTATTTAAGGCTTTTGTGCAGGCATTGTACAGTAGTAGCCTGTGGGATCACTTCTCCAAAAGAACGTATAATAAGTTAAGAGTGCAGCGTTTCAGGTATGCTTACCAAGGAACGCACACAAGACTTTTACACTCTAATGCACAAACAAATTGCCTCCCAGGTGCGCAGTTCCAATAAAATAATAATAATATCCTGGGACATTATTCACACACGGCCATCTGATCCCAAACTAAGCAGAGCTTGTACTATGGAAACCAGTTAACTGATATAGGTACTAATTTTCTTTTGTAAATACATACTTATATAGATAATTACACCCAGAATCAGCACAAATAGACATGTTCATGCACACAAATATCTGTCCCGGGTGGGAATCGAACCCACGACCTCCGGCGTGAAAAGCAAGCATTTGCCAACAACGCCAACAGGTCAGTAAAATGCTTGTTGTATTTGTGGAAAGCATGGAGAGTGCAATATTGGGTAAGTTCCTCCAGTTGCAACTGGTAGAAGCGCGACTGGGAAATTGTTATGTAGAAAAGTAAATTAACATTAGATTATATGAATTAACACGGAATAAGAATATTACTTACCTACTAAAACTAGCAAATAATTAAGCTACTAACATATTTTTAAGACAATTTGTTACTAACACAGGGGAGCCTATGTAGTTCTGTAATAAAGAATTATTATTATTATTACTCTAATTATCGGTAAGCTACGAACGTCCCACTCTGGCAGATCAATTTACAAGCTCCCTTGCTAACAGGCTTGTGGTGAATGTTGCTGTCAAAGTATTGATCTTTCACATGCATCAGTAAAAACATTTCTAGAAACAAAGTAGATGGAGGCCACAGGGGATAATATATATTTTTTTCTGTCGACCCAAGTTTAATAACATTTATTTTTGAACTAGATAAGTTTAATAGTTTGATTCTTCATATTGATAGCAACAAATGAAAAGCGTTAAACTTACAATTAAATATAAAAACATCACTTTAAAAGATAAACTTAAAAATTGTACAGAGTCCGTCTCGTACAAATAATCAATGTCCCGTCGTTCTAGATAACATTAAATAAATTTGATAATTTAGTTTCATTCTAAAATAATAATTTCAAACACCCGTAGTTAGTTATAACCATAAGCATAAAACAAATAACAAAATAAAACATTTTCCCACACTATAATAAAACATGGACCTGCATCCATATCCACATAATAGAAGACTCCCACCTCTACATATACACAAAAACATCAAAATCAGTTCATAAACGCTAGAGTACGAAAAAATTAACCTCCAATTAAGAGATTTCCTCCAGTCGATGAAAAAATTGCTTATTTTTTCTAACCATCTATTTTTGCCACACATTTTACACTTAGATAAGATCAGAAAGCTCAGCTCAGATTAGAAACAGAACATATTTCAGTAAGTGAATCATTCAGTTCAAACGTCTGTTTTCTCTCTGCAGCCCATCAATAACAATATCTATTTATATCAATCTGTTACCGATATTAGATTACCCACACATGTACAATTTGGGCAACGCATATCAACATTTATTAATTTTATTTATCAGACCAGCGGGATTACTGTCATGATTTCCGATGAAAGTATGTACCTCTTTATGTTCGAGAATGACTGGTACTTGTTTAATTTTAATAAAAGTCAATGTAAAGCATAACTCAGGGTTAGATTCTCGTCAGTAGCCAGTGTTCGCAAGTCTGTGAAGATACACTTGATCCCCGCCAACACAGCGTTGTATCAGAAAAGTATTTTTGTAGCGGGACCTAAAATCTATAATAAATTATCACCATACTTTTTTTTTAATACTAATATCTATGGACAATGTCACACAGATCATCCTAGCCCCAAACTAAACACAGCTTGTACTATGGGTACCAGGCGACGATATACATACTTATATAGATAGATAAATACTTAAATACATAGAAAACATCCATGACTCAGAAACAAATATTCGTGCTCATCACACAAATATTTGCACTTACCGGGATTCGAACCCAGGACCACCAGCTTCGTAGGCAGGAGCACGACCAATTAGGCTACGGTGACCGTCAAATCCGTTTTCTTTCTGCTGAAAACGTAAAAATATTAAGAAATAAATTACAGCTATTTCTGATTGGTAGAGAATTCGTTAGTGACAAAGTATTATAATATATAAGTGACATAATAATTTAATTAATTATTATTTGTGACATTTATTGAGTTATTAATTCTGGGGAGGCATTTTATTTATTAATAAATTTTGTATTCAGAATTTTTACTGTACCATTTTGGACCTTCTATTTTAGCTCTAATTTTGTAATTTTATAGTTTGTTTGTTTTTGTGAACTTAGACGGTATACCATTCTCATAGTAAAACATAGTGTACGTAACCTAATTTAATACCAATCATTGTATTCATACCTACGTTTCACAAATAAATGATTATGATAAAGTGTACTATGTACCTACATACGACTACACAACATTATAAAATAAAATTAAAATGATTTTTGTTCACGTAGACTTTAAAAAAGCGCTTGTAAATAGTCAGAAGATAATTGTAGTACTATAATTAAGTATATATACATAATTATTTCTATCTATATTTAGGTACACGGCATGTATGAAACATTTATAAAATTTATTTTATAATAGCAATGATATTTAGCTAGCTTGTATTAAGTTATAGTCAAAAAGATTATGTTTAAGTTTAATTATGTAAATTTTGTACAGCTGCCGCCCGATTCATATTGCATATTCTGTACATATATACATAATGTAAATTCATTACACATGCTTGGGTTCAGAATTTGCTGTCTAAATTGTGGCGATTCAAAGTAAAAACAACTGTTACTAATTCGAACAAAAGTTTGTCGGACGGCAAGGAACCTTCAAATTTGGTAATTTTGAATGGGGGTGGGAGAAGGGAGGGATATCCGGACCCACGCGCCGAGATATTCATATTTATCAATGTCGACAATCACCTTCTTTCGAGCGTATAAAAAAAATTATAGAACAAATTATTATCTACCAAAAAATATTTGACCAAGAATTGACTTTCAACATTTTTGTGTTTGGAATCTAAACTACACAGTCAACCTACTTTCAATTCAAAATAATGGTAATATTTTGGTTTTAATTTTTATAATTTTGATTCAGAATTCAATAAATGTGTGCTATCACATTTATAACCGTAATTATAAATCTAAACAAGTAAAGTGAGGAATATCTATAAATTATGTATTAAATACTCTATGTAGAGTCTTAGCTTAAAGGTGAACAATAACGCAAAAAAAATGTTTTATTCCCTTCATCTTAATAGAAGAACGACTACTTGACCGGTTGTTATTAGATACATTTTCAATTTTATTAAAATAGCAAATTTAAAAATAATAAAAAAAAATATTTTTGTACAATATCATAATTTGATCGCTTTCTGGCACGACCTTAGAACATTAGGTGCAAGACATATGGCTCTACGTGATCTTCAATGCACATGCTTATGACACAGCCAACTACTTCAAGACTCCAGGCTCCTGGGTGGTTTTCTTGCAGAATAATTCCGATAAAAATGTTGGGACCGTCAAGGGATTTGAACCCAGAACTTCATTATGTGCGGTCGAAGACCAACAGGGCAGCCATAGTTTCAAAGTTCTTATCAAGTTTCCAAGCTTGTAAGTGGCATTATGAGCAGTCATAATGCCACATACAAACGTTACCCTTGTAAGACTCCATTGTATTCAGACATAACTTAGTAAATAATACTGAAAATCCAGTAAAAGGTATATAATTTTTGAAGTTATACTTCTTTTGGCGCGATGGAGTAAAATGATAAGAGTGAATTTTTACGATGCGCGCGCACACCGACACCAAAAAATTTAACAGCATGACGTTAGTTCTAGGTGGTATGAAAATTGATAACTATGTTCAAGTTGTATATTAAGAAGTATAACTTCTAACGCGTGTACATAAGTACACACAAGTTTTTGTTGTTTGTGAAATTGTTATTGTTCTCTATACAATTGTTGTTGTTCTATGTATATAAGTATTGATATATCTATATAAGTATGTATTTCGTCACCTGGTACCCATAGTACAAGCTTTGCTTAGTTTGGGGCTAGGATGATCTATGTGACATTGTCCCTAGATATTATTATTATTACAATATGTAGTATTAATTCCACTAATTAGTTTACCAATCTGGGAATCAATTCGGACTGACCTCCCGCCTGCTATAAATTTGCGCATGCAAGAAGGATAATAAAAAAGAAACAAGCAAGTTACATGCGCCAAAACGTGTTATAGTCCTCCACGGAGCATTCCAAAGGGATGCTAACTCGTCGAGCGCTCGAATGCGATTATTGCATCCCTCGAGAATGGATTTCCGCAAAGTAACGCCTGATTCTATTACTTGCCTGTTCCCTTTTTACAGTCCATTCATAACTTTATCTATTAATTCGATTCAACAAACATACAGAAAAATTCAGACGTTTGTTTACACAATGTTTATTAACGGGGTCTTCGATTGTAGGAGTGAATATATTGAGAAGTCTGGTTAATATTTTTTGTAGATATATTTAGATACTTTGTTCATTCAGTAGCTTCAAGTGATTGCGTAATAGCGAAAGAATTATACACATTACGGAAGTGGGTGGGGAGTGGGGACAGTCAGCAACGCGTAAATGATGCCCTGGTAGTAAAAAAGTCAATACTACTTACTTACTAAACGTATGGGCGCCGTGTGGTTCCTGGCCCGAAAAGAAAACTGAAAAGGATTTCCCACTATTTTCTGTGTGTGACTCTGTTTTATTTAATTCATACATACAAGAATAATAACAATACTTTAATATATTGATCTATTCTTTTCTCGATTTGGAATTTATTATATACTAGCTATACCCCGCGGTTTAACCCGCGTTAAGCTTTATATATTATATCCTATGTGTTATTCGGATATATAAGCTATATTACTACAAAGTTTCATCACAATAGTAGTTTTGTTTAATTATCTAAATTTAAAATTTAGATAATTAAACCTACACATGATCCTTGACAATAACTTAATTTAAGTTAGCTAAATATCGTTACGTATATTAAAAAAATCTTATTGTAAATTATTTCCTAGAATCCGTGTACCTAGAAATAATTATAAATTAATTATATATTACTACGAACATGTTCTGACTATTTACAAGTGATTTTTTAAAGTCTACGTGAATAAAAACCTTTTTTATTTTATTTATTTATTCCGAAAAGAAGTAACAAACATACACACTCACAAACTTTCGCCTTTATAATATTAGTGTGATATTAAAACACGAACCTAGTTTAGTCTGCAGCCCCACTGGATGATATCCAGGGTATTCGTATTATTGGGTAAATAATGAAAAAAAAAATACGGTCGCACGGTCATGTCAGGGTTCAGGTACAAAATATTTGCGAAATTGCAATATAGAGAGAATATAACTCACATAATTTAAAACTAGAGATCGCACTTGTTCGAAATTCGACCATTAAGGTTCTTAGGTTTGGGCGGCTTGCACGAAATTCCGTTTAAATATATCTTAAACAAATTTAACTAAATACGTTTAAATCGATAAATGTGTTTAACATGATTACGTTTAATGACCTCTTGCACGAAGCCGTTTCGAAACGCATTGAACTAAATGCGTTTATCGTGTCGGTATAGCAGTTCCCCTACGTTTCGTTATAAGTAAGTAACAAATGACACTATTTTTTAAACCATAATTACTTTTTTCTGCGCGAAAGTGTGCGTAAATTGATCCTCCATGTCATGGAAACATAACCTTTCAAAATTAACGTAAATTTTTGCTAAACGCATTTAGCGGCGTTAAATAGCCATTCATGGGTATTTAACTTTGCAGCAACAGCAGCAGTGCAGTCATTGACATAGTGATAGTATTGATTAAAAAACAATTGGATTAAGTGCTATTAAGATCATAATACTATCCAGGGATATTATTCACACACGGCCTTTTGATCCTAAATTAAGCAGATCTTTTACTACGGAAACCGATAACTGATGATATACTTTATATACTACTTTTCTTTTGTAAATACATATATACTTATATAGATAATTACACCCTGACACAGGACAAATAGACATGTTCATGCCCACAAATATCTGCGGCATGAAAGGCAAGCATTTACCAACCACGCTAACTGGCACGTCAAAGAAATATTGCGGAGCTGCAGAATACTGATTTCCCCTAAGAGTTGCTGAGGAACAATGTTATTGATTGTATTATATAATATATAGGATGATGGGGACAGCCTAACGCAAACAAAAAAGTCAGCATTCTAATAAAACTGCTTTTAACCCCGCCTTCCTGTGCCAATTTTATGACTTTTATGTATGTGTGTGACGGATTTTATTGCTTTCCTTAATTGAAAGCATAAAATTAAACCTGCTTTATCTAAATATCTGTGAAGAACGACGACCCATTTTCATATACACAGGGTTTTACATAATACATTTGAGTACAGTTCGTTAGGCCATAGTAGTCTTAAAAATAGATTCTGAATATTAGGTATAGTTGTTTCAAATTTTATTCACAGAATAACACATTAGGACTTTCAACATGATTTGACCTTGCATCAACTGAATCAGATCCACAATTTTCAATTTATCTATACCTAATCCTGGCATTGAAATTTATCTTTATCTTTCTATCATAACTTACGGAAAATCCAAATGTATCAAAACTTTTTTCGTTATTTGAGTTAAATTTCTAGTACCTAGCTTACCTCCGTGAGGCTGATAAGTCTCGTAGTTTGTTAACGCGTAATTAAACTGTGTAGCTGCTCAGCGCAGACAACGGTTGGGTCAGTCAATTGATGTAGTCAAATATTATCCTTATACAGGTTCGTTACATTATAAAGTAAGCACCAGGGAACTCGTAGAATGTGGAAATACTGCAACATTATACAATGACCGAATTTGTACGTCTTAAAGAGAAGTTTATTCAATTTCTTATACAAAATTTAAAGGTCACGTAATTTAGGAAAACTAGGTGTTTGAATAAATATACAAGATGTAAACTTATTATGTCACACTAAGACCATGTTATGCGGTTAATCTTAGTAAATTAGCGGTTTTTTTCTGTGAAGACCTCGCAATAAGTCCTCGATTGGCGAAATTTCTGGGTGGTGACATAGTTTGAATATACTATATAATATAGGTATCCAAAACAAATTACGCTAAATGTAAAATATTTTTCCATAAGTGGCTTATTATTAAGAACTGATTAATTTCTCAATCCAAAATAAAATTCAAAATTCATTTATTCCATAAAAATATTACATTTGTGTGGCATCGTTAATTATTTTTTTCCCCTACCGTGCAGTGCAATATTGGCAAAATATGTTGTTCCTATAATTTTATTTTTTAAGATCTGTATTTTGTATTTACCATATTCATCCAAATAAATGATTGATTGATTGAGTGTGCATGACGTGGCCGCTGCCACGTCATGCAGTAGCTACTGAGAAATACTGCCAGAAAAGCAATCCTTTTTTTAAATATTTATGTCTTACATAAAATTTCATTTATTTATGGGTCACACAAATAGTTGTCCGGCGCGGGGCTTGAACTCGCGACACGAGGCGGCGAGATGACTGTCTTAGCCGCTGCGCCACACGTGCAGTCATTATATTATAAGCCTATAGTGTTCAAAATATTGTGGTAACTATATTCCCACTGCCCGGAAAAGGTTTACCTCCCAATTTAGTAATACTGTACATATAAGTAAATAGATAAACATATATAAAACCCATAAATAATTGTTCTGAGTCTGGATGTAATTTGTGTCCGTCTATTATATGTTTGTAAAATACCCCGCGACACAGGGATTAATATCCCTAATTTTTTTGTCTTTTAATAAGAATAAAAAAAATAAGGATCAAAACCTATTTTTTTTAAATATTCCTTCTTCCTTCTAAAAGTTTTAATTGTAAACAACGCTGTCAGTACTACGTTCAACCTCTCATAAATATCAACGTTTGAGTAGAAAACAGTTATCATTTTTATCTTACTACATAAAACGAGGTTATCAAATCTGTCTGTATGTTTTTGTACATATGTATGTAATACGTATTTCGCCGCAGTTTGGTGACTGATTTTGATAATATTCTTTTTTATGGACAAGGCATTCTTGTCAATCGATCCTATATCTATTAATTTGTCCCAATCAGTTGTCTAAAAAGGCGCTCATAGCCTCACCGGTCTATAAGTGATTGGCGAGGTTAAGCAACTAGGCTCGCGGTCAGTCATAGATGGAATAAAATTTAAGTGAAAATAACTACCGTCTTTTATATTGTCATATACTCCCATTCGTGATACTTTATAATATTGTATAGTTTCATACTCTGACAATTTATTACGGGGTCCGCCGGCTTTTATTCCTAGACTCTAGAGAAATTTATATCACACGAGGCGTACGGTAGTTGGTCCTGAAAGTTATTACTCGTTATATCTTTCAGTTTATAAAACCTTTTATTTTTTAGCAATGCCCGCAGTAGGGAATTTAATCCCTGTGACGGGGTACTTTACAAACATATAATTAGACGGACGCAAATTACATCCAGACTCAGAACAACTATTTATGGGTCACACAAATAGTAGTCCAGCGCGGGACTCGAACCCGCAACCCGACGCGTTTTAACTTAATTATTTATTATTTTAACTAGTGTAAACCCAGTTTTCTATCTTACGCTACGTCCTACGTAGGCGGTTGAAAGCGAACGCGATTATGAAGCGGTGTCACGCGAATTCAATGCGATGCGGTGGCGGTGTCCTACGTGCACGCGAATCATCTCGCGAAGCCGCCAACGATGCCGCAAAAACACGACGGCACCGCATCCTGTTCGCGCGAAAATATCAAGCCAACTGATCGCGTTCGCTTCATTTCGCACCGCTCCGCACCGCGTTTTGTCACATAGGATACTACAATCGGTTTCGACTGTTTGTTGTTTTCGCGCCGCGCCGCACCGCTTCGCGTTCGCGTCTAGATCGCTCACGCAGGATGTCGCGTAATGTATCAGTAGTTCGCTACTGTTTCTTACGCCAGTGAGAATTGTAACGTGGCGTTCAACGTGTGACGTATTTATTTTTCGTTTTTTTTTTATTGAATACAATCTTGAACGCCATGTCGTACCAGATCGGAAATCTTGCAAATCTTGAGTGGTCTTATGCGGTAAAAAGTTTATTGTTTCCGCATCGTTTCTAACGGCCTAATTGTAATTTTTACCTCGATGTAGCCGGCAAGTAGTCAACAAGCAGATAAAGAGATCCCGAATTAGAAGTTTCACGTATGGTGCATTATATAAGGAAATATCTAAGAATTCCCAAATTTACCGATAGTTATATTTCCTTTCAGTTATATATTAGGACGAAAACATTATTGTTAAATATATATGATTCACACAATTCTCCATAAAAAAAATAAAGCTAGACTAAACAATTATTTTGTTCTTTGCCATCATATTTTTTTATGAATTAGTGAAATAACTAGGTGTAAGGAAGCTCAATAAACTATCAAATCATTTATTTCATAACTGTTTATAATCATATCAACTAATTACTATTGAAAAAGACATAAAAAAATCTTTAGTATAATCAACATCTTCAACTACCCTATATTACACCGAAAGTCTATTAGTGTTAGTAGGCTATTTTTTTGCTTTAAAAAGAATTATTTAGCTGAAGTGGCAGTGGGCAGGCACATAACTTGTAGAACCGATGGAACAAAGAGGATCTCGAGTGGTGACCAAGAATCTGAAGACCCAGGGCGGGCAAATCACCGAGAAGGTGGACCGATGATCTTGTGAGAATCGTTGGAAGCTACTGGATACGGGAAGAGCAAAACCGACAGTCGCGGAGCTCTTGGTGGAAGCCTTTGGTTAGCAGTGGACATCTTTCAGCTGATATTGATGTGATGATATATGATGATTATGAATTTTTAAATAGTTGTTAACCAACCATTTTATAACTGAGTTTAACAAAGTATGTACCAAGTTTTGTATACTAACTGTACATGGTACATAACTGTACCATGTATATGTAATACATGGTACAGTTATGTCCTCCGCAAAATATTTAACATACAGAATACATAAGAGTGACCCCAGCATGCTGCCTTGTGATACTCCAAATTCTCTCTCATAATATAAGTATAACATATAATATATAATTTTCGAAAATTCTACAAACTGACCAAATATGTATCTTGCTATTATATTATACTTGCTATATATTGTACTTGCTGTATATGCTAGTGAACTGCAATTTGCCTTGTAAGTACAGACGCCAGCACATCCAGCTATTCCAATCTGTCAAATTTATTTTATGGCTTTTCAACTTTACCACAAAAGCATAAGGTTCAATTTCATTTGGGGACATTTGACAGATTGGGGTAGCTTGATGTGCTGGCGTCTGTACATTTCAGAGAGAGATTATATGTAAGGTCACCATCGCCAGCTTTAAAAGAACCGTAACTTATCGACGGCGCCCGACTTTTTAATGTTGTTTGCCCGTAAATCGAAAGGTTACGATCATGCCGACGAAAGGCAGACATCATTGTTTAACTATATTGTATTTGCGATATGTGCCGATGAATAATAAATAAATGTGTAATAAATATCTTAGGACAGCTAACACACTGCCATCTGATCCTAAACTAAACAGGCCTGTATTTTGGACAACTGATAAACCTACTTATATATAACTAAATCCATACATATTATAGATAACTAGCGGCCTGGTACGTGCTTCGCTACGTAGAAGGCATAGTAAAAAATGATTATTAAGTTCATTTATTCAAACAAAAAAATATTTTAAATTGGTAAAAGATGTTGAATTTACATTTTTTCAAGACTTTTTTTAAATTTTCTCTACGTACAAACCTTCCCTGGACTTTCACAAATAATTCAAGACCAAAATTAGCCAAATCGGTAAAGGCGTTGTTGAGTTATAACATTACAACGAAAAGTGGCATTGATTTTTATATATAGATAATTAATACCCAGACACAGATCAAATAATCGTGCTTATCACACAAATATTAGTCCTGGATGGGAATTTTCCTTTGTTTTAAAGACGACGTCCGCACTATGGAATCTATTCCCTGTCGCGGGGTACTTTACAAACATATAATAGACGAATACAAATTACATCCAGACAAAACAACTATTATGGGTCACACAAATAGTGGTCCGGCGCGGGACTTGAACCCGCGACACGATGCGGTAAGGCGACTGCCTCAGCCGCTGCGCCACACGTGCAGTCATTAGTTATAGTTCTATTAGTTACTTAGAAGTCAGTGTCACTAAGCATAATACCAATATACCAGTCAATAATAAATTTGAGAGAATCTTGCACCCATGTTCATTAGGAAAACGAAATACTAATGACTTGATCGGGGCAAACATACACAAAATGATATATATCATATCGACTTTGATTTTAATCAGAAGAATATGTCGTGTGTCTTATAACTTTATGCCATGTGGTAACGGCATAGAATATTATTACCCCATCTCATCCCGTGGGGAGCGTTGAAATCGTCCCAGGGAATAGAAATAAAATAAAATAAAAAAGGTTTTTATTCACGTAGACTTTAAAAAAGCGCTTGTAAATAGTCAGAACATGTTTGTAGTAATATACCTAGTTGTATACATTAGATATTATTTCTAGTAACATAGATATTTAGGTACATATTGTATGAAAACATTTATAAAATTTATTTTATTACAACAATGATATTTAGCTAGCTCGTATCAAGTTATTGTCAAGAGATTATGTTTAATTATCTAGTTTAAGTCTAATATTTTTACTACATATTGTCAATGGTTCTGTCTATATTAAAGGTATTATTATTATGACGGACCTTGTGTTAATAACGACGGTCGCGCTTTAATGCTACCACCGGATGCAATGCGCCCCAACTGAGAAGACCCAGCGAAACAAACTCAGTGGGTTCATCTACTACCGGTTTCAACACGACCCAGTTGAGACGGTCCGGCGAAACATACTCAAGCGGGCATGAACACGGGATTTGGTCCAATTAGAGTAATTATTTAGTAGGCAAACACAATATATGCTCGATCGGTTGTCTGAATGCTTATTATTTTAGATTATATTTAGGTATACAAAAGAAAAACTTCGAAACAATAACATTATTCATTTTGAGACAGAGTCAATAATTTTAAATTAAGTATATGATAGCAATCATTTACAGATAGTTCACGTAACACATTTATATAAAACAATTGAACAAAGGATATCTATTTCATATTTTTCATTAAAAAGTTCTATGTCTAGAATTTTGCTAGAGAAGCGGTTTATATTTTGATGTGATTGAATTAGAAAGTTATCACACTTCTCTATTGTCATGCTTACATGTTTAAACTACTAACTAAATTGATTTTAATAACATTACTAACAGATGGTATAAAAAGTGACTTCGTCATACTACTTATGACTGAGTGATAAATCTTTATTTATTAACAACCAACAATTATTATTATTAGCCAAACACTTCCATATTATCCTAGTTTATTAAAATAATTAAAGCTAACTTAAAATCTAAACTCTAAAAGTATCAAAATCGAAATTCGTGCCAGTGGGTAACGTTCCTAGAATGCTGGCAGCATTGCCACGTTGTATAGCAATGCTCAGTTGTTGAGCGAAATATAGGCCAGCATTCCGGGAACGTGTCGTTTCTCCTAGTCGAGCTGCCGTTTCTCTATAAATTTCTTTAGCCCCCGGTCCCCACGGCCCCAAAGTTTCAACCCCAAAAGGCGTAAATATATAACCGCTACCAAGCGTGCTATATTTGCGCCTCTTAAGGCTCTCAGCTGATTCAGCCGCCGCACCGGCCCTTGTTTGAGTCCCGGCAAGATGAGATGGCGCTAGGGTGTCCACGCAGGTAGCGTCCCACACCAAAGGCCGGCCCGGCCCATCTTCCATGGGATGAGAGTCATACCATCGGGTCTTTTCCCATCGTCGCGCAATAAACCTGACGGCTCTAAAATAGCGGCGTAGTTTGCGGTGGTAAAAGCCCGGCGGATGATGTCATTTAGACTGGCGTGGCGGGGAATCCGCCCAGCACTTTTGCTGCATGATAACCCGTGGTGACCGAGCTGGCCGACGGCAACTCCACACTGGCAATGATGCGGTGCACAGCACGATGCGCCCAGACGTAGGGAAACTGCAATTCGGAAAGAGGTGCCGTCCATTAAAGTGCCTGTGTTAGGCGATGGAAGGGCCTGAAGCCACAAACCCGACTCCCATTCTGCAACGGCTAAAAGACGGGCACGATCTGCGGGGCTAGAATGCGTTTGTATGAGTTGCTTCCGTACTAGCTCGCAGAGCGGCCCGTCCCATTGTCGCTGGGATGAAGTGTTGGTTGGGAAATCAGTGTTGGGGCAAGCTAAACACCATGCACTCCTGGCTTCCGCCATGTTACTTACGTTTAAATTATTTAAAGACGTCGCAATAATTTTTTGGGTTAAAATTTGTGTTCCATGAACGGACGAGAGGAATGCAGGAAGAGCGACATCGGAAATAGCCCTGACGCCAAGACCCCCCATTCGCACTGGGAGCGAAGCCTGCAACCATGCTCGCTCTTCAAAATTTATGTTCAAAACGGTTGCCAAAGTCTTTTTCACGATGTTGTCTAAGTTTTGTAGTAACTCAGTGTGCTTCCAAAGTTGACAACATCGCAAAATATATGTAAAATTAGGCACGAAAAGACAGAATTTTAAAATAGTAAAAGCCATGTGCATATTTATTTTTGATAATCGGTCCGAGCACTCTACAAAATTTTGAATTTTGGTATCGATAAAAGAAGGAATGAATTCGTCAAAGATAGGAGAGCCCAAAAGACACAACGAAAATTTGTCAACAATTTTTATATTCGGAGCCAAAATGTTAAATTTATTGATTACCAAATCTTTGGAAGGGCAGTCGTCTGAAACAAAAAGCTCACATTTGGAAAAATTTAGTTCTAGACCTATGTGGCGAAACTCTTCTATTAGAAAACATAGGTAACATTATAAACCGTCTCAACTTCACCGGAAATCGTCCCATCATCCAAATACCAAACATTAAGCTTAGATTGAAGACATTGAATGATGGGATGAATGGCAAGGCTAAATATTGCTGGACCAAGAGGATCACCTTGCTGGCATCCAACAGCGGAAGAAATTTCGTTGCCGAGATACGTCAATTTTGAAGGTGAACTGTAACATTGCCAGATAAAATTATATAAATTTGGGATTTTGTCCTTTACTTGAGTCAGTAGAGCTCCCCTATCCACCGAGTTGAAGGCATTCTTCAAATCCACCTTAAGCAGCACCTCTCCCCGGTTTTGTTCTAGAAACGTCCGCACGTAATGAACAGCGGCTTCACAACCACCTCGCGAACCAAAACCAAGCTGCACGGGCTGAAATAGATCCGATAAATGAGAACTTGTTTTTTTGCAGCAAATTTTGGCTGCGAGGCGTCGATAAGTCATTCCGACGGCGATAGGTCGTATTTCACCGTCTTTCTTTTTAAGGGCACAAAGATTGGCACCATAAAGTACTTCGGTGACATCTGTATTGACCCGACCCGACAACATGAGGGTGACCAGAGCCGTCAAATCCTTCAAAAGCGTATCTGCAGTATCACCACTCACTCCGCTCAGTAAATCTTTTAGATGTTGTGGTCTGAGGCCATCTAAACCACCTGCGGAGGCGCTCTGGAAGAACTCAACGGCAGCAGCCACTTCCTGGGTGGTCACTTCGACGTCCCCAAAGTCTTCCGGTACCTCGGGAAGTTGGTGACCAGCAAAGAAAGGCGGATGTTTTCCCTTTAACATTAAAAAAGTTTCTTCGTTAGAGGGCGCCATTGTATCGCTGGAGAACAAAATTCGTGCAGCACCTTTTATATCTCCATCACCAACTCTGCTCTCTACAGCTCTATAGGTAGCAGAGTCGGTAACAGGCCTTGAAGTAAAATTTAAATTTTTATTGGGGTGCAAACTTACAGCCGAACGTAAATTTTGTTCATCCGTTATGCCATACCTCACGCAGTTTTCTTTTACTCTCGTAGTCAATGATTTTTTATTATTTATTTCACGCTTGACGTGAAGTACGGCATATGGGAAAAATATGAAATGTTCCCAGGCGCGCTCTGTGTTTGTATCAATCACAGCCTTAATGGAGTTTGATAAAGCAGCGGCGACAGAGAGGCGAGCACCGCGAGGTATTCGTTTTAAAATAGGTTTCGTAATTTTACATTGTGAAAGAGTTTTCCAAAAGAATTGATCGGGTGTAGACGTATTATTTTGGGTGTCGTAATAATTTGGAGCCGAAAGGGGTAGGTTAATATTTTTGTGACTTCTTCCCTGGTGTATTTTTAAGCCTCTCTGCCCCTTGAAAAGACGTACCTGGGAACATTCAGGGCACTGCACTAAGTTCTCCAGTGAAACAATATTTTGCACATTGCTGGTCTGAACGCACCGTGGCATGTCCGGGGTATCAATAATATTTAATATAAGATTAACAACTCAAAAAATAATAAAATTATAACTCTGAAATAAAAACTATAAACATAAATAATTAAAAATGACACAATTACACCACACAAATGTCTTTTTGATGTCCTCTATTGCGCAAATACTTGTCTTAAGATTCTGCTTTTACGAATTCTGTAGTTTTACGCTACGTAGGAGGTAGCGTCTTTACCCGCAGATAAAGAGGTCCTGGGTTACAATCCCGGATCGGGTCAAAAGTAATTTTGGGATTTTACTGTAAAAAGAAAAATTTATCAGTATCAGCTCGAAATTTGGAAGTTGGCGGTATTTCCCCCCGTGCCTCAGAGAACACGGAAAGCTGTCGGTCCTGTACCTCACCATTTTTCCGGTCGTGTCGCTAGCCGTCTCATCGAATCATGAGCTTGCTGCAATACCTACTACTATACTTTTTCAAGTACCTACAATGTTTTTTACGTCTGATTAAATGTGCCAGATGTGCCAAATACAGCTGTTTAGTTTAGAGTGGCATATCGCTTGCACTTCTGGGATAGCTCCGTGAAGTGTTCGACCAATGAACGGTTATGCAGTCCAATGCAAGTTGTATTATTGACTTGCGACCAGCTGCGGGTAAATAGAAACAGAACAAAATTAAATTTTAATTTTATAGCATTATTAGTAGTAGTAATAGTAGTCTTTATTGTTCTGATTGAGTAATAATACAGTTGTAGTACAGTACTAGTACATCATGTTTCATGATAGACACAATTCAACAATATGACAATTCAAACAATATGTAGTAAAATATAAATTTCAATACATAATATTATAAACTTCAACTAAACATAATATCCTTGACAATAACTTAATACAAGCTAGCTAAATGTCACTAGCATTATAAAATAAATTGTATAAATATTTTAACATTCCGTGTACCTAAATATCTGTAATATGTAACTAGAAATAATAACTGTATTACTACAAACATGTTCTGACTATTTACAAGCGCTTTTTTAAAGTCTACGTGAATAAAAACCTTTTTTATTTAAAAAAACACATCAATCAGCCCGTTTTGGGCATACAATATTTAGGTATATGTGTAAAGTTAGGTTCGATACAAAAATTATTTACATTGTTATACTTCTTGTCTATTTAAAAAAAAAAAAAAATATTGTAGAAACATTTTTCGCAATGCAAAGTGAAAATCTAATCTCAAAAATGCGAAATCTTAAATTTAATTATCGGGCGGGTCTCGAACATTAAATTTATGCACCTTCTTCCGATTTATTAGAATTTTAAATGAATACTTTGTTTGGTAAAATGAAATAGTATATAAATGGATGTTTAGGAACAACATAACATTTGATGTAACAAAAAATTACTTTAATTCGCTTTAGAAGGTTGTGCTACTTACTTGATACTTTGCACGGAGTATGTACGTGTTGGTTCGTTTGTTGGTGATATACACTCCTGAGGTAACGTTATACTGGAAGGTATCTAATCCAATTTGCAAATTGCGTTAAGTTTGATTAGGTCCCTTATTAAATGACAATACTCATTAGGCTAGTTCTTTTTTTTCTTTTTAAAAGACAACGCCCGCGTTAAGGAATCTAGCCCCTGTGTCGCGGGGTCCTTTACAAACATATAATAGACGGACACAAATTACATCCATAATCAGAACAACTATTTATGGGTCACCCAAATAGTTGTCCGGCGCGGGTCCCTTATTAAATGAGAATGCTCGTTGGGCTAGTTCTGCAAGTACGTGTTCATATTTAAAGCATATAAAAGTACCAAAAAGCAGCATAATTATAATAGCATAATAATATCATAGGATCGTCGCATCCAAATATATAAGGGTAGAAAAAAAGAGAAACTTTTATTCATAATACACAACCAATGCCAATTGTAATAGGTGCTTATATACAAAACATTTTGCTTTGTACCATAAATGGATGCTAACTTCAGCATTGGCTTCAGCAAGAATTGTTGTAGGGCTAGTATTCTAGCTGGTTCCAGTGATTGACGCCATGCATATAATTTCTGCATTAAAAACTTAACAATAAATTAGGTACACTACCAACCATTACAAAGACAAAAAACAAAAAACTATAATATGCTAACGTAAATACAATAACATGCATACATTGTTAACTTCATGGAAGGGTAACACGAACAAATATAGGTTAGTTAAAGATAGTAGAACTTTGTCGGATGCAGAATGTGCTGAAGAGTTCGCTCGATTCTTCCAATCGGTGTACAACCCCGACCCGGCCTCACTGGACGTTTCGGCGGCGAGTGCGGCGGCGGCGGCGGCGCCGCCGGGTGCATGGGCACACCTCTGCCCTCTGAGCGCGGGGGACGTGCGGCACGCCCTCGCCCGCCTGCCGCCCAAGCGCTCCGTGGGACCGGACGGTATACCGCCGATTATCGTTAATGATTGCCGATTTGTATTAGTGTACCCACTATTACATTTATATAATATTTGTATCTCGACTGCTACCTTCCCGGATCTCTGGAAACTTACACGAGTGGTGCCGGTACCTAAAGGCAACGGTGGCATTGAACCTGGTGACTATCACCCTGTTGCCGTATTGTGTACGCCAGCCAAGGTGTTCGAGATGGCAATACATAGTTGCCTTTATACGCAGGTAGGTGTCCAACTGTCAGACGCGCAGCATGGGTTTCGGCCTGGGCGTGGGACAGCTGGGAACCTGCTCCACTTGATGACCAAGGTAGTGCCGGCAGTGGATGCTGGAGGCCAAGTCGATGTGGCCTATTTCGACTTTAGAAAGGCATTTGATACGGTGGATAACGACATCCTGCTGCTTAAACTAGCCAACGCGGGATGTACCCCACATACGCTCCAATTTTTTGCCAACTACTTAAGGGACAGGTGTCAGTATGTAGACTGTAATGGATACCATTCGGATGTATATCTTACCAGGTCCGGTATCAGTCAAGGCAGTGACCTGGGTCCCCTTTTGTTTATTTTAACAATAAATGATCTCCCGATGTGGTGAATAACTCCACAGTTTTGCTTTTTGCTGATGACCTAAAATTGGTCCATGAGGTTTCACATAGCGGGGATTGTGAATTGCTACAAAGTGACATCGACAAAGTTCTCGATTGGAGCTTTAAAAATAAACTCTATTTTAACGTGGCAAAATGTTCATTGGTAACTTTCAGTCGAGCGCGCACGCCTCACCGCTGTCAGTATCATATAAACGGGGAACCCTTGCAGCGCGTCACTGAAGTCAAGGACCTAGGGATTCGTTTTACTGCTGATGTTCACTTTAGGACTCATATCATTGCTGTATGTAAAAAAGCGTTTCGAGGTCTAGGGGTGGTATTGCGAGAGGCTGGCCAATTTACAAACATTAAAGCATTGAAAGCGCTGTTTGAAGCGCTTGTACGATCACACTTGGAAAGCAACGCGTTGGTTTGGTCTCCGCATGAAGCTAAATACATATCAATGTTAGAAAAAATACAGAATAAATTTGTCAGATTTTTATATTTTAAGTTATATGGTGTTTATCCGGGCTATCCTCTATTATATCCCACTTTATTTATTCTGGGCATGGTAGGTTACTGCAAATTGGAAGTGAGGAGGGACGTTACATTAGCCATTTATTTATTCAAAGTGATGCGTGGAATAGTGCATAATCCAGCCATCTTGCACGAAATAAGACTCTGTGTCCCGGATAACTACAGGGAACGGCGGAGACGGCCGCCGCTGCTGGACGTGCCGTGCGCGCGGACCAACTTGCTGCAGCGCGCGCCGCTAACGCGGGCACTGCGCGCTCTTAACGCGGTAGGGGATACGGTTGACATGTTTACGTGTTCGCTGAGTGGGTTCACGATGGCAATGAATGTTTTGTTTAGTTTTAAGTAATTAACTTTAATTGTTTTTAATTAAGAATCTGTATTATGTGTCTACTCCACCGAATTGGTTTTGACTGTAATGATGGTGTAGTTCTGTGTGTAAATAAATAAATAAATGTTGTTAAATGCATCCTCCCAACCCATTATTAGCACACTCTCATATTTCCTAATATCAGCCTTCCCACACATACACACGCATACACACACACACACACACACACACACACACACACATACACACACAAATACGCACCTCCAACACACCCACACAGCACATATTCACTCAAATACTAACTAACTATGTTAATCTAGTGTTATCAACGTGCGAGTACATAACGATTATATAGAAATGTTAATATTTCCGAATGGGGTGGAGTCCTGGTGTCCTGAAATACAGGCCTTACGTCTATCTTAGGCACCAGTCTCCCACAATATAATTAGAAAATTGAATTTTGTTTATGTATTGTTATTGATGCCATGTAAAATGTCGCTTATATTGTGGTGAGAAATAAAACATTATTATTATTATTATTATGTGTTTACGTTTTTATTTTTCTCAGACAAGGTCTGGTATTTCAAAATCACGCGGGTTAAACCAAGGGTGATTTTGTTAAGAAGTAAGGTACAGAGTGGCTTATACCTGGTCATGCGATTCTAACTGTAAAAAATTTCTCACTACCCGACAAGTATTTAAAATCGCAGCTTTTTGAAGAGTTAGATAGTTATAGGGCGAGAGATCAAGTGTGTTTAGACTATTAAATAATTGTCTAGGTATAAGACCTGTAGTGAAAATAACTATCGGCGCTATAGTAACTATTCATTTTCCAAACTCTTCTAATTTCTTCTTGCAATTCTGTATACTTTCTAATTTTTTCACTAATTGTTGTCTGTATGTTATTTGTATTCGGGACTGCTATATTAATACTGAACGTATGTTTATTACGCTTGTCTACTAGTGTTATATCAGGTCTGTTATTGTAAATGGTATGATCTGTAATAATAGTTCGGTCGTAATATAATTTATAGTTTTCATTTTCTAAGACAGCTTCAGGTGAGTATTTATAATATGGAGTTGTATGTAAGTTTAGTTTCAGTCCATACTTAGAAGCCAATTTCTGGTGTATTATATTTACTAACTGATATCAGCTTTATATCAGAATGGTTTTCGGCAAATAATATCTTGTTAAATGCAGGGAAAACTAAATGCATCAGGTTCTCATTGCCGAATGTGACTCAAATTGTACCAACAGTTGCACTTAATGCGAAAATATTAGATTTAGTCCCATCGACCGTATTTTTAGGATTGACACTTGATTCAAAATTGCAATGGGGTCCTCAGATTGAAAAGTTAGCAGGTAAATTAAGTTCGGCTTCCTATGCTGTCTGGAAAATAAGGCAATTGTCAGATGAACAAACTGCTAGATTAGTGATGAACAAACTGCTAGATTAGTGGAATTCTGCTGTGGGGTTCGGCGGCTGACATAGGAACTATTTTTGTATTGCAGAAAAGAGCAGTCAGAGCCATTTATGGTTTAGGCAGTCGCGATTCTTTGCGAAATTTGTTTAAAGAAATAAATATACTTACTGTGCCATCGGAATATATATATCAGAATATAATGTTTGTTAGAAAAAATATTCATAATTATAAAAAGAAAAGTGAACTGCATAATATAAATACTAGGAATAAAAACAAACTAGCCATGCCAGGCTTTAGAGTAAGCAAAAATAATAAATCATTTTTAGGAAATTGTATTAGGTTTTATAACAAGCTTCCTACTCAAGTTACTGATCTGCCTGACACAAGTTTTAAAACACATATTAAACGTATACTTATGGCTAGGGGTTATTACACCACTAAAGAGTACATCGATGACAAAGACGTCTGGCTCTCACTTCCTACCTGCACATTGCTCGCTGGAGATCTTGTAGCCATATAGACATGACTGAACTGTTGTGTTACGTGAACTATCTGTAAATGATTGCTATCATATACTTAATTTAAAATTATTGACTCTGTCTCAAAATGAATAATCTTATTGTTTCGAAGTTTTTCTTTTGTATACCTAAATATAATCTAAAATAATAAGCATTCAGACAACCGATCGAGCATATATTGTGTTTGCCTACTAAATAATTACTCTAATTGGACCAAATCCCGTGTTCATGCCCGCTTGAGTATGTTTCGCCGGACCGTCTCAACTGGGTCGTGTTGAAACCGGTAGTAGATGAACCCACTGAGTTTGTTTCGCTGGGTCTTCTCAGTTGGGGCGCATTGGATCCGGTGGTAGCATTAAAGCGCGACCGTCGTTATTAACACAAGGTCCGTCATAATAATAATACCTTTAATATAGACAGAACCATTGACAATATGTAGTAAAAATATTAGACTTAAACTAGATAATTAAACAAAATCTCTTGACAATAACTTGATACGAGCTAGCTAAATATCATTTCTGTAATAAAATAAATTTTATAAATGTTTTCATACAAGATGTACCTAAATATCTATGTTACTAGAAATAATATCTAATGTATACTTACTTACTATATTACTACAAACATGTTCTGACTATTTACAAGCGCTTTTTTAAAGTCTACGTGAATAAAAAAAAAAAAAGATAAATTATTACGGTAATACGTAAAAAATTAATAATAAATTATTATTATTATTCCAAATTATTTATTAAAAGTTCTTATTTTATACATATTTATATCTATAAAATTGAAATAAAAAAGAAAACAATAATATATAAATAAATATGAAAAAAATAGAGGTCCTCCAGCGGCGAGGTTTGACGCCCTAGGCCGCCGGTGGCCAGGGCGACAGAGTAAGGAACCTTCTCACAATGCGTGCCGTTCCCATTATTATTATTATTCCAAATTATTTATTTAAAGTTTTTATTTTTTACATATTTATATCTATAAAATTGAAATAAAAAAGAAAACAATAATATATAAATAAATATGAAAAAAATAGAGGTCCTCCAGCGGCGAGGTTTGACGCCCTAGGCCGCCGGTGGTCAGGGCGACAGAGTAAGGAACCTTCTCACAATGCGTGCCGTTCCCATTATTGCCGCCTTTTGTATCCGACCCTTGACCCTGTGATCTAGCGAAAGCCTCTTAAGATGTTGGTCGAGGCTCTTCGCTATGAGACCGTTTACGGAGATGACTATCGGGACAATTATTGTTGAGTCCACATCCCACATGGCGGTAACCTCGTGAACCAAATCTAAGTATTTTGACAACTTGTCAGTCTCGGCTCTTACGAGGTTATCGTCAAATGGGACAGTGATATCAACAATATGCCCGGCGCTCCAACCGGTCTACCAAAACGATATCAGGCTTATTGGCAACAATAGTCCTGTCTGTAATGATAGACCGGTCCCAGTAGAGTTTGGCACAACCACTTTCGAGAACTGGTTCCGGTACGTACTTGTAGTACGGCACTTCGGAGTCTACAAGACCATACCGAAGAGCAAGCTGCTGGTGGATAATCCTGGCAACTTGGTTATGCCTGTGCAAGTACTCGCCGTTGGCAAGATAGGAACAACCGGAAACAATGTGTCTGATGGACTCTCCGGGACAGTGACACGCCCGACAAATGTCGATGGTACCGTCCTTGAAGATGTGCTTCCGATAGTTCCTCGTCTTGACAACTTCATCAGCAATTGCACAAGCAAAACCTTCAGTTTCACCAAATAGGTCACCAAAACGGATGCTTGTAAGTCCCGTTGAGCACTATGTAGGGCCTGGTGGAACCTACCATGAAGCACCTTGCTCTTCCATACGTCAATTCGATCCCGAGTGCTAAGTACGACGGGCTTTCTCCAGTCTTCTTTAGCCAAGGAGAGCGGCGTGAGTTCGTTGTCAACGGCGGCGACGTCTCGATGCATCCCACACTCAACACCAAGGAAATATTCCCTGAGATTGCACACCTCACGGTTGTGTAGGTTCTTGGTATTGAGGAAGCCTCGACCCCCACACTTCCCTGGGATATACAATCTCACTAGTGAAGAGTGTGGATGGTGCATACGGTACGTCGTTAGGCGTTTCCGGACTTTTCGATCCAGGGCATCTAACTCAGTTTGAGTCCACCTTTGTATGCCGAAGGTGTAAACCAGTAGAGGCATTACCCAGCCGTTGAAAGCACGGACTTTATTACCACCTGACAATAGACTTTTCAGTACTTTTGTCAAGCGGTTAAAGAAGCGTTCCTTCACCAACTGCTTAATGTCCCCATCTGGGATATTTAGACACTCAGACATACCAAGGTATTTGTAGGTTTCGGTTTCAGAGAGGGATCTGAGAGACATACTCTCGGTGAGTTGTAAATTATCAGAATTTACAACTCTGCCTCTCTGTACATGTATGACCGCACATTTATCTACACCGAACTCCATTCCAATATCACTGCTAAATCTTTCTGTGAGGTTTAGTAGGTGTTTACGACCAATACTGCCATTGATACAAAAATACTTCAATAAGTTTCACACTCTGTATCACTAGGTGGCATTAGTGCTGAAATAGATGGCGGTATGGTTTCGTTCACACCGCACACCTAGGTCATGACAATTTTGTTGCATTATGAGAACTGTCAGAGAGCTATCAGAGGACAAAAACAGACCAATATACCAACAGTTCAAATATTAGTTGTGGTTTTATTACATAATCAACCCTTCTAGTATTCCTGAGATCAGCAGATCACTTTAATAGCTTCGTGCTATTCATTGGTCCAATCAACCGGATTTTTGGAATTCTACACGTACTCGCAGTGGATTGCTGTGGCAAAGGTACGCGACGGTTGCAACAGTGTCACCAGCAGAGACGGAGGAAAAGCAGATCAACGTGACGTCACAGAAGGCGCCATCTATCACCTGAGAAATGATTCAGTTCAACGAGTGCAGCTGTAATAGTGAGTGAAGTGCAACAGTGAGTACTGTATATATAATTATATTGGAGTTGGGCGTTTTCTATGATTATTGGAACTTAGAAAATTCGCCGAGTTCTATCTAAGAAGATAGAACACTGTAATTTAGTAGTTTAGTAAGTAGTATAAGTTTTAGACTTAGAATAATTGTATAAAAAACGAAGGAACGGGGAACCTATGCCCGATTTCCAAAACAGTCGATTTAGTTCAAAACACTTGTAAAATTTTTATGTTATTTTTGAAACTTGTCTTAAATTTGTAAATTATTCTAAGTTGTACATATTCTTAAGTGTTTAATTTTAGCCTCTATTAATTGATTGTTTGAAGCCATATTTTATTTTGTAATAAGATGGAAGGCTTACTTGGTGTTTTAAATGAACATCATAAGGTCATCCAAAGGGGCTTCACTAACTTTAAAAAAAGTCCCAAGGAAAGGTTAACGTTTGAGTATATCGAAACGAGGCAAGAATTATTAGAAACAGAATGGAGTCATTTTAAGGAGAAATACAGTAAACTGCACGAGTTACATTCAGCACAAATAGATAGTTTATTCGTGTCAGAGTTATATGATAATACGGAGGACATATACATTACGTATAAATGTTTGATTAAAACCATGCTTAACAAACAATGTGTAGGAAAAGGTGCCGCCCAAGCCGGAGCTTCATATAATGAAGCCAATTCAAGCACTTTGGTTAGGTTGCCTAAGATTGTCATTCCATCTTTTAGTGGCAAATACTCTGAATGGACGACATTTCGAAATTTATTTGTATCTCTTGTTCATAACAACGACAGATTAGATAATGTCCAAAAGATGCATTATTTAAAAAGCCATCTTAGCGGTGAAGCTGAACAATTAGTTAGACAAACGCCAGTAACCGAATCAAATTACAACCAGTGCTGGGCTAAGCTCGAAGCAAGGTACAATAATAAAAAATACCTTGTCAATTGTATTTTAAACAGACTTTTTGGCCAAAAACGAATGTCAGTAGAGTCAGCAACCTCTTTGAAGGAATTGCTCGACACTACTAACGATTGTATAAATGGGTTAACAAATTTAGAGGTAAATGTTAGTTCATGGGATGTAATTATAATCCATATAGTAAGTTTTAAGCTTGACTCTGAGACGCGCAAACATTGGGAGTTAAGTGTCAGTAGTCTTGAGTCCAACGTATTACCTACTTTTGCACAATTTGCCACGTTCATAGAGAACCGTTTCCGTGCTCTAGAATGTATTGAGCCAAAAAAACCATTCATCAAAAGTTCAAATTCACTTTCATCACATCCAAACACACATCCAAAAGCTATGGTAGTGAGTTCAAATAACATCCTTTGTGAATATTGTAGGGAAGGTCACAAGCTCTGTTTTTGCAAAGGGTTTGCAAAACAGTCACTCGAAGACCGACGTGATTTTGTAGCAAAAAATAGGATTTGTTATAACTGCTTGGGAGGCAACCATATAGCATGAAACAAACTGTTTGCAAAATGTGCCGCCAACGTCATCATTCATTGCTGCATCCGAGAGAAGACACGCTTAATAACAGTGCAAGTTCAGGAAAGCCACCTCTCGGTGAGACTAGTCCTTCAAATAATGGCACACCGTTTGTGTCATGCTTGTCCACACATAAAATTTCTATACCTGGACAGGTTTTATTACCTACTGCAGTAGTAAAGGCGGAGTCACAGATGGGTAATTATGAGTACGTAAGAGCATTGCTTGACCAAGGCTCTCAAGCCTCCTTCATTACGGAGTCAACAGTCCAATTGCTTGGACTTAAGAAAATTCCTATTCGCGGAATAGTAAAAGGTTTAGGTCATAAGTCAACCATGGCCAAGCACATGGTCATCTTAAAAATTCAATCGCGCGTACATCCAGATTTTAAGATAGTTCAAAGTTCAAAGTTCAAAGTTTTTTATTGGTAAAAAGTATTTTACAGGTCTATTTAGCGTAGGGTATGAGTGCCTTAGTGTAATTACACAATGATCAATGAACAGTCGATCACAACATTTAGTTATTAATACATTTCGATGTCAATACAATAATATTCAATAAAATAATTAGTTATACAGATGTCAAATAAAAAATAAAATAGTAATAAATATAAATTAAATCTTTAGTTTAATAAACTCGTCAAAGGAATAAAACGACTGCTCGATCAACCAGGATTTCAACTTATACTTAAAACTCTTAAAACTCGGTGTGTCCAATACCTTAGCCGGTAGTCTGTTGTAAATTGTAGGCCCCATTACGTGAGTGAGTTTTGACGATTTTGTCAATTTACGTGGCACAGCAGTAAGCTTAGAAGCACCGCGGGTGTTATACGTATGTACGTCACTCTGTTTTGTATAGTGGTTCCTATTCGTTCGTACATACACTGCTACCTGTAATATTACTATAGCAGGTAACGTCAGTATACCGAGTTGCTTAAAGTAGGGCCTGGCTGATGTTTCCTGGGGCACATGTACGATCGCTCGCACGGCGCGCTTTTGCATGCGGAAGGCACGTTCCCAGTCCGCGGCGCGTCCCCACAGCTCGGCACCATATAGCAAGATGGAATGGACAGTTGCGAAGTAACATGCACGCGCCACGTTGGTAGGCACTACACGAGACACACGCTTAAGTGCAAAACACGCGCTGCTCAGCTTACCACACAGTTTGTCTATGTGGTTTGACCACGTCATACCTCTATCCAATTCGAATCCTAGGAAGGTTGTGGTTTCAGATTGAATTAAACTACAATTATTCACAGAGACCGCAAGTGGTTTGAGAGGGCGTCCTGACAGACAAAAGTGGAGGTAATGTGTCTTGCCTAGGTTAAGAGCTAGACCATTTGATCTGAACCAATCGGCTAGATGCGAACATGTATCGTTTAATTTTTGTTCGAGACAGTTCAAGGATGAGGCCGTGATTACAGCGGCTACGTCGTCAGCAAACATGAATATCTCCGCTACAGATACGGCACTTGGTAAGTCGTTTAGCAGCAAGGAGAATAAAATATTAGATACCGAAGACCCCTGGGCTACTCCCATTGTAGTTGTGTAGGGCTCTGATTGAACCTCTCCTCCGACAACCACTTGGGCACGATCGCGCATCATATTGATGAATACTTCACAGGATTTACCCATGATGCCATAGTGCTTAAGTTTTGCGCTAATCACCAGGTGGTCTGCGACGTCAAAGGCCTTGGAAAGGTCACAGCATAGCAGCGCCACTTGCTGGTTTTGTTCACGCGCGGCCATAATGCGTCGTACGACTACTCGGGCAAGGCAAGTTGTTGATTTACCTTCACGATACGCGTACTGACGGTCTGATAGCGTGTTAGTTGTCCGAAGAAATGTTGTTAGCCTAGAACTGAGGCCGTTCTCAAATACTTTGGCAACAGCGGGGATTATGGATATTGGTCGATACCCATCTAAGTTTTTACGCTTCCCTTTGCCTTTAAAGATAGGTGAGATCTTGCTCAGTTTAAATGAAGCAGGGTAAACTCCCTCTTTTAGGCACAAATTAAACAGTACTGTTAAAATTGGGGACAGTGGAATGATTGCTAGTCTAAGTAGTTCCATTGAAATACCGTAGATGTCTTTAGTGCTTTTATTTGGTATACGCTTCGTTACAATCTCATATATTTCAACCGCGGTGAAAGGTTGTAATCTGAGTGAGCGATCTGGGCTTGTCGTATCAGCCAAATAGCGTGATGTACTGCTGATATCCGCTCGTGGGGCACCGCAAGTTATTGCAGCGTCCCTAAACTGCTTGTTCATGGCGTTTACAGCTTCTTGAGATGAGGCGAATTTATTTCCGGCAGAATCTGTCAATACGTCTAAAAAACTTACGTTCTGACTGTTTGATTTGCCCCTTTCTTTATTAACAATCTTCCACATCGACTTGGAAGTATTATTAGTGGCCGATAACATACTAGTGTAGTATTGGCGCTTACCATTTTGTATTAAATTATCGTACTTAACGGTTATTTTGTCAGATATTGATTTCAGTCTGGCGTCGTCAGGGAATTTTTCAAGTAATTTATTAATGTCAAAAAGCAGGTCTTTTGTCATTTTTACATCGGGTGTTACCCACGATGAGTCGGGCTTTTTAAGCGTCTTTTTTTTAAGAGGAAAGCTGGTTCCATATTTATTGGTCACTATGTTCATTAGTGCCTGTGACAAAAGAACCGATGTCTTATTGCGTTCTATGACCACTGGCCAATCGATACTGTGGAGGGAAGCGACAAAATTAGCGCGATTTGCATGGCTCATATCTCTTATAAGGCAGGTACTCGTCCCGCAGTGCTTCTTAATTAACTTTAAATTTACTTTGATGGCGAGATGGTCACTCAGATCCGATATACAGGGTATCGCGGTCACTAAGCTATTGTGTTGGTCTGATAGATTGGTGTATACGTGATCTAGACTGGTCACTGTGTCCCGCGTAATCCGTGTTGGAAAATCTACGATATTGGACATGCCGTGGGTTAACAGTATGTCACTTAAATATTTACATTCGGACTTTACATGATCTAAGCAGTTGATATTAAAGTCCCCTAATATTACGTAATTCCCGTCAAGTTCACTAGTTTTTTCGAGCAGTCGTTCTAAATGAGTTAGGAACTGGATCGAGCTGACTAGGTTTGTTCTGTATACACATATAACGGTGAGGTCGAATTCCAAAAGGTCAATGGCTGATATCTCAAGATATTGTTCAACAGACAGTGAGACAAATTCAACATTCTCGGTATACTTCATGTTATTGTTTATAAAAATACAACTACCACCGTGTGCTTTTTGTTTCCGACAGAAACAGGAAGCAAGTTTAAATCCGTCAATGTGTATGCAGTTCAATTTAGACTCTGAGAGCCAGTGTTCTGTTATAGCCAGTACGTGGCAGTTTAAATTGGTTTTTAGTAGCACTTCAAGTTTTTGAATTTTATTCTCTAAGGCCGCAATGTTTTGGTGAACTATACAAACTGATTCACAATTGTTGACATTCACTTTACGGGATGGTCCGCACTGGTGGCTCGTTCGCCGGTTACTGCTGTATGCGCAGGCGCGTTCCGTCGTCAGTGCTTGCTGTGCCGATAACGCCCCGCTCGCCGCGGGGACGGGCGAGAAACCAGTCCGAGAGTTTTACGCCTTGGGGCCACGAAGTCGGCATGCATAGTTGGTCATATAATTTACTGGGGAAGCCAATTACAAACGCTGCATGTTTATCAGTTTTTATATTCCGCTTCTGCACAGTATATTCATTACAATAGGCAATCTTGTTAACATGTTTTAGTACAGCGTCCTCGGTCGTGTTTGGTTTAAATGACCAAGCTTGCAAATATCTCATGGGTTCTACAGCCTGAAGTTCATTATTGGTTCCAGCACCTATTACAATCCGGCGCGGAGTTCGTCGTTTTTGATTAGTTACCGTCTGCCAGTCATTCTGTCGTTTAGCTTTATCGCCGTTATCGTCGTTTTTCGTGGCCGCACCTTTAGAAGCGGGCGTTACCTGCGAATGCTCGGAGTCGGGATTCGAGTCGACGGCGCGGTTCGCTTCGCCTGCCTTCGTTGTGTCGTCGGGGATCTTCGGTTTATTTTGTTCCGCTTGTGTATTATTAGCGGTGTTAGCGATTGGCTTCACTCCGTTATTGGATTTAGGGCCTAGTCTTGCTTGGCGGATTGGACGTTGTTGGATAGTAGGGGATCCTGCTATCGGCGTTGGCGTCGGTTGAAGATTCGGGGTTATAGATATTGAACTACCCCCACGTGGTGTTATTGGGATGTTCTGAGCACTAGATAATTTTACAATTAAAGTATTTTGCACATCGATTTTGCACTCCAACGATTGCACTTTAACACTGAGATCAGTAATAAGCGTTTTGAGATCGCGAACAGTAGCTTCTAGGGCTTTTTGAGCCATTATCGATTTAAAATCGCATTAACGCGCACAGGACGATGTTATTGTTAGGGCACTCAACTACCTATAGATAGAGATAAGAGCTTACGTTTTAAATAATATAACGAGTTATTTACCGGATCAATCCTTTAATAAAAATGATTTTAATTGGTTTGACATAATACGTTCAGACTTAGCAGATCCTCAGTTCAATACACCCAGTAAAATTGATATTTTGTTGGGTGCAGACGTCTATAGCTGTATCTTGAAAGGGGGTATGGTGAAAAGTCCATCTAGATCACTAGTCGCGCAGGAAACCACGTTAGGGTGGATTTTTTCTGGTGTTGTAAATAGGCTAGCAAAGCTAGGTATTTCGAATGATACACGACGCTGCATAACCGTAATGCATGCTCAGTTCAACGAGGATCAAGGATCGAGGATTAGGTAATATTGGGAAATGGAATATCAAATCAGTTTTAAAAAGCCTACTACAATTAAATAGATATAAGATGAACTTTTCATGCCATGTTAATTTTAAGTTTAGTATAGTAACTTTTCGTTTAGTTCATAATAGTTATTGTATATTTTAATTTTCTGTTAACTTGCAAAAGTTTAGCTAACATGTACCTACCTATGATGTCATTAGTTCATATATTATGTTGCTATCGAAGACTGTATTTATTAAGTATTAAGAAATTCATAAGACTGTAAAAATTGTTGTAAATCATAGTTTTAAGTATTTTCAAATTGTTATCTAGTTCAAATGAGGTGTAGTAATATGTATGTGTGTATCTTAGTATCTATCTAGTAGTATGTGTGTGTAATAGATCTAATATAAAACTATGTTATTCATTCATTCCTAAGAGTAATAAATCATAATTAATCGAATGCAGTTGTTTCAATAACACTAAATCCCCTCATGGCGACCCGTGCCATATTTGGGGCTCGCGACGCGAATACGGTATCGGTATAGTGTTACGGCTCCAAATGAATCGAACAATGAATCAAGAAAGTGAAGTTAATTTCGGATGCGGCATGTAAAATAAGTGTAAACTATGAACAGTATATATTATATATTTTATTTAACATATATTTTTGTTAAATAGTGCGCGAATTAAAATCATCGTATAAAATGTGCCGTTCAAACTATGAAAAAGAGCAGATATTTTTGAACCAGAATGCTGCGGGTTCAAACAATGCAGATGTGGAGCAGTTTAAGCTGCATATGTCAAGTATCAGCATTGTCCTCATAATCATCGCTACTCTGTTGGGTCTTGGTGCATTATACTTCGTATGGAAACAGTATAGGAAATGCCACCATACTTGGATCAGAGACCAAATAATGCAGAATAATTTTCGGCGATCATTTAACCGGTCCAGAGATGTACGTGGAGAGGAGCGCGAGCGCGACCTACGTATCCCGATGAGAGACATACCTAAGTAAATAGTATTTCGTGCGGCAGCCAAAATTAGTTGAATTAAGTGCGTCAAATTACTATAAAAGTGCGATAAAGTGCGGTTTAATGTATAGTATTAATGCGTAATTTTTTATTTTAAAATTAACCTCAAGAATAATGGACATCCAAATAATTATTCTATAGACTCTAAGTTTAAAGTAATACCAAATCAATTTATTGTAATTGCTCATTAATCGTCTCAATGTATCGTGGATCGACTTACACTCTACAACACCTACTACGGTAACTCACTGTGACTTAGTGAGATTGTGGTATGTATTCTTTAAGTAATTATGTATTTATTGTAAGGTAATGGAAGATGATTTACTTGAATGTTTAAAAGAACTTAAGAGTATAAGAAAATATTTAATTAAGAAAGGAAAATTAAGATTTAAAGGAAATGTTATTAAAAATAGATTAGAAGAGACTAAGGAAATTTATAATAGAAGTCAGGAAATAATTCAATTTTTGTCTTCAGAACAAGGCTCAAAATCAAAAATTTTGGAATCTTTAATTTTAATACAAAATGGGATAAAATCTTATTATTTACAAATTATTGATTTATGTTCCGAAAATAAAGTAGTTTCTGATATCGACAGTAGTGGAAGTGATTTTTGTGAAACTAGCTCAAACCCAGATTTAATCATGGAGTTCGATTTAAAAACGGCCTGTAGTTTGATTCCGATTATGAACAGTAATGAAAGTAACATCAAAAGTATCATTGACTCGGTAGAAATGTATGCCGATATGTTATCGGAATCGGGAAAATTATTACTGATTAAATTCGTTTTAAAAGGTAGACTGTCCGAAAATGCAAAATTACGCATGTGTGATGATTACAAGTCGGTAACAGAGTTGATTAAGCAATTAAAAGACACTTTATTACCTAAAAAATCGTTCACTGCTATACAATCACGGTTACAGAGTACAACTCAGGGTTGGCGTACAATAGATCAGTTTGGTACCGAATTAGAAAAACTATTCACCAATTTAACCATAGCTCAGGCAAATGGCAATTCTGAAAATTATGGTGTATTAAAACCGTTAAATGAGAAAATGGCCATTAAACGATTTGCAGATGGGTTAAGTAATTCCCGGCTCAGCACAATAATCGCAGCGCGTAATTACGACAGCTTGAAAGACGCGATTCAGGCCGCCAAGGATGAAGAGTTGACATCGGCATCATCTTCGACGGGTGAAAATGTCATGCAGTTTTCTCATCGTGGACGAGGTAAGTCTCAATTTAATAGTTTCCAGCAAGGCCAATTCTTCGGTCAACAGTCTCGTGGACAACGAGGACGATATAATTATCGTCAGAATTCAAATAATTTTAATACTTTCAGAAGAGGTAACTTTAGAGGTAATTTTAACAATTTTGCCAGAGGAAATTTTCGCGGTAATAATTCATATTATCATGCCCGTACTAATGGTACAAGTTCGTACAATAACACACAGCGAGGACGAGTTCATCAAACGTCGAGTGAAAATCGATCGAGGTTCGAGAATCGTGGTAAGGGTAATACACATCGAGTGTTTTATTCAAATCAGTCTAGCAATAATGAGTCTGTAAGTTCCAATACGAATCCAATGCAGTTTTTTCGATCTGAAACATAACATTTTAGCGCTAAGTGGTAAAGCGAAATTTTTGACTTTGTATAATGGTAATAGAAGATACTTTTGGTTGGTTGATACCGGAGCATCATTATCCGTCATAAAGAAAGATGCTGTACCTAGCAACAGTTGCATCATTCGAGACGAAACTATCATAAATGGTATTGGGGTCAGATTCAGTCATCAGGATTTATTAATCTCACATTGACTCATCGTGATGACCAACACTGTGTTGATTTTGATATCAAACTTCATGTATTTGATACCATACCTTTAAAGGCGGATGGAATATTAGGTTTAGATTTTCTGTGTCATTACATGACGAATATTAATTTGGAAAGAAATATAATAACGTTTTCTAAATATGGAATGGAATATTCTTTATTACTTCGTGATACGGTCGATTATTCGAATGAAGTTTTACATATTCCTGCACGGAGTGAATCAATTCACTATTTACTTTTAAATAATGCTTTAGCTAATAATGATTGTGTTATCCCTAGCAAGCAGTTGGCAGAAAATGTGTTTTTAGCTGGATGTATTAGTAGAATAAAAAACAATAGAGTACCGGTAAAAATTTTAAAGAGCAATGAACATAGTATATCTTTACCAATGTTTCAACCAGAGATGCATTCAATTCAGGATTATCATATTTGCGATTTCAAATCAAATCAAAATAATTTAAAGCGAGCAAAAATATTATTAGATATTTTAAAATTAAATCATTTAAATGTAGAAGAGCGCATTTCTATTCAACAATTATGCTCTAAGTATTCAGATGTGTTCTTTTTACCCGGTGATAAGTTAACGACTACGAACGTTTATGAGCAATCGATTACTTTAAAACCAAACATAAGTCCGGTTTATGTGAAACAGTATCGTTTGCCACACTCATTAAAAAATGAGGTGGATAAGGAAATTCAAAAAATGATTGACAATGATATTATAGAAGAGGCGAAAAGCGAATGGTCTAGTCCTATTTTGCTGGTGCCAAAGAAAAGCGATAACGAAAAGAAATGGCGTTTAGTTGTCGATTACAGGAAATTAAATGACTGTATTGTAGACGACAAATTCCCATTGCCGAACATTACAGAGATTTTGGATTCTCTTTCGGGTTCTATCTATTTCTCACATTTAGACCTTAATCAAGGATATTACCAAGTAGCTTTAGATAAAGAAAGTAGAGAGTTTACTGCGTTTACTACAAACACTGGCCAGTACAAGATGAAGAGATTACCTATGGGTCTCAAGACCAGTTCCAGCGCGTTCAGTAGAGTAATGTCAGTAGCCATGTCTGGACTCACTCATGATAGATGTTTCATATACTTAGATGATCTAGTAGTTTTCGGTAGAAATTTAGATATTCATAACAAAAATTTGACAGACGTGTTAGAAAGGTTAAGAAAAACTAACTTAAAATTGAATCCAGATAAATGTAGCTTTTTGAAGAAAGAAATTCTTTATTTAGGCCATCTTGTATCTGAAAATGGAGTTTTACCCGATCCATCAAAAGTTAAAGTCTTACAAAATTACCCAGTTCCAACTAACACAGATGAAGTGAAAAGATTTGTAGCATTTTGTAACTATTATAGGAAATTTATTAAAAATTTTGCAGACATAACGTGCCCATTAAATAAGTTAACTCGTAAATTTGAACCATTTGTTTGGACTAACGATTGTCAAAAATCATTTGAAAAATTAAAAAATAAGTTAATGACACCACCAATTTTAGATTTTCCAGATTTTTCTGATGATAATGAATTTGTTATACAAACTGACGCTTCTGGCACAGCCATTGGCGCAGTGTTATGCAATAAAAATATGAAACCAGTTGCATACGCAAGTAGACCACTCAATAAAGCTGAACTTAACTACCCCACCATTCAGAAGGAATTAGTTGCCATTGTGTGGGCAGTGAAATATTTTAGGCCTTACGTTTATGGTAAATTATTTACAATTATGACTGACCACAGACCTTTAGTATATTTATTTTCAATGAAAGATCCATCAAGTAGACTTTTAAAATTCAGATTAGCATTAGAAGAGTATAATTTTAAAATTTTATATATAAGGGGCAAAGACAACAGCGTTGCTGATGCGTTATCTAGAATAATTATAACATCAGATAGTTTAAAACAAATGAATGACGAAATCATACTAGTAATGACAAGAGCGGAAAAAAGGCGTTTAGAATTTGACAACCAAACTATAAAAGCTAGTTGTAGCAAGCCCAATGAGGCGTGGCCTGATCAACCACGAGTAGTTGAGGTGCTAAAAATACCTAGTAATACTGTGGAAATGACTTTTATAGGATGTGACGAATTGGAAAAATTAAGAGCTCAAAATAATATAAATGAAGAAAAGGAATGCTTTATTTACAATAAGAATAAGAAAATATTGTTTATTAATCTCAACTTTAGAGCACAATTTACGCGAGACGAATTTGTGACTAAGTTAGATGATTTTTGCAAATATATAAATATAAATGAACTATGCATAGTAAGAAATAAAGAATATGAAGACTTTATAAAAGATTTATTAAGAGGAATTAAAGATAATAATAATTGGACCGGTCCCCGAATTTTTGTATTAAGAGGAGTTAGGAGAATTGATAATAAGGAGGAAAGAAACTATATTTTACAAGATTTTCATTTACTACCCACAGCGGGACATGCAGGTGTGCGTAGAATGACCAATAATATAAAAAGAAAATTTTATTGGCCTGGTTTAGACATTGATGTACAAGAATTTGTAGCTAAATGCGTTAAATGTCAAAAAATGAAGCATTGTAGGTATATCAAGGCGCCCATGGAGATAACTACAACGGCTTCATATGCTTTTGAAAAGATCTATCTTGACGTCGTAGGTCCTTTTGAGAAAGACATTGAAGGTAACGTATATATTTTAACAATACAATGCGAATTAACCAAGTTTATTGAAGCTTATCCTTTAAAAAATAAGGAAACCGTAAGTATAGCAAAAGCTTTAGTTGATAATTTTATTTTAAGATTTGGAATACCAAATGCCATGGCGACAGATCGTGGAACCGAATTTGTTTCTTCAGTAATGGAACAGGTATGTAAAATTTTAGAAATAAATAAATTGACTTCTACAGCATATCATCACCAATCTATCGGTGCACTTGAAAATACACATAAAAATTTAGGAGCATTTTTGCGAATACATTGTAATGGTCAAAAAGATACATGGAGTCATTGGTTACCATTTTGGTGCTATAGTTTTAATAATACGGTTCATACGGAAACAAGATATACGCCCTTTGAATTGGTTTTTGGTAGGCCTAGTGTAATACCATCTAGAGTAAGTCAATGCATAGAACCTTTATATAACCCAGAAATCTATCCTTTAGACCTTAAATATAAGTTGCAAGTAGCACAACAAGATGCTCGTAATAACCTAATATTAAGTAAGCAGAATCGTAAGTCTTCTTATGACAAATATGTCAATAATGTAACATATAATAATGGACAATTAATATTAATTAAAAATGAAACAGCAAGTAAGTTAGATATTAAATGGCTTGGACCATTTGTTGTTTTGGAGGATTTAGGTGTTAATGTTAAAATTATGAAAAATAATAAACCTTATGTAATCCATAAAAATAAAACAAAACCATATATAACATAACAATAATAAAACTTTTATATACAATAATAAAATTTATACAAAAAAAAAATATTGTTACAACATTTTTTTTTTTTTTCTTTTCACCATCGAGGTGAGGTGTAGTAATATGTATGTGTGTATCTTAGTATCTATCTAGTAGTATGTGTGTGTAATAGATCTAATATAAAACTATGTTATTCATTCATTCCTAAGAGTAATAAATCATAATTAATCGAATGCAGTTGTTTCAATAACACTAAATCCCCTCACAAAGAAGGACATTCTACACTAAATGTCCTTGGTGGGCGGTATGTTTACGACCAATACTGCCATTGATACAAAAATACTTCAATAAGTTTCACACTCTGTATCACTAGGTGGCATTAGTGCTGAAATAGATGGCGGTATGGTTTCGTTCACACCGCACACCTAGGTCATGACAATTTTGTTGCATTATGAGAACTGTCAGAGAGCTATCAGAGGACAAAAACAGACCAATATACCAACAGTTCAAATATTAGTTGTGGTTTTATTACATAATCAACCCTTCTAGTATTCCTGAGATCAGCAGATCACTTTAATAGCTTCGTGCTATTCAGTAGGGATATCAGATTTGGTTTATTCGGAGCATATAACTTGAGGTCATCCATATACAGAAGATGAGAAATAGTCTCACCCCCTCTCCGCAACCGATAGCCTAACCCGGAATCCCTCAGCACAGCGCTCAGAGGATTCAAGGCCAGGCAAAATCACAAGGGACTCAAACTGTCACCCTGGAATATGCCTCGCTCAATCCTTATAGGTTCGGATATCGAAGGAGTCACTCCGGTTCCTGGAAGACGAAGAACCGTGGTCCACTGTCCCATACACGAGATAAGAAAGGCGCATAGAGCTGCATCAACTTTATACAACTCTAGTACCCGTCTTAACCATGTATGGGGCACCGAATCATATGCCTTCTTATGGTCAATCCAGGCAGCGGAGAGACTCCTTCGACCTTTGCGAACCTGTTGGCTAACGGCCATGTCTATGAGGAGGAGCTTACCAGAGGACTGTTGTCTAAATTGGATAAGTTTCGTTTTACTCAAAATATTTTCAATTTATTTGAATCTGGCCAGTTTACCTTCTGTTTTAAACTATTATTAATTTTACTATACTTTTAATTTTTATATTTTAATTATATATGTCAATAATTATTGAGATAATTTTAGCATTATTACAATCAATAGTGTTATCTGTGTTGTGTGTGTCAAGTGCATAACTAAAAAACAGGGACAACGAGATGGTTACAGATTAGATTGATAATTATGTGAAAAACAAATGTCTATGACAAAAACCGTCAACACGACAAGTCGACGTAGGTGGAGTTAAGTCAAATAATTTGCCCGTCACTTTAGGCGTGCCACAAGGCTCCATTCTTGGTCCCTTTTTGTTCTTAGTATACATTAATGATTTACCACATTATTTAAAGAACTTCAGTGATGTTGTCCTTTTCGCAGATGACACTTCTCTTATCTTTAAAGTAGACCGAAACAGAGATAACCTTGCTGAAATAAATAGTGCTCTCACACTGATTACCGAATGGTTCACGGTTAATAACTTAGTTCTCAATGCTAAAAAAACAAAGTGCATTAAATTCACCACACCTAATGTGAGAAATTTTGGTCCAGATCTGGTATTGAACAATGAAGTGTTGGAATCTGTTCAATATACTACATTTCTGGGCATAACTTTAGACAGTAAACTTCAATGGGGTACTCACATACCCAGCTTGGCTGGAAAATTAAGCTCTGCTGCTTATGCTGTTAGAAAAGTTAGGCAACTTACTAACATAGATACTGCGCGCCTGGTTTATTTTAGCTACTTCCACAGTATTATGTCTTACGCTATACTACTGTGGGGTAGGGCGGCTGACATCCACAGTATCTTTGTTCTACAAAAACGTGCAGTACGAGCTATTTATCAGCTAGGCGCGAGATTCTCCTTAAAAGAGTTTTTTAAAGAGATAAATATATTAACGGTATCCTCGCAATATATTTATGCTAATATAATTTATGTGCGGCAAAATCTGAATTTGTTTCAAAAGAGAAGTGACACGCACACAATAAACACTAGAACACAAATTGGTCGCTTGGTTGAACACGAGCAACATCTTAATATTACATCAAGGACATACATTTATATTTTACTCAACTGACTATAGAAATAATTCTGTAATACCATAGATTTTTAGATGCATATTCTTAAATTAAACAAATGTATATTATCTCGAACATGTCAAACGCTGTTCGGCCGAAGGCTGTTAACGACTTCAACATGAACTACCCGTTGTAAGTTCGTCATGCTCCCATTGTGTGTTAATGCTTGCGGTGGCGTTGTGGGTCGGGTCGTTTCCTTCCCTCTAATATGGCGAGGGAGGCGATGGCTGACCCTCACGTCACACTCGTGAACGGGTGCTGCTTGCGGTAACTGGTCGAACTGCTGTTGGGGTACTCATAATATTTTATTTTTTCATACAGTCGTTGCCTCTGGTTGACTTCGTGTGACTTGTTAATTTTGTAAATGTACGCGGATGTACCCACCGTTTTCTCATCTAGCAAAAGGTTATTCTAATTGCTTGAGTGAAATTTAATGTTATTGTTTATTATCTCACAATATTTTTTTTGATTCATTAGATGACAACGGTTCTGTGCGTGCATTAGCCTACATAACGCCCATCACAATGTAAGAAAATACATGATTAAAAAAAAAATCGAAAACAAAAAGCAAAAGAAGACGAAAACAGCAAGCCTGGAGTTTCTTTGTGGCTTTCTTCTCCGGGTCGTCCACCTAGGTAGCTAGAGAAAGCCGCAGGTTAGCTAGGGTAGGCTCCTCAGCGGCGAGGATCGCTTTGGCCCCTTAACACGTCATTGGTGATCCCGTGCAACTGATCACACCCTCTCTTAGAATTCTGTCCTTTTGCTTCAGCGGCCCCCTGAGCTGTGGCCCGAACCCTAAAAGGGTGGCCTCGGGTATTAATTGTTTAATTTAAGCTACTGGTTAAGAGCCTTCTGCGCTAGCCAAATGCTCATTGCCTCCAATTCTTTAATTTTAATATTGTACAACTAAATTTCAAAATAATAGATTAATTTTTTTAGACTAATTATATTTTTGTAATTTTTATACTGTATTCGACTATGTTTATGTACTCCATTGTGAACTTGACAAGTACAAGTGTATGTTAATACCCAAGTGCTGAATAAATTTCATTATTTCAACCAGACTAAGTACTAAGCGACTAAAGCTTAGTGCTTCAGTGATACTGCTGAGTGAGGTGAAAGAAGAAAGAAGATGAGTAATGAGCTAACGTGGAAGATGAAACGGTGTCTTCTTCCTTTTTATCGCATTCAACATCACGCAGATCGATTCGTCGTTAGCGACGAGGGTCCTACTGTTTGGCTTGATCGTCTTGCCCTTTTTTTTTTTTTTGTTGTCACGCTTCGCATAAGCTATATGTATACGGTGTATGTACGTCTAGTGGTAGCGTGTTCAACCGCAAAGAACGGAAGTCCTGGGTTCAAATCCTGGGTCGGGCCAAAAGTGATTTTGGGAGATTACTGTAAAAAGAAAAAAATCTCTGAATCAGCCCGAAGTCTGGGAGTTGGCGGTATTATACCCCCGTGCCTCGGAGAGCACGTTAAGCCGTCGGTCCTGTGCCTGACCTCTTTCCGGTCGTGTCGCTAGGCGTCTCGTCGGATCATGAGAGTGATGGAATAGAAAGTGCTCCTGTGTTTGCGCACACACTTGTGCACTATAATATGTCACGCACAGATGGCTAATGTCTATTGAGACTGGCCGTCGATTGAGAATTATTATTATGTACGTGTACTTTTCGGGTGAACAAATAGCGTGAAACCATGAGCTATACGTATACTTAACTACCTATTATAGTATAGATTATTTAGATTAAAGGTGTAAAAAATAGTTTTCACTTCTATCGGCAATCCCTAAAGACTGCCCCGCATGTTTTTTTTTAGTATCAATCATTTATTGCCAACAACTTCTATTAGATTTTACTAGTTAGTAGTTACCAATTGAATAAACATTGTACCGCAGTGGGCGTCCGAATCAATTAAAACTGCCAGCTTTTAGTTTTACCCTCTTGTTAGCAAGCCACGTTCTATTGATAAAGGGATTTTATTACTAGAGTCTAGTTAAGACCTTTCTGATTTCGTTTGCTTGTGGTTAAGAGAAATGTTGAAGTAAAACTTACATTTTCATTACAAAAGGAATGAGAAAAAGATACATATATTTTGTTTTCGCAGTGTGTTGAAGGGTTAAAACAGAATTAGTGTAAGTTAGTTAAAGTTAATTATTTTTTAACTATAATCTAAAAGATAAACATACTGTCTGATACTTAACCACTATGGAACCTTAAATATTGACGGTAGTTTCATTTTGATTAACGCCTAAAAGGAATACGGTAATCAATTCGATTGTATCTTGTTTTAATTGAAGGCCTTCACCAAGGAATTTTCGGAAATTTTATTCCCTTTGATGTGAAATAGGGGTTGGACAAATAGACGATGGTATTATGGAAGTCTGTTATTTTCAAAGCACGTCAAATTGGCGGATATTCCATACTAACTTTCATATTCATACTTATCTATATCTGATAACAAGTAAAAGTACAATTGATTCGGCGTTTCTTTGTTTTGGAAATCAGTCAATTTTGACGTGCAAGAAATTAAAGACTAAGGCATTTAAAATTACTTCGTTTTTTTTCCAAACTTCTACTAATAATTTGTGAAATAGGCGATGATAGTTGGTATCTTAGCTCTTCTATATAACTGAACCTAAACAAAATTATATATAATTATTTTAATCTATGTTTGTATAAACTGACCCTCTAATGCACCTCAGTACAACCCTGATCCCAGGTCTGAACTCCAAAGAGAATAGCCACTCACTTATAGTCTTAATTGAAGGCTAGTCTAGAAGTTTGAGCCCTCGTCATCATCATGAGCCTGAAATCGTCCACTGCAGGACATAGGCCTCCCACAAAGGTTTCAACAACGTTGCCGTATGGAAGGGTTTAGTTAGTTAGTTAGTTAGTTGGGCGATAGGTTTCCGCACTTAGCCTCCCAATTGGGCCATTGTGCGTGATACTTGTTTGGCTACTCGAACCATTTTAGTTCCATCCAGAAGTCCAGGAGACCACAAAAGCCTGGCTTGAGGGCCTCCTGCAGTGTCTTCGGATCATTCAGGAACTTTGCTTGTTGGTGAGCAACACTCTTGCAGTGTAGCAGTACGTGTGCTGGTGTTACTTCATTTTCAATGTACCCTCTGCACAGGGGCTGTCCGTGACGCCAATCTTGAAGAGGTGTTTGTTTAGTGTGCAGTGTCCGGTAATTGTGCCTATCACCATGCGTAGATGGAAGGGTTTGTCGCAGTCACCGCGCTTGGCATGCGAGTTGGCGACCGCAGTTAGTTAGCTAGTACTCAGTGACTCTGTTGCTCGATTACCTGTTGTATCTCTGAGTCGTCTTTAAGACACTCATGGGATGTAAAAGCGTAGCCCTGTGTTATTTCTGGGCTGAGAACTACGCGGCTTTTACGCTCTCATCCATCTTTATTTTCCGGAGAAGCAGTGAAAAACTCTTTACTGCACACCAAAGGTGAAAGTTGCTTAAGAGCAGAATTACAATTAAAACTTGACAGTCTCAGTGGTCTAGCGGTAGCGTGTTCAACCGCACATAAATAAGTCCTGGGTTCAAATCCTGCGTCGGGCCCAAAAACGGTCTTCTGGGATTTTTCATTTTTCCGTAAAAAGAAATTTCTCGGTGTCAGCCCGAAGTCTAGAAGTAGGCGGTATTACACCCCCGTGCTTCGGAGAGCACGTAAAGCCCTGGCTCGGCTCGGTCCTGTACCTGACCTCTTTCCGGTGTCGTTTCATCGGATCATGAGAGTGAGGGAATAGAAAGTGCCCCTGTATTTGCGCACATGCTTGTGCACTATAATATATCCTGCGCAATTGGCTAGTCTCTATTGAGACTGGCCGCCGTGGCCGAAATCATGACGAGAGGACATTATTACTATTACAATTCAAATACGTGTCCTATCGTTATGCGATCTCTTCCAGACAGCCTTCGGATGGATTAGAGATGGTGACATGTGACACTCTACATAAGTGTATCCTCCTAGGCAAACAGTAAACCGTAAGCCCAGGAGGTTACTCAGTCCTTTAAATATGTTTACCATCTTCCTTAATTTCAAGTATATGACTTCATCATCCTTACAGAAGACATTCCTGAATAAAGTCAAAGTCAAAAGTTTATTTGCGACTAAGTGTTTTACAGTCTTTATCTAATAATAATATTAGGTACAAATTTTGCTCTTAGTGGCCTTTTTTTGCACTGCAAGTTTAATTATTAAAATTAGGAATAAATGTCCTTTATCTCAATTGCGTTATTTGATTATATAATTCTATTTTTTTAGTGATATAAATATTAGTAATTAAAAGTTTGTCTCGATATAATGCAACGATAATCACTATAATTAACAATTGTCTAAATAATCTAAATATACGTCTAGAGCATAATTCAGCATAAATTATAGGTACTAAATCTAAAACTAAATCTAAAATAATAAAACTAAATCTAAAATAAATTAAATAAAATGTCCATTAAATTGTATTTTCTCATAGCACCAAGTAAAATGTCAAGTTAATTTTGAAGCAAATATAGAATTTAAATTGATTCATACATTTTTGTAGAAATAATTATATTGGAATTTGGTATGTAGTTTTTCTAAATATTAGGTTTTCTAAATGTTAGGTTAGTTCTTAATAATTTTAATGTTGTATTTCTGCGTGTAAGTTCGCTAGAGCTCACTGGGTTGGGGGGAACGGCCAGCAACACTTGCTTGCTGACTCTTCAATGCTTCAATTGGTGGTTGCCGGTGCTGTGAGTGTCCATGGGCGGTGGTGATCAATTACCATCAGTTGACCCGCTTGCTCGTTTGTCGCCTTCTGATATATATATAAAAACTCTAATCCATCCTTAGGTCGTCTACGTCGAATTAAAAAAATCTAACTGTCTCCAATCCTTTTTGTTATACTCGCAGAATTAAAGAAATAATGATTTAATAGTTAGAAAATAGCAATTTGAGCCATATACCGTGTTCAAAAAACTCTCCGACGGAAGCTCCATAACCAGTTAAGCTTACAATCCGTGGTTTACGTTGTAGAACGCCTGTAAATCCGATATACACTCTAGAAAGCTTTACAACTCATACTCAGCAGCAGTTTACTAATGACGTTATCTAAGTACTTAGAGCAACTGCCTCGTTGGTCTAGCGGTAGCGTGTTCACCCGAAGAAAACGAGGTCCTGGGTTCAAATCCTGGCTCGGTATAAAAGTGATTTTGTGACTTTTCAGTAAAAAGAAAAATTTCTCAGCATCAGCCCGAAGTCTGAGGTTGGCAGTATTTTACCTCCGTGCCTCGGAGAGCACGTAAAGCCGTCGGTCCTGAACCTGACCTCTTTCCGGTCGTGTCGCTAGGCGTCCCATCGGATCATGAGAGTGATGGAATAGAAAGTGCTCAAGTGTTTGCGCACATACTTGAGCACTAAAATATGTCCCGCGCAGATGGCTAATCTCTGTTGAGACTGGTCGCCGTGGTCGAAATTCGGCTAAGAGAACATTATTATTACTTATAGTAACTTAATAATATCCAAGCAGAGCTTGTTTTATAGAAACCAGATAAGTGATAAAATACTATCACATAGACTTTAAGAAAACGCTTGTAAATAGTAAGAACATTAATAATAATTGTAGTTTTACAAATTAACCATATAAATTCTAGAGAGTAGTGATTTAGTTAAATGGCCGATTTCTTTAATTTTATGTCAATATGTTTCATTAAATTAGTATATATTTATAGTTTTAGATAGGTATATTTTACTAAATATTGTCTGAATGGCCCTGTCCATGTAGAGGTGAGAATTAAATTATTAACGACTGTCTTAGCCGCTGCGCCATACGTCTATTATTATGACAGGTCTTGTATAGCGACGGTCGCGCTTTAATGGTACCATCGAATCCGATGCACCCCAACTAAGAAGACCCAGCGAAACAAACTGATAAAATCAGTGCTATGTTAACTGACTCAATAGAAGACAATTTTAAACTCGATTAAATAGAAGACAATTTTATTGAATTCGGTTTTAAACATAAACAGTGAAGTTGGCTCTAAGAAAACACTCTGTATAGAATTTCGAACAGGGATTAAATGTTATTGCTATTCGTGCCATTTACTTACTTAATTTTCTGATGGCCGTTTTATGGACTTAATAAAAATCTCTTAGACCAGGGCGCGAACTTCTCAGCTCTCCGAGAGAGAGTACTAAGTTAAAGAAACATAACAAAAAATATATAATATTTTATGTTACAATTACGACCTCAAATTTCTACGATTGTAAAACTTGAACTTAAAAAGAAAAATAGACTGAGAAATATTAAGTTAGGAGAGTTAATATTTTTATGTAAAAAAATTACATTAAGAAAATCTGTTGCCTTCATTATTTAGTAATTGCTCATATTTTTTACACATTTTTACAAAAATATTAATATTTAAACAATATTAGTAATTATTACGGAAATTGCGTTAATAAATAATAATTAATCTACAAAATCATATGGACAAGGAACATACTATAATTTGGTGCCAAACTAGGCAGAGCCTGTACTATGGCAACTTGAAAGCTGATAAATATTATACTTCTATATTTCTAAATACATTCTTAAGGCTGATTTCAGAGTGACGCGCGCGGCACGCGCCGGTGGCCAGCGCGTCTCAACAGCGGCGCGTGCGAGACGCCTCACTCTGAAACGCTAGCTGCCAGTAGAGGAGCTCGGGCAGCGCTGGCCGACGGCGCGCGTGTCACCGGCGGCGCGTTTGAACTGCGTGACTATGAAACGCAACTACTATCTAGTGTAATTGTAAGTGCGCGCGTTTGGACGGCGCCGCTCGCCGGCGCGACTCTGAAATCAGCCTAAATGAGACCCAGGCATAGAAAAAAGAATTGTGCTCATCACAAAAAGATATGTCCTGAGTGAGGATCGAACCACGACCTCTCTTGACTAACAGGCCAGTCAAATTCAAAATAAAAAGCGGTGTTCATACGTCAAATAGTGTGTTATTTTGCTGAAATCTATGCCAAATAAAATCCTAAATGAATATGTTATTTTAGTGTTAATTCCACTAGTTTTCAGTTAATTCAAGCCAAGTTGGAATTTGCATTGCCGTCCCGCCCGTAAATAAATGCACATGCAAGAAGCAAATTACAGTGCTTGAATTCACGGTTTGGCATCCCTACAGAATGGTCCGTGGAGGACTGAAACACGTGCAAGGTATATTCGTGCACGTAATTTGCTTGTTTATACAGTCGCAACTATTTGCAAACAAGTAATATAATAATAATAATTAAATCATTTATTTCTCTCATAAAGTTTTGACAAGTAGGTTAGCAATAGATAACAGTAAAAGGTACAACTAAGTCAAATCTACTTTATGAGACCTGGTACCGGTAACCGTGGTAGGTTTAATAAAAACCTGTATTACAGGTAACCAGAGCCCACTCCATAGGTTACATATTGATATAAAGGAAATACAATGGCTGTTATACCTACATTGATTTATGACAGTAATAATATAAGTTAAAAATTCAAGCAAATAAAAATATATGCAGAGTGAATGAGTATGTGTAAGTGTGTATGTGTGATTGTTTAGGTAACATTGATATGTTAAAGATTAAAGATAGGTCAAATAACATATTTATCCCAGTTATAGTTTCATAGTAAAGGTTAACAAATTTAGGTAATTACATAGGTATTTGATTGGACTTATCATGATTTGTTAGTATATAAAGTGTTTGAGATCGGAGCCTTTATTGACTTCGACAGTTACAGCTGCAACGCTAAAATCACGGAACATATTTACACGCACTTGAGTCCCGGCGGCAAGTACTCAGTGAGAGTACACACGTATAGTGTTGAAAATGACTAAAGTGACTGAATTAGACTGACTGTAATTTACGGTCAAATTGTTCAAAAATGGTCATTAACGGTCAAAAGTGGTCATTTTCAGTCAATTTAATTTCAGTAATATTTTAGTACCCTTTAAGTTTTTGTCGTTGATAAAAGGCTACAACTTCTAAATGGAAACAAAAAAGTGGTTTTTATGACTTATAGTATTATTATAAAGTGTTAATCATTTTACATTTCTAATCATGCGTGCAATTAAGACAAAATGGCAACGTCGCATCGCCTCGCGCATCGACTTTGATGTCGTCTTATCCTCTCATGATATAATAGAAAATAAAACGTTGCTTCATTTACTTGCATATAAATTTGAAACCTAAATAAATAAATAATTGACAGTAAATGACCGATCATTTAAGGTTTATGACCAGTGTGACTAGTCATATTCAGTCATTTTACATCTCTACACACGTAGCTCACTTATTTTGGTGTCTCATTTTTTCTGAAAATATAATACTGCCCATGGTACTCGCAGATAATATGGAGAATATTTTTCAAATGATTCGTTTTAAACCATAAAACAACAACATTAAAATGTAAATCAAATCGCTTTATAAGTAGTAGAGACATGTTACTGACACTATTTACTAGAGATCGCTTGTTTGTTCTTGACCATTAAGTTTCTATTGACAAAGACTATAGATATCTCAATACATATAATAAAATCGTAGGAAAGTCAAAACTATACATTGAATATTTTTAGAAAAGGATACTTGGGGCGTGATCTGCAGTCGACATCGAAGCCAAAAATATAGTTTTTAGAATTTTTGTCTGTTTGTCTGTATGTATGTCCGGGCTTAACTCAAAAAGTACTGCATGGATTTACTTCAAATTTTGCATGAATATTGCAGAGGTTGGGTCAACATATAGACTACATATTATCACGCTTTCACCTCGGGGGAGTCACTGTGATAATTTATAAAATTTAAAGCGGGTAAAACCGCGTGGCACAGCTGTTAAAAATAATAATAATCTGTTCTCAATTTTGACACTCAGTTTGTCAGTGTGTAAAAAGCATGGTAATATATGTAATGTTTATTTTTATTTAAATAATTTACTTGTAATGTCTAATATATGCAAATATTAGCTTTCTATACTCCTTCTCCATATGAACTGTAGCGTTCTAAATTTAATACTCCTCCGTCCGCGATTTTTTTGTAAAACGGGGTACAAAGTTTTTGTTTCACGTATTAATATTATGATATTTGCTCTATAAAATAGACATGCTTATTATGATATACGTGACTCGATATTCTAAACCACTTAACTAATTGGTTGTAAGCATTATTTCATAGGCAATTTATTAATATATATATATATACGTGGTTTTCGTTCTGCAAGTAAACCTACTCACGTCGTACACTTAACTGTCTCTCTGTACTATTATGTAAGTCTCCACTAAAAAAAAAAAATTATATTATAAAAAAAACAAGTGTGCTTTAGACCACATGACTGGAGTAAAACTGTAGATGTACAGACGCCAGCACATCCAGCTACCCCAATCTGTCAAATTTCTTTTATAGATTTTCAACTTTTTCACAATAGCATAAGGTTCACTTTCAATTAGGGAAATTTGACAGATTGGGGTAGCTTGAGGTGCTGGCGTCTGTACGAAACGTAACTGGCTATAAGAGAAAGAAAATGTGTGCTCTCTCTCTCTTGCCCCTACAGTAATACTCGACACGCAACTCTCTCTCTTTCTATCTTCACTAACTTATATCTGCTACTCAACTTCCGTTCGCCTCACCCGACCACACTTTTCGTAATAGACTCATCACTCATTCACTAGTTTACTACCCTAGTCAAGCGTGCGTAAAGAAGTTTCACTTCAAAAAAGCTGTCACAGATGTTAACAATAACTTTGCACCCGAACTAGATATTGTTCCTGTATATAGGGTCCTGAAATACATGAGGCTACCTACGTGTGTAACTACTTAATTAATATTTAATTTAAAATATTATTTTTTTGTTAAAACTACTAAACTGACTTACTTATCATATGGGCAGTGGTTACCCTAGTGTCAGAGTTATTCAAGCCGCCCAGTAGGTTTGTGACATGGCTTAACGACTGTTAGAACCTAAACGTGCCCTCCGAAGCACGGATATGCTCATAAATTAAATCACTTCGGTGGTCACCCCTCAATGGACTGATCGCGAGCCTAGTTGCTTAACCTCTACAATCACTTACGGAACGCTGAGAGCATCTGCCCATGAGCGCGTCAATACAAAATAATTTAGTAGTAGTTTTGTAACCAATTATTGTTATCTTCAATTTGTACAAAAAGTACCAATTTATGTTTACCTGTGAAAACCTGGGGCAATTCGCTAGTCATTTCAATAAATTTAGTTGGTTCCATGTTTTGCCCCAAATTTCTTTTATAGATTTTCAGCTTTATCTTATAAGCATAAGGTTCACTTTCAATTGGGGAAATTTGACAGATTGGGATAGCTTGATGTGCTGACGTCTGTACACTCTATATAAATAAAACTGACATGTTTCCATCCCCTAAGTTCAAGAAACGCTGTCCGGGCCTCCGGTTCCATTCAAAAGTGTTACATATAGTGAAATAAATAAGAATCAATTTTGAACTGAAGTGTAACTGTCGGTTGAAGTTTACAACCACTGACTGTTGTTGTATATATTCATATATTTCTATTCTTTGACGCTAGCTGCAAAGGTTAATAGTCAGTGATTGGGATTGTAAGTGGGTGGGTGTTTTTATATTGAATGAAATGCATCCAATTATGATTAAAATACGTAACTTGCAAGCTTTATAAAATAGGATGGAAAACGAGCAAGTGGGGTACCTGATGGTAAGTGATCACCGCCGCCCATGGACACTCGCATCACCAGAGTCTCAAGAGCGTTGCCATGTTATACCAGATCTAAAATACCTCCGCAGTTAATTGATTTCACATAGCGTAGTAACATGAAAGCTTCTTACCCGACCGTAAAAAATATAAATATAGTAAACACACTCTTCTTTAAAACAGACTTTTAAATAGAGATATATAATTATCATATAATTAGCTATTTGGGAAGTTGTCTATTTTTTATTTTACTAGGTTTTCACTGCTTCCTCAAAAAGCGGGTGCGAGCGAGCGAGTGGGGGTTCAAGCTGTGTAGCAAGATAATGGCGAGGATATTATAGGTAAAAATCACTCTATTTCTGAATAGAGTGATGTTTATTTTTTGTATGCTCTGGCATACTGTCAGTCTTTTTACTCGAGCAGCCTGTGGGTTCAATATACGCAACGAGCTTACAACGTCCTGCGAGTTCAATATAATAATGCGTTTAGAATGTTGGTGGGGTTGCCGCGATATTGCAGTGCATCGCTCATGTTTGCAAACGCAAGGGTGTATGATTTTTACGCTATAATGCGTAAAAGGACTGCGTCACTGTTTGACCGACTACGAGGTAGCTCCAACAGTATTTTAAAAATGATTGCTGGTCGTTACGACTGTCCAATCCAGAAACACTGGGTGGAGAGAGTAATTGGCCTAATAAAATGATAAGTTATTTATTATTATTATTTTTTTATTATTATTATAATTTTTTGCTAATGTCTATGTTATGTCTATTGTGAATTGGGAATTGTATACTAACATAGTTCTATAAGTTTTATTGTTACTAACCTATCTATGGAATAATTTTCTGAATTAAATTATTAATATAATATTATGTCTTTTATTCCATGTCATTCTTATTTTATACATTTACAAATATATAGTTACAAAAAAATATATTTATAAATATAAAAAATAGACATCCAATCGGCAACGGGAGCAGGGTCCATGCTACCGATGGTCAAGGCTCCAGAGAGAGGAACCTCCTCACAATACGCGCCGTCTCCAAAATAACTGCCTTCTGAACCTGACCCTTGACCCAACTGCCTAACGCGAGCCTCTTAAGGTGATGGTCGAGGCTCTTGGCAATCAAACCATGGGCAGAAACGACAATCGGTACAATGATCGCCGAGTCGACGTCCCACATGTCAACAACCTCGCGTGCTAGGTCAAGGTATTTAATTTCCTTGTCTTTTTCAGCTTTCACAAGGTTGTCATCATGTGGGACAGCAACATCGACGATCACTGCCCGGCGCTCTTGGCGATCCACCATCACAATATCAGGCTTATTGGCAACAATAGTCCTATCTGTGATGATGGATCTGTCCCAGTACAATGTGACACGGCCATTCTCCAGTATTGTCTCTGGAACGTATCTGTAGTACGGCACCTCCGACGTCACGAGGTTGTACCGCAGAGCAAGTTGCTGATGGATTATCCTGGCTACTTGATTGTGCCTGTGCAAATACTCAGCATTAGCAAGACGGGAGCAACCAGAAATTATATGTCTGAGGGATTCCCCAGGGCGGTGACATGCCCGACAAATGTCAACAGTACCATCCCTCAGTATAAATCTCCGGTAGTTATTCGTCATTACTACTTCGTCAGTAATTGCACAGCCAAAACCCTCGGTTTCCGCAAAAAGGTCACCGAACCGTAGCCAGGCTACTGATGCTGTTAAGTCTACATCTGGCCCGTGCAGGGCCTTGTAAAATCTGCCATGAAGTTCCTTGCTCTGCCATACCTCCTTGCGGTCACTGGTACTAAGTACCGCAGGTTGACGCCAGTTAGTTTTGGCTAAGGATAGAGCGGTGAATCCATTGTCCTAGGCGATCACGTCCGCATGCATACCCACACTATTATGTAGGAAATAGTTTCTAAGATTATACAGCTCACGGTTATGCAGAGTTTTAGCATTTAAAAAGCCACGACCACCACATTTCCGTGGGATGTACAATCTCATCACAGAAGAGCGGGGGTGATGCATCCGATGTGATGTCAGCCGCGTTCGGACTGTTCGGTCCAGGGCGTCTAGCTCAGTTTGAGTCCACTTGAGTATTCCAAAGGAGTACAACAAGACTGGCATGACCCAGCCATTGTAAGCACGCACCTTGTTCCCTCCCGACAATAGGCTTTTCAGCACTTTTGTCAAGCGGCCCAAGAAGCACCCCCGCAATGACTCCTTCATGTCAGCCTCTTTGATGCCTAATGCCTGTGAAATACCCAAGTACTTGTAGGTTTCGGTTGCAGAGAGGGTTACTAAGTTAATGGAAGCTGAGAGTTGGGTGCTCTCAGATTCCACTATCTTCCCTCGTTTTGCATGCATGACTGCACATTTGTCAATACCAAACTCCATTCTGATAGAGTTACTGAAGTTTTCTGTGAGCTTCAGTAACGCTGACAAGTGAAGATTGCTAGAGGCAAATAACTTTAAGTCATCCATGTAAAGGATGTGATATTACTTGTCCTCCTCTCCGCAGTCGATAACCTAACCCAGAATCCTCTAGTAGTGTGCTCAGAGGGTTCAGAGCCAGGCAAAACCACAATGGGCTCAAACTGTCGCCCTGAAAGATTCCCCATTCTATCCTTATAGGCTCACCGTTCCCCAAGGTCTGGCGAGATCCTGGATAAAGAAGGACCGTACTCCACTGCTCCATACATGTCCTCAGGAAGGTACGTAAAATTGTATTTATTTTATACAATTCCAGCACTCTCATAAGCCAAGTATGGGGCACGGAGTCATAGGCCTTCTTGTAATCTATCCAGCATGTCGACAGATCTTTTCGGTTTCGGCGTGCCTGCTGGCAAATGGCCGTGTCAATGGCCGTTATTATTATTATTATTATTGTACTTATTATAGATGTGGACTGTTTGTCTGTTTAAGGATTGGAAGGCGCATTAAATCAAATCGAAATACGTGGTATCAGCGCGTTCGCGTACACTCGGACGGCGAGAACGATATACCTAAGGCTTGTTTTAAGAGGAACTACGCTCGCACTTGGGTAATTAATCCTTGAGTCGCGGGGTATTTCACAAACATATAATTGATGGACACAAAGTACATCCAGACTCAGAACAACTATTTGGTTGGTAATCGAAAGTGGGACACGAAGAGTCAAGGTCTTAACCGCTGCCCCACACGTGCAGTCCCATATAAAATAACCTTGAAGCCAGTATTGTGATGTTCACCTGATCTCGTCATCCAGATCATATAAGATGTTATAGTAATTGGAAGTATTCCTTAATTACATTACGATCTGGCTAAATTTGACTGCCATCAATCAAACTATCAAGGTACGTAATTTAACCATAAAGGTTCCAAATGGTAGCTGTCGTCTGTCTAAATGAGGTGACGACTACTTCCACTGCGATCTTAATCAGTAACAAAGATTTTCAAAAAGTTGAAAATTTCCTGCGATTTCCTTGGTCAAACGCAGTATTAGAGAGATTAATATTTCCATGTCATTGCGAGTAGAGCTACGTGTTTGCACGTAGCAATATGTCTCGTCTGTAGGAAGAAAAAAGCAGTGAAAGCCAAGAGGGTCAAACTAAATAGTCTAACTGCAAACAACATAATAGAAACTAAGTCAGCAAGGTATACCACTCACGAGTGTGATCAGTACTAAAGAGTCAAATATGAAGAAACTCGATTCCGTCGTTCAGGAAAAGTACTATCAGGAACGTACTACGTGAGTCGCCTAAAAAAGAGCTGTGTTTACACTCAGAACAATAATGGAGGTCAGGATACTTAATAATTATAAATTGGTTACCTATCATATGTTCGAAAAATATTTGACCGAATTTCATTTCACCAAAAGATTTTCAACTTATATCGTTTCGTTTTTTTTTATTTCACCGAAGTCACGGCTGCCACTGTATCAGTTAACCTATTGTCAATTCATTTTTTTCCGTTAATCCGATGTTTCGTTTCGTCGAAAACATGTCACCGAAGTTACACGTAGCCGAAATAACATTTGTTCGAAGTATTGTGTTTCCGAACATTTATTATACCACTATTTTATTTACCATATTTTAATTTCAGCAAACGCCTAGAAATTTTGTGCACATTATTGTAAGCTGCTATGCAAGTAGGCATGCAGCATGCCAGCAGGCATACAGAACGCATGCAACACGCAGAAAGCATTTTTTCTGTGACGGCTCCACCGCTGCGGGGTTTGGGCGGGCCCACGCGAGCTTATCGTCGCAGATGGTTTTAATGCTCACCACCGCAGCTTCGGCTTGCTGGCCGGCTCTGCCAGCCAGCCTCAGCCGCGGCGATTATATTAAAATATGTCAAATAATGCTTATAGCAAAATAGACGTCGGTCAATAGTTTTCAGTAAAATTTAAATCAAACAAAAATAAATGTTTTATAATCTCTTATAAATTGGACGCTCTTCAATTACATTTCCAGAACTGGTATACTGATAAATAAATACATTGCATGGTGGTTTATCGCTGAAATCAGTTTGAAGGCGTACGAATCTTTACTGAGGCATTAAACTATACTCAAATTGTTATAAATTATACGACGGAAATTTTCCCGAGTTAAATGCATGGATCACCATAGATTTATATACATGGATTTCTATACATCAGTATACGCAATATTTATAATGGGACCAAAATGAAAAAAAGAAGTCACAAATAGAAAACACAAACTGCATTTTTAAGCCAAAGGGCTCCGTTTAAAAATGTTGTTCTTAGTTTTTAAATTTTCTTAATGAAAGAGGTTCATTAAGAAAATTTAAAAACTAACTAACTAATTTCCGTCGTATAATTTATAACAATTTGAGTATAGTTTAATGCCTCAGTAAAGATTCGTACGCCTTCAAACTGATTTCAGCGATAAACCACCATGCAATGTATTTATTTATGGCTGGTTTTCAGAAATCAAACGCAATTGTATCAATCACAGTGACAGATTAGTAAAGGTATACCGCTATGAACAGCGAAAGAGACAAATGACTTTATTCACACACGGCCATTTGATCCTAACTTTTCTCAACTTTTCTTTCGTAAATACATACTTATATAGACAATTTTAACGACCAACTGCGTGAAAGGCAAGTATCTACCAACTACGCCAACTGGCCACCGATATGCAGCAACCATGTACAATTAATTCTAGAAAAACATATGGGTGTTACAAAACGTTATTTCTGATGAATTCCTCATAGTTAAACTGAAGCCCACAAATGGATGGCATCACTTGGCGAATTGCCATGTGTTGACACTTGTACACCTCACACAAACACAATCAAAAGCGAGCAATCAACGAGCATAGCCAACAAAAAACCATTCTGTCTAGATTAATTAGATTCATAACTTTTCATTGCAATTATTACACCTTCTGCTACCTTCATCAGATTTTGGTCTATTCAGCGGAAATCGGTTGCCTGGACCAGAACATTTTCAACAATAAGGCCGCCAATTGCATTAAAATAAGCAATTTGTCTTGTTTTTTAATTATTATTATTTATTTTTTGCAATAAAGGACTTTTTCTGGTAGGTAGCTCCGCTTCTAACGTATTTTCTATATTTGCTATTATCATAATCATATCAGCCGAAAGATGTCCCCTGCTGGACGAAGGCTTCTCCCAAAGATCTCTACAACTCCCGGTCTTGCGCTGCCCGTATCCAACAGCATCCCGCGACTCTTGTAAGATCGTCGGTCTACCTAGTGGCGTGTAGAAATAAAAACTAAGTCATTAAAAGTCCAGTAATTTGTCTGCCTATATACAAGTAGCACCGCTGTTCAACACCATGCAAATGCAATAAACAAATGTTAAAAACAAAGCAGTCATTGACTATTTTAGTCTCTCCAGGTGAGCTACAAGCAACCAAAGCGGTGATTGCGCGGTCTGCTACTAAGCGAATAGTTGCTACTCTTTTAATGGTCGACAAATAAATTCGACGCGTGACTTCTGTCGCTTTAGAGTATCTTTTTGATCAGTAAATAGCAATTAGTACACAACCATTTATTTGCGGAAGTTATTGAAGAACTCCGTAAAAATAAACAACACCGTATTATTTTCCAACATGAGAATGCCAGCTCTTACACGACCAGACTGATAAGTTAATTTATTAAGAGGAAAAAACGGTGATGCTATGGCTCATCCAGCATTTAGTCTCGACCTGGCGTCATGCGTATTATTAAAATAGTCAACGATTTTTATCAACAGAAAATGCGAATGAACCGTCCTCTTTGTCTAATGTCCGAAAACAGATAAAAACGACTGAACAAAGACTTGTTCTACTCTTCTTCCACAATGATTAGTTTGGGCATTTGTTAGTTAACAGATAGTCTGTTAACCTGGGAGCGTGTCTAGGAGTTAAGTCGTCGGTCTCATTTTGTCTTTAGAAGAAATAAAAAAGATTATTTACAGGGAACCAAAAACTTTAGAGAATCGACCGATACCATCTTGTTACTCTGATGTACTCAGATGGGAATTACTTAATAAATTCTGCCAGCTATTTTGGCAGGTAAGACAGTAGAACACTGTCGTTAGAAGAAATGGGAATAGCAAAGTAGCCGATAGTTCGGAAGTCTACAGCCTGTTCGACTCGTAATTGGCTGAAGGCATATTTATTATAATTTTATAAGTACGAAGCGGTGCAGATCACCATAAAGCAATTTTTTATTCAATTTAAAAATTATTCAGAAAAATATACAAAACAGGCAAAATAAAAAAGTACAAGTGAATAAATTTGAGTTTAAATGCTGGCAGCTGTCGTGTTAGTCTGATGGTTGGAGGCTTGAATACAGATACTTTTGCTTGAAGAAGCTATATGAATATATAGCCAATACAAAAAGTATCATACACCTAAATTTTTATTTATAAACCCCAAATTTCTTTGTATTTGTTAGATCAGGGACCTATCTCCATCCTTTCTTTCAAATCGGACTTTCAAATGATAAATCATTGTGTTTTGAGCATGAACATTTGTTCTGTGTCTGATTGTAATTTATTTATATATAACTAGCTGTGCCCGCGACTTCGTTCGCGTGTTAATTAGTTTATAACATTTTTTTTTGTTTTTAGTAAAATAAAAAACATTTTCTTAAATAAAAGTAGCCTAAGTTACTCCTTATTACATTAGCTACGTGCCAATAAAAGTCCCGTCATAATCGGTCCAGCCATTTCAGAGATTAGCCGGAACAAACAGACAGACAGACAGACAATAATTGTAAAACAAAATATTTTTGTGTATGTACCGTATATATATTTATATTTATGTTGTAAAAACCGGTTATTTCAATATTACAAACAGACACTTCAATTTTATTTATTTATATAGAATAGATAAGTATGTATTTAGAAATAAATAAGAATGTTTATCAGTTGTTTGGTTAGCATTCTGCCTGGTTTGTTATCAGATGGTTACCTTCTATACTTCCAAACGGCAGCAGGTAGGATTGAGTAACAAACATCTAAATAAACATACTTTAACATTTTTTAAGAGTTAGATCAGTCATCATATCATGTCGTACTATCACTCAGAGAAACACTGCTTTCTATTCTGGTATAAAGTCACTCGGACACACTTCTGCAACCCCCACGGGATAAGATGGGGTCGTGATATTCTATGCCGTTAGCCACACCGCAGATCAGTTGCTTAACTTAACTCCTATAAACTTCACATACTGTAATAGATATGAAAAATAGAGGCTAAACTATATACTATCGATCACTTGACTGATTGATTAAATGGTCTAGTTCCGTGTGACAGAGGCCACTCCTCACGTACGTTAAACGTTGTATAGGTACAGACGCCAGCACATCAATCTATCCCAATCTGTAAAATTTCCCCGATTGAAAGTGAACCTTATGCTTTTGTGATAAAGTTGATAGGGTAGTATTTAAACGAGTGACTGTCAATTAAAGTTTTAAGTGACAAAAATAATGAATTTATGTTATAGTAATAATATCATATTCTGGGACATTATTAACACACGGCCATCTGATCCCAAACTAAGCAGAGCTTGTACTATGGAAACCAGATAACTGATATAATACATATACTACTTTTCTTTTGTAAATACATACTTATATAGATAATTACACCCAGACTCAGGACAAACAGACATTTTCATGCACACAAATATCTGTCCTGGGTGGGAATCGAACCCACCACCTCCGGCGTGAAAGCAAGCATTTGCCAACCACGCCAACAGGCCCGTCAAGTATTATTAAGTGAGCGACTGACTGCGAGTGACGAGAAATCAAGAGAACAGCAACTGACAAATATTAATTTGAGTTACTTAAAATACAAAATGAGAAGCTTCATAATATTTGAACGACCTAACTAATATTTCTTCGCTTTGACCAATCAGAGACATCAGAGACTTGTGCGGCGGACTTCAAGCGCTATTGTTTTGTTTAGATTTGCATTGTATGTCACCTGAAAAATTCAAAAAGCTCCAAAAAAAATGAGGTTTTTGATAACTTTCCACCAATCTTCACTTACAATAGTGTCTAGCTTGTTGGTCACAGTTCTAACCTAACCTAACCCAAATAACTTCCGGAAAACTCGTCTCTATCCTAATATGGAAGTTGCCCTCCCTGTATTTCTAGTCGCTCAATTAGTAATTTAGTCGCACGGCTAGAATTTTGATATCTGAAATGGATTAACTATAACCCACTTTTTGTAAGCTCGATCGAGATATCGCCCTCACTTGGGAGATTATTCCCTGTGTCGTGGGGTACTTTACAAACGTGTGACGAATACAGAGTATATCCAGACCCAGAACAACTATGTACGTGCCACACAAATAGATGACTAGCGCGGCAATCAAACCCGGGACATGAGATGTCGAGGCAACTGTCTTAACCACTGCGCCACACGTGCAGTCATATTCTCTACAGTGAGACACTTTCACCAGTTCGCAAGTGATCTGTGGGGTTAAGCATCTAAGCTTGCGGTCAACAGATGGATGATCGCCGAAGTGGTTCAATTTCTGAGCGTCTCCGTGCTTTGGAGGGCCCGTTAAGCTGTCGCAGTCATTAGGCGAAGTTCGTTCAATCGTTAAGTCATGTCAGAGACTTACTGGGCGGACTTAACAACTCTACACTACGGTAACCACTTCCCACACGATAAGTAAGTACTGTCCCACTGAAAGGCGAGGGCCTCCTCACGCAATGAGAGTGGATAGGTCATAGTCACTACGCTGGTCTTGTGCGGGTTGGCAAACTTCGCATGACATCTAGATCATTTTGGAAAGCTCATGTTAACTAATTGTACCCTCATTCATTAATAACAATAATAAACATGACTGCAGGCGACTGTCTTAGCAGCCACACGGCGCAGCGGCTAAGACAGTCGCCTCGCCGCTTCGTGTCGCGGGTTCGAGTCCCGCGCCGGACAACAATTTTTGTGACCCATAAATAGTTGTTCTGAGTCTGGATGTAATTTGTGTCCGTCTATTATATGTTTGTAAAGTACCCTGCGACACAGGGATTTTATTGCCTAGTGCGGGCGTTGTCTTTAAAAAAACAAAAAAAAAACCTGTGACATTCAGACACGGCCTGGCCTGGCCAGATCCTGTACTGTGGCAACCAGACAACTGATAACATACATAATATATTTCCAAATAGGTACATATTATAGATAAATTACACCCACACACAGCAAAAACACCACGTTTTTTTACATAGGTACACTTCCGGAAGAAAATGCTCGTCAATTCGATTGTATGAGTTTATCCGTTAGGGAATAGGGAATTCTTTCGAAAAAATATTGTTCAAATCGGATAACAAACGTGGGATTTATATGGCAAAGTTTAAGAGTGATTTACGTTATTGAAAACAGTAATACATTACATGCCTGTATAATGAGTTTAAAGTATACAATACTTCTAGTTTTGCAAATCACACTAACATTATAAAGGCGAAAGTTTGTGAGTGTGTATGTTTGTTACTTCTTCACGTCTAAACGGCTGGAGCGATTTAAATAATATTTGCTATGGAGTTAGCTGACACCCTGGATTAACACGTCAGCTATAATTTATAAAGTTTAACGCGGGTAAAACCGCTGGGCACGTAATATATCCCGCGACATTTCTGTCCGGCAAATTAAGTTCTGCTGCATATACAGTGAAAACTATTAGACTGCTGACTGATGTTGATACAGCTAGAATGGTTTATTTCAGTTATTTTCATAGTGTAATGTCCTATGGACTTCTTCTCTGGGGTAGCTCTGCTGACATTAACACTATATTTATATTGCAAAAAAGAGCTTTTTTTTTTTTTTAATAAGGCAGGGGGAATGCTAATGCATGCCACCCGCATAAAGTGTCTGCGGGTGGGTATGTCGGACTCACACCGACTAAACCTAACCTGCCGTGGACTTCTTCTGGCGCCTGATAGGGGGGAGCCCCGGGAACGCGGGTATGCTGCTCCGGTGCCCCCCTTTTGCGCCGTGTCCCAGGTGGTCGGGACACGCACCCGGGGAGAGCTGTGGGTTGCCCTCCCCATTTGCCGACTCCTGCCAGTACGGCACAGCGACTGCGCCACAAACAGTTCGCTGTCTTCCCGGGGCTGCTTGCACGTGGCGGCAGTAGAGGACACCTCTCATACTGCCACCGCAGCCCCGAGGGGAGTTAGGCTAACGGCTGCCGCCGCCACCCCGACGCCTCCTCCGCCTACGAGCGGGATCGGCTCGTTCCCTTCGGCGGCCTCCTTCTGCAGCAGAACTGCCTCATAAGGAGACCACGGCGTCCCATTTGATGGAGTCGCCAGCCAGCATCGCATACACGACTGCTGGCGGCGAAAGATTCCGTCCGATCTCAGCGACCAGGACTCGTCTCTCGGCCTCCCAGGCTGGGCACTCCTCCAGCGTATGCTGGGCAGAGTCCAGGTCGCTCCCGCAATGGTGACAATATGTCGTCACTTCTCGGCCGATCCGGCACATACGGATACTCACCGAAACACCCGTGTCCGGTGAGTATCTGAGTCAGTCTGTAGGTGACGCAACCGCCCTTCCTTCCCACCCAGGCCTCGAGGTGAGGCAGGATAGCACCGACGGCACGTTGGCGCGCGTTTAGCCGCAACTCAAGCCTTGCGCGCCACTGTGTTAGAACGCGCCGGTGTGCATCCCGCCTATAGGCAACGAGCGTCTGCTCTGGCGCCTCACCGCTGCTCTCCCGGCGGATGCGGATCTCGGTGTAAACCGTCGCGTCGACTGCCGCCAGGAGATCAAACGGCAGAAAGCGCTCCAGGACTGTCGCCGCCTCAAAGGATACCGTCCGGTATCCTCGTGCGATCCGTATGGCCACCACACGCTGCAGGCTGTTCAAAATAGCCCTGCAGCGGGAGGCGCCCGTCAGGCGTTCAGACCAGACGGGCGCCCCATAAAGGACCATGGATCGCACGACACCTCCGTAGAGGCGGCGAACTTCTTCCCTGGGTCCCCCGAGGTTCGGCAAAAGCCGGTGTAACGCACCGGTAACCCGGCGCACTCGGGGGGCCAGACGCTCGAAATGCTCCTCGAAGCCCCTGCAATAAAGAGCTGTAAGAACTATCTATAATCTTGAAACGAGAGTGTCTCTAAGAGAAAAGTACAAAGAGGTTAACATTCTAACTGTACCATCTCAGTATATATATGAAAACTTACTATATGTGCATAAAAATATCGTTTCCTTCTGTAAAAAGAGCGATACACATAATGTAAATACTAGATATAAGAATAATCTCATATTGCATACTAGCCGTCTCCACAAAATAAGTAACTCTTTTATGGGGCAATGTATAAGATTCTATAACAAACTTCCCAGTGATATTAGAGAATTGTCTACGAATCAGTTTAAAAGAATTATTAAAGCCAAATTGTGTAGCATATTACAAAATTTCTGATTATTTAAGTGATAAAAGTGCTTGGGATTGAGTTTTTCTGAGTCAACACACATGGTTGTAATTAATCTTAAGTATATTTTATTTTAAAAAAGGATTCCTACTGATTTTTCTGGCAGTGTTTCTCAGTAGCTGCGACGTCATGCACTGCACGGTAGGGTAAAAAAAATGACGATTTCACATAAATGTAAATTTTTTACGGAATAAAGAATTTTTGACTTTGACTTTGACAATCTGCCTATGGGAATAAACTAAAAGAATCAAAAAAATCAAATTCAAGCCTGCAACCATCGAACCAACACGGCAGCTGCATTTATATTCAAATTTATTCACTGAAACGTTTTTCTTTTGTCTGTTTTGTACGTTTTTTCTTTTTTCTGAATTACTTCTGAGCGGAATTGAAAAGCCGCCAGTTTTTATTGTTAATGTTGTTAAATGCTGCAAAAGTTTAGAAATGTAATGTAATCAGAATATCATCACCCCGTCTCATCCCGTGGGGGGTAGATGTCGACCCGAGGGAATATTTTCCAGACAACGGGCTTCAGCTTCCTTCTGAGTACTATGACCACCTTACTGTGATCACCAACCCATCTGCCAAGCGTGGCGATTATTCTTGGGGGGAAATGGAATTATTGACTTGTCCAGCAGTGGACTTCGTTCAGCTGTAATGGTGATGATGGTGTTGTACTGTCTACCTTGATGCCTGTTAAAATGTTGATATTTAATAAGTGAAACTAAAACTCAAAATTACAAGTAAATTTCAACGTAATTTGTTAGATTCCAAATTAATATGTCTCCTTTTTTGTACATGTTCAAAAAAATTCGTGTATAATAAAAAGTTTTTGTTGTAAAATCTAGTTTAAATTAAAATACCTACTCATAAGTGAAAAATACTTTAAAAAAGCGGCTAAGTGCGAGTCAGACTCGCGCACGAAAGGTTCCGTACCATTATCTATAAAACGAACAAGAAAATCACGTTTCTTGTATGGGAGCCCTCTTAAATATTTATTTTATTTTGTTTTTTAGTATCTGTTGTTATAGCGGCAACAGAAATACATCATCTGTGAAAATTTCAACAGTCTAACTATTACTGTTCATGAGCTACAGCCTGGTGACAGACGGACAGACAGACAGCGAAGTCTTAGTAATAGCGTTCCGTTTTACCCTTTGGGTACGGAACCCTAAAAAGCATAATTTTTAAAATCACTGTCTGTTTTTCTATATCCAGATTTGATATTATTCTATTTTCTCATTCAGAAGCGAATCACTGTCATTGGTTTTTTCACAGAATAGAATGAGTCGGAATATATACGAAATTAATGTATCGGATTTTAATAAAATTGTGGTTAAAACGTGATTCTAAATGCGATTCAAATTCAAAATTGAGGATGATTACTTTAGAATAGATTAAGAATATGACGCAACTGAATAAGTGTCTATAGTCCAAAACCTAATAACTTATTGAATTTGAATGAATTTTACTTAGAAGCGTTATGTGATTCTAAACGCTCAATGCTAGCTGCATTGCACGTAATAGATTGATTAACTTTTTATTGCACGCCAATAGTAAAATTCACGAGCATATAATTGTGTACATTTGGCGATTTTATTACTAACGTGTAATCTCTTCCAGACAACCAAGGAATAGACAAAAATAAGAATTATTTAAAGGAACAGTAACAGTACCCCCTGATCACAAGAGCTTACTGTTAATATATAATTATTAAATGGATACTTATATTGTTACTTGTCTGTCAATACATGCGAATCTTATAGTGATAGGTATTAATCCTTATTTGCTGGAAGTTATGTAAAGTTTACGCTTGACATTTGTCATTGGAATTTGGTCGAATGCGCTAGCATTATTAACTTAAGATTTATTAACTTTAAATAGTTATTTACTATTGAATAGTAGGTGAAAGGTACAGACGCCTGCACATCCAGCTACCCCAATCTTTTAAATTCCTTCAATAGATTTTCAAATTAATCATTTAAATATAAGGTTCACTTTCAATTGGGGAAATTTGACAGATTGGGTTAGCTTGATGTGCTGGCGTCTGTACTTAAAAGTAAAAAGAGATTTTAGAAAAAAATATTGCGGCTATTTTCAAATTGAGAGTACTTGCTTAAAGTTCGAAACCTTAAACATATGACAAAATAAAGGATGACAAGATACTTGAATTTAGAATGTTTGTTATAAATTCAAAACCTTTAGAACATGAGCCAACTGAAAAGGTTACATTTTTTATTTGAATGAATGCGCCATTCTTCGTAAGCTGTGCCTATATTCCAGATGGAGTGAATGTATCGGATTTTAATGAAATGGAGGCAGAAATGTAATTTGTGATTCCGAACACGGGATGCGGTTTAATGGCTATGTAGGTACAATTGATTAATTATATTCTGTAAACATAAAATTGAAATGGCTGTCGATTTGGAAAGATATATGCGTGACCCAAATTGTTTCACAGGGATTTTATTTGAAGTTAATTTTGAGTAAAGATTGGAAAGGAAATTTTATACATGATTGAATTCGGCCTTTGTCACTATTTATTGTACGCATAAGTGTAACTATGTTAGTGTCACATATTTTCAGCGTGGACAGGCCCCCTGCAAGATGATCTTTTGAGGGTCGCTGAATGTGGATAGCGCAAGACCGGCAATTGTGAAAATCTTTGGGGGAGGTGTTACCCAGCAGTGTATGTCTTTAGGCTGATGATGATGATGAAAATCTGAATTAATTATACTGGAAAAATGTTCATGATCCATCGTTCCATCATGTCATCGAATGAGAGAGAAAACCGCAATACTAAAGAAATGGCTGGCTTCTTTCTTCTCTCTTCTCCCACGCTCTAAGGATTTATTTCACTTAATGTGACTGTTGATAATGTAGGTATCTATTCTTCTTTTCTTATGTCATCTATCAATTTACTGAGTACTTATGACTCATAGTTTTTGTTATACTGAGTTGATTGTCTTATAGAAATCTCTATTTATAATGTTTATATTCGATTGTTTAATATATTTGGTTAAGTAACATTAAAAAAAATGAGACCAAAAGTTTAATGGTTATTTAATCTTATAATGTACAATTTCAATAATTCATTTAGGGACAGACACGTGATAATAATTCTGAGTCTCAATGTGCTTTGTGTTCGTGAATTGCATGTGTGAATTCCCTCGGACGCAGAAATTTATTTCGCTAGAGCGGGCGTTGTTTAAAAAAACTTTTTATATAATTCCCAGGTGGACCGATTGAGATTCTGTTCAGTTCGATTAGATTATTCTTGCCAACGTTTGCGAATTTATAAGAACGGTTTGGCCGTCCTCTTTCAACTTCAGTATTGCGGTTTTCTTTCTCATTCGAGTGATGGAACATCAGTACTTTGGATAAAATGTTCACGATACCCCGTCAACATTTTATCTAAAATTTTCCAAATATTAATTCAGATTTAGTGCATATTAATTCAGAATACTAAAGAAGGACAGAACGGTATATATAAGAAACATTAAATGCTAATTTACATGGTAATATTAATAATCATGCCAGCCGAAAAACGTCCTCTGCTGGACGAAGACCTCTCCTAATATTTTCCACCATTTCTGCCCCTGCACTACCCGCATCCAGCGGCTTTCAGCGATAGTCACAAGGTCCACCTTTTAGAGAGTCTGCTCACACTGCATCTTCCGGTTCGTGGTTCCACACGAGAACCTTTTTGCTTCAGTAGGCTCTTCTACGAGCAATTTGCCCGCCCATTGACACCTCAGCTTGGCAATACTTCTTGCTATGTCAGTTACTTTGGTTCGCCTGTGGATTTCTACATTTCTGATTTGATTCAGCAGGGACACTCCGAGTATAACCTTCTTCATTGCTCTTTGGGTGACCTTGAACCTTCTTATGAGGTCCATAATAAGCGACTAATAATAAGAGAGAATTCCTCTTTCATACTATAACTCCTCTCGCGGGCCTGTTGGAATAGATTTCATTAGAAATAAGCAGTGCTTCTACTACTCTTTCATTTTGTATACTTACTTTTATTGTATTTTTACATTGTGTACAAAATAATTAAAAAAATAGTGTCTCTGTTACCTAAGTCAATACTGGCATATATGCTTAGTATAAATATTAAACGTTTATTTACAGAAGTGCTGGTGTCAATATACAATTCTTGTTAAACAAAACAAATAAAGTTTAATACCTCCACAGCAATGCCGTTGTCGAAAATTATTACGTTATAAACATCAGACCCGAGCATCTCAATACGAAAAGAAATTAAAACAATGATTGCCCAAGAACCATGTCAGGGCCGTTTACAAAGAAATTGGTGAAGAAAGCTCCGTGATTATATCCCAAAGTTTGTTTAGGTATATTGTTTATATTAAATTCTGGGGAATCTTCGGATATTTCCTCTACCGACCTAATTTTGAATTAAAATGTGTTCGCGAATTTTAACTAACCGCCACCGTTACGTAGAGGGTAACAAAAAGGAACTTTAAATATTAAACGGTAAGGATCACATTTGCATCGATAAAATATTCTCACCAATTCTCAAAAGGATAAGCATCTCCCGTCTTAGAATATTAACCAAGAGCGTCAGTTGCACAACATGTGACCTTGTAATGCATTTCCACGTCAATACTGCTCTAGTTAGTGCCTCTGTCTAGCGGTCTAGCGTGTTCACCCGCAGAGAACGTGGTCCTGGGTTCAAATCCCGGGTCGGGTCAAAAGTTAAGTTGACTTTTCTGTAAAAAGAAAAATTTCTCAGCATCAGCCCGAAGCCTGGGAGTCGGCGGTATTATACCCCCGGCGAGCACGTAAAGCCATCGGTCCTGTACCTGACCTCTTTCCGCTCGTGTCGCTAGGCGTTCCATCGGATCACGAGAGTGATGGAATAAAAAGTGCTCCTGAGTTTGCGCACACACTTGTGCATTATAATATGTCCCGCACAGATGGCTAATCTCTATTGAGACTGACCGCCGTGGCCGAAATACGGCTAGGAGGGCATTGTTATTATTAGTTAGTGTCGCTGAAGTCCTCACGTGATGAAATGGGGTGTTAATATTCTTTGCCATAATTTACACTGATTAGAAACACACCCAGAATTTACCCAGAATTGAAACCCAGAAACATACTACCTCTAGACCCTCTACTGACAAAGTAATTAGGCACAATTCTATGGGGCATTTAACAGACAGATTTCGTCCATCCTTGGGTCGCTTTTGGGATATATCGCCCTAAAGGTTCGTACTTTAAATTGAATTGAAATCGAAACCATGTATCTCAATTTGTCGCGTTCCTTTTCACGCATCTATCAAGACCCTTTTCGTAGACTTGTGTTTATAGGATTGCGTGAAATAATGTGTTACTTTGATCATAGATTTGTTCAAATGTTTATGTTTATTGTTTATGTTTTATATAGAAAACATTGATTATACAATACAGTACAATACAATACTCTTTATTGTACACCAAATGAATTACAAAATAGAACTTAAATACTAGCATAATAATGTACAACCTTAGGATGGACAGGAGTTGTATGAAATGAAAACGGGTAAGAGATGTAAGAAGTTCAGTAAAAGAAACAGAAAAGGTAGGTATCAGATATTAAGTAGGAGTACACCTATATTTTGTAGGTTCATATATAATTATCTAAAATACTATGTATACATAATTTATATGTAATGCATGCAATATATACCCGCTAAATAAAATAAATAAATTTATTATAATTATATATTATATATATATATAATTATAATAAATACATATATATTTATTATTAATGAAAGGATATTTATAGCATGTTCCGCTTATAATTAATATTGAGTTGTGCAAGATAATGTCTTTACCATTTTTTAAAAAAACGTGTATCGACTGTAACGCGTCTAATCGTCATTGATAAGGCATTCCACAAACGTACAGCTTGGACAGTGAAAGACATCGTGTAAAAGTTTGTGGAATGGGCAGGAGTTTTTAGTCGCATGTTCTCCGATGACCTCAGAGAAAGAGAATGTGTGTCATTTAGGAACTCGAAACGTTCTTTGAAATATGATGGGGTAGTATGATTGAACAGTATGTTATATAAAAAAGTCAGAAAGTGAGTATCTCGGCGGAGGCGAATAGGCAGCCACATGAGCTTAGCGCGATATTCTGAAACATACGTAATCCAAATATGAACCGTATGCAATAATTATGAAGGCGTTCAAATTTATCAAGCTGGGCTACAGTGAGATCAGGATTGCTGGCATCGGCATAGTTTAAAATAGGAAAGAGAAGAGACTCTGCGAGCGCAATTTTTGTGGGTATTGGTAGAAAGTTACGGATTCTCCGTAACGCACCAAACGAAGCAAATAATTCCCGGCTGACTTCTTGCAGCTGAGGACCCCAGGATAACGTATTATCTATAAAAATACCTAGGTTTTTGACCTTATCACTATAAGGTATAACGTTTTAATCAAAATAGACGTTCAGTAGCCGGAGCCAATCTATTCTAGATATTAATTTAGAGCTGCAATAATGAACAATGTCAGAATAATTAAATTAAATTGAATGTAAATTATATAAAGTTAAAAATTAAGAATAATCAAAAATAAAATTGAACAAATATATAAAATTTCATGCTACAGTGTTAAGTATATGTGTACGAAATGTATTGAGTGTAACAGCGTGCACTTCAACAACGTCGCTGCAACCGTTTAAGAGTTTGCACAGCCGAGGGATTGCGGAGTTAGCTCCAAAGACGTTTATTCTGAGTGGTGGGTAAAAAGGTGTGATTTGCCAACCACATCAACAGGCCCGTCAGGAAACACAATAAAGATTTTTCCTGTGTGGGAATCGAACCCACGACCTTTTGTTTAGCAGTCAGGGTTACTAACAACTGGACTAACAGTTTATTACGTTACCATGGAATACCTAGTACCCATTCAGTGACTGTAATACACTTGTAGTTCGTGGACTAGTAGTGTCACAGCGACCAAAGATATTCATAAAGCAATCGATAAGTCTCTCGTATTTATAGGTTGGAAGGAGGTCAGACAAATTATTCGTGGCGGTCAGAACGGGGTGGGTACTGTTTTATTCTAAGAGTTCGACTGTCTCGTTGATCTAGCGGTAGGGTGTTCGACCGCAGACAATGGGATGGTCCAATAACCGACGATGGGATCTTTCTGTACTGAAAAAAATCTTAGTATCAGAGCTGACGGTATTATATATTGTAAGGAACAGCTTCATTACCTCATTCGTTCACCCGGTGTTGACTTTATAAGTCAGGCGGACTAGCTGCTCGTCCTCGATCCGATGAACGCCCGGTAGGGAGGCCCGCGTCGCGCCTTAACGTAGAGCGACAGTTGCACAAAATCCCCTAAAATCATGATATCTCACCCTCTCCACGTCAGTATCCGCCCAGAGCCGAGGTTCGAGCGCCACAGGGGGCGCCCTCCGGCGCGGGTACTTAGTTTGTAGTTTGAATTTTTGCTGGGCGGTTAGAGCCCACGCACACCCCTACTGTCCGGTGAAGCAGTAAAAGCCGAGAGGCTAACTGCACGCGACAAGTAAAAAAAAAAATAGCTGCTCGTCCATTTGCCTCTCAGCAGTCATGCTGTGCAGAAGCAAGCGTTCCAGAATCGTCGCTGTCCGTTTGGAAGTTACGTAACCGTTATTAGTGAAGGGCAAGTGTTAAATTAATGAGTGTGTAATTGCTAATTTGATTTATCGCTAATTATTATAAACAAGTGCGTGTTATTTAAGTTTTTTCCATAGTGTGACCTGTAATTACTCATAAACTTCATTAAAACGTTGTCTTCTTCCAATTTGTCTATCTTTTTTAGTAAATTTATTGTTTAAGCCTAAAAATATATATACCCCCGCGGCCCCGTGACTCGGAGAGCACGTAAAGCCATAGGTCCTGTACCTGACCTCTTGCGTCTTTCGGTCGTGTCGCTAATCAGCCCATTCGATCATGATACTTCTACCAATAAAGCATGGTTACGGTCAGGTTAGACGTTTGCTTATTTCCTTACTGCATACTATGTAAAAGAAATGGAAATTAGGAAGATATCTCAAGCTATGATCTTTTCTTTGTGGCGATTACTGGTGTGGATATCATCACAGAATCCCATCACATTCAATGTTGTTTTTCAACCAAACTGGCTCCGAAACCAGCCTGTCTTATTTGGAAAATATTGTAAATGCGGGAATCAAACTCACAAGTTCCTAGGGCTGATCGGACTACTTGCACCGCTCAAACATAGAAGTCGTTATCCTCGTATAGCGACTGACAATATGTAGGTATCCTGGGAAATTATTCACACACGGCCATATGATCCCAAATTAAGCAGAGCTTCTACTATGAAAACCAGATAACTGATATAGGTACTACTTTATTTTTGTAAATACATAATTATATAGATAATTACATCCAGACACATGACAAACAGATATGAGTCCTGGGTGGGAATGGAACCCACGACCTGCGGCGTGAAAAGCAAGTAAGTACCAACAGAAAATAAGAAAATAAATAGATAATATGCAATAATAATACCACTGCCGATTGAATTTGGGCTACGGCGGCTTATCTCGTTGGAGCCCAGCCAACTACGCAAGGCATATTAAGTGTAAAGTTATTAAATGCAAAACTGTTTGCACAAACACTAGTGCACTCTCTTTTGCTTCACTCTCATAAACCGTTGGGTTTGCTAGCGAACACGACGAGAAAGTGATCAATCGCTGGATGGACAGCTTTACGTGCACTCCGTGACACGGTAATCACTACCACCAACTTGCAGACTCTGGTCTGCAGGGAAGTGGAACTATTCATTTTCAAACACCTACTGGTTTCTTTCTGTTAAATGCGTTGCGGGATCCAAGACAGTTAAAGTTTTTCCCCGGCACATGCCTAAGCCCCAGTGTCATTTCATTGTGTGCCACTATTGATCCTGGCTTACAGGAGTTGCGGTGGTGGGTAAGAGGGAGGGACTACTCCCGATAAAAAGAACTTGCAGACTCCTTGTGGTCTTTTCTTTTTCAGGCCACAACAACCTCAATGACACATTTAGCTACGCCCGGGATTTGAAGCTAGGACCTAATTATCTGCAGCTGGACGTTACCGCTAGACCAACGAGGTGGTCAAACAACATGACAATGGAGTCACTTTTGTTAGATGGAGTGTTTCCTTATTGACAGCTCCACTGGTAAAATACCTACTCCACCTAACAGAACTGACTCACAACTCTATTATTCCAGAATCATAGTCGTTTTCCTTTTTTATTTTCATGTTTTCGGGATTTCAGTTGGTTAAAAATATATATAATTTTAATTGAAAGAAGCCAGACACAGTCGGTGTTGCAAAGTCTAATTTAAAATCACGATATAATTTAGCAACTATGCTAGTAGTTTTGAAAACGTTTGTCTTTATCAAATATCGGTAAAACCCGAGTAGGATGTCCGCACCAGGGGTTCCGATGGGGACGGTATTTTTGACGTTTATAAACCTAAATAAAATCGGTGTGCCACAACCATTTCACGAATTTGAACGTTTGAGGTAAATACGCCAATATCAAATCAAATCATTTATTATTTCATTTTGGGTATAACATGATCACATAGTATAAAATAGTTTCACCAAACGCTGCCTAAGAAGGCGTTTGAAACATACACTAGTAACTTAACAAACAAAATACGATAATAATAACAATAAAAATATATACCTATGCGGGTAACATTTATCCGCGAAAAAGCTTACGAGACATACACAAGCCAACATTTCAGACAAATTTATAAGTTGTGAATCTGGCAACATTGTAATGGTTGAAAAACTCTTGGCTTGACTTAATAAATGTTTCACATTCTATTGCGTCTCGTTAAAAGAGATGTTTTACTTTTTGCTGAGACAGTAATAAAAGATGTCTGTACCGCATAAATGAGAATTTTAGAAATGGATTAACGTGAACATCAGAGAAAGGTTTAACAAAAAATTTGAGTGACGCCTCGACGACCTCAACTTTGCTAACGAGAAGTAACACAAAATATTTTTATTGTTATCTGGTTTGTCTAGACTGTTACGTCAACAATATAAGATATCACATGCTATATTGTTATTGGTTCGAATCCCGGTAAGTGCAAATATTTGTGTGATTAGATTTAGCTGAGTCATGGATGTTTTCTATGTATCTAAGTATTTATCTATCTATATAAGTATGTATATCGTCACCTGGTACCCATAGTACAAGCTTTGCTTAGTTTGGGGCTAGGACGATCTGTGTGACATTGTCCCTATATTATTATTATTGACGTGAAGATCTTGAAAATCACATCATACGGGTAGGGGCAGTAGAGTTTCAGTTTTCCGTTGGCGCTGCTTTATGCAATGCCGCGGTACGCAAAATTAACCGCAGGCTATTAATGTTCCGATGCGCCTATTACTATAATATGTGTAGGTATAGTTGAATGGCGCAAACGTGTAGTGGAGGGTCGTAAGATCTGTGATGAAGCCTGGTTCGGAGTACTTGCTAATAAGAGACAGAAGCGACATTAAAGTGGCTCGGCACCAACCACCGCAAACTTCCCTTGTCAGGCCTGCGGCAGGCTGTCACTCCCGCATCGGTTTGTTTAGCCACCAAAAGAAATGTCTCTCAGTCAATGCGCCGTAAATCGTCTGTACCAGACGCAAAGGCCATATATATAGTTATAAAAATAGTTTTATTAAATTTGTTAGTACCATTTAAGGCAATAGTTAATAAGTTTGTATTAGCGCCGATGTTTGAGCAAAAATTATATTTTCTTTCTTTCTCTTTCTTTTCAATAGTTAGGTACCTTGCGAAAATCAAAACGGACGTCCAAGTTCAAACTCAGGAATTTTATCGTTGCAATTCTGTCGTTTAAGAAGTTCTAACCTCAACATATCATTTTCTCTGCTTTGGAGAGAAGCAAAACTGCATTTTTCTAACTCCTCATGTTCGTTTTAGCTCCTCCTGGTCGTCTTGAATTGACGTTTGACACCACGTTTACATCACCACGTTTGATAGCAACATTTTATGAGAGATTTGCCATAAAAGTCACGATTTTCAGACGGGTTGACGATCGCAATATTATGTGGGCGTATTTCCTTGGTATTACTTTTACGTGCCTCATGGGATGTGAAAATAAGGTATCATAGGTGATATTTGTAGTCGTCACCACACTATTAGTACATATCAGTGGAAACAACTTCAAGTTTGACTTTAGTTTTAGTGGATGTTTGAAGAGGGTTAAAATTTAGAATAATATCAAAAACCAATATATTTTCGAGTCTTTGGTAAATATCTAAGCAAAAATTCTCGCATATTTTTAATCCCACGAGAAAATGCCATTTGACTTCTTTACCAAAAGGAGTATGCACATGTACGGTATCGCTAAAATTTCAATTGAGCTAAAAATTCATGACATATTTATTTGTTATTGGAACGAAGTTCCTTATCGCGCGCTGTGAAAGGGGGCTAGACGGAAAAAAATCTTACGAAAAGTTGTCACGACACTTTTGCAGCTGTGCGGCGTGCGCATGTTTCTCTGTCTGTCTCGCTCTCTCTCTCTCTCTGTACCTACCCAGGCTTACAGCTCGTGGCGGCCGTTATCCTAAATACGTACAGTATGGCTACGTTTGAACTAACAGAGCCTGTGGTTACCTAAGACCCTGCTGACTACAAACCTAGCCTTCTAACAATCACCTAGTACCCTAGCTTCCCTAACGCCCTAGCCTACCATACAAACCAGACCGAACGTAGGTTACGTCGGTTTTGACGTACGGGATGTCTGTCACAGGAGACCTACGGTAACAGACGGAAGTTGGGTAGGAATAGGGGTTCGTGTACGTCGTGCAATGTACACAGGAAAAGGTTTTCCCACTGCCGATCCCACAGACTCATAGGATCGATGACGGCTAAAGGTGTCTTGGTTAAACATTTCGTACGTGTGTTATTGGTGAAAAGTTGGTTAACAATGCAATTTTCATTTAATTGCATGTTTTTCACCGCCCCAGGGTAGCAAATAAAATGATTACGTCTATGTAAACAACTTTTAAATTCTTCATAATTTAAATCAAAATATAGTTCGTTGTTGTAATCTACACCTATGTAAGCTTTTTGAACTTGTATATTTTGAAATGATTTATCTGAATTTTTCTTTGGGACCGGCGTAACATACACTAAAGTATAATTAGTTATGTCTTGTATAGGAAAATAAGCGTATATTTGTATGTGGGTGTTGTTTTCAGTTATTCTGGTTTCTAGTAATTGTTGTTGAACGATTTTTAAGTTCGATGGTAATTTTTTATTTGCTGTTAATATCACATCACTGACGTTCTTTGGTGATAATACGCTGTATACTGTTGCTTTAGCTAAGTAGATTTCCAGTAGTCCAGAATAATAGTCCATAATTTCTCCTATGTAGTTATGCGCTAGTTGATAAGTCTGCATAATGCGTATGTTTACACTATTGTGGTCAATTGTGTTGTACCATCGGTTGCAATTATCCATATACTTTATAACTTTGTTTAGTTTGGTTTGGTACCTCATTAGTTTTTGTCTTATCTTTTCTTCAGTTTTGTTGACTTGTGAAATAGTTGTAATCATGAATTTTGTTTGATGGCTAGCCGCTTCAATTAGTTTTTGTTGGTTCTAATTCAGTGAGTCTATGTCTCGGTATACTTCATCGTTTACACCGAATATAGATGTTAGTAATTGTCCTAGTATGCCCCTCTTTTTCCTGGTTTGATTAATTTCTGTCAAATACTCTTTAATTCGCTCAAATTTTGATTCCTCTTCTATCAGGTGATGGTATAATTGTTTGCAATGTGTTGGTTCTATTATGGCTTCCGCATTTCTGCATAGTTGACTGAACTGTGCCGTCACTGTTTTCATTTCAGTGTAATCTTGTTGTAGGTGTTCTTTTTCAAAGTTTGTCTCTATTCTGAAAATTCCTCTATCAATGCTTGCTGTACCTATTTGTTCTATATAAAATCCAGGTGGCACCGCTCTTGATGTATATGTCGACATTGTCGTACCCAACATTTGTAGGATGACTAGTAAAACCATGAACCATTTTAATGGTTTGCTACATTTTTTTATGTGGTATGTTTTTTGTTTTCTTGTCTTCGTGGCCGTGTTTGTTTGTATAGTATTCGTCGAAAGTTCGTTATAGCTACCCGTTTCCGTTTGAATTGGTAACGGAATCAGTGTATGAATTGAGCGTTTTTGAGTTGACCCCGACGATTTTTGGAGAGTAACAACTCTAGTTAAGTTGTCGTTACCAGCGTGTATTTCCTTAACTTTCGCAAGCGGCCATTTGCTGGGACTGATCTTTTCATCTTTCATAATTACTAACGTTCCAACTGCCAAGTTCTCCTGTTCATTTTTCCACTTGTACCTCTGTTGTAGTTGGTGTAAATAATCTTTAGTCCAGGTTTTCCAAAAGTCCTTTTTCATTCTTTGAATTTGCTTCCATCTGTTTAAGAGATCCGTATTAGTGTCCGACAGTGGATCCGGTACCCCTACTGCTTCCCGTCCTATCAAAAAGTGACTAGGTGTCAATACGACGTTGTCGTTTACGTCTTCGCTTTGCGCACATAATGGCCTTGAGTTCAAACATGCTTCAGTTTGATGCAGAAACGTATTCAGTTCTTCGTATGTGAGTGTTTGCTCGCCTATCACTCTGCGCAAATGATGTTTCATTGATTTTACTCCTGCTTCCCAGATTCCACCAAAGTGGGGAGATGATGGTGGGATAAAATGCCATTGTGTTCCAATTTTGGTCATAGTGTTTTGAAACCCGTTTGACTGAGTTATTTCCAACATCTCCTTATGAAGGAAATTTGCAGTTCCTACGAAATTTGTCCCGTTGTCACTATACATATGTGATACTGGGCCTCTTCTTGCCATGAACCTTCTCAATGCTGCAACGAATGTTTCTGTAGATAGATCGCCTGCTAGCTCCAGATGTATCGCTTTCGTGGCTAAGCAGACAAAGATTGCAATGTAGCCTTTATAGGATTTGTGCCCTCTGCCTTTCATTGCTCTTACTGATATTGGACCTGCGTAATCCACGCCTGTGTGACTGAAGGGAAATGATTCAGTCACTCTTGCTTTTGGTAGAGCACCCATTTGTTGTGTGGCTGTGGACGATTTGTATCGAATGCATTTTACACATTTTCTGATACAACTCTTTACTACTCGTTTCCCACCAAGTATCCAATATTTCTGTCGTATGTATGCTAACGTCAGACTGTTACCTCCATGTAATGTAATTAAATGAGCGTCTTGAACTATAGTTAATGTTACATGGTGGCCGTGTGGTAACAGAATTGGGTGTTTCTGATCGTATGGCAGATTAGAGTTTTGCAGCCTGCCTCCGACTCGCAACAATCCATCAGTATCAATAAATGGGTCTAACGATGACAATTTGTTGCCTTTCTTCAACGACAGTCCGCTTTTAATAGTTTTGTACTCCTCGGGGAATACTGTTTGTTGAACTAGTACGAGAACATTTTTAGTTGTCTCATTAATTTCCGTACAACTCAACGGTTTTTTGTTTATTTGTAAATCTGTAGCAATATGACAACACTCGTATCATCCTCTGAAATCTTGAAAATCTTTCCCATACTTCGTTTTGCGGTTGTACTGTAGTGGTTACGAGACAACAACGCTTGATCTCTTCACATATTTCCGGTATTGTTTTTGTACTGGGGAAATTGTTGTTTTTTAACCAATCAGGACCATTCCACCACAGAGATAAGTTTTGTAGCTTGTTTGGCGGAACTCCTCTTGTAATTACGTCGGCTGGATTTTGTGTTGTGTTCACGTAATTCCACTTTGCTTGTGGTAGTAGTTTACGTATTTCGCATACCCTGTTAGCAACGAAAGTCTTCCATCGCTCAGCTTCACCTTTGATCCAACCGAGAGTTATCATTGAGTCGGTCCAACAGTAAATATTTGCGATTGGAATTTCCATTGCGGTTATAACTTTTCCCATCAATTGTGTTAGTAACAGTGCTGCGCATAATTCCAGTCTCGGTAACGTGGTTTTGTGCTTTTTCGGCGCCACCTTTGATTTAGCTTGCAACAGAGTTATATTATACGTGCTGCTATCACTCTGTGCCCGACAATATACCACTGCACCGTACGCTTTCTCTGACGCATCACTGAACCCATGCAGCTCAACTTTAGAGTGAGGCAACCAATTACACCATCTTGGGATGGAAATATTCTCAATCGTTTTCAGCTGTTTCTGTAGTTCAGTCCATTTTATTTTAACTCTGTCGTCCACCGGCTGATCCCATTCTGCACTATTTGTCCAAAGCTCCTGGATTAATAGTTTCATATCGATGATAACTGGCGCTAGCCATCCTAGGGGGTCAAATATTTTAGCAACTTCAGATAAGATAAATCGTTTTGTTGGCTTTTCATTGCGATTGACAGTAATCTGAAAACAAAACCTGTCTTCTAGTGGCGACCATAACACTCCTAGTGACTTTCTTGTCTCATCTAGCGGTATCTTCGTCATTTTGCTATCTTGGTTTTCCTCAGGTATATTTTCTAATAACTCAGCATTATTGGAGGACCATTTTCTGAGATTAAATCCGCCTGCTTGTAGCATGTTTATGAGGTCTTTTTGCAGCTTCCTTGCTGATTCAACGTTGTTATCCCCTGATAATATGTCATCCACATAAAAATCTCTGAGAGTTATTTGGCTGGCCGCAGGATAATTCGTTTTTTCATCTATGGCAAGTTGTTGTAATGTTTTGATCGCTAAATATGGCGCAGATGCTGTGCCGTACGTTACAGTAGTTAATTCGTACTCATCGATTGCATGTTTTGCCGATTTCCTCCATAATATTCGTTGGTAACTTAAGTCTTGTTCATTTACTTTTATGAATCGATACATTTTTTCAATATCCGCCATAAATACTATTCTATGTTTACGCCAACGTAATAGTATATCTGCTAAATCTTGTTGTAACCTTGGTCCTGTAAACATATTTCCGTTTAGGCTTACATTGGTGCTTGACTTGCTGGACGCATCAAATACCACTCTTAACTTAGTAGTTAACGAATCTTCTTTGATTACTGGCTGATGAGGGATATAGTATTTGCCTTGATAATAGTCTGTTCTAGTGACTTTTCTCATGTGGCCCATTTCTAGGTATTCATTTAAGAATTCTTGGTATCTTTTTTGCAGGTTCCCATCTTTAGCAAACTTTCGTTCTAGTTGTAAAAGCCTTGCCACAGCTTTTTGGCGAGAATCCCCGTAATCGATATTGTTATCCTTGAAAGGAAGTCTCACGGTGTAGGTTCCATCCGGATTCCTAATTGTAGTTTCTTGGTAAAAGTTTTCGCAGTCTTGGTCGTAATTCGATAACTGGTATTTTTCGGGTACTTCCTCTAACTCCCAAAACTTGCTTAGTTGTTGAACTTCTGTAGTACGTGTTGTCATACTGATGATTTTTATTGTATTAGTGGTAGTCTGATTACAGCAAATCCCAGATAAAATCCATCCAAATTCTGTATCTTGTGCGATAATTCCATCTTGAATCTTGTACAATCCGTTTAATAGTAAATTACTATATTCTTGAGCGCCCAATATTATATCTATTGGGCCTCTTTTGTAATACGTAGGGTCGGCAATTAGTTTGTTTTGTAAACAATCTGACCGTATTTCTGGTATGTTTTTCTCTGGTAGCGAGCCAGTTAATTTTGGTAGAATGATAAGTGTGACTGGTAACCTGTATTCGCTGGGGAATCTTGGTTGTAGTTGGACATCGATAGTATAATTCGATGTTTTAGGTTTCTCGTCAGCAATCCCGATTATCTCAGTTTGTATATTGCACCGTGGAAATGCTAACAATTGGGCCACCTCTTCCGTACAGAATGAGGCTTCTGAACCCTGGTCGCATAGAACTCTCAGTACGTGGGATGTTCCGTCTATAGAGTTTGCTTGTACTAAGGCCGTCGCAAGTAACGTGGTTTTTTGTATATCAGCTCTGTAAGTGGTAGATATGTTGGATGTAGACTTTGTCATAGCTTTACTTGTGGATGGGGTTGACAAACCTTCTTTTCTAGACCCACTTTTTAATGGTGACGCGTTTTGGTTGTGATGGTGCAAATAAGAATGGTGACCTCTTTTCCCACAGTATCCGCAACTTTTCGTGCTGTTACATTTAATCGTCATTTCGTGTACCAAACAATTTTTGCACATTTGTTTGTCATTGACCGCCTTATTGCGGTCTTGCACTGTCAGCGCTTTAAAACTAGAACATTGATAAATGCTGTGTTCGTAACTGTGACAAAACCAACACATGCGTTTGTCCTCTCGGTTTTTTATGACATCTGAAAATTCATTGCGCGGCTTGTGACCACTAACTTCTTCTTGAGAAAAGCAAGTACTTTCCAAACATTTAAATCTCTTCTCCAAAAATTGCATCATTTCCGAAAAATCTTGTATTTTGTTTGGTTCCTTCAACTGATGTTCGTATTTTTCATCAGTTTCTGAGTCCCATATTCTACTAAGCAGTCTAGTTAAGATAGGGTCCCACGTTGAGATGTCAATTTTTTGACTTTTCAGTGCCTCTAGGTTTTCATTAATCGTATCATGCAAGTTTCTCAAGTTCGTAGCATTGGCCTTTTTTATTTTTGTCAAACTTAGAATTTTGTCGATGTGTTTGGTAACGATCAATCTCTCATTTTTGTATCGCTTCGTTAACAGAGTCCATGCGGTTGCGTAATTTGCGTCACAGACTGTTAAATGCTTAATCAGCTTAGCGGCGTTTCCTTGTACATGCGTCTTTAAGTACTGCATTTTTTCTGTGTCACTCAATGATTTATCTTCGTGTATTATCTTCAAGAATAAGTCATAAAACGAACTCCATGACTCATAAGTGCCATTAAACGTCGGAATTACTATTTTTGGCAACTTAATCGATGTTTTATGATCGCTGTTTGATGGTTTTTTACTCATAGTTGCGGCCAATTTTTCAATAACAAGCTCAAATTCCGTCTGTGTCTTTTCAAACATATTTTCTTGAAAATAACTGTGGTCAACGGTGCTATCTTCCATTAGGATTAACAAATGTGTTTCTTCAATCTCTTGCCATTGTTTTTGTAAAGTTGCTAGTAGAGATTCTAAGTACCAATCCGCCTTGCCCTCAACAATGGATTGATTTGCTGACTGCAGTTTTTTTTGCATCTGATTGATACGAAATAATTGTATAAATATTTTCGGTGAACTGACCACTTTTTCTTCTTGGGGTTCTATGTCTTCTGGCTCATAAATTTGGTTTAGTAATTGTAATCGCCTCTCACACTTCAATAGGTAATCAATAGCTTGCGCGTACTGTTTTTTAATAGAATCGTAGTAGTTAGTAGTGATGTATTTGTGATCACACAACGCATCCTGGTCTTCTAGTCTTGAATGGTTATTGGTCGTTCTTGTAAATATGTCTGTGAGTCGAGCTCTCCTTTCCGTGATGTACTTCAAAGTTTTCCGTGTTGCGGAATCTTTCTTGATGTTAGCGAATATTTGTCTTATTTCATTGTAGTCCGCTTCTTGGCTTCTTATGGTTTCATTAATTTCTTGTATGTCCATTTTTCTAACTGCCCTATCCTATCCCTAACGAACTGTTTCTACGACACTTAGTTGCAATCTTTGCCCTCGATACGGTATGTGCGACTTCTCAAAACACCGGTGAGACCCGCTTGTGGAGAGGCCGGTTCCCGATCCGCTACCGTACGAACGACAACTAAGTTAGTCAGTCCTTCAACATACAACAAAACAGGCGCTTATTGAGTACGCAAGCTTGAAGTACGTTAAAGTGTATGTCAGTAAGTGCTATCCTACAGGAACAAATGAACAAATCCCCCTGGTTCTTAAAATAAGCTCGAAGGACCAAATGTACCTACCCAGGCTTACAGCTCGTGGCGGCCGTTATCCTAAATACGTACAGTATGGCTACGTTTGAACTAACAGAGCCTGTGGTTACCTAAGACCCCGCTGACTACAAACCTAGCCTTCTAACAATCACCTAGTACCCTAGCTTCCCTAACGCCCTAGCCTACCATACAAACCAGACCGAACGTAGGTTACGTCGGTTTTGACGTACGGGATGTCTGTCACAGGAGACCTACGGTAACAGACGGAAGTTGGGTAGGAATAGGGGTTCGTGTACGTCGTGCAATGTACACAGGAAAAGGTTTTCCCACTGCCGATCCCACAGACTCATAGGATCGATGACGGCTAAAGGTGTCTTGGCCACAGTGAGAGGAGTTACAGGAGATGAATCAAAATCGACTCCAGCTTGATGACTAGTTTATTACAATAATTAACTTTATTATATACAAATTTTGTGGTAAATACACATTGATGCCTATTTACATGTGTGTTGTGTGTGTATCGAGCCGATGCAGCGAAAATCTCAGTAGGCCACTTCCCAGTGCTGACGGTGTGCCGGTGTTGCCGGCGCGTGTAACGAATGTATGTCGCTCTTAATGTTGACGCTGTGATTTTTTGCTGGCGCGTGTAGTAGATGTATGTTCAAGGTTGAACACTCTCTTATAGAAAGCAAGCCAGATATTTTCATTTCTATTTCGCATTGAACAATGTGATGTCGCGACGATTATTTTTGTTGAGTGTATACAGGTTTTTTGAACATAATAAATAATAAGAAATAAATTCGTTCCATCCGGGTGTCCCTTGACACCTCTCAAGTTTTTTTTATTTATAAAAATATTAATAAACAATCATATTAAGAGGCACACATCATAATAATATAAGATTTTGTTTTGAAGAATTTACTTTTGCATTTAAATTTTTACTTTATTTATATAATTATGACATATAATTTATTAGTATTACCATATAGGTAATACTAATAATACTAAATTCAACTTCAACCTAACCTAACCTTACGAATTATTCTTGTTTGTTTATTACGACGTTCATAAAATATGTAACTGTAATTTTCTTCATAATACTTATTTTATTAACAACTAGCTGTGCCTCACGGTTTCACCCGCGTCAAACTTTATAAATCATAGCCTATGTGCTATTCGGATGTATAAGCTATATTGCTACAAATTTCCATCAAAATCCGTTCAGTAGTTTTTCCGTGAAAGAGTAACAAATAACCATCCATACTCACAAACTTTCGTATTTATATATATATTAGCAAGATCACATGTTAAAAGTGAAGTAGGAAATATGGAAGAAAATAACCAAAATATTTCGTTTTGACACGATAATTATGGCAACATCGTTCTAAGTCAAATAATAAAGACTTTTGGCGCCAACGCGGCAAAAGACGCATCAGGGCATTGTTTCATGTTCAAGAACTGGTGTAAATTTAAGTTTTTATGTGTAAATATGGTGGATTTTTAGACATAATATCATGGACAACGTACACAAGTGGAGGAAAGTGCCATATTACCGTGAATTGCGATTTTCTGTGTTGAATCTAAAACTCCATATAAGACTCTAGTAAAGTCTCCACTGCTTTACTGGGGTACGACAAGGACTACGTATGACTTGACTGTATGACAGTTACAAATATATTTTACGGAAGGCTCATAAGCCCGAAGAAGCCAGAGCCGTAAAACTGAATTTAAAAAAAACAATCAAATAATGAAATGAATTTAGTTCTAGCATTCTGAGGCCGTTGTTTTGTTATAGTAATTTTCCTCGTGTTTGTTTAATCCGCGATAATTACAGTGATCTGTGAATTTGAGAGAGTCCGTATTAGATATATTATAATAAAATGTTTAGTACCTATAATTTGAATTTTTATAGGTACTAAACATATTTGAAATACCAAATATATTTGACGGCCCTGTTTTCGTGGTTGGTAGATACGCTGCCTTTCACGCCGTAGGTCGTGGGTTCGATTCCCACCCGGGACAGATATTTGTGTGCATGAGCATGTCTGTTTGTCCTGAGTCTGGGTGTAAATTATCTATATAATTATGTATTTACAAAAAAATAGTATATGTAGTATCTGATTTCCATAGTACAAGCTCCGCTTAGTTTGGGATCAGATGACCGTGTGTAAATAATGTCCCAGGATATTATTAATTATTATAATTACATTTATTATAATGTTGTATACCTACTATGAAGCTAGGTTCATGACCTAGTTACCGCATTTCGCGGAGAAATATAATGAAATGGAAAAAAAACAGATTAAGGTTTTAAAATTGAGCTTTCAACTAAGCCACATTTCATAGCGCCAAAATAACTTTTATAGCGATACAAACTTTCAGTCGCTTGGGCGTTCTCCTTTCCGTAAAGTTTATTTGAAATCCCACAGGAACCCAACGTTTTTCCGGAATAAAAAGTATCCTAAGAATGTATTAAATATCTGTGTGACAAATTTTATTCGGATCCGTTAAGATAAGAGTATATTTGTGTAATTGATCAAATTTACAAAGTTTCATATTTATATATAGAAGTTGGACTAAAGACTCTGATGTTAAATGACCAGCGCAGCCTTTGGAAGTCTCAATAAATATATATTATCCTTTTTCAAGATCCTCGTGCGTTTTTAGGTATTTTAGGTAACAGAGAATTCTTCTCATAATTTCAAAGTTCTTGTCGATGAGTACAGACACCAGCACACACAGCTACCTCAATGTGTCAAATTTATTTTATTGATATTCTACTTTATCATACACAAGCATAATGTTTACTTTCAATTGGGTAAAGAACAATGTCCATTTTTCACCTGACTTTGTATAGAAATGAAATAAATCTTAAAATTCAGCTTATTGAATTGTAAATTAATTACGCTTATTACAATGTTAAAAGAAACGCAGGAAAAAAATATATTTTAATATTTCTCTACGTCCAGGATAAACGTATTAACATATTTTGAACGCATCTCAACAGTATCTCTATGTAGTCTGATCTCAACTCACACTTTTCTAGGACGTTCCATTTTACATACTGCTACTAGGCGTTATCCAACTTGGTTTCTGAGTTTTATAGATTATTTCACGTTTTATTTTCAAGTATTTCCATACAAATAAGTATTTTAAAAGTACAGATTAATTATAAATAACATAATAAATAAATACATTAATCATGCAGTATGTCATTAAGTGTGCACAAGTGAAACGGATATTTTTGACATTTAACAAAAAAATTACATTTTAGACCATAGCTAAGTAAGTGTTCTTAAATAAACTTCGAGCGTTGATGATAGGTTCTAGCACATTAATTTATTTCTTTATTTTATATTTGGTAAATGATAAAACCTAACTAGACAGTTCTATTATTTATAATTACCTGTTTCTTACCAAAGCAAGCAAAGGCCGCCTGCATTATGCCAAGAAAAGTAAAATTAATATTTTCTTGACTTCGTAGCATTTATATCGTAAAAATTACTTCATGACATTATTTTCTAAACTTACAGGTAGCATTTCTGCTAAACCTTATAACTATACATACATTTTCACTATCAGGTTTTTAAATGTATGGAAGGTGGGCATTGTTCTTTGACAGATTGGAGTAGCTTGATGTGCTGGCGTCTGTATAAAAAAAAATATTCAAACCTAAGAAATCATACATTTAATCGTCTGGCGAAATCATTGTCTTCACGATTCACGGTAGACCAGCAGTTTAAATTTACGAGTTACCTTTCTAACACCCTTCAGTCGTACGCACGGCTACATATCAAGCTATACATCTATACATATAATAAAATCGTAGGAAAGTCAAAACTGTACATTGAATATTTCTTTTAAAGGATACTTGGAGCGTGATCTACAGTCGATATCGAAGCCAAAAATATAGTTTTTAGAATTTTTGTCTGTTTATCTGTTTTTCTGTATGTATGTCCAAGCTAAACTCAAAAAATACTGCATGGATTTACTTCAAATTTTGCATGAATATTACTAAGAGGCCGGGTCAACATATAGGCTACATATGTTATGCTATTACCTATGGGGGAGAAGCTGTGATAATTTATAAAGTTTAACGCGGGTAAAATCTGTCATTGTTTTGAAATCCCATACAACGCGACATCAGCTTATATTGGAAACTAGCTGTGCCCCGCGGTTTTACCCTCGTCCAACTTTATAAATGATCACAGCTCCTCCCCCGTAAATGATAGCGTGATAATATGTAGCCTATAATAATATGTTGACTCGACCTCTTAGTGATATTCATGCAAAATTTTAAGTAAATCCAAGCAGTACTTTTTGAGTTTAGCTCGGACATACATACAAACACACAGACAAAAATTCTAAAAACTATATTTTTGGCTTCGATATCGATTGTAGATCACGCCCCAAGTATCCTTTTTAAAAAATATTCAATGTACAGTTTTGACTTTCCTACGATTTTGTTATACCTATGTATAGATGTATAGCTTGATGTGTAGCCATGTCTACCATCGAAACATCAGATTCGCAGATAGCCAGATACTTTAATCGGACCGTAAGTAATCGGCGAGGTTAAGCAACTATCGGCGCGGTCAGTACATAAATGTTGGTCTCGGTTGTATTCATTAGACAACAGTCGATAAGCCGAAGTCTACGGGATGGCTTGAACACCTTTGACACTAAGGTAACCACTGCCCATACGATAAGCAAACATTTGATTTCTATTCCATCATAGAAATGTACAGCCGCCGCACAACAAGCCCCAATCTGTAAATTTTCCCCAATTGAAAGTGAACCTTATGCCTATGTGATAAAGTTGAAAATCTATAAACGAAATTTGACAGATTAGGGTAGGTGGATGTGCTGGCATCTAGCGTCTGTACATGGCACTCAGTTACAATTAAAATTAAACTTATAAGGATAAATAAAAAAACAAAAATTGTTACAGTAATTTAAAAGTAATAATAAATATTTCGTATATGTATCATTCACATGATTGATTCGACATTAGAAAAACATTACAGTGCTTTTATCGATAATAGACATTTGCAAAATGTTTGAGGCATTGGATACCTCAGATTTTTACCTTTTTCGAACCACTTTCCGGAAAAACGACGGAAGCTTAATTTATATAGCCCGTTATTGAATTTAGCAGTTTTAGGGTGGCGAGAATTATACTAAGAGAGGTAGGGCACAGCGTTCATTCGCTCAAAGAGCAGCCCAACTCGGGAAGTACCTCCACCTTACATAAGACATTCCTTAATAATAACATTAATAACTTAATGTTCTGTTTCTGAATATGAGTAAGGTCGCCAGAGCTCATAGGGGTGGAGGTGGGGAGGGTCTGCAACAATTCTTTGCGGACTCTTTTGAAGGCCGGCAACGCACCCGCGACTCCTCTGGTGTTGCGAGTGTCCATGGGCGGCGGTGATCACCATCAGGTGACCCACTTGCTCGTTTGTCGCCCTCTTATATACAACATGTAACATAATTAACGCACATCCTGAAAATAGTTTGTTCAGAATCGTTTACTGAATCGATTTATATGATTTTTAATATAGGTAATTATTTATTCCAAAATAATTAAAACTACGGAAATTATTGTCATATTAACCCTGTACCATCAAAACAAATTGAAATGGACCGTAAGTCAAAGTAATAAGTTTTATTTGTATTTATACAAATACCATCATTCAATACAAAATAAAGAAAAATAAACTTTATTCCAAGAAACTAATTTCGTAAATAACAATGCATATACATCTTAAATTAAAAATTCAGTGTATGTATTATGATTTCAATATTAATATTGTAATTGGGGTGTCTGAGGGTGTGCGTTAATTACGTTACATGTTGTATATATATAATGCGCTAATATTTAAGTAATAGAGTTACCTAAATATTTTTTGTATAAATAAATAACTAATAAATAAAAAAGGTTTTTATTCACGTAGACTTTAAAAAAGCGCTTGTAAATAGTCAGAACATGTTTGTAGTAATATAGTAGTATACATTATTATTTCTAGTAAAATTTATTTTATTATAGCATTGATATTTAGCTAGCTCGTATCAAGTTATTGTCAAGAGATAATGTTTAATTATCTAGTTTAAGTCTAATATTTTACTACATAATATTTTCTATGGTTCTGTCTATGTTAAGGTATTATTATTATGACGGACCTTGTGTTAATAACATACTTCATTAGATGGACTTAGATGTATAAAAATAAATTACACACTCCCGCTACAATAACATTCAAATCTTAAGTGAGGAATGTAAGCATGATTCATCGAGGAGGGACAAGGATTGGCAACGTATGAATGATGCCGTGTACGTCATAAGCATCATAGACCACGGTAACCACTTACTATGAGGTAGGACGTATGATTTTAATTCGTCTTGGTTGTATAAAAAAAAATAAGTAATCTTTAGTGTCGATATATTATTATGACTTTTCAGAACTGCCTGAAATAAAAAACCGGCCAAGTGCGAGGCGGACTCGCCTATGAAGGGTTCCGTAACAGTTAGTGTTACAGTTGATTAAATGAAAGGTAAATTGCGGATTCTAAAACTATTTTTTTCTAAACTATTCAGTTTAGAAAAAAATATACACTCGCGAGCAACCAAATCGACTCAAGCCTTGTCGGCGCACACATACATTGATACAACTAAAATCATGAATGGAAATTATTAAAATGATATGTCATTCGAAAGCTTAAGATGTCAGCTTTAATTTGATATCATTATCATTGAAATCCATCCATCATTTTTGAAATAAATGATGTCTGAATGCAAGAGTAGGAAAAACGGGAATTTAGGAAAAAGGGTATGTGTCTCGTATTTGACAAATTAAACAAAAAAAATTAAAAATAAAATTATTTTATTTAAATCAGTATTTCGTATTGCCCCCTCTAGCCCTAATTACATCCCGCAGTCTGTTTTTCATGGACCTTATCAATTTTTTGACATTTTCTTGAGGAATGCCGTCCCACTCCTCTAATAATGCTGTCTTTAGCTCGTCTACGCTTGAAGGGACTGGATTTCTGGCCCGAACTCTTCTTTTAAGCTCGTCCCATAAGTGCTCGATGGGATTCATGTCAGGACTGAGCGCAGGCCAGTCCATCGTGCGTAATTCGACCTCTTGCAGAAACTGTCGAGTGACTCGTGCCGTGTGGCAGCGGGCATTGTCGTGCATTAACACGAAGTCTTCACCGACAAACCCTGCGTAGGGCACAACATGATCCAGTAGAATGTCGGTGATGTACCGATCAGCTGTTAGCCCGCCTCCTCGGCCGCCCCCAGGCACGAAAACAAGTTCGGTTTTTCCCTCTAAAGAGATACCAGCCCACATCATGCAGGAACCGCCGCCATATGCCACTGTTTCAGCGAAACAACATTGGGCAAATCGTTCTCCCGGACGCCTGTAGACTCGGCCTCTCCTGTCACTGCCATGCAGACACATTCTGCACTCATCAGTAAACAGGACCGATCGCCATTACGCAACGCTCCAATTGAGATGCTCTCGAGCAAATTGAAGGCGCGCTTGTCGGTGGCCTGCAGTCAACTTAGGGCCCGTCGCAGGTCTTTTTGGCGTCAAGTTGGCTTCCTTCAAGCGTCTTCTCACTGTCCACTCGCTGACAGCCACTTGTCGTACACGTCTCAGTTCTTGCTGCACATCAACGCCCGTAAGGTGTCGATTGCGCAGCGAGGTTGAGACAATGAAGCGGTCGTCTCTCTCTGAAGTGCACCGGTGGCGGCTCGTTCTTGGTCTCCGATTGAAGGCACCAGTCTCTTGGAACCGTCTGTATACTCGGGATACAGAAGACTGGCTCAAGTGGAGCTGGGCAGCGATTGCTCGCTGACTTAACCCTTGTTGCAACAAGGCAACAACTTGAGCGGCTTCTTCTGGTGTGGTATCCATGGGTTAGCGAAAACAAGGAATGCAATTTACGGAGATGTGTACCGGTCAACCTGTAACAAGCAACTGATAAGATAAACCGGAAGTGGGGGGTTTTATAGCGGGAGCAGGTAGCGCAAGTCGTGGATTCCTAAAGAGGTAATTTACGCTGACGGCCAATTAAAATGTGTCAATAAATCAGCGCTTAGTTTTTTTTAAGGTATTGATGTTAATTGAAAGCCTAATTCTTCAGCTTTCGAATGACATATCACTTTTGTAATTACCATTTATCGTTTTAGGAAAATCAATGTATATGTGCGCCGTCTAGGCTTGAGTCGATTTGGTTGCTCGCGAGTGTATATTAGATACCTCAATATCATTTTTGAAGACCTATCCATAGATATGTGGGATATAGTATGGTATGGGTACGATGAAAAAAAAATGGAGTTTCAGTTCTATGTATGGGGAACCCCCAAAATTATTGTCCTTTTTCTATTTTTGTGTGAATCCTAAGGCGGTTCACAGAATACATCTACTTATCAAGTTTCAACAGTACAGCGCTCGTATAGTTTTGGAAAAAAGTGGCTGTGACATACGAACGGACAGACAGACAGACAGACATGACGAATCTATAAGGGTTCCGTTTTTTTGCCATTTGGCTACGGAACCCTAAAAACGGTTCTTTACAACTCGTTTCGTTATATTTAGTTCGTTATATATAATTTGGGAGTTCTCAGCGCCTTGACATAGACTTATTGTATAGTATTAACAGCACCATAGCTATAGTCTATCCTATACGGTTGGCAGTAAAATAAACTACTAAAATGTAGGTTGACTTGTAATATTTGCTTATCCATTACAAATACGCAAGTATGTAGTTGTATTTACTCGAGCAAAGTGATGTGGTACTAAAATGTGACCTCTATAAAACTGATCACATAATAACATCTCTAGGCGTGTTGCGTGGGTTCCTTTATGAGGCTCGATGGAGAAATAACTAAGTAACTATTTTACTTTTTATAATATATATAAGATGTAGTTATGGCTTTGTGTCCAAGTGTTGTAAACAGTCTAGTCTGCACCGACCGAACAGCTATTTGTGTAATAATTGTTTATTTTCAACTTCAACTATATATGGTATGCTGAGATGGTTTGGCCATTTAGAAAGGATGAATGAAAGAAGTTTAACAAAAGAAGTATACTTGGCCTGTGTGAATGGTACAACCGGAAGGGGAAGACCTCGTAGAATCTAAAAATATTCTCTGATCAAATCGGAGACGTACTTAAGAAAGGTCAGGTCAGAAGTACCCTAAACCGGCGAGCATGTATGAAGAATATAATGTCAGTAAACGAAGCGAAAGAGGTATGTAAGGATCGTGACAAATGGAAGTCCGTTGTCTCTGCCTACCCCTCTGGGAAACAGGCGTGAGCCTATGTATGTATGTATGTTCTACTTCAACTTTTTTTATGCCTACCGATTTGAAATAATTTAGAGAGGAATAATAAATGAAATATAATTTATTTATTATACGACACAAATCCTTCTAATGTTTGTTACTCTTTCACGCATAACTATGGAACAGCTTTTGATGAAACTTTGCGTAACGCGAGTGAAACCGCCGGGCACAGCTCGTATTATAATATAGAACGCAAGTTAACAAATTAGTTATAACATGTACACAGGCGAGCTTAAGTCAATTATAAGTCCTCCATTCCTCTATCAAACCTAGTCAGAGTTTGACTTGTGTTAAGAACTGTAAACAACCACCATAGCCTAGTTGGTAGTGCTCCTGCCTACGAAGCTGGTGGTCCTGGGTTTGAATCCCGGTAAGTGCAAATATTTGTGTGATGAGCACGAATATTTGTTTCTGAGTCATGGATGTTTTCTATGTATTTAAGTATTTATCTATCTATATAAGTATGTATATCGTCGCCTGGTACCCATAGAACAAGCTTTGCTTAGTTTGGGGCTAGGATGATCTGTGTGACATTGTCCCTAGATATTATTATATTATATATTATATTGCAATGTAACTTTTTTTTCTATCCATCTGCAACCAGCCTTATAGCCTTAATCATATTGTTTGTTCCTGTTGTTTTTATCCCGATGTATGTTGTTTTTTTTTTACTTTTAAAGACAACGCCCGCTCTAGGGTATCTAATCTGTCGCGGGGTACTTTACAAACTTATAATAGACCGACAAAAACGACATCCGGACTCCGAACAACTATTTATGGGTTACACAAATAGTTGTCCGGCGCGGGAAACGAACCCGCGACACGAAGCTGTGGCTTAGCCGCTGCGCCACACGTGCAGTCACTTAAAAAATCTGCATAATTTTGGAGCGTCTTTAAGCTCCAGCAATCACAATAAGAAGTTAAGTTTACTTCTCGTTGTGCACAGTAAAAAAAATGTGAGCCGTCACGGGACGCCTGGCAGATGTGAAACATCGACATTATTTTGTAAAAGTAATATGCAGAAGTCGAAGTCGAAGTCGAAGTCGAAGTCGATGTCGAAGTCGAAGTATAAGTCGCAGTCGAAGTCAAAGTCGAAGTCATGTCGAAGTCGAAGTCGAAGACGAAGTCGAAGTCGAAGTCGAAGTATAAGTCGCAGTCGAAGTCGAAGTCGAAGTATAAGTCGCAGTCGAAGTCAAAGTCGAAGTCAAGTCGAAGTCCAAGTAGAAGTCGAAGTCAAAGTCGAAAAGAACATATTGTGACAGGAACTAAAAAAAAAAAAAACCACGGCATGCGTCGCCACGCCAGAAATCTGTTTTACGTGCGGCTATAGATGTTTCACATCAAAAGTCTTATTATGCTTTCCGAAGGAAACCACTGTTGTAGGTTTAATAATAATAATAATATAATATAATAATAATAATAATATCTAGGGACAATGTCACACAGATCATCCTAGCCCCAAACTAAGCAAAGATTGTACTATGGGTACCAGGCGACGATATACATACTTATATAGATAGATAAATACTTAAATACATAGAAAACATCCATGACTCAGAAACAAATATTCATGCTCATCACACAAATATTTGCACTTACCGGGATTCGAACCCAGGACCACCAGCTTCGTAGGCAGGAGCACTACCAACTACGTCCGGTCGGACGGCCGTCAAGGCTAGCCATGGGTAGGCGTAACTGCAGGTGGTGTCTGGGCTGGCGCCGTGTGCCGGTCTGCAGACGAAGGCGCGCGCCGTACTGGACATTGGGCTGTCCAGTATCGGTTCGCGTTGGAGGTCTCGCAGATTGGCATAATCCCATGGCTATACCGCCCAATATCCCTGGTGCTTGTAAAGCATCCCCTTTGAGGGCTCGGTGGAGGGTGGGGAATTGGGTTGGTGAACGCCATTTTGTGTACTATATGGATCCTAAAAGAGGAAATAAAATAGCCCAACCAATAGTTAAGGTCATCGCCTTAACTCAGGAGGAGATAGCGGGTGTGCCAGGTAAGGTGCACCCCGTAGCAGAAAAGGAGACGGCAGCAAAGGCTGCATCTAAGAAGAAGACAGTGGGGAAGGTCAGGGGGTCCTTTTCTCGCCCGGCCACTCCGGCAGCTGGAACGTCGAGGGAAGAAGCCGCGGGCACGGAGAGCGATAGCTCCCTTAGGTCCGCGGTGTCAATGGAGTCCCTGGATAGCCGAGTGGATACTCCGGGTGGGAAACGCCGGATCACCGCGGGACAGGGTGGGCGTCCAGTGAAGGCGCCCAAATTAAGGAGCACTAGCGAGAGCTTACTGGAGCTGGAGAACCAGAGGCTGCGCTCCCAGCTGGCCTCCCTGGAGGCGCGTGTGGCCGCCATGTCGGCGGAGATAGCGGAGCTTCGTCGGGGTGAAGTTGCAAATTTTTCGCCTCTGATGCCTCCATCCCGGCCGTCGGATCCTGCTCCGCAATCGCCGCCGACGTTGAGATCGTCTCCGCCACCAGCACCGGTTGTCTGCGCTCCAGCATTGCCACATCCGGCCTCGGCAACACAGAGGAGCAATTTGAAAGCTCCTCCTTCGGTTCGTGCCCGGGAAGATCAGGCCTCTCCAGAAGAGAGGTTTGCGGCCATAATGGACCGCAAAATTAGAGAAATGGGGCGCATCTGGGACCAACGTCTGGTCCAGATGCGCCAGGAGGTCATGGCGGAGATCTTCCCGGGCAGGGCCATTCGCCCGCCGCTCGCTGGGAGCGCAGCACCGCCCCGGTTGCCACCCATCGCGAAAGCCGCGACGGGCGGAAAGCGGGGTGGCCCGCGTCTGAGACAACGGGCTGCCGCTGCGGAGGCTGCTGCGGCTCGAGCTGCAACGATGCCGGAGCGGTCAGCGCCACCGCCACCCACCGAGGGCACATGGGCCCAGGTGGTGGGCCGAAAGGCTAGGGCCAAAGCTGCCCGATTGAGTCAGCCACCGCCGCCTCCGCCTCCAAAGAGGCCGATAGCACTGCCGCGACCTCCACCAACCGCGGCAGTGACTATTAACCTGCCATCGACCTCGGCCACTACCATGGCTGAGGTCATGAAAATGGCAAGGACCAAGGTCCAATTGAAAGACCTTGGCCTAGAAGCGGGCCTGCGCCCTAAGAGGGCTTTGACCGGGGGTCGCATTTTGAGAATACCCGGTCCAGAGGGATCCGCGAAGGCGGAGGCCCTCACATCTCGCCTTAAGGAAGCCTTGGCTGAGACGGGTGCAGTGGTGGCGCACCCTGTGGTGATGGGGGAGCTCCGGGTGCTAGACCTGGACGACTCCACCGACCCCACTGAGGTAGCTGAAACAATAGCCACGACGGGAGGTTGCGCCGTCGCCGACGTAAAGGTCGGCGAAATTCGTTATTCCCCGTCGGGCTTAGGTTCGGTGTGGGTTCGGTGCCCACTAGTGGCCGCCCGCAAATTAGCGATAGTCGGCCGAGCACTAGTGGGCTGGATGTCGGTCCGGGTGGTAGCGCTTCCGCCCAGAGCTCTTCAATGTTAGATAGATAGATAGATAGATAACTCTTTATTGTACACCAAGTAAAATACAATATAAAGAACAAGGATGCATTACAGAAATGTACAATTGGCGGCCTTATCACTAAATGTGATCTCTTCCAGACAACCTAGGCAGGGATTGGAGTATGGAATAAAAAGAGTTGCGGTAGTTGTCAGTGTACACAAATGATGACATGGTACGCACTGGTACCATGACTAAAACAGTGAACTTAATACGCTACAAACTTATACTTAACTTACATATTATATATCATCTATACTATATATAACTATATACATATATAAATATAAAAAAATATATATATATATATATATTCTTGAAAATTATAACCATAATGTACACAAGAGCTATTTTTTATGCTGAAGTTCTAGACCAATTAAAAGTAATCAATTTGTACTTTGTTGAAGAGACAAGTAGTGTTCTTTCACAAGATTCTGAAACTGTCGTAGTGATTTTGCTTGACGAATTACTAATGGCAGTGCATTCCACAGACGGGCACCTTGCACAGCAAACGATTTGTCAAAAAATATTGAGGAATGCTCTGGCATTTTTAATCGTAGATTTTGCGATGATCTTAGTAATCTTGAATGTGACTCGTAAAGGAAAGAAAAGCGATCTTTAAGATAAGAGGGAGTAGAAGGAATAAACAATACATTGTATAGAAGTGACAGAATATGAGCATTCCGGCGAAAGCGAATGGGCAGCCACTTGAGCTTATTGCGAAATTCCGTGACATGATCATATTTACGTAGACCAAATATGAATCTTATACAGACGTTCTGGAGACGCTCAAGTTTATCAAGCTGGGCCTCGGTAAGATCAAGATAGCTGACATCTGCGTAATCTAGTATTGGAAGAAGAAGGGATTGAGCAAGCGCAATTTTGGTGCTAGTTGGGAGAAAGTTTTTAAATCTTCGCAAGGATCCAATCGACGCAAATATTTTGCGACTGACGTATTGAAGCTGAGGGCCCCAGGAGAGGCAGTTGTCCAAGTATATGCCCAAATTTTTTACTTCGCGACATAGCGGCAAAATATTGCTACCAAAACGAAGTTGTGGAAGTTGAGACCAAGACACTTTAGCTATCATCCTCGAACTGCCAACAACAATGACCTGGGTCTTCTGAGGGTTAATAAGTAATCCGTGCGCACGACTCCATTCACTGATAGTAACCAGATCAGTATTGATATTGCTAACAGCTTCTGCCAGCCTATTTAAAGGAGCCTGGTTGTAAATCTGAAGATCGTCTGCGTAAAGGTGGTAGGAAGAAAGAAGGCTTTTTGAAATGGAATTTATAAAAATTGCGAATAGTAATGGAGATAAAACGCCACCCTGAGGCACGCCTGCAATAGTATTGCACCAGGAAGAACATAAATTCTCGATACGAACACACTGCCGGCGGCCAGACAGGTAACTACGAAACCAGTCAATAACTGTTGGAGATACGTTAAGAGAGCGTATTATCCCCAGTAACACATCAAAATCCACAGTATTAAACGCATTACTAAAATCGAGCAGTGCAAGCGCTGTTAAATGACCACGTTCTAACCCGGCTCTAATGTCATCCGTAATATGAACCAAGGCAGAGGTTGTACTATGGCCAGGACGAAAACCAGACTGGAAGGGATTAAGAAGATTATTTTTCGTGAGAAAGCTACTTAGTTGGTTGTGGACAAGGCGTTCAAGGACTTTGGAAAGGAAAGGCAAGATAGAAATTGGGCGATAGTCAGAAAAGGATGCTGGGTTGGCCTTCTTTGGAAGGGGAGTAATTTGTGCATCTTTCCATATTACTGGAAAGACGCCGCAGCTTAAAGATGAATTTAGGATGTGGGTAATGGCAGGAAGAATTTCGTCAAGGATAGGAAGGATCATATTACGGGTGATATTGTCATTGCCTACTGCGTTAGATGTAATGGATAGAATGCTCTTCCTAACGTCACAATCAGACAACTGACTAAGAGAAAAGGGAGAGTAGCTGGGACAGGGAACTGATGAAAGGTCACGTAAAGTGTTTAATTTGGTTGCCCTGTCGAAATTGGGCGAAGTAGTGAAATGCTTATTAAGTAAATTAATATCTAAATTGTTAGGAGTAGCATCATTTCGAGCTTTCCCAATTCCCAATGACCGCAGAAATTTCCATATTTTTGCTGGATCTCCATTCTCAACCGAGTTATGGATGTGTTGGCGTTGTGAATACCTACACACCTTATTGCAGCGATTTCGAAGAGAAATTTTACGATCACCGTAGCCTAGTTGGTAGTGCTCCTGCCTACGAAGCTGGTGGTCCTGGGTTCGAATCCCGGTAAGTGCAAATATTTGTGTGATGAGCACGAATATTTGTTTCTGAGTCATGGATGTTTTCTATGTATATAAGTATTTATCTATCTATATAAGTATGTATATAGTCGCCTGGTACCCATAGTACAAGCTTTGCTTAGTTTGGGGCTAGGATGATCTGTGTGACATTGTCCCCAGATATTATTATTATAGAAAAAAAAAAAAAAAAAAAAAAAAAAAAAAAAAAAAAAAATATATTTATGGCGATTCAGATCGTTAGGCCTACTCGCATACCGTGACTTAGCTGCCGCTTTCTTAGCTAAAAGAATTTTCATTTCCGATGTTAGCCAAGGTGCGGGGAGATGCTTAACTTTTATTTTACGCAATGGGGCATGCACATCGTATAATCCAATAATACTGGTGTTGAACATCATGACTTTCTCGTCGACCGAATCAGCAGCAAACAGAGGAGCCCAGTCAATGCTGCCAGCATCCGCTCGAAGACAATCCAAATCTATACCACCAAAATTGCGTTGCAAAATTATTTTAGATTTGGCCTTAGGAAGGCGAATTTTGTAAGAAAGGAAAAGTAGGTCATGGTAAGAGAAAGCATCAGCTATGCACTGTCCGTGCTTAGCGACGTGGTCTTTCGAAGAGACAAGAACATGATCAAGGAGGGAAGGAGTACAATTTGGAAAATGATGAGTGGCGTTGAGAGGAAGGATAGATAGGTTACTAGATTCCGCAGCAGAAATAAGGGATGAAGAACGAGAGTCATTCTTCAACAAACAGGTGTTGAAGTCACCCATCACAATTGTATGGCTATAAGAAGGTGAGAAAGTTACTAGTAATTTTTCAAAAGAAGAGAAAAAATTAATCCTAAGAGAGGGACAATAGTACACGCCTAGCAAGACTTTAGTGTGGTGAAGCTCAATTTCGAGAAAAAGATGCTCACCAGCACTTGCAGGTGGCGGCTGCGAGGACATACTTAGGATAGAATATTTAAAATTATTACGTAGGTATATGGCAACTCCACCACCTCCTGAACCAGTTCGATCATTTCTGATCAACTGAAAATCAGGAAGTGAGTAAGAGGCAGAAGGGAGACAAGGTTTTAGCCAAGACTCGGAAACGAGGATGGCATGGATATTTTTGCATTGAAAATTTGCCAGCATATCGGGGAAATGAGCCGGAATACTTTGGGCATTAATATGAATCACATTGAAGTTCCCAAGAACATCAGAAAAAATACATTCAAGATTGTCAGCGAGCGATGGTATACTAACAAAACTGTCATCACCACTACTAACCGAAAAGAAATCTTGATCAGTATCAGCATCTTCAGCATCAGTCATATAATATATATATATACAAATATAAATAAATATGCTAATAAATAATTTTAACGACTAAACTTATATGCACTAATCTACACTCAATACCCGCCAGTGCAGTGCTAAATACATTTGGATCACACCATCTGAGGCATTAATAGAAATAATAATAAAAACAAAAGAAATACAAAAGTATGACTAACCAGCTAAACATATTTCAATTAAAAACTATAAAATATAGTATAAAACTATTATAATAGTTTTATACTATTATAATAGTTTATAGTTATAGTTTTAATTCATGATAAAAGCCCAAAATATATATTATCTTATACTTAAGAATAACATCAATTTTAAAAATAAAAGGCTTCAAATGGCTTAATGCGTATTGGACATAGAGAAAAGGAGAAATAAATTAACTCTAAAATAAATACTTACCAAGAAAATTTGTATATTTTTGTATCAATAGACTGCAATAATAATAAGATGAGATATAATATATTATTCAATATTACGGAGAAACCGAACATTACCCTAACAGACTATTTCCTAAGTTTCAGATACTTCTACTTTTCTTGACACTTCGATAAAAACCTGCAGTTAATGCTCCTTTTCTTGATGCCCCATAGATATTTGTTGTCAAAGAGAATATAAGAAACAAGACTTCTTGTCACCACGTAGTTTGTTATAGACTCTTTGGTTGCTGTACAATAAGTAATCATGAGAACTGAGACTTAACCTATAAATGCCTATAATATATAATAGTAATCAATGACTAAACAACAAGAAGGTGTCTTCTTGTGTATTTATAATATAAAGCAAGCCTTTTAAAACTAAATATAGATAACATAAGATATGAATAAAAAGATATATCACTCACACAATAAGTGATTATGTTCAAAACATGTTGCACTACACACCGGATTGTCAGAGTACTGGGCTTCATTTCTTTGTGGCAGCTCCTCGTTTAGGCCTAGCTGCTGCTGTGATAGCCTTGTTAGTTGAGGTGCTCTCCTTCGTGATGTCGTCCGGCATCGCAGCCAGTGCGATCTTATTGAGTTCCTCCATTGTTACGACCTTGTGTGTTTGGCTAGTTGAAGCTTGGATATATATAATGCCATGGCGACTCCAGCAGCTTGAAACTCCCCAACGCTGGCGCGCAGTCATGAAGACCTCATGCCTGGACTTAGTTAAGAACTCTGAAATTGTGACTCCACTACCTTTAAACTTTGTTTTGCCAAACCACACACTATCATGAGCTTGGTAACTTGTAAATTCCATCAGTATTGGCCTGGGTCTGTCAGAAGTTGGAGCACGGCCCAGACGATGTGAACGCTGAATATCAGCTTTGGAAAAGTCGGGCAGCTTCAGCTGCTTGGTAATAGTGTTGACTACAACGTGAGTGGTCACCTCCTTCTTCTCCTCTGGAACACCATGGAACAAGAGCATCCTCCGCCTTCCTCGCATCTCCATTTGGTCATTACAACGGACAAGGGCATCCAGTTGTTGTTGAAAGCAGCCAAATGATTCGTAAACGAACTTCTTAAAGGCAGCAAAGTCCGCTGCTAAAGTGACTGCAGTGGCAGGTGTGCTAGGTGTCTTCTGGAGCTCTTCAAAATCATTCATGCGCTTCAAGAGGGTCTCTTTCATGCTTGAGAAAGCTTGCTGCATGGACTCCATTTCAAACAGTGAAGTGTTGTGATGTTGAGATATGAGTTGGACAAAGATAACACTAGACTGGCAGGGTGAGTGTATTAGCTTAACTTTAAGCACATTAGATGTCAGTAATAATAATAAATATTAAAATTAAATTAAATAAATTGAGCAGTAAAATTCAGTACAACTTCTTTACACAACTACCCGCGTCCAAAAAAAGGACCGCTGCCTGGAGAGGGGGCATGTCAGGGCTCGGTGCACCGGGTGCGACCGGAGCGCGTCGTGCTTCGTCTGTGGCCAACAGGGCCACAAGGCGAAGGAATGCACGGCGCGCGCCCCTAATTGCGTGGTGTGTGCCGACCTTGGCAGGCCGGCAAACCATCGCCTGGGCAGCGGTAGGTGTACGCCACCAAAACGAAAGGGAGCGGGACGTCCTGCCACGTCCGCTCATACATCGTCGCGGTCCAACGAACCGGGTTCCGGCCCCGGTGGGGTGTCTATGGAGGTCTAAGAATTCTTTCCCCCCCAACTTATTTTGCAGGGCAACTTGAACCACTGCATCGCTGCGCAAGCTCTTCTTGCGCAGACGATTGCTGAGCGTTCGGTTGCCCTAGCGATAGTGGTGGAGCCTCACTCCGTTCCCGACCACCCTCGTTGGTTCGGGGCGGATGGGGGCCTCGTCGCCATTTACTGGGCAGGGGGGGAACGAGACCCCCATTGCGCACTCCTGGCCAAGGGGCCCGGATTCGTTGTCGTGGAGTGGGGACCAGCAGTCGTGGTGGGCTGCTACATCTCCCCGAATTGCGGCCGCGCAAATTTTGAGGCGTACCTAGACGGGCTAACGAGCCATATTAGCTTTTACCAGTCCCGTCCAGTACTCGTCCTGGGCGATTTTAACGCACACTCTAGTGTGTGGGGCGATGCCCGGGACGACATTCGAGGGGAGTCACTACTGGAATGGGCCGCCGGACTGGACCTCCGTCCTTTAAATCGGGGTTCAGTCAGCACCTGTGTGCGATGGCAGGGGGAGTCGATCGTCGACTTGACGTGGGCGACTCCCTCGGCCATGCACTTGGTCTCGGGGTGGAGAGTTGCGGAGGAAATTGCCACGCTGTCGGATCACCGACACATACTTTTCAGCGTGGCCTTCCGTCCGCCCCGAGGCGGCCCTAACCGCAGTAGTGTTGTCCCACCGCGGCGCTGGTGTCTACGCCGCTTGGACCGCGACATACTGACGGCTGCTGCCGTCGCCATCGCCTGGGGGGTGAGTGAGGGTGGAGAGAGGATCCCGTCCGATCCCAATTCGCAAGCGGGCTGGTTCAGGGGCATCATGTCTCGCATATGCGACACGTCGGCCCCGGATCCGTCCGGGTGACAGACGAGGCTCGCAGTATTGGTGGTCGGCCGAAATCGCGCGACTCCGTTCGGAGTATGTCGCAGCGCGTCGCCGACACCAGCGGGCCCGTCGGAGGAGGCGAGCCGATGCCGAAGAGGATGCCGGAGCGCACAGGGCGTATCAAGTCGCCGTCAAGGCGCTATCCGTTGCGATAGCGGAAGCCAAAGCTCGGTCCTGGAACGAGCTCATCGAGGGACTGGATAGGGACCCATGGGGGCGCCCGTACAAAATGGTACTGGGCAAGCTCAGACCGTGGGTCCCTCCGTTGACGAGTACCCTGGACCCTGAGTTCCTGAGGAGGGTGGTAGACACCCTCTTCCCTAGGGTCCAGGACAGTCCCTCGGACCCTCCGTCACCATCGTACCATGATTGGGACGATCAGTTGGAGGTGTCGGAGGGGGAGTTGGACCGAGCAGTACGGCGACTTGCGGTCCGTAATACCGCCCCTGGCCCGGATGGAATACCGGGCAGGGCGTGGGTTTGCGCCCTGGCAGTCCTGGGGGACCGGATGAGGCAACTGTTCACCAGCTGCCTCCGTAGTGCCGTGTTCCCCACCTGCTGGAAAGAGGCAAGGCTTGTGCTTCTGCAGAAGCCGGGCAGGACCGCCGATTCTCCCTCGGCGTTCCGACCAATCTGCTTGCTGGACGAGGCGGGCAAGCTCTTTGAGCGTGTCATAGCCGCCCGTCTCAGCGAGCATCTGTCGCGCGTTGGCCCCGACTTATCGGACAACCAGTTCGGTTTCCGGCAGGGACGTTCGACGCTGGACGCGATCAACCGCGTCCGCGCCCTGTCGGAGCCCGCCGTTCGGGCGGGGGGGGTGGCGTTGGCGGTGAGCTTAGACATCGTCAACGCCTTCAACTCCGTCCCCTGGCGGGCGATACGGGAGGCACTGGTGCATCATAACGTGCCTCCCTATCTCCGTGGTATAGTCGGGGCATATTTGCGCGACAGGACGATCAAATTCGTCGGTCGGAACGGGATTGAGATCCAGAGGGAGCTCTCCTGCGGGGTTCCTCAGGGGTCCGTGTTGGGACCTCTGCTATGGAGCCTCGCATACGATGCGGTCCTGCGGATAAGCCTCCCTCCCGGAGTTAGCGTCGTCTGCTATGCAGACGACACGCTCGTCATAGCCCGGGAGGTAAGCTTCCAGCGGGCGGTACGGCTCGCCGAACTCGGAGTTGCGTGTGTCGTCGCGGCCATTTTGAGATTGGGCCTTCGGGTAGCGCCTCACAAGACCGAGGCGCTATGGTTCCACGGCTTACGCCGTAGGATGGAACCACCCAATATGTCGATGCGTGTAGGTGACGCAGAGGTCAGGGTGGGGCGGTACATGAAGTACCTGGGCCTCACCCTAGACAGCCGATGGGGCTTCGAGGAGCATTTCGAGCGTCTGGCCCCCCGAGTGCGCCGGGTAACCGGTGCGTTACACCGGCTTTTGCCGAACCTCGGGGGTCCCAGGGAAGAAGTTCGCCGCCTCTACGGAGGTGTCGTGCGATCCATGGTCCTTTGTGGGGCGCCCGTCTGGTCTGAACGCCTGACGGGCGCCTCCCGCTGCAGGGCTATTTTGAATAGCTTGCAGCGTGTGGTGGCCATACGGATTGCACGAGGATACCGGACGGTATCCTTTGAGGCGGCGACACTCCTGGCGCGCTTCCCGCCGTTTGATCTCCTGGCGGCAGTCGACGCGATGGTTTTCACCGAAATCCGCGTCCGCCGGGAGAGCGGTGAGGCGCCAGAGCAGACGCTCATTGCCTATAGGCGGGATGCACACCGGCGCGTACTTACACAGTGGCGCGCACGGCTGGAGTTGCGCCTGAACGCGCGCCAACGTGCCGTCGGTGCTATCCTGCCTCACCTCGAGGCCTGGGTGGGAAGGAAGGGCGGTTACGTCACCTACAGACTGACACAGATACTCACCGGACACGGGTGTTTCGGTGAGTATCTGTGCCGGATCGGCCGAGAAGCGACGACACATTGTCACCATTGCGGGAGCGACCTCGACTCTGCCCAGCATACGCTGGAGGAGTGCCCGGCCTGGGAGGCCGAGAGACGAGTCTTGGTCGCTGAGATCGGACGGGATCTTTCGCCGCCAGCAGTCGTGTGTGCGATGCTGGCTGGCGACTCCACCAAATGGGACGCCGTGGTCTCCTTCTGTGAGGCAGTTTTGCTGCAGAAGGAGGCCGCCGAGCGGGATCGGGAACGAGCCGATCCCGCTCGTAGACGGAGGAGGCGTCGGGGCGGCGGCGGCAGCCGTTAGCCCTACTCCCCTCGGGGTTGCGGTGGCAGTATGAGAAGTGTCCTCTACTGCCGCCACGTGCAAGCAGCTCCGGGAAGACAGCGAACTGTTTGTGGCGCAGTCGCTGTGCCGTACTGGCAGGAGTCGGCAAATGGAGAGAGCAACCCACAGCTCTCCCCGGGTGCGTGTCCCGACCATCTGGGACACGGCGCAAAAGGGGAGCACCGGAGCAGCATACCCGCGTTCCCGGGGCTCTCCGTATCAGGCGCCAGAAGAAGTCCACGGCAGGTTAGGTTTAGTCGGTGCGAGTCCGACATACCCACCCGCAGACACTTTTGCGGGTGGCATGCATTAGCATTCCCCCTGCCTTATCAAAAGAAAAAAAAAAAAAAAAAGGAGCACTACCAACTAGGCTACGGTGACCGTCAATTAATGAAGGAAATCTAGTCGTGGAAAAATTAGTAGTATCACACCACCATACATCAGGGAGACAACATAAAGCCGTTCCAGTATCTGAACTCTGTCTTCTCACTCAGCTCGTCCCATCAAAGCACGCTTGTGTGGGAAACGATGTTGCCCTTTGAGTACTTTCTTGTGCACTATAATAACTTAAGGGTGTTTTTTTTAGAGGTATAGAACTTTAAATTGCAATAAAACAACGATGGATTATTCGATTAACATGAATTTTATTTATTCGAAAGATAATCTTGTGGCATTACATTTTAAATATGATTTCTGGCATATGACCGCCACGACTGGCTCGGATGTAGTCCAATATGGACGTCCAATTTTCGATGACTTTTTCCAACATTTGCGGCCGTTAATCGGCAATAACACGGCGAATGTTGTCTTCCAAATGGTCAAGCGTTTGTGGCTTATCCGCATAAACCAATGACTTTACATAGCCCCACAAAAAGTAGGCCTTGGAGGCGGATCTTGGAGGCCAATTCACAGGTCCAAACCGTGAAATTAGGCGGTCACCAAACGTGGCTTTCAATAAATCGATTGTGGAACGAGCTGTGTGACATGTTGCGCCGTCTTGTTGGAACCACAGCTCCTGGACATCATGGTTGTTCAATTGAGGAATGAAAAAGTTAGTACTCATGGCTCTATACCGATCACCATTGACTGTAACGTTCTGGCCATCATCGTTTTTGAAGAAGTACGGACCAATGATTCCACCAGGCTATAAAGTGCACCAAACAACCAGTTTTTCTGGATGTAACGGTGTTTCGAACACTTGAGGATTAGCTTAACTCCAAATGCGGGAGTTTTGTTTGTTGACGTAGCCATTCAACCAGAAGTGCGCTTCATCGCTAAACAAAATTCGCTTAAGAAAATCGGGAAAAACGGCAATTTCGTTTTGGGCCCATTCAACGAATCTACGCCTTACTTGATGATCGTTTGGCTTAAATTCTGGCACGAGTTGGATTTTGTAAGCACGCAAACCAAGATCCTTCCACAAAATATTCCATAAAGTGGATGGACTCAGATCCAATTCCTGTGCTCGATGGCGGATAGACTCATTCGGGTCTTCCTCAATGCTACGCTCAACAGCAGCAATAGCTTCTTCTGTACGCACCGTACGGCGTCTCTGGGGATGCGAGTTATCCATAAGAGTAAACGTGGTGCGAAAACGTTCCATGGTTAATCGAATTAACTGCTCTGATGGACGATTTTGTCGACGATAAAATGGACGTAGTGCGCGATACACGTATTCCGCACAGAACCATTATTTTCGAAATAAAATTGCACTATTTGCAAGCGTTGTTCAGGCGTGAGTCTATTCATGATGAATTGCCAAACCAAACTGAGAATAAATCACTTGACAGCTGTTCAATCGGTCGCCATCTTGAACAGTAATGCCAACTTAAAGTTCTATACCTCTAAAAAAACACCCATTATAAGTCCGTACCGTCTATGTTGAGATTGCATGGAGCATGTGTAATATTTGAGCCAAAAGAAGGAAAGAAATTAATATATTCTTGACCAACGTAGATATAAATTAAATAAATAAAAATTAAATCAATATAAAAAAAACTACGTGCTTTCGACCACACGACTGAAGTAAGTAGATATGCGAAACGCAATCTCAACCGTAAGTAAGGATAAGTTTTACTTCAATAATATATACTCGTTTTGTAACAACTGGCCTGAAATTGTATATGTCTATATATAGTTGCATCCCTGTGTCACCCAAAGAACTAACTACCAAGAGAGCTGACCAGGAGAGGTAATTAAAACTAGAACTATCTAGTATATGTTTTGGACGGTGATAATACTCTTACCGCATTTCCGATATCTGTGAGAGTTCATTGTAAGCTTCAAAGTAAATGATTTATGTTACAAGCAATTAATCAAAATTTCATGTGTACTTGACAAAGCTTAGCTTAACCGCGGGGAAATTGAAAGACTTGAGCGTAAAGAAAGACATTATAAATATAGAAAGAAATAATTTAAAAGCAACCGTAATCTGTTGTACATAATAGCCTTGTTATTTTGAAGTCATTCTGAGATAGTGTTACCATACTTTTTGACTTGTTGGGATATGACTTTCTAGTTTGATTTCCGTTTTTATATAACAGGAAAAACGTAGATAGCTCGTCAGTTCTGTGAATATTTTCCATACAACGCTATTGTCTGTCTTTGTACACATTAAGTCGAAGTCCAATTGTTGCCCTCTATTTAGTACAATATTTTTGTTTTAACTTTTTGTATTGATATTTTGTCCATTTTTGGTATACCTCGATAAAATGGTCGTGATATTTATCGTAAACGTCCACTGCTGGACAAAAGCCTCCCCCAAGGATCTCCACAATGGTCGGTCTTGTGTCTTATCTAATATTTAAGAATTAGTAACTTCTAGTAAAGCACTTAGTTGTTACTAGAATATAGCTTGTTACCGTTGGAAATCCTTACTAATATTATAAATGCGAAAGTAACTGTCTGTCGCGCTTTCACGCCAAAACTACTGAACCGCTTTAAATGAAATTTGGTACACACAGAGTCTAGAGCCTGAGAAAGGTCATAGGCTACTTTTTAATGCGAAATAGGGGTTGAAAGGGGGGATGAGACGTTATATGAAAGTATCGTCATTTTCAGAGCCAGAAGCTTGAAATTCTGATTTACCTAAAATTTACGGAGTCTTTAATAAGAATGTCCTCACAGCTGAATTTCGGCCATGGCGGCCAATGTCAATGGAGATTAGCCAACTGCGCAGGACATATTATTATTATAAGTCGTGCACAAGTGTGTAATTGTAACCAAGTGTTCGTGGAGCTTTTTGGGAATATCCGTAAAAGTGTGTGTTATAAATGGTGACACTATTGTGAGGCGTATTTACGTCGAGTCGCTGTAATTTGTGAATGGAACGTTTTTGATTTGTTTTTTCTGGTCGTATTTAGAGGCAGTGGGTTTAGAAGGGATTTTTAAGTGGCATTTATGCGGGTGAATACGCTTAGAACTGGATTGGAGGAAGTCATTTATGCTAAATGTTTTATTTCATTTTATTAATATATTTTTGGTGACCTTTGACAAATAATATTTCATAAAAATATTCGTTAGACACAAGTGTTTTATAAAAGTCATGAGAGTTCAGAATATACAAAATGAAGCCATTTGGAATCATTTTCAGTAACGACCAGGATAATTAGATAAATCATAGATAATTGGTATATTGGGGGAGGCCTTTGTCTCAAGCCTTTGATATCAAGCCGAAAGTAGGGATTCTCGGCGTCGACATCGAGAGTGACGTCAAATTTCGCGGTCATTTGGAAGACAAGGCCAAATTGGCCTCCATAAAGCTAGGTGTCCTTCGCAGAGCTAGGCGATACTTCACATGGGCACATCGCCTCCAATTATATAAAGCGCAAGTACGGCCGCATATGGATCTGCTGCCACCTCTGGGCCGGGGCATCACAGTATCAACTTCTTCCTTTTGATCGTATACAACATATTGCAGCTCGAATGGTCGTTGACGACGGGAGTCCCACTATTTGGCTTGATCCTCTTACCCTGCGGAGAGACCGGCAACGCACTTGCAGCTCCTCAGGTGTTGCAAGTGTCAATGGGCGGCGGTGATCACTTACCATCAGGTGACCCACTTGCTCGTTTGCCATCCTATTATATAAAAAAAGGTGTGGACGTCTTACGGCGGATATGATGATGACGATGATGAATTGATATATCTGTATTTTAACATGTGAATAAACCAAATTATGCGATGAAGTTATAATAAATCTTATGATTTATGACTCAGACAAACAATGGCTTACTGTTACAAGGTAATCTCGTGCTTTACTTATACTTAACTTTTCTCGAAATTATGGTGTCTATAGTGAAATAATAAATAAAAATAAAATAAAATAAAAAAGGTTTTTACTCACGTAGACTTTAAAAAAGCGCTTGTAAATAGTCAGAACATGTTTGTAGTAATACAGTTATTTTTTCTAGTTACTTATTACAGATATTTAGGTACACGGAATGTAAAAACATTTATACAATTTATTTTATAATGGTAGTGATATTTAGCTAGCTTGTATTAAGTTATTGTCAAGGAGATTATGTGTAGGTATAATTAATGAAATTTATATTTTACTACATGGAATTACAATTCAATACACTATATAGACACTGATAGCATAGGATAACATGTCTTTTACTACTAGAAGTACACTACAGTGTATCTTCTAGTAGTAAAGAACTGGACTATCTTTCTATCGATACATCAGTGCGAAGCTAAGACAAATCGTTACTTTTGAATTTTATAGCATTATTCGCAATGCTAAACCCTTCCGGAGGATCATATCAGTCGGCCATGTTTCTAGAAAACAAAGCCGATAGATAATACCTACATTACCCGGAAGAGTGTTAGCAAGGGAATCCTAAATTTGATCTGCCAGTGTGTATCGTTCGTAGCTTAACGCAGAACGCCTACCCCGGATTGGTAGATGGTGCAGGTTCGAGACCCGCCGGACGATTAAATTTATGATTTTGAGAATATAACCACAATCAGCTATACTATCGGTTACAATAATAGTGAATACATATCTTGGGCCAACTGACACACAGCCGAGTTGAGATAGCTCAATAATGGAAAATCATAATTTTTTTCGTCCGCTAGGTATGTCTCGAACTGGCACCCTCTACCAACCCAAAATGTAATGAATAATAAAAGATTTGATTTGATTTGAATGTAAGGGTTGAAGAGAACCTACTTCAACCCTTACATTCAAATCAAATCAAATCTTTTATTATTCATTACATTTTGGGTATAACATGGTCGTATGGTTAATATAAAATGAATCACCAAAATCTGCCTGTGAGGCGTATGAATCGTTTGGTATAATCCAAAAGTGACACTAAAATTAGTACAATATAAAAAAAAACATGTCACGCTATCAACAAGTGGTAAACTAAAAAGATTACAATTCCCTATAATAACTTACAAATGTCGTCAGATAAAATTAAAATAATTATACAATATATTAGAAAAATAAATAAGAAAATATAACATGTCATCATCTATGTTATTCCAGATCAAATGTCAAATGTAAACTGTCGAATTATTCTATACAAAATTATTATCATTTGAAAAATCCTGGACATTATAATACATACATTGCAATTTTAAGGCGCATTTCACAAATAATATGACAAGACAAGGTGACTGGGCATTAATAGCGTAGATGTTACCAATTGGAGTTTCATGTGTCGGTAATAGCTCGGCGAAGCAAAACGTGTCTTGTTATAGTCCAAGTAACACAGGTGATAACCATATTATATTTCTCCGTAAAATTGCAGATGCCGCTATACTATAATCTATCTTGCGAAATTGTGAACCTTAACGTAGGTACTGCTTATATTATTGTTGCAAAAATCTATATTTATAATAAAATCACAAGAAAGTCAAAACTGTATACTTATTGGATTTTTTTAAAATTATACACGGGGCGTGATCTGCAGTAGATATCGAAGCCAAAAATATAGTTTTTAGAATTTTGATGTGAAACATATATAGTCGCACGTAAAAAAGATTTCTGGGGGAGCGACGCGCTCACATTTCTTTTTTTTTTTGATGTGAAACAAAACAATCGACGGTGCGATTATTAATCGTAATATTTTATTTTATCATTATGACATATTTAGTTCATATCAAAATATGTTCTTTTCTGCATATTAATTTTAAAAAATAATGTCGATGTTTCACATCTGTCAGGCATCCCGTGACGGCTCAAATTTTTTTTGTCTGTTTTTTTTATATCAGAGTGCGACAAACGAGCAAGCGGGTCACCTGATGGTAAGTGATCACCGCCCATGGACACTCGCAACACCAGAGTTGTCGCGGGTGCGTTGCCGGCCTTTAAAAGTCAGCAAACAAGTGTTGCTGACCCTTCCCCCCACCCCAATGAGATCTGGCGACCTTATTCACACTCGGAAACACAACATTAAAATTATTAATGTTATTATTAAGGAGGGCTAAACTCAAAAAGTACTACATGGATTTACTTCAAATTTTGCATGAATATTACTAAGAGGTCGGGTCAACATATAAGCTACATATAATTACGCTATCACCTATGTACGGGGGTGGAGCTGTGATAATTTATAAAATTCACGCGGGCAGAACCGCGCAGCATAGCTAGTGTAGTTATGAAATCATTTGAGACCCTTCCGATGCGAATTAAGCGAGTGCGCCACAGTATCGGCCGCCGAGCGCAAGATAAATGCGGTAAATTGTAAGCTGTTTTGTTTCCATGAATTGAATATTTGTAAAAGCTTAGTTGATAAAATTTTTAAAAATGGCTATTGAACTACTAAAATAGTTATAGTTAATACCTACTCACTAGTACCTACATACTTCTCTGCTTAATTAATGCCCGTATTTATTACTACCTATTTTTAACATTACTTCGCGGACATTGGTGTGGGTTACACGTTTACCTATTCTTAAAATTTATATTGGAATAATTTAACTTTACCTAATGTGTAACTGTTTTTTGTCCCAATAAAGTAAAATAAAAATTAAATAATGGAATTAATTAGCCCAGTATTGGCGACATTTTTATATTTATGAAGAAGTTTTTCGCCTTGACAGTTAAGTTATTATAACACGCAATTTCCTCTAAGTTGCGATGAGGAAGAATTGTATTTTAACCGGCCCTCACCCGTATCTCAGTGTACCATCCCTAAGCCCACGCATCCCTTTATACAGAGAACTTATGACATCGCTATCTTGCGGGCACACTGCCGTCTTCCACATGAGTGACGCTTCAATAACCCCATGTAAAGCGCAATGAATAGCGAAATGAGAACGATTGTCAATTAAAGTACTTTATCATCACGCTTCTTTACCAACAGGGTTGATAACTTTGGCCTTTCAAATTATTATTGAATATATAATAAAAATCGTTGTAATAGATAAATGATTAAAGCATTAAATTAAATAGCAGCATCGTTAAATTAAATACCTGATCATTTAGGTTACTCAAGGATCAGAGTAGTTACTTTGTTTTGTAGTTGACTGCACGTGTGGCGCAGCGGCTAAGACAGTCGCCTCGCCTCTTTATATCGTGGGTTCGAATCCCGCACCGGACAAATAGGTGTCCGGTGTGACCCATAAATAGTTGTTCTGAGTCTGGATGTAATTTGTGTCCGTCTGTTATATGTTTGTACCCGCGACACTGGGATTAGATTACCTAGTGCGGGCGTTGTCCTTTATTAAAAAAAAGAGTTAAGCCCACCCAGTAGGCTTTTGACATGTCTTGACCGACACCTTAAAGTGCATATGATTCTGGTTAGATTTCCACGTACACACCCAAGGAGCGTATAGAGATTTTTTGAGACTGAGTGATATTTGTGTCAGTGTATTCTATATTTGTAAAGTCTTTCACGAAACAAGCATTTATTTCCATAGTGCTTCAATACGGTGGAATGACTTCCCCGATCGAGTTACGCATAATACATTAAGGATTAAGAGAGGTAGGGCACAGCGTTCATTCGCTCGAAGAGCAGCCCGACTGGGGAAGTACCGCCACCTTACAGAAGACATTCCTTAATAATTTAATGTTGTGTTTCTGAGTGTGAGTAAGGTCGCCAGAGCTCATCGGGGTGGGGGAAAGGGTCAGCAACACTTGTTTGCTGACTCTTAAAGGCCTGCAACGCACCCGGGACTCCTCTGGTTTGCGAATGTCCATGGGCGGCGGTGATCACTTACCATCAGGTGACCCACTTGCTCGTTTACGATCTCTGACATAAAAAAAGGAACATTTTGATATACGCACCTTTAATTTAGTTGCTCGCGTTTAGCGCTGTTTTATTGCCATGTGAAGGGAGTTACATTGCTACTGACATCAGGACTAGTCCCTCCCTCTTACCTACCACTGCAAATTCTGCAAGCCAGGATCAACAGTGGCACTCAATGAAATGACACTGAGCGGTGAGGCTCAGGTATGTCCCGCAGAATCGCTTTAACTGTCTTGGATCCCGTAACGAATTTAATCAGAAAGAAACAAGGAAGAGTTAGAAAATGAATAGTTCCACTTCGGATAGCGCCGCCAGGAAGGCCGCGACAAGCTTGTTAGTAGAATGACTACTGATACCTGGGTAGGAAGTTGTAGTAGATTGTATTCTCTGGACAAACACCCCATTTAGACACCTCTTATGACGAGCATTTCTTTCAATCCTTCTTTTGATACTCACTGAAGGAAAGGCACTAGTTTAACGTGAAACAAAAACAAATACAATTTTGTAATTTATTATCGTTACATATATTCCTGTGAGTTGCACTCACTGATTTGATTCAAACAGTACATATGGTCTGGAAATTTGTTTTATAATTATAAGCAGTAGTTACCATAGTGTATAGGTATCCCTGGGGCCTGCTTTTCCCCCATGCTAATTAAGCTTGAGCCTAGGGCGCAAGAACCATTGGTGCGCTGAAAAGTTAACGTTGATTTTTACTTGCGTTTTTTTTAAACTTCAGCGATAGATAGCCAATAGAATATTTATAACCTGTAGTTTGCATAAAGTGGGCTGGGCAGTCACTAGCAGGACATGCCAGGAACGCATTTTTATAGTTAACTTTGTGAGAAGTCTAAATCAAGCTCTGCTGTGACCGTATGTCTAGGCCCACTTAACCTCGTCATCCACTTGAGGATAAGTTTGTTGTAAGATTGGTTGAAAACAAATATTGGTCAAAGTCAAAAATCATTTATTCCGTAAAAATTTACATTTATGTGGAATCGTCATTTTTTTTTACCTTATCGTGCAGTGCATGACGTGGCAGCTACTGAGAACCACTGCCAGAAAACTCAGTAGGAATCCCTTTTTAAAATAAAATTTACTTAAGATTAATTTTAATCATGTGTGTTGACTCAGAACAACTCAATCCCAAGCACTTTTGTCACTTAAATAATCAGAAATTTTGTAATATACACAATTTGTCATCATTGGGTAGTTTGTTATAGAATCTTATACAATCTTCCGACAGGAATTTGTATGCTGATTTTTTCAAATAATTTATTTTCAATTAAAAAAATTGATACTACAGCTAGTGTTGGAAGTGACTTTTTAGGCAAAAATTGTCTGTAATAGGGCACTACGCTCTTCCAAAACTTTAAATTAAGCGATGAACCTACTAACAATTTAAATAAAATCGTAATAGGTACTTAAAAGTCTTTAAGTTTTAATTATGTACGTAAGAAAAGATAAATATGCAAGATTGACGATGACAAAAATTTATAAAGCAACAAAAAAAATTTGTTGATTAAATAAAAAAATGATTGACCTGTGATTAAAAGTTTGTATTAAAACATTTGAGCTGGAAGTATTGGAAAAGACTGTTAACGTAATATAAAATAAAATATTTCATCTTTGTTATAAGACGATGGATATCGTTTACTCTTCACGATAGATTGCAATTTTATAATGAGGTATATTGTCAGTTTACAAAGTCACTTTACAAAGTCGACGATGTGGAAATTTTAATAGCTTCTTGAATCCCTTCGGGAGACTGGTTTTCTTTGGAAGCAAAGAGAAAAGCATATCTATTTTTATTAAAACCCTATGTTTTATTGAAAACGTTGATATTATTTTGAGTAGATCAAATTTATTTTTTTAGGATTTTTGTACCATTATAGAATATTTTACAGCCATTGTTAAAGTCGAGAAAAAACATCAAATAAATCTAGCTTCTTGTAGATTATCTCCCTCATTCTTCATTTATATTTCTTTTTACAGAACTTACGACTTTATGAAAATTTTAACTACCGATCTTTTACAAATGTAGTTCATGAGATACAGCAAACAATTCGATGGATGGATGAACGGAAGAACCCTATTTTCGATTGCCTGATCTAAAAATGTATTTATTACTGTTTTTTGTGCGTTAAATCATTAGGCAGTTAATGTCGGAGAAGGGCAAAGGGCACCACCAGTCCATCTTACACCGTGGGAGGCGTAGAAGTGGATCCGAGGGAATATCTACCAGAGAACGGGCAGCAGCGACTCTGTATGAATGATCATACTACGATGGCCATCCCGTCAGCGAAACGTGGTGGTTATAGCAAATCCCCCCATTCTTGGGGAAGACTCTTGTCCAGCAGTGGACGTCATTCAGCTGACATGGTCACTGTCGGAATCGAGACTCCATTCCTCCACCAGACGCAGTCACTAGCAATCTTCATAACTTTCATTAATGTTGATAGTGTGCCTTCAGTTATTATTGAGAGCCTTTTGCGCTAGCCAACTGCTCGTTGACTTCAATTCTTTAATTTTAATATACTATTGGTAATGTAACAATAATAGCTTAGTAACTTGCTATTTATTATTTAATTAAAATATATGTGATGAAACAGACCGCACGGACGGGCTAATTCAAAATATTTTTTTGCTTTAATTACTGTATTAAACTATGTTTATGTACGAGTATGTAAATACCCAGGTGCTGAATAAATTACATTATTTAATTATTAAAGCTGAACAAACAACAATCCGACCCTCTCACGCATCCCCGTCTTGCTCCAAGTCATGGTTCAGACCCCAAAGGGGGTACTTAGTTAGTAGTTTTATTTTTTAGACGGCTTGAGCCCTTGCTCGCTCCCATTGTCCGGTGAAGCATTGAAAGTCTCCTAAACGCCATGTTTTAAAAGGAATCGTTGATTATTCGTGGGCTGTATGCTTGTTTATTATGAACTACTGTACAGTACAGTACAGTTTTGACTTTCCTACGATTTTATTATATGTATAGATATATATCAAAAATCAAAAATGGTCATTAACTGTAAAAAATAGTCATTTTGAATTCAGTAATACTTTAGTACTTACCTTTTAAGTTTTTGCCATTGATAAAGGTCTACAACTTGTAAATTGAAACAAAAAAGTGGTTTTAATGATTTACAGTACCTATTATTATATAAGGTGTAACCAAAATATCTGCCACGGCTTTAATGAGAGGTGGTATTGTGTTAATAGATTACAATAGTAAAGTTAAATTATTGATAATTTGTCATATTTTTTTTCATACAAAAAATTGTACGTATAGAATTGATTTCATAATGCATAAACCCACTCTGTAGACTTCATAAGCTGTTGCCGCTAAACGATGCCGCTGCGCGCCGGCAACTTTGTTTATACTGCGCAGCCATAGCCAGGGGTATATGTATGCGCGCAGGTAGGTATTACCCCGCTCGTCGCACGCTCCAGCCGAACACCGGGCGCGGCGGCGTTCGCCAGGCGCACCTCGCCCCCCGCCCGAGCGGTCATTAACCGGAAAATCGCGCGCCTTTAGTAAAAATGCCTTCCAGACGACGGTATTCTAATCAAGAATGCCATGAAATGGTATTGTGCTATCGCGAGTCTAACTCTGAACCGCGCATACAGTGAACTTATCCCAGCAGAGGTTCGGTGTGCGAGTGAGTCATCATACCCTTCTGGACTGAGGAGAACCCTCGTGTTGTGCGGCCTGATCACTTTCAGACTCGGTTCAGTGTCAATGTGTGGGCTGGGATACTGGGGAACAGAATTCTAGGATCAGTGTTCTTGGACAGACTGAACGGAGAGACGTATCTGCGCTTACTACGAACCCGTGTAAGAAGTATGTTGGAACGTATTCCTCTTGCAGAGATAAGAGGGCTACACTTTCAACATGACGGAGCACCACCTCATTTCACCATCAGCGTACGGGAATTATTAAACGATGTGTGGTACGGCGGTGAAAGATGGATAGGCCGAGGAGGGCCAGTGCCGTGGCCTCCTCGCTCGCCAGATTTAACCCCTCTAGACTTTTTTTGTGGGGTCGTGTAACGGTCCTAGTGTACGGCCAAACTGGACATGATATTAGAAGTGTAGAAGAACTAAAAAGGCGAATCAAACGCGCATTTAGACAAGTGAAATGTGAAACGAACACATTAAATAAAGTGAAGAGACATATACGTAAGCGTGCCTTCATTTGTGGGCAACGCGAAAGTGGACTTGTGCAACAGTTTTGTAGATAAGTAGGTAGGGAGTGTGTAAATAACTGTAAATACGGTGCAATTGTTGTAAATAAGATGATTAACTTTTAACCACGCCAAGTTACTGTAATTTATCGTTATTTGATATTAATCTAAATCGTACCTACCTATTGTTTAAAAATAATAAGAATTAAAATGCGATTCTTACACTAACTTGACAGTCCAAAGCCTGTTATAAGTGTGATGGGAAGTTTATCATCTTATTTACGTAAGTTTTTGGGAAGAATACAGTAGCTGGTAAGTAAATTCACTTTTAAAACACTTGTGCCTGCGTATTATTACAGATAGTGATTTCAGTTTTCATTCACCGAACAGATGGAGAGAGCAGTTGTTTTCATTGACGAAGCAATACATCGCGCGTAATTTGTGAACGACTTTATGCAGAGTCCATGTTTATTTAACTACTTTATCTTCTCAAATTGAAATAACTGTTTCGGGGTACGAAAGCTCTTCACTATTGTAATCTATAAACACAATACTACCTCCCATTAAAGCCGTGGCAGATATTTTTGTAACATCTTATATAGTGATAATCATTTTAAATTTCAAATCATGCGTGCATTTAAGACAAAATGGCGATGTAGCATCGCCTCGCGCACTGACTTTGATGTAGTCTTGTACTCTCATGATATAATACAAAAAGAAATACTAGTAAACTTGAGAAGCTCCTCCTTTGGAAGTCGGTTAAAAATAAAACGACGCTTCATTTAAACTTTCATATAAATTGGGTACCTAAATAAATAAATGATTGGGTGGTATTTGAGAATAGACAATAATATTTGAGCCAAATTGACTGAATTTGACAGTAAATGACCGGTCCTTTAAGGTTTATGACAATCGTGACTAGTCGTATTCAGTAGTTTTACATCTCTAATCATCAGTATACCAATATCAGCTAAGATGCCAACAAATCAATAGCTTTATTGTATCTCCCTAAATACTCCAAGGTCAAAGTCGTAAATTGAATTGACCCGAGTTTGGTTACCGGTTCTCTCTCATTATTGAGATATATGGATTTATAGGGAAAAAAGACACATATACGGAAATAACCACACACGTGGAAAGCAAAGGAACTAAGAGTGAGAGGAAATGAGGACATCCTATTTTCTCTTTTCTTGCTATTCATGAGTTCGGTTAAAAAAAATTACAACAAAGGTGCTCTCGTATTCCCCAAATCTTACCCCAAAACTGAACCGACTTTATAATTTTTATTTCAGTAACAGAACTACAAAAATATGCTAGGTTAGGTTTTTTTTTGTTTCAAGTCGCCAGATCTTTTTCTTGACGCCAGATTTTTTATTTAAAAAAAATGGGACCCTATTACTAAGATTCCGCTGTCCATCTGTCCGTCTGTATCGTACCAGACTGTATTTTATGAACCGTATTAGCTTGACAGTTGATTTTCAAAGATGATGTATTTCTGTTGGCGCTTAAAGAACAAATACTAAAAACAAAATAAAATAAATATTTGACGGGGGCTCCCAAGCAACAAACGTGACTTTATTGGCGTGTTTTTCTGTCTTATTTTTTGAGGACACGGACAGAGTCCACGGTTTAAAACATTTCAACTTCAAACGGTTACAATATTTTAATAACTTACTGAAGTAAAATTCCTTCACGCATTTTTGACTTGGGGAATAAGCTGACGATTGGAAGTTGAAAGGGAGATAGATAGAGGTGCAAGCACACATTTTCTTTCCCTCTTTCTACTACTAAGTTTTACTTCAGTCATGTGTAAAGCACGCTCGTTATTTTTTTCTTAAATTTGTTTGTAAAAGTATTAGAGTTAAACAAGGAAACACGGGGCGTCATGTTTACGTAACAGGAACAAGCCCCCTTCAAAAAATAAACAAATAGAAGACACTATTATTATAATAATAATAATAATATTCTGGGACATTATTTACAAACGGCCATCTAATCCCAAACTAAGCAGAGCTTTTACTATGGAAACCAGATAACTGTTATACTTACATATACTATTTTTCTTTTGTAAATACATACGAGTAGGTACTTATATAGATTTTTTCCTACTTACTTGACACTTATCGACATATATTGGACGATTAACACAATATATTTATAAATTGTAGCCTATGTGTTATTCTGATGTATAAGCTATATTATTTTAAAGTTTCATTAAAATCCATTCAGCAATTTTTACGTGAAAGAGTAACAAACATCCATCCATCCATACTTACAAACTTTCGCGTTTATAATTTTAGTAGGATTACACCCAGACTCATCATAGTATTCCTACCATACTTGTTCTAAAATAACAGGAAGAGGTAAACAAGCGGAATTCATAAGTAAGTAGATTGAAGACATCGTAGTTTTGGTACAAAAGCGACAAGAGTCTCTTGTAACATTGCAAAGCGCTTTGAATTAAGCTTTTTCTTTTGCTGCTTTTAATTTAAATAGTTTTTCCCTTTGGTTTCAGAGGTTTACTCTACGTGGTCTTATTGGATTCTTTTCAGGATTAATTAATTAAGATTGTTGTACTTGTATTTGTTCTATAGTATTCTAAGTTAAGTTTAATTAAGATTACATACATACATACATGGACACACGCCTGTTTCCCACAGGCAGAGACAACGGACTTCCATTTGTCGCAACAAAAATGATTTAGTCGTTTTAGGGTCATACCAAAGAAGCATGATTAATATGGGGTACATTGTCCGGTGGAGCAGTAAAAGCCTTCTAGGCTAACTGTTAATTTCAAGTTCAAATACATCTATAATATGGTATATTAAGCGTGCGTAAAGGAATTTTACTACAATAAGTCAGAAAGAAATGCGATGTCATCAATATTTGTCTAATAAGTTCTGTGTACAATCAGGCCTTAATTTTAGTTTATCTGGCACAATATGGACTATCGATTATGGACTGTACGTGTGGCGCAGCGACTAAGACAGTCGCCTCGCCGCTTCGTATCCGGAATCGATTCCCGGACAACTATTTGTGTGACCCATAAATAGTTGTTCTGAGTCTGGATATGATTTGTGTCCGTCTATTATTTGTTTGTAAAGTACCCCGCGACACAGGAATTAGATTAGCTAGTGCGGGAGTAGACTTATAAAAAATAAATTTATCGATATAACAAGTTATGATGGCATCAATATTACAATATCAAACGTTAGTGAAATTCAATTTGACTACCAAGAGTTTTATTACTACTATCATTTCAACCCATTCTTATATACCCGAGAGGGTAAGTTTTCAATAACATGAGTTGAGACCATTTTGGCTTACCGCCAGTTTCAACTTTTGCCATCCCCTACTCCTAATGGTAGTTCTTAACTGTCTTTCTAACGTCAGCTCTTATATACAACACCAAATTCAAATAACTTCGGCTAATCTCAAAAATGAAGCGGCGTTTTATTTCGTGCGATCAGAGCGGGATGAAATAATCTACTATATAAAAATAAGTCGGGTTTTTCTTCCTGACGCTATAACTCCAGAACGCACGAACCGATTTCCACGGTTTTGCATTCGTTGGAAAGGTCTCGGGCTCCGTGAGGTTTATAGAAAAGAAAATTTATAAAATTTAACGCGGGTGACACCGCGGGGCACAGCTAGTCTACTATATAAAAATAAGTCGGGTTTACCTTCCTGACGCTATAACTCCAGAACGCACGAACCGATTTCCACGGTTTTGCATTCGTTGGAAAGGTCTCGGGCTCCGTGAGGTTTATAGCAAAGAACATTTATAAAACTTAACGCGGGTCACACCGCAGGGCACAGCTAGTTAACTTATAAACGCGTGTTGTAAGATGGATATTCTGTGCGTGGATGTACAATTTATTAAAAAAAAAGTTTTTATCAAACTAATATTATAAAGGCGAAAGTTTGTGAGTGTGTGAGTGTGTATGTTTGTTACTTCTTCACGCAAAAACTACCGAATGGATTGTGATGAAACTTTGTAGTGATATAGCGTATATATCCGAATAACTATATGTTATTCGGCTACTATTTATAAATTTTAAAGCAGGTGAAACCGCGGGGCACAGCTAGTTTATAAATAAATTAAAAGATTGCTTTAGCCCACAATACTGAAGTAAAACTTCAAACTCAGAGAGAGAATTTCGTTTCATATATTACTTACAGAAGTGCAGTTATGTACTTCAGTAATATATGAAACGATATTCTCTCTCCTTCTATCTTCACTGACTTAAGGAAGGAAATATTAAAGACTTAGTGCGGAAGATGACGAAGCTTTCTCCTATTTTACAATTTTTGTTTAATATTCATTAACAACATCAGTATTTGCTAGATTTGGCTGAAAATGCTATAAAACTATCATCTCAACACTGAAAATTTATAAATTTGATCGTCCGGCGGACATGGAACCATCACTCCCATACCAATCTACAGGCGATCTCACGTTAAGCTACATATGCTAAGTAATGCTGTCGATTCTATTTTTACGCCACTCTTCATATATAGGCGGTAGAACACACACATAGAAGATTCTGACTTTAAACCACTAAACTAACTTAAATGCCATTATATATTTCTCTAAAATAGCTCGTATGAAATGAAAAGAGCATATATAGACTATGAAAAGGGCAGATATACTGTCAAACCAGTAAAATGGCTTATAATATGCACAGGAATTATGCGCACCGTGCACATTATGCCTCTACACTATGGTTACAAAGTGGACAGTGCAACTATGTAAAGGGCCGAATCAACACGAGATTGGCTTATAATATGCACAGTAATTATGCGCACCGTGCACATTATGCCTCTACACTATGGTTACAAAGTGGACAGTGCAACTATGTAAAGGGCCGAATCAACACGAGATTGGCTTATAATATGCACAGGAATTATGCGCACCGTGCACATTATGCCTCTACACTATGGTTACAAAGTGGACAGTGCAACTATGTAAAGGGCCGAATCAACACGAGATTGGCTTATAATATGCACAGGAATTATGCGCACCGTGCACATTATGCCTCTACACTATGGTTACAAAGTGGACAGTGCAACTATGTAAAGGGCCGAATCAACACGAGATTGGCTTATAATATGCTCAGGAATTATGCGCACCGTGCACATTATGCCTCTACACTATGGTTACAAAGTGGACAGTGCAACTATGTAAAGGGCCGAATCAACACGAGATTGGCTTATAATATGCACAGGAATTATGCGCACCGTGCACATTATGCCTCTACACTATAGTTAAAAGTGGACAGTGCAACTATGTAAAGGGCCGAATCAACACGAGATTGGCTTATAATATGCACAGGAATTATGCGCACCGTGCACATTATGCCTCTACACTATGGTTACAAAGTGGACAGTGCAACTATGTAAAGGGCCGAATCAACACGAGATTGGCTTATAATATGCACAGGAATTATGCGCACCGTGCACATTATGCCTCTACACTATGGTTACAAAGTGGACAGTGCAACTATGAAAAGGGCCAAATCAACACGAGATTGGTTGGGGCAAAATTGATACAACATTATAACCTATCCTTGTTATAAGCGCTATTTAGAAAGTAATGCAAGGATATTAGAATTTATAGCTGGTAATGCTTGGAGTTTCCCTGCGAGATCGAATCAGAAATGTTGAGATCCGCAGGCGAACCAAAGTAACCGACATAGCCGTAAGATTTGCCAAGCTGAAGTGGCAGTGGGCAGGGCACATAGCTCGTAGAGCCGACGGCCGCTGGGGCAGCTGGAGATCTTTGGGGGAGGCCTTTGTCCAGCAGTGGACGTCTTTCGGCTGATATGATGATGATGATGATGATGAATGCCTTCGGGCTTTGGTTGACCACTTTGGTGGTGTTAACATAAATGTACCGTATGGTTGTTATAATGTGAAAGTAACTCTGTCAGTTTGTCTGTCGCGCTTTCACGCCGGAACTAGTGAACCTATTTTAATGAAATTTGGTACACAGTTAGTCAAGAGCCTGAGAAAGGACATAGGCAACTTTTTAATGCGATGAAAAGTTGTAAGGAAATATCGTCATTCTTAGAGCTAGAAACTTACTTTTTGGGCTATTAATTTATTATAAAAAATATGATATCTAAAGTTTTGGAAAATAGGGAGGGTTTTTCACCGCTTTGTTGTTGACATGCCATTATGCCGTACGAAGCGCTTTGCTTCCTCCTTTATCATACGCACGGCTAAGCAGTGGAACACCCTCCCGAACGACGTGTTTCCAGACTTATACAACATGGGTTTATTCAAGGCTAGAGTGAACAGGCATTTTATGGGTACACGCGGTCCATCTTCAACCACATCTTCACTTACCATCAGGTGAGATCGTGGTCAAGCGCAAACCTTTCAGCAGAAAAGAAGTATGAAAGAATGTAAAATAACAATAGAAAATAGGATATGAATGTTTGTATGGATATATGTAACGTTTATGTGAATGTTTTATAAGTTTGCAACAAGAGGCAAAATATAAGGACAGGTAAAGGTCACCGTAGCCTAGTCGGTAGTGCTCCTGCCTACGAAGCTGGTGGTCCTGGGTTCGAATCCCGGTAAGTGCAAATATTTGTGTGATGAACACGAATATTTGTTTCTGAGTCATGGATGTTTTCTATGTATATAAGTATTTATCTATCTATATATATATATATATGTATATCGTCGCATGGTACCCATAGTACAAGCTTTGCTTAGTTTGGGGCTAGGATGATCTGTGTGTCATTGTCCCTAGATATTATTATTAGATTATTATAAGAGGTATTTTGATGTAACATTTTCGAAGTCATTAGGCATAGCTAGCTGTTTTATAAAAGGGAGCGATTAAGGTTTCAATAGCACGTCTGAGGCACATTTGGCTATCCGCCAGTTTCTACACAACTGTTGACTCCATTCTGCCCTAGTGTTTAAGCGTTGCTTTGAGATGAAAGTGCATATGAAAGCCTTGATTAGTACGACGATGACGATGACTTTTTCAACATTTTGGGTTTCATCATCAGCCTGATATCGTCCACTGCTGGAGATCATCATCATCAGCCTGATATCGTCCACTGCTGGAGATCATCATCATCATCATCATATCAGCCGAAAGACATCCACTACTGGACAAAGGCCTCCCCCAAGGATCTCCACAATAGCCAGTCTTGCGCTGCCCGCATCCAGCGGCTTCCCGCGACCCGCACAAGATCGTCGGTCCACCGTGTAGGAGGCCTGCCCACGCTGCGTCTTCCGGTTCGTGGTTCCTTTCTGCCCCATCGGCCGGCAGTTCTATGAGCTATGTGCCCTGCCCACTGCCACTTCAGTTTGGCACTTCTTTGGGCTATGTCGCCTACTTTGGTTCGCCTGCGGATCTCAGCATGGAGATAGGCATCCCCAAAGGTTTCTATAACGTTTACATTGGGAGGGGTTTGCCGTAGTCACCGCACTTGCCATGCGAGTTGGCGACCGCAATCAGGTGGTAGTTAGTACACTGGAAGTGCTGCTGCCAGGCTACCTACCTAGTATTTATTGGAACGAAGTTCCTTATCGCGCGTTGTGAAAGGGGGCTAGACGGAAAAAATTCTTACGAAAAGTTGTCACGACACTTTTTGCAGCTGTGCGGCGTGTGCATGTTTCTCTGTCTGTCTCTCTCTCTCTCTCTCTCTCTTATAGAAAGCAAGCCAGATATTTTCATTTCTATTTCGCATTGAACAGTGTGGTGTCGCGACGATTATTTTTGTTGAGTGTATACAGGTTTTTTGTACATAATAAATAATAAGAACTAACTTCGTTCTATTCGGGTGTCCCTTGACACCTCTCAAGTTTTTTTATTTTAATACTTTATGCACAACAATGTACAGAGGCGGACTTAATGCCAAAGGCATTCTCTGCCAGTCAACCTTGGGGTGATGCAGACAAATATACAGATAAATAATAATAATAGTTATTACAACAACAGTGCTACTGTGAGGATTCAGCCAATACTTTTTTAGCAAAATGCTCCCGAATTTTCTTTTTGAAGGAGTAACGACTTTTAGCCATTCTGATTTCTGGGGGAGAGTATTCCAAAGGAGGATGGACTGTACCAGGAAAGAAGAGTGAATGAAATCAGAGCGGTGTGGGGGACATTGTAGGAGACGGTTATGAGAAGAACGAATATAATAAAATATATTTGATCATATCCTCTTAGTATATAAGATTTAAAGATCATAGCGAATATCTTTACGACTACAAAAGGAAAAACAAATGTCGTTGTTAGTCATATATGCACATTTTATTAAAATTAATATTCTTTGTAATCGTTAAATTTTTTACCCTACCGTGCAGTACTTCATGTGGCAGCTTTTAAGAAACACTGCCAAAGATCTCAATAATTTGTTTTTTAAATCGTCTTATTTTTACAAATAAGTAACTATTATTTATTAATTAAAATGCGTTATTTTTAACTTATAATAATAATTCTAGTAATATCCTGGGACATGATTCACACAAGACCATCTGATCCCAAACTGAGCAGAGCTTTTACTATGGAAATCAGATAACTGATATACTACATAATACTACTTTTCTTTTGTAAATACTTACTTATATAGATAATTACACCCAGACTCAGGATAAACAGATATGTTCATGCACACAAATATCTTAATCCCAAGTACTCATTCCCAAGCAATTCTGTCATTAACATACTGAAAAACTTCGTAATATGCCTTTCTATACAATTTGGCTTTAATTTTTGTTTTAATATGGAAATCACTAGCACCACTTTGTAATGGAGCTTTTATTTATAATATCAGAGGGCGACAAACCAGCAAGTGGGTCACCTGAGAGTAAGCGGTCGCGGGTGCGTTGCCGGCTTTTAAGAGTCAGCAAACAAATGTTGCCGACCCTCCCCCCCACCCCAATGAGCTCTGGTGACTTTACTCACACTCGGAAACACAACATTAAAATTATTAATGTCATTATTAAGGAATGTCTTCTGTAAGGTGGAGGTGCTTCCCCAGTCGGGCTGCTCTTTTAGCGAAAGAACGCTATGCCCTACCTCTCTAAAAAGCTGGCAAGGAAACTCGTAAAAATGATATTAACGCATGCATATGTTCACAGTTGCCTGTGAAAGATTATTCTATCATATTGACAACACCTTCCAATCTGTAAATTTAATTATAACATCTTTTTGCATTACGCATTTTTACGTTTTAATTAAATCTAAACTCCATTTAATCGTCTACTACTCAGTCTAATAATTCAGATTTGGCCCTCTTAGTTGGCTTGCGAAAAATGTTCATTATCATCATCATTAAATTTGAATTTTATGGCATTATTCGCAATGCAAAGCGTTAATCTAATCTCGAAAATGGGAAATCATAAACTTAATCGTCCGGCGGGTCTCGAACCTGCACCATCTATCCCGGATTGGTAGATGGTGTAGATTCGAGACCCGCCGGTCGATTAAATTTATGATTTTCCATTTTTGAGATCATCGTCATGTCAGCCAAAGTACGTCCACTGCTGGACAAAATCCTCCCGAAAGAATTGGGGGATATGCCATAATTGCCACGCTTGGCAGACGGGTTGGCGATCACAGTGTGATGGTCATAGTTCTCTGAAAAACGCTGCTGTCCGTTCTCAGGTATGTATTCCCTCAGACGATTTCTACGCCCCCCACGGGATGAGATGGGGTGATGATATTCTATGCCGTCACCACATGCAGTCGAAAAATGTTATGAAGATATAATTTGATAGTTTGGGAGGTGTTATAAATATGCTGTGATCTATCATATATAATTGTGTTATAAATGTCTACGAGTTGAGTGTTCATCGTCATTACGTCAGCCGAAAGACTTCCAATGCTGGACAAAGGCCTTGTCTACCAGGGCCTCTACCGGCTAAGTCACCGAACATCGATTTCTTAAATGGTGTTCAAATAAATAAAGGTTAAAAATTACTGAATCAATCGTTAAATCGGCTTCAACGTTGACAATCGATTCCGGACCATTTATGACGTCACATGTGCTCATGGAAACCGATTTAACGATTGATTAAGTAATTTTTAACCTTTATTTATTTGAACACCATTTAAGAAATCGATGTTCGGCGACTTAGCCGGTAGAGCTCTTGAATTTACTAATCTTGCATATAATCGGACTATGAGAGTGGAGTAATGTAGATTGCAAATACATCACTATAATATATCTTGCTTACCACAATTTTGGTGTATGTCTTGGTGCACACCTACTGCTATTAGTTATTGTTCAGCTCCTATCCGTCCTATGGTTGTCTGGAAGAGATCGCTTTATGCGATAAGACCGCCCTTTGTACAACTTGTTTATGTAATATCCTATGAAACATTATGTAATAATAATAATAATGTCCTCCTAGCCGAATATCGACCACGGCGGCCATTCTCAACAGAGATTAGCCATCTGCGCGGGACATATTATAGTGCTCAAGTGTGTGCACAAACACAGGAGCACTTTCTATTCCATCACTCTCATGATCCGATGGGACGCCTAGCGACACGACCGGAAAGAGGTCAGGTACAGGACCGACAGCTTTACGTGCTCTCCGAGGCACGGGGGTATAATACCGCCAACTCCCAGACTTCGGGCTGATGCTGAGAAATTTTTCTTTTTACAGAAAAGTCCCAAAAATCACTTTTGGCCCGACCTGGGATTTGAACCCAGGACCTCGTTATCTGTGGGTGAATACGCTACCGCTAGACCAACGAGGCAGTCATTCACGAGAAACATTATGTATTCTTATGGTGTACAATAAAGAGTATTCTATAATATATCTTGCTTAGTTGGGTAGTCTCCATTGAGATAGGGCGTCGTAACCAAAATCGCAAATCCAACCAGTTGCCACAAACGTTTAGTGATAGATTAACGATGGTAGCTGGATTTCGGCTGTAAGTTGCAAGGGTTTACTTTCCGGCCGACACAAGACACCTTCGGTAGTAACGTCTGCTGCAGTTATCAACTAACAGGTACATTTGAATACTCTTCCAGGAAGCCAAAGACCCTGTAGTAGAGTAATGTCCGAAAGTAGAACGTTCAATTGTCACATTCGCAGCAGTTTTTTTGATAAAGAGGTAGTAATTTTTAACTTTTTTTTATACTTTGTTTGTATTTATATATTTTTTTAATTATTAAAAAAAATGTGAACCGTCACGGGACGCCTGGCAGATGTGAAACATCGACATTATTTTGTAAAAGTAATATGCAGAAAAGAACATATTTTGATAGGAACTAAATATGTCATAATGATAAAATAAAAAGTCGATTGCGCATGCGTCACGGCATGCGTCGCCACGCCAGAAATCTGTTTTACGTGCGGCTATAGATGTTTCACATCAAAACCGGTCAAGTGCGAGTCGGACTCGCCCATGAAGGGTTCCGTAGCAGCAAGTATTTCAGTTGATTCAATGAAAGCAAATTGCGGTTAACGATTTATGACGTATTAAAAAAAACTACTCGCTAGATCTCGTTCAAACCAATTTTCGATGTTAGTTTGCATGGTAATGTACATCATATATTTTTATCATTCTCTTATTTTAGAAGTTACAGGGGGGGACACTCATTTTACCACTTTGGAAGTGTCGCTCGCGCAAACTATTCAGTTTAGAAAAAAAATATATTAGAAACTTTTAAAAACTATTTTAAAGACCTATACCTGACCTGACCATAGGGGTACAATGACATGTATAATGGGTACAATGAAACATTTTTTTTGAGTTTCAGTTCTATGTATGGGGACTCCCAAAATTATTGTTCTTTTTCTATTTTTGTGTGAAAATGGTAATGCGGTTCACCGAATACATCTACCTACCAAGTTTCAATAGTACAGCTCTTATAGTTTCGGAAAAAATTGGCTGTGACATACGGACTGACAGACAGACAGACTGACAAACAGACAGACATGACGAATCTGTTTTTGCCATTTGGCTACGGAACCCTAAAAAGACAACGCAATTAGGGAGATTAATCCCTGTGTCGTTGGGTACTTTACAAACATATCATAGACAGACACAAATTACATCCAGACTCGTGACAACTATTTATGGGTCACACAAATAGTTGTCCGGCGCGGGGCTAAAACCCGCGACACGAAACATACTGAACAAATGAATAAAATTATATATATTTAATGACACAGAAACATAAACTAAAAAATAGTATTCAAGTTACTGCGTGTAGAGTCCAAAAAACTGGTGACGTTAGCTCGTTGTACAGCCAAACTTATACGCCGGCCGAGGTACACGCCAGCCCTCCTTGGGTCTTAAAGAGAGAATACTACAATCTGACTACATGAACCGTGAAAAAATGTAAGTAAAACTCAGTTATATGGAATGGGAATTTAAGAGGGTATTAAGGTGTGACCTACAAGGTACATTAGGAGAATGTCGCTAAGGGAAGAGCTCCCGTAAGAGACACAATAGATGAGTTTTCCTACGGAGGCGAATGGGAAGCCACTTGAGATCCCTGAGGAAATTGGAAACACAATCATATTTCTTCAAACCGAATGCATAAATTTTGCAATCACTCAAGTTTATCTCATAGCACCACTACGACACAAAGATAGCAGCAAAATAGTTTGTATAAAACTGTAAGAGATATTTTCATCTTCAGGGGCCATAAGTTTAGGGGCACTTCAAGAATGAAAGGTTCACTATACCTAGTGAACCGTTTTACTGACATTAGAGTCCGGAATTCAAAGAGAAAGAGAAACCGGTAGTAGATGATCCCGCTAAGTTTATTTCGCTGGCTCTTCTCAGTTGGGGCGCTTTGATCCTGTGGTAGCATTAAAGCGCGACTATCGTTATAAACACAAGATTCGTCATAATAATAATATTGAATTCGCACCTTAATATAGACAGAACCATTCACACAATATGCAGTAAAATATAGCTTAAACTATAAATTTCGACAATAAAACCTAAACATAATATCTTTGACAATAACTTAATAAAAGGTAGCTAAATATCATTACTATTTTGAAATACATTTTTTAAATGTTTAAACAATCCGTGTACCTAAATATCTATGTATATGTTACTAGAAATAATTATTTATACTTATCTATGTTACTACAAACATGTTCTGACTATTTACAAGCGCTTTTTAAAAGTCTACGTGAATGAACACCTTTTTTATTTGTTTTATTTAGATTGCAGTTCGTAGTTACTCTTAAGACTACGTTGAGGTATGAATTTAATATTGTTAGAATTATAAGGTACAAATTTAGTTTTACGGCACTAAAATACCTTGTCTTGTTGATACCATAATATAAAAAAAAGGTTAAGTATGAGTTGGACTCGAGCACACATGGTTCGGAGCTGACTAGTACGTTGGTATTGAAATATTAACGGTATTCCAATAATATAAGACATTGCCTTTTTAAAATTTCCATGGTCATGAATCAACCAACACTACTCTATAGATTTAAACTGCCTTTTTTTTTTAACGGGACTAGTCCCTCCCTCTTACCCACCACTGCAACTCCTGTAAGCCAGGATCAACAGTGGCACACAATGAAATGACACTGAGCGGTGAAGCTCAGCCATGTCCCGGGGAATCGCTTTAACTGTCTTGGATCCCGCAACGAATTTAATCAGAAACAGAAAAAAGGAGGAGTTAGAAAATGAGTAGTTCCACTTCCCTCCAGAGCAAAGCGGGAGACAGAATGATTTAAAGAGGCTATAGCCTCATAAAATGAGAGATTTGCAACTAGAGAAGCCAGCTGCAAAAGCACCGAGGATCAATTTAAGGGTCCTAAGTGAGCTATTATATTTGCTTAGAATAGTAGGTATGGCAAAAGCGCTTAAACGCACGGAAGTTGTTCCTTGTTGCTACAAGATCCGTATAATAAACTACTCCAGATATTGGTTGCAAGCTGTTTATCACGCTGATTTTGCCAGAGATCACACTCCCACAGGATGTGGTGAGCAGTTTGTTCATATTCGTTACTGGAAGTTGAGCACAAACAGATTGGTGAAGATACTAATTTGAAACTATACAATTTACTTTTAAAATTGCCGTGTCCGGTAAGAAATTGTGCAACACAATGGTCTATGATAAGCCAAGTTTTATTTAACCGTTCGCGTACGTCCGGAAAGAACTGGTGCAGATGGCGACCCTTGGTTGACGTATTCCATCTACATTGCCATTCATTTAGTAGTTCGTTATTTAAGTCAGCTATTGGCATAAATAGCCTGGTTATTTTCGTACGGTCGCGTAATGATAAGAAATCATTTTCTAAATTATCGCGCGTAGAATAATACATCGCTGCTCGTCTTTGAACTTCAAGATCAACCGGAAGTACACCCGCTAGGACAGGTAGGGCCTCTGTGCTTACTGTTCTATAGGCTTTACACAGAAATATCAACGCCAACCTCTGGCTTTGTAGTAATTTACGGCGAGCCGCTCCGATGGTGGCCCTATCAGCCCACACAGGCGAGCCGTAGCATATACCCCCAAGATAGGTTGCCCCGTAAATGATTTTAAGAGTATTAAAAGAGAGGCCCCAGGTTGCCTTCGATATCCTTGTAAGTGCAAAAAAGTTTCGCTTAGCTTTTTCCCCAACTGATTTAATATGTTCTATAAACGTGAAATTCTTTTCTAAAACTAAACCCAAATAACACGTTGATATCTTGCGTTTTACAGTAACATTATTAAGTTTTACGCTCGGAGGAGATTTTAGTTCACCTTTAAGAAGGAGTTGGTAGGTTTTATGAGTAGCAAATGTAAGGCGATTTCTTTTACCCCATTCACTTATCATACTTAAGCAAGTTTGAGCCAGATTTTCCAACTCTCTCCTGGAGTTACCCTGTATAAGTAAGAGGCCATCGTCGGCATATGCCGTTAGAGAGCAGTGTGATGGCAAGGGTAATGTCAAGAAGTCATCAAAACCCAAGTTCCAGAGATACGGCGCGAGCACTGAGCCCTGGGGGCAGCCCATGGTTAACGATTTAGTGACTCTGTAGTGACCAAGCTTAAGAGTTGCAGAGCCATGTACAAAATAAGAACTGATTATCGAATATATATTACTGTAACAACCGCGTAACTTAAGTTTTTGTAACAAAATTAGCCACCAAGTATTATCAAATGCCCCTGAAATATCTAGGAATATGGCCAATACGTATTTACATTCGGACGAGTTTACAGCTTTCCTCACTGAGATAGCGTCCACTGACGATTTACCCGCAGTGAAACCATTTCCGTGAAATTTTGGTCCTCCCGGTAGCAATCGCGGTACGATAAGTCGTTCTAGAAGCTTGCCTAAGGAAGGCAGTAACGTTATTGGTCGGTATGACTTAGGGTCTTCGGGCAGTTTATCGCCATTTTTTGGTATAATACGAATAAAACCGCTGCGCCAAGTACGCGGAAAAGTCCCTTCAGATATGCAACGATTAAAAACTTTTAGTATTGAATCACCGGATTGTTTTGTGGCTTCTATTATCATTTTGTTGGATATTTTATCTTCACCTGAAGCTTTGTTAACAGGTAGCGATTTCACAGTATTCATAAACTCATTAATTGTAGGAAAACTGGACATATACGTAGCGGGTGGATTGTTTGCCCACTGTGTAATCTGCTTGTGGTAGTCATTATCGTTCAAGGAACTATCATCAGGTATGAGAGAATTAAGTAGGGATTTAAACTGCCTTGTGAGAATCAAAATATGCCATAGTAATGGTTGAGGTAGGGCATAGCGTTCATTCGCTCAAAGAGCGGCCCGACTGAGAAAGTACTTCCACCTTACAAAAGACATTCCTTAATAATAACATTTATAATTAAACTAGCTGTGCCCCGCGGTTTTACCCACGTTAAACTTTATAAATTATCGCAGCTCCTCCCCCGAAGGAGATAGCGTGACAATATGTATGAATGAATGAATGAACTCTTTATTTGCGAGAATACAGGTTACATTTGATGGTATTATATTTTGGTTTCACTATATTCGACAGAATACGTCGTGCAAATATTTAAAGTAATTACATTATAATTTAAGATTTACATTGAAATTGTTAGTAATTATTTAATTTGTTAATAGTAGTTAATACATGAATGAATACAAAACAATAAGTAAAAATAAGATTTAAAAACAATGTCAGTTATTAGAGATTATAAAATGTCAAATAAAATTTCAATGTCAAAATATTTAGGTTAATTACATATTTATGTGAATTTATATTTAATGTAGTCATCAACTGAATAAAAACATCTGTCACATAGCCACTTAAAGAGCGTCCTGAAAAATTCATTGTCTGGTAGGTGTCTAAGTTTTTCTGGAAGTTTATTATATACCTTAACACCCATATTATAGCTGTTCTTATCACATAGTTTTAGCCTACTTCGTGGTGCTACTAATGGTTTGCGTACAATTTTTCTTTTCATTTCTGCCTTTTTGTCTTTTTCGAAGAGTAAAATATGATTTCTCACGAATTTGCACATCTCGTATATGTATATTGACGGTAATGTAAGTATTTTTTCTCTTATAAATATCGGTTGGCAGGAATCTGTCCACTTTAGATTGAAAATTGACCTTAAACATTTTTTTTGTACTATAAACGCTCTTTCAGCGTCGGTCGAGTTTCCCCATAAGATCACACCGTATCTAAGAATAGAGCACACATGGCTGTGGTATACCATTAAGGCTGTTTCTCTGTTTGTTATATTTTTAATTTTCCTAAGCGCAAATATGAATTTATTGATTTTCTTACATACATTATCTACTTGAGCTTTCCAGTTGCAGAAATGGTCAGTAACTATTCCTAAAAATTTTATGTTATGTACCTCTACGATGTCAATATTATTATAATTCAAAGATATGTCTCCTATATTACCTATATTTTTATTATTATATGTCAAATATCTCATAAATCTAGTTTTACTAATATTAATTTTTAAATTATTAGCTTCTAGCCAGCTTATTATATCCATTAGAGCTTTATTCGTTACAGATACTGCATTTTCAATAGTTTGTTCTTTTGTTAAAATAGTAGTATCGTCTGCAAATAATATAGTAAATTGGTCAGTTGAGTTAGGTAATTCGTTGATGTATACTATGAATAGAATAGGCCCAAGCACACTACCTTGTGGTACGCCGTAGTGGTTGATCAAATACGGTGATCTGAAAGTTTCTTCTATTTGAGTCTTTTTACATTTTTTTTTGATTTCAGTACACTGTTGCCGACCTATTAAGTAGCTTTGGAACCAGTCATAAGCAGGCCCTCTGATTCCATACTCCTCAAGCTTGCTTAATAGCCTGTCATGACATACCATATCGAATGCTTTGCTTAAATCTAGAAATACGGCTAGTGGGATCTGTTTTTTATCTAATGCGTCAAGAATTTCCTTCACAAGTTTAAAGCATGCTAATGAAGTAGATTTATTCTTGATGAAACCATTTTGTTGCGAGTTGATTATATTATTTTTATCAAAGAAACTCATAAGCCTGGTGCACATGATTTTTTCGAATATTTTAGAGATAACAGGAACTAAGGTTATTGGCCTGTAATTTCCAGCTTCAGATTTAGATCCCTTCTTGAAAATTGGTTTTACTACGGAATACTTTAAACCATCGGGAAATATACCGTTCTCCAAAGATAAATTAATTATATGTGTCAAAGGCTTCAGTATGGGGAGTATATTTTGTTTTAGAATCTTTGTAGTAATATTATCATATCCCGCTGAGTTTGTGTTACGCAATTGCATAACACAAACTCAGTGTAGCCTATATGTTGACCCGACCTCTTCGTAATATTCATGCAAAATTTGAAGTTTATCCATGCAATACTTTTTGAGTTTAGCCCGGACATACATACAGACAAACAGACAAAAATTCTTTTTGGCTTCGATATCTATTGAAGGTCACGCCCCAGGTATCCTTTTTTAAAAATATTAATTTTATTATATGTATACATGTTGTGTTTCTGAGTGTAAATAAGGTCGCCAGAGATCATACGGGTGGAGTGGGGAGGGTCAGGTACAATTGTTTGCGGACTCTTTTCAAGGCCAACAATGCACCCGCGACTCTTTGGTGTTGCGAGTGTCCATGGGCGGCGGTGATCACTTACCATCAGGTGACCTACATGGTCATATGTCGCTATATGACATAAAAATAATAATAAGCCATATCTTTTGACTTCGAGTATGAGATATTCATTTAAACTTGATATCTATCTCTACGCCTTGCTGAGAAAAGAAGGTCTTGACGGACAGACAGATAAACGGACAAAGAAGTGATGATGAAATTTGACAGATTTGGGTAGCTTGATGTGCTGGCGACTGTACTATGTATGTAACGGAAAAATACGTATAAAGCTAATGAAAGCTTGTTAAAAAAGATATATTGGGGTACGCTGCTTCAATTGATATGTTGGCGTAAAACACCTAATTAGTCCAATTTCAATGGAAAATCACATTAATAAAAACCCTTTTCAGAATTTCGCACAAAAAAGCGTTTATTTAGGATAGGAAACCAATTCAATAAATGTTTACTCAGGTCCTTGAGTGAGCAAATGTGTTTTAACTCGGATCATACAAATCAATTGATCTCTATTGAAATATTAACGATAAAAAATATACCTACCTAAAATTGACACTTTTTTAGGATTCCGTATCAAAATGGTATAAAATAATCATATGGTGCTAAACCAGTCTTCAGATTTAAGACAGCGATCTTGTGGCGCAGTTACTGTGCCGTACTGACAGAAGTCGGCAATTGGAGATGGCAACTCACAGCCCTCACCGGGTGTGTGTCCTGACCATCTGGGTCACGGCGCAAAAAGGGGGCACCGGAGCAGCATACCCGCGTTCCCGGGGCTCCCCCTATCAGGCACCAGAAAGAGTCCACGGCAGGTTAGGTTTAGTCGCTTACCCGCAGCGTAGTAGCGTAGCCCACCCGCAGACACTTTTAGCGTGTGGCATGCGCATCCACCTGGTACAGGTGGAACTTTACTACTTTACTTTTACTTTTTTTTAAATTTTGTTTTTACTTTTTTTACTTTACTTTTTTTTTTTTCGTGGTATTTTTTTTTTGACAAGGCATTACTGCCTTATCAAAAAAAAAAAGTCTTCATATTAATCTCTGATTCGAGTATGATGTACACTTATGTTACGGCTAAACGGTTCCCGAGTGGCGACCATGAACTGGCAAACGCAATGTGAGCAGGCCCCCTACTTCCTACTACCCCCATCTTCTGAGGGTCGCTGGAAGTGGCAGGTAACGCAAGCCGGCAAATGTGATCTTTGGGGTTTTGCTTCTGTCCAGTAGTGGACGCCTTTCGGCTGATATGATGATGATGCCGAATTATTTATGTAGCACCAAGCTATGTCGTTTTTCAGGTAACTACTAAATGGATCGGCACTTTTATATTGGACTCATAGGTAGATGCTCTCACCCGCCCGTAATTGATTGGCGAGGTTAACCAATTATGCTTGCGGTCACGCCATAGATGTACCAATGTAGCTTTTATTTCTGAGCGACTCCATGCTTTGGAGGGCACGTTAAGCTGTCGGTCACGGTAGTCATTAGACAACAATCGTTAAGCAATGTCAGAGGCCTACAGGGCGACTTGAACTATTGTGATACTAGTAGGGTAACCACTGCCCATACGATAAGTCAGTATTTTAGCGGGTTACGAGTTGGTTGAAAGAAGATTGACCAAAGAAGTATACCTGGCCTGTGTGAATGGAACAACCGGAAGAGGAAGACCTCGACGAACATTCTCTGACCAAATCGGAGACGTTCTCGAGAAAGGGCAGGTCAGAAGTACCCTAAACCGGCGAGCATGTATGAAGAGTATAATGACAGTAATCGAGGCAAAAGACGTGTGCAAAGATCGTGACAAATGGAAATCCGTTGTCTCTGCCTACCCCTCTGGGAAACAGGCGTGACTCTATGTATGTATGTACGAGTTGGTTATGTCAAGACAAGGTATTGATAGGTTATATTTAAAGAAGTATTGCAATAAATATATAATTGTTAGTTGCATATAGAGTTTTATTACACTTAGATTCCACTCCTCAGCAAACACGTCCTTAAAAACGTTTTTAATTTATTGGTAGGTACCTAAAGAAATTGAAAAGCGATCCATTGATGCCACTGCTAACCGATAAGTCCGCATAGCAATATATAAAATCGGTCTCTCATATAAGGAAAAGGGAATTTCTTATTACTGACAATCGATAGCGCCGCGCCCGCCTAAAGGCACGCTGGTGCATGCCGGAATGCTAATGCATTTCCCCTATTATAGTTTGTGAACTTTGATTATTTGCAATATGTACTGGAAAATACATTTTAATATTATACTACTATACAGGCTGGTCGAGGAGTTGACGTTCAAATATAAAATTTTGATACTTTATTATGAGGAGTATCCGAATCATCCCCATGTACATGTGTATGTTCTTTTATTTTGCGTAGTTTTCGGGATATAATTTTTGCAATGATTTTTGTCGTAGATTTCGCCTAACATTAGTTTTCGATTTTTTTCTCGTTCCGTTGAATATTTCTGGTTCAGTTCTTTTTGTGATAACTAATTAGCATAGTTTAACTTAACAGCCTAAAAAGTATGGTTTATCTAATCGTTGCAGAACTGACATAGAATTTATTAGAAAGTTCAAAATTGGGGCTTGAGCCCAGGACTCACAAATTTTCAAAGTATAAAAAAAAAATTAAAATGGGGAACATACATGGGGGTGATTCGGATACTCACCATGAAGTATCTAAATGTTGGGTTTGAACGTCAACTCCTCAGCCACCCTGTACAGGTTTCTCCCACGGGTCCGTGATCGAGGTTAAGCACCTTCAATAATAATAATTGACGTATGGAAGAGCAAGGTGCTTCATGGTAGGTTCCACCAGGCCCCACATGGTCCTGATGTGGACTTACAAGCGTCTGTGACCTGGCTACGTTTTGGTGACCTACTTCAGATAGTTCTGAAGGTTTTGTTTGTGCAATTGCTGATGAAGTTGTCAAGCCGAGGACAACTTCATCAGCAATTGAACAAGCAAAACCTTCAGGACTATCTGAAGCACATATTCAAGGATAGTACCATCGACATCTGTTGGAGAATCTATCAGACACATTGTCTCCGGTTGCTCTTATCTTGCCAACGGTGAGTACTTGCACAGGTACATTATAACCAAGTTGCCAGGATCATCCACCAGCAGTTTGCTCTTCGGTATGGTCTTGTAGACTCCGAAGTGCCGTATTACAAGTACGTACCGGAACCAATTTCCGTAACTGGTTCTGCCAAGCTCTGCTGGGACCTACCAAACGTGTTCTACCACAAGGAGTGTAAAGTTGTGGAATTGATTTGTATTTTGAGCACAGTCGCTGTGCCAGACTGGCAGGAGTCGGCAATAGAAGAGGGCAATCTCAAGCCCTCCCAGGGTACGTGACATGGCGTAAAAGGGGGGCACCGGAGCAGCATATCTGCGTTCCCGGGGCTCCTCCCATCAGGCGTCAAGAGAAGTCCACGGCCAGGTAGGTTAAGTCGGTGCGAGTCCGACATACCCATCCGCAGACACTTTTTGCGGGTGGCAAGCGTAGGCATGCCCCCTGCGTTATTAAAAAAAAGATTTGTAGGGATAACATATAATATATACAACACAAGCTATGTTAAATATATAAATTGCGTAATACTTTTGGAGAAGTTACGTTAAAGAATTGGGCTACATATTGCTCTAAAATAACTTACTTGTTAAATAATAAAAGCATCTCTGAAAATAAGATCATCGAAAGTTGTGCAAATTGCATTACTTTTCATGTCGTTTATTTTTAATTAATGTTGCCAATTTTGGTGGAAAATGAATAAATTATTTTACAATGAGTGCAAAATAATTTATCTATCTACAAAACTTAAGTCGAGTTTGATTTATTAGGTCAACAATTATACTAGTTGTTTTATTATAAAACTGGAATTAATTTAGAAATGCGGTGTCACTATAAATCAAATGGAATTAAATTTACAAATTACAGCTTTATTGGCCAATTGGAATAGTAATGCTGCGATGAAAGACTTGAAAGGAATTCTTGAATTATAATTTTACTGAGTGAAATGCTTTTATGAAAACTTTGTACTAAAATTTATGGAAATATTTAGACAGAAAAAGATAAGATTTCGATTAAAATTTCTGGTTTTATTTTTCGACTTAAAACTAAACCGCAAGTCTTAAGCCGAATAAAAGTTAAAGTAACTTTTATTCGGCTTAAGACTTGCGGTTTAGTTTTAAGTCGAAAAATAAAACCAGAAATTTTAATTGCTGTAACACGACGGACTTTACAAACCAGATCCAGACTCTGAGATTAATATGGGTCATACAAATAGTTGTCTTGTGTGGGAATCGAAGCCGGAACACGAAGCACCGAGGTAGCAGCGAGGCGACTACTTTAACCAGTGCCCTACATGTGTAATAAAGTGGAAGTCATTGTTATGCCTTTAATAATTATGCCTTTTTAGGAGTAAGCTGGTGATTGCGTGATGAGAGCGTTACGAAAAGTGTGATCGGGCGGGGCGAATGGTAGTTGAGAGGGAGGTATAAGTAAGTGAAGATAGAAAGAGAGAGATTTATATTTCTTACGTTACTGTAGAGGCAAGAGATAGAAGTGGGACCATACATTTTCTTTCTCTCATAGCCATTTTTCGTACACCTAGGTTTTACTGCAGTCTTGTGTTCTAAAGAACAATCCTTTTAGGGTTCCGTAGCCAAATGGCAAAAAACGGAATTTCGTCATGTCTGTCTGTCTGTCCGTCCGTATGACACAGCCACTTTTTTCCGGAACTATAAGAGCTGTACTGTTGAAACTTGGTAAGTAGGTGTATTATCATCATCATCATCATCTTGACCCACCAATATGCCAGTGGGTCTGGTTTCCGCACTTAGTCCCGATGTGGACCATTGTACGTAAGCCACGGTGGCCTTTACTCCATCCAGCCCACCTCCTTCCAGAAGCATATTAGATCTCCCAAACTTCTCAGGGCCTCCGGAAGAGTTCTTGGTGAGCCCAAGGTTTCTCTCCGGATTTTCACGATGCCTGTGCACTCGAGGAGCACATGCGCGACCGTTTCGTCAGCGTCCATGCACGCTCTACACAGAGGGCTGTCAGTTATGCCAATAGTGTGAAAGTGTTTGTTGAGTGAGCAGTGTCCGGTGATGGTCCCCACCACAACTCGTAGGTTTTTCCTGTTGAGCCGTAGTAGACGCCGGTTCAGCTTACCATCCAGGCATGGCATTGCTTCTTTGGATTGTCTACAGCCCGATGCTGAGGACCACCAGATCTCGGACTGTGTGTGTGTGTGTTTTTGTAGCCATCTACGTATTTGAGTGAAGGGTATGGGCACAGTTGGTTCCGGTCCAATGGCCGCTGTGTTTGAGCCTCTCCTGGCTAGCTCGTCAGCTGCATCATTGCCCAGCGACCCGCTGTGTCCTTTGATCCATTGTAGAGTTATTGTGTTGTTGTAGTGTCCCACAACATGTTCCAGTGCGTTATGGCATTCCAGTATTAATCCCGAGGCAAAGTGGTATCTTTCCAAGGATTGGAGTACTGATGCGCTATCAGATAGTATGCGTATGCAGGTGTTTGTGATTTTTCTAGCCTTAATTGCATGTGCTGCAAGGATGATGCCAACACACTCAGCCTGGTATACAGTGTTGAACGTACTTAGGGGCCTTGATATTTTGATGTTCAGGTCATTTGAGAAAACTCCCACTCCTGTTCCGGAGTCGGTTTTTGACCCATCAGTGTAGATTCTTATCTCCGTTGGGTTCGGATGGTCACATTCTTCTTCAGTGAGTTGTATATTGTAGTGCTTCTGGAAATGGTGTGTTTTTAAGATTTTATCACTAGGTGATGCCATCATGGGTTGCCGTTTGATCGCGTCTTCGTGAATACGAGTATGCTTTATTCTAGGGTCATTGTTTAGGGTGTCGTTCATGCTGAGTCTAAAGATTGCTATGGTTGCATCCTCCTGCACAGTAAGATGTAGGGGTGGCAGTCCCAGCATTGCTTGTAGGGCGGCGGTGGGTGTTGTTCTCATGCTGCCAGTGATTGCTACACATGCCAGTCGCTGCAGCTTTTCTAGTTCTTTTTGATTTGAGCTCAAGTTGGTCCTGGGCCACCAGACCAGCGAGCCGTATGTGACGAGTGGTCTGATAACAGAGGTGTATAGCCAGTAGGTGACCCTAGGGCTAATGCCCCAGTTTTTTCCCAGCAGTTGCTTACACTGCCACATTGATATGCTGGCTTTGGTGGTCAAGTATTCAGTGTGTTTTGCCCAATTCAGTTGTTTGTCCAAATATATGCCCAGATATTTGGTTTCAGTTGAAAGGGTCAGGGTTGTGCCGAAAAATTTTGGTAACTGAAGTGTTGCCAGCTTCCTTTTTTTTGTGAAGAGTATTAATTGTGTTTTTGTGGGGTTTACCGATAGTTGATATTCCGTGCACCATTGCTCTACTATTTTTAGGGCTTGGCGCATGAGATTGCATAAGGTGTTTTCATGTTTTCCGTTTATAATTATGGTGATATCGTCAGCATAGCCAACGGTAAAGTAGTCTTTATTGTTTAGTCGTTCGATCAGTTCATTTGCAACAAGGTTCCACAGAAGTGGCGATAGAACACCACCTTGTGGACATCCCTTTGCCACAATGGCCCTTGTGGTGTCGTTCACTGTAACTTGTACAGCCCTCAAACTGAGCATGTTATTAATCCAGCCAGTTAGGGTTGAGTTGACGCCGTGTTTCTCTAGGGCCATGCTGATGCTGTGGAAGATGGTTTTGTCAAAAGCGCCTTCAATGTCCAGGAAGGCAGCTAGAGAGGAACCTTTGTGGTCCACTGCGCATTCGATCTTAGCGACTACGCTGTGCAGTGCAGACTCTGTGGATTTGCCTGTAGAGTAAGCATGCTGTTGTTTGTGGAGTGGTTTTACTCGGAGAGCTCCGTCCCGAATGTATCTGTCACAGAGCCTCTCAAGGGTTTTCAGTAGGAAAGCTGTCAGACTTATGGGTCTGTATGCTCTCGGTTCTGTGTAGTCAGTTTTTCCGGGTTTTGGTATAAAGATAACTTTTACCTCGCGCCATGCCAGCGGCACATATCTGTGCGCTATGCAGGTTCGGTAGATCTCTACTAACCATGGTAGAAGGTGGTCCATCCCCCATTGCAGCAGGGCCGGGAATATGCCATCCAGGCCTGCTGACTTATATGGTTGGAAGGTTCTAATTGCCCATCTTATCCTTTCCTCTGTTACTATGCTCCGGGAGTTGTACCAGTCTTGGTCGGTTGGTGTCCATATTGTTTCATCCATCCATGATCTGTTCTCTGAGATTTTGCAGTCTGGAAAGTGTGTTTCTAAAAGTACCTTACTGGTTTCGTAGTCTGTTGATGTGTATGTGTGGTCTGGCTTTTTTAACGTGCTAAGGTTACGATCTTTGACAGGTGTATTATGTACACCGCATTAAGATTTTCACACAAAAATAGAAAAAGAATAATAATATTGGGATATTACATAGAACTGAAACTCAAAGTAAATTTTTTTCATCGTACCCATACATGTGGGGTATCTATGGATAGATCTTCAAAAATGATATTGAGGTTCCTAATATGATTTCTTTCTAAACTGAATAGTTTGCGCGAGAGACACTTCCAAAGTGGAAAAATGAGTGTCCCCCTCATTCAACTTCCAAAATAAGATAATAATAAAACTAAAAAAAAATATATGATGTACATTATTATTATCGCTGAAAGCTGTTGGTCTTCCTAAGAAAAATAAATAAAATAAATAAATAATATAAAATTACCATGTAAACTAACAATGAAAATTGGTTTGAACGAGATCTAGTAAGTAGTTTTTTTTAATGCGTCATAAATCGTAAACCGCAATTTACCTTCCATTTAATCAACTGAAATACTTGCTACTGCGGAACCCTTCATGGGCGAGTCCGACTCGCACTTGGCCGGTGTTTTTTAAGAGTTTGTCTGTAGTTTGAACCTAGTCCCTATATCCTTCAGTTTTAAATGAAACCTGCACCGTAACTCAGCACTCTTCTCTTCCGTTCCATTCGACCGTTTGTATAACCGGACCGGTTGTTTAGATTCACTATATGCCAGAGTTGTCCCTGGCATCATTTTAGAGAAAAAGAGGAGGGGCAAACACGTGCGAAATATCGATGCTATCAGTTGTAAAATACAAAAAATTCAAATGTGTTCTTTTAACATATTAATACTTTCAAATTGTCATAATCAATAGGGGTCCCTAAAATAAGTAATGGTACCTAACACATTATACCTTGATATGGCTAACTAGGTCCTAACATAATATTCTTCTATTGTATTGTTTGTATTCAATTAAATCTTTATTACAATCGTGTGTACAATGATCTTACATATCACAAGTTTCAACATGACACCTTGTTAGGGCACGGCAACATTAAATAATTAATAACAATTTCAATAAACATGCAATTTTCAAAGTATAGGTAGTTATGTCAAAACATTATAACAATATCTATTCTATTTTAATAGTATAGTTAATTTAGCTGATATTTTTCTGTTTCTTATAAGTTAAGTTAATTATGTAATATGTATTTCTTCTATTATTAATTATGATATATGTAGCATATAATTAATAAGTTGTAAATTTAAATTCCATAAAATAGGATTATTATTTGAAATAATTTATATACCCTATACATAATTATATACAATACTAACCTACTTACATTATTTAATTTTTGTCATTATAATGTATTCACAATAATGAATACAATCTCAATAAAACTTGTTCAAATCAACGGTAACAGTGAAACCTATCAGCCTCCAGAGCCTTACCAAAATTAAAATCTGTTTGAACATAAAATTGAGATTTTACATTGTAATTGAATTCAGTTGGATTTCGATTGGTGTTTGAGTAGGGAAATTGGTCAGGTGCAAAAGTGGAATATAAAAAGCCAGTTCAAGTCGAGCCTTGTTTTATTTGGTTCCCGTACCTAGAAATAATATGAGAGAGATTGTGGAAGTAAAATGTTTAAGCGTGAAGTTAGCAACTTAGAAAATAATAGTAATATCCTGGTACATTATTCACAGACGGCCATCTGATCCCAAACTGAGCAGAGCTTGTACAGACGCCAGCACATCGAGTTACCCCAATTTGTCATATTTCTTTTAAACAACATGTAACGTAATTAACGCACACCCTTATACACCCCAATTAGAATATTATGTTGTAATCATAATACATAATACATACACTGATTTTTTTATTTAACCTGTATATGCATTGTTATTTACTAAATTACTTTCTTGGAATATAGTTTATTTTTCTTTATTTTGTATTGATTGATGGAATTTGTATGAATACAAATAAAACTGCGATTATAAAAGTCTTATTACTTCGACTTACGATCCATTTCAATTTGTTTTGACTAATTATGGTTTAATATGACAATAATTTCCGTAGATTTAATTATTTTAGAATAAAACATTACCTATATTAAAAATGATATAAATCGATTCAGTAAACGATTCTGAACAAACTATTTTCAGGATGTGCGTTAATTAAGTTACATGTTGTAAATTTTCAACTTTATCACATAAGTATAAGGTGCTGGCGTCTGTACTATGGAAAGCAGATAACTGATATACCTCTATTTCATATACTATTTTTCTTTTGTAAATAAATATGTACGGGCCGCCCGCCCGGTTAGTGTGGTTGATAGATACTTGCACGCCGCAGGTCGTGGGTTCGATTTTCTCCCGAGACAGATTTTTGTGTGCACCAACATGTCTGATTGTCCTGAGTCTGAGTATAATTATCTTTAAAAAAATATGCACTGTGTATCGCTGTCAACAAGCAAACTGCAAAAAGGAAGAAAGATAGGCTAAATTGCCATTTTTCCATTTGTGAGTAGTGAAACGTTGAAAAAGTCCTATGTGAGTCACAAGTCCTTAGACTACGGTAACCACTGATAATTAAGCGAGTATGCTTGTTTGCCGTGTTTGCTAACTAATGCAGTTAACATAAAACAAACCAAAACTCTAACAAGGTTTTCAGGTGCGTTTGTGGACTTGAAATGAGAGCAATAAATAAAGAAACTTGGTAAGGCACAGTCTAGAAAATGCAATCATCTAAAAATATAAGACCTTTCACTACACATTGCAAAAGGTCCATATGATAGTCAGGTACCCTGACTCATTTAGTGGCCATAGGCGACCGTAAGCTGCTAGGTCAAGGTAATTATATGAGAGACCACCATACTGGTCTAATTTTGTTTATTTCTGAACAGCTCCGTAATTCCGAGGGTACGTTAAACTTGGTAGGGTGCTTGATTGGTTTGGGATGCAGTCAGTCAACAGATATCGACATGTCCGAGGTACAGTATACTTGAAGAAAATAGTGTGGGCCTTTATGTTACTGCACTGTATTTGAGGGGTTTAATAATAATAATAATGTCCTCCTAGCCAAATTTCGGCCAAGGCGGCCGGTCTAAATAAAGATTAGCCATCTGCGCGGGACATATTGATAGTGCTCAAGTGTGTGCGCAAACACAGGACCACTTTCTATTCCATCACTCTCATGATCCGTTGGGACGCCTAGGCGACACGACCAGAAAGAGGTCAGGCACAGGACCGACGGCTTTACGTGATCTCCGAGGCACGGGAGTATAATACCACCAACTTCCAGACTTCGGGCTGATGCTGAGAATTTTTTCTTTTTTACAGAAAAGTCCCAAAATCACTTTTTGCCTGACCCGGGATTTGAACTCAGGACCTCGTTCTCTGCGGGTGAACACGCTACCGCTAGACCAACGAGGCAGTCACTAAAAATACAATAATAAGCACAATAATATACACAGATGCTCTCAGCGGTCCGTATGTGATTGGCGAGGTCAAGCAATTAGGCTCGCAGTCAGTCTATAGATGGGTGACCGCCAAAGTGGTTTAATTTCTGAGCGTCTCCATGCTTCGGAGGGCACGTTAAGCTGTCGGTCCCGGGTGAAGCCATTAGGGAACACTCGTTAAGCCATGTCAGAGGCCTACTGGGCGGCTTGAACAACTGACACGGTAACCACTGCCCACATGATAAATAATAATAAATAGATATGGAGTGGGCTGGCTTAGCCAATTCAGCAACAAAGACAAACCATGCTGTTTTTAACTGATTTTTAAAAAGTACCTACCTACCTATATTTAACCAAATATAATATCGATTAAACTTGTTAGTAACGAAAGTAGTAGTTAGTAGTTTGACGGGTGTGTTGGCGTGGTTGGCAAATGCTTGCTTTTCACGCCGCAGGTCGTGGGTTCGATTCCCACTCAGGACAGATATTTGTGTGCATGAACATGTCTGTTTGTCTTGAGTCTGGCTGTAAATATCTATATAAGTATGTATTTACAAAAGAAAAGTAGTATATCAGTTATCTGGTTTTCATAGTTCAAGCTCTGCTTAGTTTGCGATCACATGGCCGTTTGTAAAAGATGTCCAAGGAAGTAAAAAAATATAACAAACCTTTTATTGACCTTCAATTTGGGAGTTACGACGACACAAATAGATTAAGGCACTGGTCGGCTTGAAACTTACAAAATAACTCTTTTGTCGGACGGTCACCGTTGCCTAGTTGGTAGTGCTCCTGCCTACGAAGCTGGTGGTCCCGGGTTTGAATCCCGGTAAGTGCAAATATATGTGTGATGAGCACGAATATTTGTTTCTGAGTCATGGATGTCTTCTATGTATATAAGTATTTATCTATCTATAAAAGTATGTATATCGTCGCCTGGTACCCATAGTACAAGCTTCGCTTAGTTTGGGGCTAGGATGATCTGTGTGACATTGTCCCTAGATATTATTATTATTATTTGTCAAAAACTGGGATCAAAGACATTGTTCATTGTATAACACGATAAATATGACCTACCATTCTTTTTAACCTGTGGTCTCTAAAAGTTGCAACTGGATATTCGCCAAAGCAATTAATTCAGTTGGCTCTGAATTAAAAGATAAGTGAATTTCTGTGGAAACACGGCAAATGGCAGAGGTGTGGTGTTTATAGATTAACATATTGCTTTCTTTTTAGAGGTTTTCAACTCCAAAGTTAACTTTAGTGGTGTAAAAGCTTTTTGCAATTGAATATAATAATAATAATAATAATATCTGGGGACACAAATCATTCTAGCCCCAAACTAAGCAAAGCTTGTACTATGGGTACTAGGCGACGATATACATACTTATATAGATAAATAAATATTTATATACATAGAAAACATCCATGACTCCGAAACAAATATTCGTGCTCATCACACAAATATTTGCACTTACCGGGATTCGAACCCAGGACCACCAGCTTCGTAGGCAGGGGCACTACCAACTAGGCTACGGTGACCGTCAGAGATATGGAGATGGTTTGGATGTGTCAAAGATTTACATAAGAAGTATACTTGGACTGTGTGAATAGTACAACCGGAAGGCGAAGATCTCACCGAACATTATATGGCCAAGTTTGTTAGTACTGAAGAAAGTCCAGGCCACAAGTACCAAAAACAGGCAACCATGTATGAAGAATATAATGAGAGTAATCGAGGCAAAAGAGGGGTGCAAGGATCGTGACGACTGAGAAACGGGCGTGAGTCTGTGTATGGACATCGGAGCACTCGTACTATAATAATATCCTGGGACATTATTTACATAAAGCCATCTGAAAAATTAAGCAGAGCTTATACTATGGAAACCACATATACTACTTTTATTATGTAAATACATACTTATATAGATAATTACACCCAGACTCAGGACAAATAGACATGTTCATTCACGCAAATATTTGTCCTGGGTGGGAAACGAACCCACGACTTCTGGCAAGAAAGGCAATATATATATTACGGTCAGCGCAGTGAAGAATTCCTATTCCTATTCCTAGAAGACCTATTCCATCTCATTGTAAGAGGAGGGCCTTGCCCTGTAGTGGGACGGTGAGGCTGCATCATGATTTAAGACCAGGCACATGTTGCCTGCACGTAAGTGGTGTGTACGTTTTAGGAAAATAATAATATAGTAATACAGCTGTCCCGCGTGCATAGTAGAACTTTTAGTACGTCAGATAAGGGTGCCTTTCCAACAGAGATGTGCTATGCAGCTATGCTTCGAGACTGTAAAAGCGAAGCTACGAAACTATGTGACCGTTTCCACTGATGCTAAACTATGTAGAGGTGCGATTAAGATCTACTATGAAGATGCACCGCCACAAAGTAGTTGCACGAGGAATGCGTAGCTCGAACTATGTGATGTATCGATAGTAGAGAAGCAGCAAGGGGAGAGGCGCTCACGCATCCTGCCGTGCCGGCGACTCGTATAGTTCATTTCTATTGTAGGTACTCTGCTCTGCACATAGCAGGCATCCATAGCACACATCCACGGCACACACCCATAGCACGCAACTATCCATATAAAAAATATATCTTAGTTGAATCCGTTTCCACCAGTGCTAAGCTATGTGCACCAATGCATATTATTGGTGGATATCAAACGCATCCATAGCAACGTAGCATAGCACATCCCTGGGGCTCTACCGGCTAAGTCGCTGAACATCGTTTTCGTGAATGGCGTTCAAATAAATAAAGGTTAAAAATTACTTAATCAATCGTTAAATCGGCTTCCATGAGCAAAGGTGACGTCATAAATGGTCCGGAATCGATCGTCAACGTTGAAGCCGATTTAACAATTGATTAAGTCATTTTTAATCTTTATTTATTTGAACAACATTTAAGAAAACGATGTTCTGTGACTAAGCCGGTAGAGTCCCTGGTGGAAAAGCAGCTTATGAGTCGTTTATCATTTTAATTATATAACGTAGTGAACCTTAGTGGCTGTGTGGTGACGGCCTAGAGAATATCACCACCCCCTCTCATCCCGTGGGGGGACGTAGAAGTCGTCCCGAGGGAATATATACCAGAGAATGGCGTTCTTATGAGTACCAATTTCTACCTTACTGCGATCGCCAACCCGTTTGCCAAGCGTGGCGATTATGGCAGATCCCCTCAAATGAAGGACACAATTAAACCGCGGCCCCCAGTTCCCGGCAGCCCTGCTATTCCCAGCCGTGGTAACAGCCGTGGTTACGGCAGGGCAGGGGGTGCTAAGAATCCCCGGCAGATTCCGCGTTACCAAAACCGACGACCTCTGGCCCTGGCAACATACAACACACGCACACTGCGGACCGACGAGAAGATGATCGAACTGGAGGAAGAATTGAGCAGGTTACATTGGGACATAATAGGATTATCTGAAGTCCGAAGAGAGGGGGAGGACACGATAATCCTGAAATCCGGGAATCTGTTCTATTTCCGGGAAGGCGACCAACTGTCCCAAGGTGGTGTTGGGTTCATAGTCCACAAGTCCCTCGTACACAACATAGTGAAAATCGAGAGTGTGTCGACTAGGGTTGCGTACCTTATACTCAGAATTACCAAGCGGTATTCGTTGAAGGTCATACAGGTTTACGCGCCGACTTCGACGCACTCCGACGATGAGGTTGAGGTCATGTATGAGGATATTTCTAGAGCCATACATACCTCGAACTCTTATTTCACTGTGGTCATGGGGGACTTTAACGCGAAGCTGGGTAAACGATTCGGGAATGAGCTGAAAGTGGGGCAATTTGGAACTGGAGACCGGAATCCCCGGGGCCAAATGTTGGCCGACTTCATGGAGAAGGAGGGACTCTTTATGATGAACTCCTTTTTCAAGAAGTCGGAAAACCGCAAATGGACCTGGGTAAGCCCCGATGGTAAAACAAAAAACGAGATAGACTTTATCTTGTCGACGAGTAGACAGGTGTTCAATGACGTCTCAGTGATCAATATGGTTAAAACCGGGAGCGATCACAGACTGGTCAGAGGCTCATTGAACCTAAATGTCAAGCTCCAGAGGTCCCGACTGATAAAGTCTACGCTCCGACCTTTACCCATCCACATCCAAAACCCTGAACCCTTTCAGCTCGAACTGCAAAACCGTTTCGAATGCCTAGCAGATTGCGAGGAAGTGGACTCAAACCATGACAGGCTCGTAGAAGCTGTCCATACGGCTGGGTCTAAGGTCTTCAAGGCCCACCGTACAAACAGAACCAAAAAGATCTCTGATTATACCCTGCAGCTTATGGACGAAAGACGGAAAATGGTTCTGACATCCTCTGATGATGCTACCAGATACCGGCAGCTCAACAGACAGATCTCAAAGTCTTTGACTCGCGACACGCGCCAATTTAATACAAATTGTATTAAAGAAGCCATTGAGCGGAACAAAGGCTCTAAAGTGTTTGCAAGAGAACTGTCTGTTGGACAGAGCCAACTGACGAAGCTGAAGACTGAGGATGGCAGAATCGTCACGTCTAAACCTGAGTTGCTGGGAGAGATCGAGAGGTTCTATGGACAGCTGTATGCGAAAACCCAGTCACCTGTCGATAGTTGTGCCTCAGATCCCAGAGCACGACTAACCCAACACTTCACCGACGACATCCCGGACGTCAGCCTGTGCGAGATTAGAATGGCTCTCGAACAGCTTAAGAACAACAAGGCGCCTGGTGATGATGGAGTTACGGCAGAGCTTCTGAAGGCGGGTGGTACACCAATACTACGGGCCCTTCAGAAGTTATTTAACTCCGTCATACTAGAAGGTCAAACGCCAAAAGCATGGCACAGGGGTGTGGTGGTGCTCTTCTTCAAAAAGGGCGATAAAACCCTCTTGAAGAATTACAGACCCATCACACTGCTGAGCCATGTTTACAAGTTGTTTTAGAGGGTCATTACGAATCGTCTCGCACGCAGGTTTGACGACTTCCAGCCTCCCGAACAAGCCGGTTTCCGTAAAGGCTTTAGTACCATAGACCACATACATACGCTGCGGCAGGTTATACAGAAGACCGAAGAGTATAACCAGCCATTATGCTTAGCGTTTGTGGACTATGAGAAAGCCTTCGATTCGATCGAAACATGGGCCGTACTGAGGTCTCTCCAAAGGTGCCAAATCGACTACCGGTATATCGAGGTGTTAAAGTGTTTGTACGAAAACGCCACTATGTCAGTGCGACTCCAGGTCCAGAACTCGAAACCTATCCACTTGCAGCGAGGTGTGAGACAGGGAGATGTTATATCTCCGAAACTGTTCACCGCTGCATTGGAAGATGTCTTCAAGCTTCTGGACTGGAAAGGCTTTGGCATCAATGTCAATGGCGAGTACATCACCCACCTTCGATTTGCCGACGATATAGTAGTCATGGCTGAGACCCTTGACGACCTCGGTACAATGCTCGATGGCCTCAGCAGAGTCTCTCAACAAGTGGGTCTGAAAATGAACATGGATAAGACGAAAATTATGTCAAACATCCATGTTGCACCCACTCTAGTTAAGGTTGGAGACTCTGCACTCGAAGTTGTAGAGAACTATATTTACCTAGGACAGACCATCCAACTAGGTAGGTCCAACTTCGAGAAGGAGGTCAATCGTAGAATCCAACTCGGCTGGGCAGCGTTCGGGAAGCTACGTAATATCTTCTCGTCCCAAATACCGCAGTGTCTCAAGTCGAAAGTCTTCGACCAGTGTGTGTTGCCAGTGATGACTTACGGAACAGAGACGTGGTCGCTAACTATGGGCCTTATCAGGCGGCTCAAGGTCACCCAAAGAGCAATGGAAAGGGCTATGCTTGGAGTTTCCCTGCGAGATCGAATCAGAAATGATGAGATCCGCAGGCGAACCAAAGTCACCGACATAGCCCTAAGAATTGCCAAGCTGAAGTGGCAGTGGGCAGGGCACATAGCTCGTAGAGCCGACGGCCGCTGGGGCAGAAAGGTTCTCGAGTGGCGACCACGAACCGGAAGACGCAGCGTGGGCAGGCCCCCTACAAGATGGACCGATGATCTTGTGCGGGTCGCTGGAAAACGCTGGATGCGGATAGCGCAAGACCGGCAATTGTGGAGATCTTTGAAGGAGGCCTTTGTCCAGCAGTGGACGTCTTTCGGCTGATATGATGATGATGAGTGAACCTTCTGTACGTACATCTGCACTCTGTGTTTACTGACACCACCATGTCGCCATAACAAATCTCTTCAATAGGAAAAGCCTATAACTTAATACCCTTTATCATTTTTTATGACTCATCGATACTATTTTCTCTCTGGCAGGAAATAAAACTATTTTTCTTTGTTTATAGATAACGCACGTACTAGGTCAATAAATAAAGCGATTATATCGCGGGCAACGAAGTGCACCCCGTCTTATATATATATATATATATATATATATATATATATATATATATATATATATATATATATATATATATATATATATATAATACTTATGGTTCACACAAATAGTTTCTTCTACGAGGAGTGAAACCGTAACATGAGGCTATTGATGTAGAAGCGAGGTAGCTAGCTATCTTATCCATTGCCATGACTTGGGAACCTTCTATTAGCCTGACTATACCATTTATAAAGACTAGCATCGTAGTATTTTTTTATATATATGAGAGGGTGACAAACGAGCAAGTGGGTCACCTGGTAAGTGATCACCACCGCCCATGGACACTCACAACACCAGAGGAATTGCGAGTGCGTTGCCGGCTTACTTACACGCAGAAACACAACATTCAAATTGTTAATGTTATTATAAAGGAATGTTTTCTGTAAGGTGGAGGTACTTCCCCAGTCGGGCTGCTCTTTGAGCGATTGAACGCTATGCCCTCCTTCTCTAAGTTGTCTCTAGTTGCGGCACTTCTGGTTTTGCAAATGTCTATGGGTGGCGGTGATCACTTACCATCAGGTGACCTGCTTGCTCATTTGCATTACTTTGCTACAAAAACAACAAAAATATTCTCCACCTACTCCATACATTTCCGTTTCTTAATTCAATTACACTTCTTGGCTGTATTTTCTAAAGTTGTTTCACACGAATAAATACGATATATTATGAGGTAAGAAAAATGTTCTACGTTTGTGAAAATACTACCGCCACTAGTTCACGCTCTGTAAGACAGATGGCGTTCTTTACGTGCGCACTCCGTTTCACATATTAATAGGGTTGCCACCGTAGAGGTAAAAGATTTTATTTATTAACTGCATAAATAAAGATCGCTCCTATGGCGCAGTGGTATGCGCCTCGTGTTTCATTTTCAGCTCCCACACAGTCCGGCCATTGAAGTACGATTTATTATAGTACCGCTGTCATCCAGTGGGGATACGGCTAACGGCTACGGACAACGGGACTACATCGATTCTTCTGGGCTCAATTGCAACTACCGAGGCGCAGTTTATTAGATTATAGATATTTATTTATTTGCCGTAAATGTTGGTACAAATAAATGAGGACCTAACATTAAAACAAATAATAATAATAATATCTAGGGACAATAATAATAATAATAATAAAACTTTTATTTCGGGTGGCATAGACCCATATAAAACTTAACCTAGTAAAAACAGTACGGTACACGCTTATTTGCTATGACTCGCTACACCAACACAAGTCATGACCCAGTGATTTTGAAAGGGACAGTCGAAACGTACAGCAATTGCGTTCAGAATGCTGTTGTTGCTACCCCGCATACGGGTCAGCAGAGAAGCTGCTTTTTTACGCATGATGGCCTGGAAACCATCAGTGCGTGCTTCAGCAAACATCCCAGATGCGCTGCACCTCCACGGCAGACCCAACAACATTCTGAACGCATTGTTGTACTGAGTGCGCAGGGCTCTGTAGGCTCGCTGCGTATATCTCACCCACAGGCCGCTTGAGTAGAAGGACTGGCAATAAGCTTTGAATAGCGTAACTTTCACTTCTCTCGTGCACCGTGCAAACCTGCGGGCAAGCATATTAGCTCTCACCGCCAGAGCCCTGCGCTCCCGCTCAATGTCCTCATCGTCCTTGAGGTCACTTGTTACAATGTGACCCAGATATTTGAATTTTTGAACCTGCTTTAGGGCTATTCCATTGAGAAATACAGGAGGCACATGGGTTGGCTGTTGTCTGCCAGATTTAAATATTAAAATTTCACTCTTTTTTGAGTTATATTGTAATCCATGCGCCTCCGCGTACTTCTCACAAATAGACAATAATTTCCGTAGCCCGCTTATGGAGGGGCTCAGCAGCACCATATCGTCTGCATAGCTAATATTGTTAAAACAAGTGTCATCAATGTGGCAGCCGACATGTGTGCTGCTGAGCCGCTCGACAAGCTGGTTAACATAAATGTTAAATAAAACAGGAGAACTCAGACCACCCTGCCTAACGCCACATTCCAATTTATACTCATCTGACACACAGATCATCCTAGCCCCAAACTAAGCAAAGCTTGTACTATGGGTACCAGGCGACGATATACATACTTATTGTAATACATACATACATACATACACTCACGCCTGTCTCCCAGAGGGGTAGGCAGAGACAACGGACTTCCATTTGTCACGATCCTTGCACACCTCATTCGCTTCGTTTACTGACATTATATTCTTCATACATGCTCGCCGGTTTAGGGTACTTCTGACCTGACCTTTCCTAAGTACGTCTCCAATTTGATCAGAGAATGTTCTACGAGGTCTTCCCCTTCCGGTTGTACCATTCACACAGGCCAGGTATACTTCTTTTGTCAGTCTTCTTTCATTCATCCTTTCTAAATGACCAAACCATCTCAGCATACCTTTTTCAATATTTGTGACTACATCCTCTTTCACACCACAACGCTCTCTTATATCAGTATTGTAATATATGTAGGTAATTTTAGAATAAGTTACAAATATAATGTGGGTAGTGCCGCGCCATTGCTTTTTGTATCGGGCAGTCTGAATACACGTACAGCAGCGTATTGACTTGTTTTATTGGAAATACTGTATCCCAGTATTCCAGTCTTCCCGGTATACGTCACTTATATACATTGATAAATGGACCAGGACCTCTAAAGTAGTTGTTAATGGGCATTCCTCACATCCTTCCCGAACATTATCAGGCTGCCCTCAGGGCTCACACTTAGCCCAATATTATTCAACATTTTCATGAATAATATAACAGAATGTTTCAAGCATAGCAAATACTTTTTATATGCCGACGATCTTAAAATCGCCCGCTCCTTCTTTATTACAAGAAGACATTGATAAACCTGAACGTGATAATCATGACAAGACATTGAACATAGACAAATGCTACCATATTAAGTTTCACAGAAATGCTTCAGTACTAGCAACCAAATACCTGATTGCGGGCCATGAGCTGAAAAAAGTTAGTGAAGTTTGGGATCTTGGCATAATCTTTGACGAGAAATTGAAATTCAATATACACATAGACCAAATGACCATTTTGTTTTAAGAAATTGTCGAAACTTCAAAAGACCCTCCACTAAATCACCGAATACTGCTCTAACATATGGAACCCATTGTACGATATATTAAAAAAAATATTGAGAAAATACAAAAAAAAATTATTTGGCACCTACGCTACAGCTGTAATCTGGCTAAAAAAACTGCCAAGTTACTCCGATCGAGTTAGGTATTTTAAGATGACTTCTCTGGAAAACCGAAAAAGGCTGCTGGACCACATGTTTCTGTTCAGACTTTTTAATGGCGAAATAGACTGTCCGCACCTAGTCTCTGAACTTAATATAAATGCTCCATATAAAAATCCCAGATTTAAAAGTTACAAATTGTTCCACATAAAACCTTATAAAACTAATTTAGGAAAGAACCACCCAGTCAAAAGGCTCCCGACTCAGTATAATAATGACGCTCAAAACTGTTTTTTTGACATACTCTCTGACACACTTAGCCAATTTAAGGAAAAGATTGTGACATACCAGCGTGCATAAGACTTTTCTCTCATATTATATTATTTCAATTTAATTTCAATTCAATTCAATGTTTTTTGTTTTCATGTAATTATGCGATTATTTTTGGTATTTAAGCTTTATCCTTCCACTATTATTTTATTGTATGTTATTTTTTATATAGCTATTAATGTTAATAATTGTGTTATGTTCTGTAGTTTAATATTTGTCCGTGTTCTGCTTTTCATGTTACTTTTTGTCTCGTTTCGATGTTTATTGTTTATGGCTTGTTTTTGTAATTAGTGCAAGTTTTTAATTAATTTATTGTACTTAACTTTAATGTAATAATGTAAAATTTTAATGCTGTGGTCGTCTTTAAGTGTTGCAGCACTATTGTTTTTAAGTATGTACGTGTCTTATAACTGCATGAGTGTATGTAACGTTGACGATCCTTAAATAAATAAAAAATACTTAAATACATAGGTAACATCCATTACTCAGAAATAAATTTTAATATTCGTGCTCATCACACAAATCTTTGCACTTACCGGGATTCAAACCCAGGACCAGCTTCGGCAACTAGGCTGCGGGGACCGTCAAAATCCATTTCACTTAGTCGTATACATAGTAACATGCTAATATTTAAAGAATTAATTACTATGGTTGGTCCTTTTATTCTGCTACTGTTTAAAATGTACTGTCTAACAATCATATTTTTAGCTTGTTTGTAAAGTCCCAAGTGTAAGTTCCTGAACATTATCATACAATTCATTAAATATATGTACGTCCACGTTAGGGTATCCCATCATGCAGGTACCAAATTTCAGGTGCAATATTAAAAAAAAGATTAATTATGTAATAATATTTATTTTATTTGGCAACCCTACTCGGTTACTCGTTATTTACTATTGAGTGTACGCCTTACAATTTTTCCACGGAACTAATTTGTGAGTGGTAAGTTTTCAATGCATCCGGAAAATTACAGCCAATTTATTCAGCGGAGGGAGAAGTATTACCAATATTTCATCGAATGAGAAATTGATTTAGGTACTACATTGAAAGAAAGTAAATAAAAGTTAATGTAACAGTTAGTTTAATAATATCAAAAATGGTTGATTGCGGTTGTGTGTTGAATATCGAAAGTTGTGTATTGTGTTGTTGGTTTGTCATCTACTATATAAAAATAAGTCGGGGTTTCCTTCCTGACGCTGTAACTCCAGAACGCACGAACCGATTTCCACGGTTTTGCATTCGTTGGAAAGGTCTCGGGCTCCGTGAGGTTTATCGCAAAGAAAATTTATAAAATTTAACGCGGGTAACACCGCGGGGCACAGCTAGTAATTGATAAATTTATGTGCATACGCAAGTTAATTTCTGAACTTAATCAAATTTGCTTGCGTTGAGTAAATTCCCAGAACGTATATTTGGTCTTGACCGGAACCAGGAGTTACTTTTCATGCCAAAGTACATGTGGTCAATTCAGTTGGCTTAATGACTGTAGATTTTTTTGCTATGCGTAATACACCTATAAATTATCACTTTGACATTCATTTAAAGTAACTTGGAAGATATTGCTCGTAGCATTAAAGTCGCCATTTGTGCAATCTTGGTAATCATCATATAGGCCGAAAGTTGTTAGATATTGACCTCCACAAAAGATCTCCACGATTACCGGTCTTGCGCTACGCACATCAAAATGTTTCCATTGATTCTCACAACCATTTCATCATAGTAATTCTTCGGGCTATGTCGGTTACTGACAGCATCCGTTCCGCGGAAAACACCGAGCATAGCCCAATCCATTTATGAGGGCTATAGTAAGCGACCACGTCTTTTTTCGGGGAGACATCACAGACAACACACACTGGACGAAGACTTAAGACACAGCGGTGTTCGGAACTCCTCCGCCTCCCAAAGGCTGTGAAACTGAGCCCAGAAGTAATTGTGAAAGCTAACTTGTAATTCCATAAATACATTCAGATTATTGACTAAATCTTTTTAAAGTCTATGTCAATAAAATGGTTTTCATCATCAAATCATTAAGTCAGCCTAATGGCGTCCACTGCTGGATAAAGGTCTCTCCGAAAGATATCCACAATAAAGTTTTGTCCATAATTTGGAGGTATTGCTATAATCGCCACGTTTGGCAGACGGGTTGCGATCGCAGTATGATGGTCATAGTACTCAGAGAGACGCTACTCCAATCTCTGAGAGATATTCCCTTGGATCGACGCCACGGGATGAAATTAATTATAAGGGTCCATTGTTTTTCTACGAACCCCAAAACGGATGTGAGATACAATTCAAATAATACCATTTAAGCTAAATTAAAGACAAACAAGAACTAAATTTACATCTATTTTCACCCTTTTATACAACCCTTAGTCATATCTACTTATCAAGCCCGTATCAACCATTAGGTCATGTCACGAGCTTCACTGGGTCAAGGTCAAAAGTCCCTTAGCGATGACGACGCTCTAAAATAAATGGATTTTTAAATTTGCTATCACACTCTACTGTCACAGTAAAACTAAGAGCTGTGGAGTTAGAACTGGTGTTATTTTTAAGGCAAATAGTAAAAGCTTGAAGTATCTTTAAATATAATAATAATATCCTGGGACATTATTTACACACGACCATCTGATCCCAAACTAAACAGAGCTTGTACTATGGAAACAAGATAACTGATATAATACTTTTCTTTTGTAAAAACATACTTATATAGATAATTACACCCAGACTCAGGACAAACAGACATGTTCATGCACACAAATATCTGTACTCGGTGGGAATCGAACCCACGACCTCCGTCGTGAAAAGCAAGCATTAGCCAACCACGCCAAGTAGTTCAAGTACGTTTCAAATTTTATTCTTTTATATTCAGAAAACAGTGGAAATAATTATATTTTATAAACACAGAGCCTACTACCAACTTTTACTTATAACAACTAAAAATATCAAAACCGCTCTTTAACAACAACTGGGATATCAACCAGGAAAAACAAAAACGAACAGAGAAATGGTTTTTGTAGTCGGCGAATAACATTTTCTAGTGGTAGCGCGTTCAAACGCAGATAAGGGAGTCCCGGGTTCACATCCCGCGTCGGTAAAGAGAAATTTCTCAGTATTAGCCCGGAATCTGCTAGTTGGTAGTGTTTATATACTCCGTGCCTCGGAGAGCACGTAAAGCCGTCGGTCATGAACCTGTTCTCTTTTTGGTCGTGTCGCTAGTCATTCCTTCCAGATCATGGGAGAGATGGAATAGAGAGTGCCTCTATTATTGCCACTATTTCTCACCGCTTGCTGCGGTTAAGCGCCTTGTTTTTTTTTGACGAGGCAGGAGGACAAACTTGTTTTGTTATATAACAATTTTGTTTTTAATGTAACTATTCCTTGTTCTCATATATATAAATCAAACTTATTTACTAACATAAAGAACATGTAACACCGCCAATTTTCCGACTCCGGGCCGAAACTAAATATTTTGCTTAGCTGGCTCGAGCAGGGCTTTGACTTCATTATATCATTTTCTGTGATCGAATGTGCCACCGCGAGAGACCTAGACCAAACCAATGGAACAGTCCTGAAACAACACCAAATAATTATAGTTCATGTAATTTTAGATGCCTTTTCCGGGCTGGTCAAATAGACGGAACGCGGCATTTCGGTTGGTTTGACCATACAATGCAATGTACATACCGCAGATACCATACAAGCCAACATTTTTACAAGCCAAGAAATTATACCTAATAAAAAATATTACCAGAACTCTAGAATTTAAACCCAATGCCCCAGATGAAAAAAAAAGCATAACAATTTTCATAAATGAAATACTACCCCACTTCTTGTATGTGTGGCGCATCGGTTAGTAAGCCGCCTCGCCACTTCGTGTCGGTTTGATTCCCGCGCAGGACAACTATTTGTGTGACCCATAAATAGTGGTTCAGAGTCTGTATGCACTTTTTGCACGTGCATTATAAGTTTGTAAAGTAACCCGTGACACAGAAATTAAATTACCTAATGAAGGCGTTGTCTCTTTTAAATACTGTGTGCCGAGTCCAACATAAATTAATTACCTACGTGAGCCACCCGTTAGAGATTTTCATTTGTTCTCAGAATAACGTAATTTGGTTATTTATTCCCACCCGTACTTACGTACGTACACTTTATTGCATAAGAATATAAACGCCTAGAACATTATTTTGCATTGGCGGCCTTATCACTAAAAACCATCTCTTCCAGGCCTATTTGCGTTGGATGGACCAGAATTTAATATCAATGGATATTGGTAGCAAAAGGTGTACGTATTTATACGTAAGAATAATACTTATATACAGTACTGTATACATACATACACAACATATATACATATATATATATATATATATATATATAATGAAGTCAAAGCCCTGCTCGAGCCAGCTAAGCAAAATATCTAGTTTCGGCCCGGAGTCGGAAAATTGGCGGTGTTACATGTTCTTTATGTTAGTAAATAAGTTTGATTTATATATATGAGAACAAGGAATAGTTACATTAAAAACAAAATTGTTATATAACAAAACAAGTTTGTCCTCCTGCCTCGTCAAAAAAAAACAAGGCGCTTAACCGCAGCAAGCGCACAGTGGTTCGTGTAGAACAAGCTAGCTGGACAATATTATTTGTTTCGATTTTTATTTATAAATGAGGTTATTAAGCAAAGATATAAGGGTCATAATACTATTTGAGGTCCATTGGTCGTTTGAGCAGGTATAGTGAAATAAAAACACAATATTTTTTTAAACAATTTTATAAATAAATTTAACTATAAATGTAACTATAAAATCTAATATCAGATACATAAAATACCTACTTAAAAACTAAATCGATCACTCATCATCACTATCATCAGATGAATCATCCATTGAATAGTCATGATCATGAGTGGCAGAACTATGAAAACTAGAAACTATATTAACATTTTGTTCCTTAAAGCTAGGTTGAACTAATAAATCTAGGACTTCGATAGGGAATGAACCTATTTTCTTCCGGGGAATTTCTCTTAAACCATTTATTACAGGGTCAGATGTTATCAATAACATATTAAGTAAATCTCTATTCGTAGCTATTCTTTGCACAGCTGCTATTTCTTGCACAGCTGCTCCACTTTTCAGCCAATTTTGAAGAATATTTTGAGATGATGACCTTGACGTCTCTCAGGGACTGCTCCGTAACACCATCAAAGTCATGTCTCAAAGATATAAACCGAAAGAGCTCCACGTTTCGCGTTTCCTTCGGGTGTTTTAGCCATTCTTCAAAAAAGTCCATTTTTGAGACGGTGAAAACTGTTTAAAGAAAAAAAAAGAAAAAAATTAGTTGTGCAAATAATTCGCAATATTTTTTTCTACTAATTACTACTAGATACTTGTGAGAATCATATAAAATAGATTTTACAGAGTGGACATGAGTGGACATGTAATATTTTGACTATTGAATTCAAAAATATGGGTGAAAAAGTCCACTTTTATCGAAACATTTAATTTAATAAAATTAAATAATGAAGATCCTGTGATAAAAAATAACTAAAACAAAACTACTTACCCTTATGTACACAATCCATCACAAAAACACTATCACAAATTTCTTTTAGTGACTTAAAATAATGTTAACAATATGGTGTAAAAATGCAAATGAATGCACTTTGAATTATCAACACTTTATATACTTACCTTAATGACGGGCCTAATGAGGGTAATTACGAAAATTAATAGATGTATTCCTTAATGTATAGGGCTAATGAGTTCATCTTAATAATTAACTATTAGGAATTGAAGAGTTGTTTTTGTCCAGCTAGTTTGTTCTACGCGAATCACAGTGAAGCGGTGAGAAATAGTGGCAATAATAGAGGCACTCTCTATTCCATCTCTCCCATGATCTGGAAGGAATGACTAGCGACACGACCAAAAAGAGAACAGGTTCATGACCGACGGCTTTACGTGCTCTCCGAGGCACGGAGTATATAAACACTACCAACTAGCAGATTCCGGGCTAATACTGAGAAATTTCTCTTTACCGACGCGGGATGTGAACCCGGGACTCCCTTATCTGCGTTTGAACGCGCTACCACTAGAAAATGTTATTCGCCGACTACAAAAACCATTTCTCTGTTCGTTTTTGTTTTTCCTGGTTGATATCCCAGTTGTTGTTAAAGAGCGGTTTTGATATTTTTAGTTGTTATAAGTAAAAGTTGGTAGTAGGCTCTGTGTTTATAAAATATAATTATTTCCACTGTTTTCTGAATATAAAAGAATAAAATTTGAAACGTACTTGAACTACTTGGCGTGGTTGGCAAATGCTTGCTTTTCACGACGGAGGTCGTGGGTTCGATTCCCACCGAGTACAGATATTTGTGTGCATGAACATGTCTGTTTGTCCTGAGTCTGGGTGTAATTATCTATATAAGTATGTTTTTACAAAAGAAAAGTATTATATCAGTTATCTTGTTTCCATAGTACAAGCTCTGTTTAGTTTGGGATCAGATGGTCGTGTGTAAATAATGTCCCAGGATATTATTATTATATTTAAAGATACTTCAAGCTTTTACTATTTGCCTTAAAAATAACACCAGTTCTAACTCCACAGCTCTTAGTTTTACTGTGACAGTAGAGTGTGATAGCAAATTTAAAAATCCATTTATTTTAGAGCGTCGTCATCGCTAAGGGACTTTTGACCTTGACCCAGTGAAGCTCGTGACATGACCTAATGGTTGATACGGGCTTGATAAGTAGATATGACTAAGGGTTGTATAAAAGGGTGAAAATGGATGTAAATTTAGTTCTTGTTTGTCTTTAATTTAGCTTAAATGGTATTAATATTAGAATTGTAACTCACATCCGTTTTGGGGTTCGTAGAAAAACAATGGATCCTTATAATTAATTTCATCCCATGGGCGGCGTAAACCGTCTGCCAAGCGTAGCGATTAAGGCATATACCTCCAAATTATGGACACAACTTTATTGTGTATATATTTTGGGCGACCTATATTTTGCAGTGGGTGCAATTAGGCTGACTTAATGATTGGATGAGGAAAACCATTTATAAAACGAAAATATTTTATAAAACGCTTTTGTCAATAATCTGAATATATTTATAGATTTACAAGTTAGCTTTCATAATTACTTCTGGGCACAATTTCACAGCCTTTGGGAGGCGGAGGAGTCCCGAATACTGTTGTGTCTTAAGTCTTCGTACAGTGTGTGTTGCCTGTGATGTCTTCCCGATAAAAGACGTGGTCGCTTACTACGGCCCTCATAAGAAGGTTTAAGGCCACTCAAAGAGCAATTGGGCTATGCTATGCGTTTTCCGCGGAACGGATTTCAGTAACAGACATAGCCCGAAGAATTACCAAGCTTATATAGTAGTGCGTGGCGCTGGAAACTTTGTGTTGTGGCTAGCGCATGACCGGTAATTGTGAAGATCCTGGAGAGGCCTATGTCCATCATTGGACGTCTTTCTGTAGATGATGATCGTACAAATGGCGGCCTTAATTTTACGAGCAATATCTTCCAAGTTACTTTATATGAATGTCAAAGTGATATATTATGCATAGCAAAAAAGTCTACAGTCAATAAGCCAACTAAATTGACCACATGTAGGTACTTTGGCATGAAAAGTAAAACAGAAAAGAACTCCGGGTTCCGGTCAAGACCAAATATACTTTCTGGGAATTTACTCAACGCAAGCAAATTTGATTAAGTTCAGGAATTAACTTGCGTATGCACATAAATTTATCAATTATGACAAACCAACAACACAATACACAACTTTCGATATTCAACACACAACCGCAATCAACCATTTTTGATATTATTAAACTAACTATTACATTAACTTTTATTTACTTTCTTTCAATGTAGTACCTAAATCAACTTCTCATTCGATGAAATATTGGTAATACTTAGAGCCACCCGTTAGAGATTTTCATTTGTTCTCAGAATAACGTAATTTGGTTATTTATTCCCACCCGTACTTACGTACGTACACTTTATTGCATAAGAATATAAACGCCTAGAACATTATTTTGCATTGGCGGCCTTATCACTAAAAACCATCTCTTCCAGGCCTATTTGCGTTGGATGGACCAGAATTTAATATCAATGGATATTGGTAGCAAAAGGTGTACGTATTTATACGTAAGAATAATACTTATATACAGTACTGTATACATACATACACAACATATATACATATATGTATATATATATATATATAAACCTAATTATACATACATGAAAACTTATAAGTAAACTAGCATGCTTTCAGCTCATTCTAGTAAAGTCTCGGCGGCAACTAGATAAATTTAAATAATGTTCTTTGACCATACATTTAAAAGTTCTAAGTGACTGGGCGCGTCTTATTTTGATAGGTAATGCATTCCACAATCGGACAGCTTGTATGCTGAAAGCTTTGTCAGTAAAATTTGTAGAATGACATGGCATTTTAAGTCGTAAGTTTTCTGATGACCGCTAAAAACGTGAATTATTTATAAATAAAATAAAATATGTATTTCTCAATAATTTAATGATTTTTGCACTAAGCAATTTATTTTAAAACATGACTGAAATGTTGCAATGTTCTTTCTTAAACACATTAACCACGTTACTGCTATATTTAAGATGCACTTATAATATTTAACACAAATTATAATAATAATGTCCTCCTAGCCGAATTTCGGCCACGGCAGCCAGTCTCAAAGGAAACTAGCCATCTGCGTGGGATATATTTCAGTGTAGAAGTGCGTGCGCAAGCACAGCGGCACTTTCTATCCATCACTCTCCTGATCCGTTGGAACGATATGACCGGAAAGAGGTCAGATACAGCACCGACGGCAGTACGTGCTTTCCGTGGCACGCGGGTGAGATACCGCCAACTCCCAGACTTCAGACAGGTACTGAGAAATTTTCAAATTCACTTTTTGTCGCGACCAGCAATTTGAACCCAGGTCTTCATTATTTGCGGTTGAACACGTTATCGCTAGACCGCTTTATGTAGTAATAAGGTATCCTGACGTGTAAGTTCGACGACAAATAGTTCTGCCGTGTTACGTTACGAGAGAGGTAGAGACCAAACGGAAACTTCTGGTCGGTCTTAAACTTAACAAACTCAAGTACTAACTAGATTGCTGGCAACGCTTGAGACCGGCGTTAAAGTTATTTAAAGTTGCTTGCACTATAATTTACTGGGTAATTATTTAAGTTATAGCTGTGTAATTAATTAGGGTATATTTCGAAACAGGACAGTACAATTATTAATTGGATAAAGATAATAAATATAATGGGTGAAATAGTGAATTGCGATAAAGCGGTTGAAAGTAAGACATTTGAAAATCAGAAACATAATAATAATAAATTAAATAAATTAAAAAAGGTTTTTATTCACGGAGACTTTAAAAAGCGCTTGTAAATAGTCAGAACTTGTTCGTAGTAATATATAATTAATTTATAATTATTTCTAGGTACATATAGATATCACGAATTGTAGGAAATAATTTACAATAAGATTTATTTTAAAATAGTAACGATATTTAGCTAACTTAAATTAAGTTATTGTCAAGGATCATGTGTAGGTTTAATTATCTAAATTTTATATTTTAGCTATATTATTACTACTACTACGAATTTAATGTTATTATTATGGAGGACCTTGTGTTTATAACGACGGTCGCGGTTTAATGCTACCACCGGATCCAATGCGCTCCAACTGAGAAGACCCAGCTAAACAAACTCAGCAGGTGTCTTTACTACCGGTTTCAACACGGCCCAGTTGAATAACTTGTAATTTTATAATATGTAAGCATAAGTATCAGCAAGAGAAGCCGCAGACACATGTTTGCTGCTTTTTATTTTTGAAGTAAAACTTCTGTCTGCACGCTCATCCTGGGGCGTCAGCTGGTAAATGCATAATAAGAGCGTTACGTTGAGAGGGAGATATAAGTTAGTGAAGATAGAAAGGACCCAGGATAGATATTTGTGTGCATGAACATGCCTATTTGTCCTGAGTCTAGGTATAATTATATACCTAGACGGTCACCGCAGCCTAGTTGGTAGTTCTCCTGTCTACGAAGCCGGTGGTCCTGGGTTCGAATCCCGGTAAGTGCAAATATTTGTGTGATGAGCACGAATATTTGTTTCTGAGTCATGGTTGTTTTCTATGTATATAAGAATTTATCTATTTATATAAGTATGTATATACGATACATCGCCTGGTACCTATAATACAAGCTTTGCTTAGTTCGGGGCTAGGATGATCTGTGTGACATTGTCCCTAGATATTATATATAAGTATTTGTTTACAAAAGAAAAGTAGTATATAAGTTATCTGGTTTCCATAGTACAAGCTCTGCTTAGTTTGGGATCAGATGGCCGTGGGTAAATATTGTCCCAGGATATTATTATTATTATAATTTAAATACTCCTGTCCTTATCTTACTGTTCTCTTTCTTTTCATTCTAGAACTATTTAATGACAATTTCGCGTTTAGAATGTTGTATGTCCTTCTCATTAGCTATACCTACTTATTCTTTTGTTTTAATACTAACTATAACATCCACGAAATGTTACAAAAGCCACCATAAAGCTTTACTAGTACAGGGGTTCGAACCCCGAACGCGACAATATACACCCGAGCATAAAATTTAAAATTAAGTGTTAGTAAAATATCTTATTTAAGGATTTAAATAAGATATTTTACTAAAACGAGAGTAGACGTAAGAATACAACAGTTTCGACACCAGCAATTCCTATTAACGCCACTATCATCCAAACCTAGTAAACTTAGTTGTTCACGCGTAGTTTGTACATACGCCAGCACATCAAGTTACCGTAATCTGTAAAATTTCCCCAATAGAAAGTGAACCTTATGCTTATGTGATAAAGTTGTAAATCTATAAAATGAATTTGACAGATTGGGGTAGCTGGATGTGCTGGCGTCTGTACAGAGGCCAGCACATCCAGCTACCCCAATCTGTCCAATTTCGTTTATAGATTTTCAACTTTATCACAAAAGTATAAGGTTCACTTTCAATTGGGGAAATTTAACAGATTGGGGTAGCTTGATGTGCTGGCGTCTGTACAACAAGTAATCCATTCCACTAATAGTGGGGTGAAAAGAAACATTGCTCTCTATCGTCAGAAATGGGAAAACTTTGTAACTGTAATTACTATTTTGATTGCCAAATGGCCGCCAAACAATAGTTTTGCTATTGTTTCGGTGGTTCCCTCCACCGCTTTGAAAGCAGTTCGCGAAGACCGTGAAAATCAAGCAATATACACACAAAAATAACCATACTTTAGAATTGGATAGATCGTCATAATCAATAACTAAAACATATACTAGAAACCTTGTAAAAGCGACAGGTTAAATATTTCTAAGTATTGACTAACCTCACTTTTTCTAACAACTTTATTATATTATTATTTACTAGCCGTGCCCCGCGGTTTTACCCGCGTTAAACTTTATAAATGTATGTTATTCTGATGTATAAGCTATATTATTGTTAAGTTTCATTAAAATTCATTCGGTAGTTTTTACGTGAAAGAGTAACAAACATCCATCCATACTTACAAACTTTCGCATTTATATATATAATATATACTTATATAGTAAGATTAAATATAATAGTATTTTTACAAAAACAAAAGCTAGTTACAGTCGGTACCGGCTAATGCATCAAAGCACTGACCAGTACTTTTGCTTTTTTATGGAAATACATAATATACATATTATAAAGTTGTTAGGAAAATTATTGCAGAGTTCCTGCAAATGTTTCTGCCTGACGCACTAGCCACATAAGTCCTGCCTAACAAACCACACGAAGGCCTTATCAAATAGAACAAAACTACCCGTACAGTCATAGTACATACAAATCGGTTATCGGTTCGCTTATATAATGTAAAAAAATCAATCAAGCTAATTAAAATGCATACGCAATTTCTTTTTGAACCTGCATTCAAAACGTAGGATAGTTATCAAACATCGACTTTCGTCCTCTTTTGTGAGACTGAACTTACTAAGCTGTCACTCGCCCTGATTAAGCTAATTGGGATATGGGATTTAAAAATCATTAGACTCATCTCGTCATGCTACGTGATAAGCTTTGTTTTAAAGAACGACTTGACTAACGAACCTCCTAACTTCTAAGCCTATTAGTATCAGTTAACGACATCGGGAACTTAGAAGAGTAAGCTCCTCAATTTTTTTATACGTCTAAGTCTGTAAGACATTTTGAGGTGTCAGAGTTGGAGGCTTTCATAGCCAGTTGCTCTCATCGGTCCTTGAATGTTTGGTGAGGTTAAGTTCCTACGCATGCGGTCAGCCTATAAAGTATCGGCCAAAGAGGTTTAATTTCTAAGCATCTTTTTGCTGTGGAGGGCCCGTTAAGCTGTCAGTCCCAGTTGTAGTCGTCAGATAACAGTTGATAAGCCAAGTCAGAGGTTTACTAGACATCGTTAAGAACTCCGACACCAAAGCAACCGCTGCCTATATAATAAAGAACGAAAGGCATATAAAAAAATAAAAAAATCTGTGTAAAAGTCGCTATGAACTACTTGGGTCGCCTACGATCGCTAATAACACCTTGGACATGACCACAGATATCTAAAATAGGAGATAGACCGTCCCACTAATATCCTATATAGTCCAAGTGTCACCAAATAAATTTACGCACACAATGACTCACTGAATAATACACGCACACATTGCATTTACGCACTCTTGGAGATCTTCGCTCCCATTGGGTAACACATTCAAAAAGGATTTATGTGTTTGTTAATACGTATAATGTGCAAATCGCGTCAGCATGCACTCACACAAAGGCAGTACAGGCTATATAGTGACTTCAACGGGTAGTCGATAGAATGTTATCGATATATGGTAATTTAAGTATTCGATGACGTGAAATCATTGTCATTTGGATTGGATGGAAACCTAAAAATGATCAAATTTGTATTACAGTAGAACTCATGTAAATCAAACTTCGTAAATCTTAATCGTAAATCGAACTTTTGTAGACAAAATGTATAAAATTACCTAAGGCTTACCTAAACCTTTGCGAATTGTAAAGAAATATTTGGTTTGTCAATTTTATTCTAATTTCGAGTAAGAGAGGTAAATTAAATCTTATTTATTTTATTTTCTCTTAAAGTTATATACCAAAACTATGTACTATCAAAAATCTGTATAATTTTAAAACATTTGTAGAATACAAACTATTTTAAAGTCAGTTATTTTGTTTGCTTTTGATATTTCAAATATTTTCCATTTACAGCATTATCTAATGTCAATGAAAAAACCGTGAGTGCAATCGATATACGTGTTCGAGTACAGTGACGAAGGCAATCACTACGTCTCAAACAGCATGGCTCGGACCAAGAACATGAGAAGCGGCCGTACTGCGCAAAAATATGTTGGCGATCATATCGTTTTATGCATTATTCATTGCAGTGTAAGAACTATACATTGACACATTTAGCTATGAAAAGCAGCAATGTACACAGCACAATTAGAACTAATAATTTTAAATTCACCACTTGCATTTTTGCATAAAAGTCGGAATACTACATTAAATATGATGTTTCTTTAAAAATAAACTGTATTTATTAAAAATAAATAAAAAGTGATCCCATCGGTGTGTAAATTAGTAATTTCACTACGATGTTTACATGTAACGATTGCACAGGACGGCATTTCAGATAAAACTCAATATTTGTGTCAGAAGCACAAACGTATTCACTCGGCCGCGAAAGAGAACAAATTGATGGCAGTGTATGCCCGCTGCGCATACTGTAGACACCTAATACGCGTTAGTTTGTCCTCTCTCTAGTATTTAATGCTCTGAGGGCATGACTGCCGTGTTTCCGGCAACTTATAGTCCTTATTGCGTCTTTTTGAAGGGTCTCATACTGTATTCTGTAGGAAAATTATTCACATATAGATCATTTATTTTAAACTCGGTCTCAGCATACGTAGGAAAAAGTTGCGATGAAAGCTTCATCCAATGGGTTTGATTTCCGAGTAGCTACTCCTTGTGTAAAAAATTTTACACAAGGAGTATCTAGTTAGTTAGTTAGTTGGGCGATTGGTTTCCGCACTTAGCCTCCTAATTGGGCCATTGTACGTGAACTTATTTGGCTACTCAAACCATTTTAGTTCCATCCAGAAGTCCAAGAGGCCTCGAAAGCTTGGCTTGAGTACTTCCTGCAGTGTCTTCGGATCGTTTAGGAACTTTGCCCGTTGGCTGGCAACGCTATTGCAGTGTAGCAGTACGTGTGCCGGTGTTTCTTCAGATCAATGCATCCTCTGCACAAGGGGCTGTCTGTGACGCCAATCTTGAAGAGGTGTTTGTTTAGTGTGCAGTGTCCGGTGATTATGCCTATCACCATGCGCAAATCTTTTCTGTTCAGATGTAGTAGACTGCGTGATAGACGTTTGTTCAGAGATGGTAAAACTTCCTTAGTCTGTCTGCATGATTAGAGGTTCTGGTCCCACTATCCTCGTTTCTGAGCCCTTTCTTGCCAGCTGGTCCGCAGTGTCATTACCCAGAGAGTGTAACTTTGTTGTCAGATGCTATGTTTTCGAGTGCACAATGGCACTCCATGATGAGACCGCTGTTGAAGTTGTTGCTCTTTAAAGCCTGGAGTACAGAAGCACTGTCTGAGATAATGCGTATGGATTTCCCGCGCACCATTCTAGACTTGACTGCTGTTGCAGCTCTAATTATTCCCACGCATTCCGCTTGGAAAATAGAGTTTAGGCTTCCTAGAGTAGTCGATATATTGATGTTTAGGTCACTAGAGAAGACGCCGGCTCCTGTGCCTTTATTTGTTTTAGATCCATCCGTGTATATCCTAACTTCGTGGATACCGGAACTGTCCTTGGCTTCTTCTTGAAGTTGGATTGCGTAGTTTTTATCAAAAACGAAAGTTTTTGGGATAATATCACATGTCGCGTCAATCATTGGGAGCGTCTTCTGTATGTCATCCATGAGGCGCGTATGCGTTTCCCTGTTATTTTGCTTCCACAAACCAGCTTTGTTAAGCCTTATGGCTGTAACCGCGGCCTCATGTTGAACTACTAGGTGCAACGGTCTGAGGTTTAGTAAGGCCTCAAGGGCCGCGGTGGAAGTCGTTCTCATGCTTCCTGTCGTTGCTAGGCATGCCAGTCGTTGGAGGCTTTGTAGTTTGGCCCTTGCGGTGCCTGTTTGGGTTCTGGGCCACCATACAACGGCGCCATATGTTATCATTGGGCGTATTATCATTTTGTAAAGCCATAGGGTTATGGAGGGTTTCAAACCCCATTTCTTCCCTATGAGTCTTCTGCATTGCCAGAAAACTGAGCGGGCTTTGTCGGTTTTCACCTCTATGTGTTTGAGCTTACTATCGAGAGTTAAGCCTAGGTATTTGACCTCCGATGAGAGGCTCAGTTTAGTGCCAAACAATATTGGTAGGTCCATAGTGTTTGGTTTTCTCTTGTTTGTGAATAGGACCATTTCTGTTTTCTTTGGATTGACCGTTAATTCGATTTGGTCGCACCATTGTTCTACGATTTTGAAGGCAGATTGCATGCGGTTACAAATCATGTTTTCTGAGTTGCCTTTTATCAGAATCGTGATGTCATCAGCGTAGCCGACGGTGTAGTAGCATCTTTGGTTAAGGCGTCGTAGTAAATCATCCACCACGATGTTCCATAAGAGGGGTGAGAGTACACCTCCCTGGGGACAGCCTTTTGCCACGATACCTCTCGTGGTGGAGTTTACTGTGAACCTAATAGCTCTCAGCCTTAGGAGGTTGTCAATCCAGCCACTAATAGTTTGATCCGCTCCAAGTTTGGCAAGGGAGTATTTGATGCTCCAGAATTTTGTTTTGTCGAAGGCTCCTTCGATGTCGATGAAGGCGCCTAGTGTCATCAGTTTGTCAGATAGGGCTGCTTCTATAGTTCCTACCACTGCGTGTAGAGCGGAATCTGTTGATTTGCCTGTTCTGTAAGCGTGTTGTTGTCGATGTAGTGGCGTGTGTTGTAGCACACCATCTCTAAGGTGTCTATCTACAAGTCTTTCTAAAGACTTGAGCAGGAATGATGTTAGGCTGATTGGCCTGTATGATTTCGCCTGGGTATAGTCAGTTTTTCCCGGTTTCGGTAGGAAAATAACCTTCACTTCTCTCCACTGGCGAGGTATGTAATGGTGTGCAATACAGGCTTTGTATATTGTTAGTAGGTGGGGTGTTATAGTTTTATGGCACCATTGAAGCAATGCTGGGAATATTTCATCCAAGCCCGCGGACTTGAATGGCAGAAAACTATTTATTGCCCAGATGATTCTGTCTGCTGTTACTATTGCGTCAGCAGTTTTCCAGTCTAAACGACTCGGTTTGTATTCCACAGGTGTCCCCCAGTCGGTGTTATCAGTTATTTGGCAGCCTAGGAAATGTGTTTCAATGAGTGTTTTGCTTATGTCTTCATCAGAAGTGGCATATGTTCCATCTTGCTTTTTGAGTGAGCCCAGAGTGCGCTTGTCATCCTGGGATAGTAGTTTTTTCACTCTTGAAGCTTCATTGGTATGTTTGATGTTGTCGCAGAAGCGTCGCCAGGATTGTCCTTTGCGATATCTTATACGTTTTTTGTAGTGATACTGGGCGAATTTGTATCTCTCCCAATCTTCTTCGTTCCTCGTGTTTCTTGCACGGTTGAAGAGTTTTCTTAGATTTCGTTTGAGTTTTTCCAGTTCTGGCCCCCACCATTGATTTTTGGTACCTATTGTCGGTATTTCAAATGGGCATGCCTGCTGATAACTCAGTTGCACACAGTTGGTTAGTGTGTTTCAATTGTCTTCGATGTTGTCAGTGTTAGTTTGCATGTTTTTGAAAGTGAGTTTACTTACCTCATTTTCGAGGAGGTTTTGGTACCTTGTGACGTCTGTCCTACGAGGATTGCGTCTTGGTTGTATCCCTTTCTCGAACACTTCGATAACATAGCAGATTCTCCTGTGGTCTGCGAAAGATGGTTCGGGAGAAACATGCCAGTTAGACAAAATTTCTTTTGCACCATCTGACGCCAGGGTAATGTCCACTATGGTTTGGTATCTGGAGCTTACGAAAGTGGGTTCAGAGCCCCTGTTTATTAAAGATAGGTTGGTTGAAAATAAGTAGTCAGTTAGTAGCTCACCTCTCTTATTTGGCATCGCGCTGCCCCATAATGGGTGATGCGCGTTTGCATCTGCCGAGATGATGATGTCCCAGCTGTTGTCTTCACAGTGTTGTACCAGGTCACTCAGTTCTTTTGGTGGAGGTTCACCATCTCCTGGCATGTAAGCTGATGCCAGTACAAGTGGAGGACGTTTAGAGTTCGGGTTATCTGGTAGCCGTATGGCGGTTAGGTCTCTAGAACAGAATTGTGTTAGTAGCACAGCTGGTATTGTTTTAGGTACGTAAATGCAAGTCCTCGGCTGTTGTACCGAAGTCTCGAGCATCAACTTACCTCCAATGTTGCCAAGTCCACATATTCTGCTCTGCCTAATCCACGGATCCTCCTGGATTAGGGCGATGGTCTTGTTGTTTACCTCCAGCAGTCTGCGTAGGGTAGCCGTCGCGATTTGTTTGTGCTGGAGGTTGGTCTGGACGATATCAATCCGAGTCGGTTCCGAGAACATCACTGTTCACGGATCCCTCCCCGGATGACATGTTGTCACTGACTTCCATTTCAGATTTCGCTATTTTTTCCTCTCCTGTGGAAGTCAGTGTTTTCAGGGTCTGTTGTGTGCCCGATGTGCTCGCACAGGCGGATGTTGATGGTAGCGGTGGCGCCTGGCATGGTGTCGAGTCTGTGTTCTCGGTGCTTTTTGGGTCATCAGACGGGGGCGTGTCTACTAGTCCCGTAGGAGTAGCTACAAGGAGATTTATTCCAATTCTGGGTATAACTTCCGGGACTCGGAAGTTAAAACCATATGCCCATATGCATATGATAGCGGACCAAACCCATATTAGGTGCTTTGTGCGTTATATGTATATAAGCATCACGGACTTCTGTAACCGCTTACACCCACGAGGGTTTATTTGTCAACCTGATAGTTAAACAACCATGACGTATTTACTATTGACATATAGGCTTTGCTCCTAATAAAGTACAAGCAAATTGAACTTCTGCTACCCTAATATATCAGATTTTTGGCCTGAGTTCGTCTACTATATTTTAAAGTCAATGAAATCATTATTATTGTATAACAATAGAAGATTAATAGCATTCCTAAAGTGCAATGTACCTGCGCCCTCTAAAATAGCTGAATCATATTAGTAAGACTCTGGATCTAATTCTGAAGATATACATGATCAACTGGTTAATCCATTAGCAAATTGGTGTCTGTAAAATGGTCAGAAGAAGCCATATTGTGGTTTCCTATAATGATGGCTATTTATTATTATTATCACAATCATACAATGGACTCGAGACTATTTTTTTAACAAACGACAAACAAAAATTGTATTTTCATTAATATCGCTCGCACTTTCGATGAAATAAAACAATCTGTTTAAGTGCGTGTAATTACTATTATTTATTCAAGACCCCTTGTATTCATTTAACATACGATACGGTAGAGCCATATTTTAATAGCGGAGGGGCTAGTAAAATCCAAAATGTCTTATTAATTATAGCTAAGAGCCTTTAGAGGTGCAAATATAGCACGCTTGATAGCAGTTATATATTTACGCCATTTGGGGTCGAAACTTTGGGGCCGTGGGGACCGGAGGCCAAAGAAATCTATAGAGAAACGGCAGTTCGACTAGTAGAAACGACACTTTCCCTAAATGCTGGCCTTTATTTTGCTCAACAACTGAGCATTGCTACTCAACGTGGTAATGCTGCCAGCATTCTAGGAACGTTACCCACGGGCACGTATTTTGAATTTGATATTTTTAGTTTAGATTTAAATTTAGCGTTCCTTATTAATAATATTCCGAATTGTTATTCATAATTTTGTACGATCTAATAACAGTTAAAAAGATCAGTGTCTGAAAGTGTATGAATTTGACCTTTGACCATTTTATAGGATTTCCATACACCATATTTCTCTACATTTGTGGATAACGAACTGAGATATGAGTACATTACCATTAATATATGGCCTCGTATCGAAGAAAGGGAAAACGCAGAATATTGATATTTCCTCTATAGAAAACTATTGTCAATAAGGCTATAATTATTGCGTATTTTCCCAGTTATCACAATATTGATACAAATTATAGAAAATAAATAAAATAATAATAATTTACTGGGAGAGAGTATGTATTATAAAAACCAGATAACTGATAAACTACTACTACTATTCTTTTATAAATACATACTTAAATAGATAGTTACACCCAGACTCAGGACAAACAGACAGGTCATGCACATAAATATCTGTCCTGAGTGGGAATCGAACTCACGACAAGCGGTGCGTAAGGCAAGTATCAACCAGCCACGCCAACCAGCCCGTCAATATGTTTAAAATGTGTATATATGTATACAGTAAATGAGCATATTTCACTTTATCAAAAGTATAATTTAATTTTGTAAAGTTGTTAATTTTTTTTTGAAAATTTCTTCCAATATTAATTATTAACTGAACACTATAACTGACGCTAAATAAATTAAAACTAATTTATATAAAAATTAAACTATAACTAAATATGAATAGCGGGCGTCAAAATTTTCCTCCGATTTGAGGCCACTGAAAATCGTGCCCAGAAGGCTGGCAGCATTGCCACGTTTAATAGCCATGCTTATTCAATGTCCACAGAAAAGGTTAGCCCTCTGGTTACGGGAGGAGTAAACCCATCCATCATCCCCATACCATCGTGGCGTGCCAAGCCGTTTGTTTCCAAAACAATTGCGACGCCGGTGGTCACAAGAGCCCGACAAATAATTTCATTTCATTTGAAGCAATACATTAATGTATAAGATTCTATAACAAACTTCCCAAAGATATTAAAGAATTGTCAACGAATAAGTTTAAAATAATTATTAAAGCCACATTGTGTAGCAGTGCATATTACAAAATTTCTGATTATTTAAATGACAAAAGTGCTTGGGATTGAGTTGTTCTGAGTCAACACACATAATTGTAATTAATCTTTAGTATCATCATCATCATCATATCAGCCGAAAGATTTCAACTGCTGGACAAAGGCCTCCCCCAAAGATCTCCACAACTGACGGTCTTGCGCTATCCGCATCCAATGTTTTCCAGCGACAAGATCATCGGCCCACACTGCGTCTTCCGGTTCTTGGTTGCCACTTGAGAAACTTTCTGCCCCAGCGGCCGTCGGCTCTGCGAGCTATGTGCCCTGCCCACTGCCACTTCAGCTTGTCAATTCTTACTGCTATGTCGGTTACTTTGGTTCGCCTGCGGATCTCAACATTTCTGATTGATTAGATCTCTCAGGGAAACTCCAAGCATAGCCCTCTCCATTGCTCTTTGGGTGACCTTGAGCCGCCTGATAAGGCCCATAGTGAGCGATCCCACGTCTCTGTTCCGTAAGTCATCACTGGCAACACACACTGGACGAAGACTTTCGACTTGAGACACTGCGGTATTTGGGACGACAAGATATTACGTAGTAAAGGAAAAGGAAGTAGTAAGTGAAGATATTACGTAGTAAGTAGTAGTAATTTTGTATACTTTATTTTAAAAAAAGATTCCTACTGTGTTTTCTACTACCATGTCATGCACTGCACGGTAGGGTAAAAAATTAAATGGCTATTCCACATAAATGTATTTTTTTTACGGAATGAATGAATTTTGAGTTGAATTGAATTTTTGAAACTGTTATAGCGTAGTAGCCGTCTCGCGCTCCTACGGCATGACTGGTCGTGGCCTGTGAGGCGGTTCACATACTCCCACTGTGTTCCGCAGAGTTCCACACAGGGCGCCCCCAAACTAAGGCAGGTAGCCATCCGGAAGAAGTCCAACATCGTATTGTCGTTGGAAGACATCAGCGCCTAAGTTATTGGAAGATTTTATCTAAATATTAGATACATAAATTGATTTATTTTTCCCCATTAAAAATGTTATTATAAAGAAAATCAACCGCGCTCAAAAAAGGTAAAATTAGATAACCTTTACATTTAAAGGTCTCTATCACACAAGACGCGTTCTTTCAGTAATAATATCTCGCTCAGATCGCACGCGGGATTATTTCACAGTAAACCCTTAAAATAATTGTTTTTCGAAGAACTTAAAAGTATTGTTTTTCGATAACAATCTTGTCACGTCGTGAGTTCTTAGTGCTTTAGAAAGTAAAATGGAAAGTGATGATACAAATGCTACGATAAAATCTGCCTTATCTTTGACACGCAGTAAGTTGAAAATTTTTGAACAGCATATATACAGGGTTACTTGTAAAAACTTTTTTGTACAACTTTTTATCATTTGTTAGGTATTTTTTTTTATTTTTTAGGCACATATCGTGGAATGTAATATGTGTGACCCAGTTTCTGCCATAACCGTCTAAGACTTATATGCTTATGAAATGACTAGCTGTGCCCGCGACTTCGTCCGCGTGTTAATTAGTTTATTTCGTTTTTTTTTGTTTTGAGTAAAATAAAAGACATTTTATAAAATAAAAGTAGCCTAAGTTACTCCTTATTACATCAGCTACCTGCCAATAAAAGTCCCGTCAAAATCGGTCCAGCCATTTCAGAGATTAGCCGGAACAAACAGACAGACAGACAAAAATCTATACAAATAAATAAAATTGGAGTGTTTGTATTATTGAAATAACCGGTTTCTACTACATTAATATGAATATATATTCGGTACATACACCAAAATAATATTTTTTACATTTTTTGTCTGTCTGTCTGTCTGTCTGTTTGTTCCGGCTAATCTCTGAAATGGCTGAACCGATTTTGACGGGACTTTTATTGGCAGGTAGCTGATGTAATAAGGAGTAACTTAGGCTACTTTTATTTTAGAAAAAGTCTTTTATTTTACAAAAACAAACGAAATAAACTAATTAACACGCGGACGAAGTCGCGGGCACAGCTAGTTGTAAATAAAAATATTTTGGTGTATGGACCGTATATATTCATATTTATGTTGTAAAAACTATTTTTTTCAATATTACAAACAGACACTCCAATTTTATTTATTTGTATAGATTAAGAAAGGTTTTCTAACTTTCATGGTGCAATGTATTTGTAGGTGACCGACCGACATAGAAATGAGTTTTGCCCATGTGTTGGTGCATCGTTAGATAATAATATGGCCTCCGAATTTTGGTTAGTTTAAAAAATACTATACAATCACTTTAGTTTTTAAATAGGAAATTCAAGGAAATGAAACTCAAATTTATCGAGCTTAGTAAAATAAATAAAACTAGAGATCGCAGGAGTTCGAAATTCGACCATTAAGGTGCTATTGTTAAAGCTTATAGACATTAAATACAAATAATATTAATTTGTTCTCAGTTTTGACACTCAGCTTGTCATGGCTTAGACAAGACCACAGTAAGCATAAGATGAGTAAACAATGTTTAAAACATAAGCTACGTAAATTCTTACTCAATGAGTTTGAACAAACTGAGTGTGCTTAACTATCAATATCAGAGGTGTCGTGGCTATTTATAAGTATTTTATAATTGTATTGTTGTTGTTTGTTTAAATAACTAATTGTATTGTAAGTTTAAATAGCTTAAGCGCTATTCCAGCCGACAAACTGTTACGCAGTTTGGCGAGTTTAAAAACATTGTAAATAAGTTGGATCCAAATAAATCATTTTATTATTTATCTCTTCTCAATTTGTCAGTGTGTCAAAAGAATAGTAATATATGTAATAATTTTTTTTTTCCTTTAATTTTCTTCTAATGCATATTATGTAAAAATATAGGCTTTCTGCATCTCTCCATATGAACTTTAACAGTTCCATTTTCATACTCCTCCGTCCGCACAATTTTCGTTAAAAGGGCTACAAAGTATTGTTTCTTCTTTCATGCTAGATGGGTTTGCACTTGACCACGATCATAGTATATATCACTTGATAGTAAGTGAAGATGTGGTCGAAGGTAAACCGCGCGTACCCATAAGATACCTATTTACTCTAACCTTATATAAACCCATGTTATATGAGTCTGAAAACGCGTCGTTCGGCAGGGTGTTCCACAGCTTAGCCGTGCGTATGCTTTAAGTTTTTGTATCACGTATAAATATTATGATTAGACTAGCAGTGCGTTGCGGTTTTACCCTTGTTAAATTTTATAAATTATCACAGCTCCTCCCCCGTAGGTGATAGCGTGATAATTTGTAGCCTATATGTTGACCCGACCTCTTAGTAATATTCATGCAAAATTTTAAGTAAATCCATGCCGTACTTTTTGAGTTTAGCCCGGACATACATACATACAGATAAAAATTCTAAAAAACTTTATTTTTGGCTTCGATTTCAATTGTAGATCACGCCCCAAGTATCCTTTAAAAAATTATTCAATGTACAGTTTTAACTTTCCTACGATTTTATTATATGTATAGATATACTATTCGAGAAAAATCCTTATGTACAGATTAAAAACAAATACCTAGGCGTTAGTGGTGTATATTCATAATTCTTTAACTCCGATCAATTCGGGGCGGACAGCCAGTAAAATATATTTAAAATCCTGTTCCATCTGAGTTCACAAACTAATTGCTGAAAACTCTTGTTCAATAAAAAATTCTCGCAAACTTTAGTTACTTGCAATAATTTCAACGTTCTAGAGTAACTTTCGCAAATGAACGGTAATTATGTCGCAGTTTTAGGTAATTGCTACCCAAGTTTTGGGGCAAGGGACCAATTACACTAGTTAAGATAGCGTTTGCTTTAAAGGTTATGTTTTAATACTGCTTCTAAGAATAAGTGAGTCTTATCGGTTTATTACTAACCACTGAAGCACCAAAAGATAACTTGTTTTTAACCAAGCTATCTAAGAAGGACGATGTTATTATTTCGAGTGTGGGATTTTTATCATATCATTTTTTATAAGAATGTCTTCCTTACTAGGCAACGGCTTTTGATAATTCAGTTGCCACCGAGATGTTTTATTTGTTGTTTTATTGGTTTGGCATGGTTGGTTTATACTTGCTTTTCACGATGCAGGTCGTGGGTTCGATATTGGTGTGCGTGTGTGTTAGTCCTCAGTCAGAGTGTAATTATACAAGCGCTCTTAGTTTGGAACCAGATGGTCGTGTGTAAATAATGTTTGAGGATACTATTATATCTCATTATTTGTCCAAATCAGTTGTAAGAAATAAAAATTGAGGTTGTTTGTTTTTTTTTTAAACTAGCATGTCATTGTCATCGGGGACGATGGCCACGTTACCCTTCTATTCTAGACGTGTGATCACATGCCTGTAGTCACACCCTCTTTGTAGTCCAGTCTTTTTACTTCAGCGACCCCCTGAACCTAAATCGATCGCCATATAGGTGCTCACAGATACAGGCAAAGCCGCCTATCTTGTGCGTCAAAAAAATTGTATTCCCTCACTCCCATGAAGCGATGGGATGGGCTAGCCGATATAATTGAAAAGATCGATCTAATGGTTGAGTGATCGATCAATATTGTCCTGTTGATTGCAATTCTCTGTATAACCCTGGCGTCTGGAGGTTGTTGATGTTCTTCTTCTTCTTTTTATCGTATCGATGGTAAGAATTAGATTCTATCTTCCCAAAATTGGGCAGAGCTGGCCGCTTTTGCTGAAGCGTCATACAAGTCCTGAAGGGAACAAGAGACTGGACAGGAGGGACAAACGGATGAATGTGCCATACTTTGAGGGTGACACGCCGCACTCGCAGATGTTTTGTGATGTGGGAATGTAACCCCATTGCACATATTTTCTTTAGATCTACCAACTTGGGTACAAAGTATGTTACGTCTGTGTACGTTGGTGTTACACCCCAGTAAAGAACCAAAAAGACTTCATAAAGTCATGGGTCCCACAACTGGCCTAGGAGAAGGACAGACTATGTTAGAATGCTCTGTTGAGACAATATAATGTTTATGACCCAACCCAGGATATAATAATAATATCTTGTGAAATCTAACACACTGTCATCTTCATCATCATCATATCAGCCGAAAGACGTCCACTGTTGGACAAAGGCCTCCCGCCAAAGATCTCCACAATTGCCGGTCTTGCGCTATTCGCATACAGCGGTTTCCAGCAACCCGCACAAGATCATCGGTCCATATTGTGGGGGGCCCCCCACAATATGGTGATGATGATGGCCCACACTGCATCTTCCAGTTCTAGGTCGCCACTTGAGAATCTTTCTGCCCCAACGGGCGTCGGTTCTCCGAGCTACTGTCATCTTATGCTGCAAAATATGCAGCTTATGCTGCATATTTTAGAACTCCATACTCCGTCAAAACATATAGGGTAATTCCCACTGACTTAGAATTACGGAATTGTACTAGAAAACCTATACTTTGGCTACCAGACAACTGATAAACATACTTTCATATTTTTTTATACAAATAACACTCAGACACATAACAAATAGTCGTCCTGATCACACAACGATTTGTTCCTCGTGGGATTCGAACGAACGAATGAATAAATTAATAAATATAAACAAGCCGCATTTCCAAATATCTATATGTACCTAGAAATAATGCTGTATACTTAACTATATTACTACAAACATGCATAGGCATGTAAATAGACAGTATGTTTATTTACACAGGTTTTTTTAGTCAACGTGAATAAAAAAATATGGCTTCTGGCTTAGCGATTAAATTATTGTCACTAACCACGAGGCCATGAGGCCCTTCATTATATGATATGAACCACACACACACCATTATATGATAATTAAACATAAACTCTTGACCATAACTTGATACGAGCTAGCTAAATATCATTGCTATAATAAAATAAATTTAATAAATGTTTTCATACAATGTGTACCTAAATATCTATGTTACTAGAAATAATAATGTATACTTACTACAAACATGTTCTGACTATTTACAAGCGCTTTTTTAAAGTCTACGTGAATAAAAACCTTTTTTATTTTATTTTATTTATTTTAACCCAGGACCTTATTACATACATACATACATACATAAACTCACGCCTGTTTCCCAGAGGGGTAGGCAGAGACAACGACCTTTAACCTTATTACCTGCGGTTAAATGAGCTACGAGACAAACGAGGCAGAGGCTCGATATATAGATCCGTGTTTATAAAAACTGACACTATAAATCGAGTTCTCGATTAAAGTGCGTTTTGTTTGTGTCGCTACTCTTATCATCAATCACGTTTCGCTCTAATTGAGAACTTGGGTCCCGTTGTATTATTGAAGTTATACTTCTTTATGCGCGATGGAGAAAAATGATGAGAGTGAATTTTTACGATGCGCGCGCACACCGACAACAAAAAATTTAACAGCATGAAGTTGGTTCTAGGTGGCATGAGAGTGCATGCGCGCGCATCGTAAAAATTCATAAAAATAACAGCATGACGTTAGTTCTAGGTGGTATGAAAATTGATAACTATGTTTAAGTTGTATATTAAGAAGTATAACTTCTAACGCGTGTACATAAGTACACACAAGTTTTTTTTTTATTGTTTACACGGTTTTGCTACTGAAACGGTAAAACCCTAATAAGATTACTATATTGTTCATGTCTGTCTATCAAGATCTCTTTTCTCAGGAACGCGTGATGGAATTAATTTGAAATTATTTTTTGTTGAAATCATCTTCATATCAGCTGAAAGACGTCCCCCAAAGGCCTCCCCCAAAGATCTTCTCAATTGCCCACTTTGCGCTACCCTACAGCTATGTGCCCTGCCCACTGCCACTTCTGCTTGGCAATTCTTCCGGCTATGTCAGTTACTTTGTTTCACCTGCGAATCCCAACATTCTGAAGCTCCAAGCGTTGCCCTCTCCGTTGCTCTTTGGGTGACCCTGAGCTGTCTAATAAGGCCCATATTGAGGGACCACGTCCCTGTTCCGTAAGTCACCACTGACAACATGCACTGGGTGAAAAATTTACTATCACATGCGACTATTAATTAATAAATAATTTATATATCTGTAATTGTCACCCAGGTTAAAGGTTTCATAATGGATGCATGTCTAAAATTAGATAGCATATTAATCTGATATTTTGTACGACATATGTATTTTGATTATAGTGTAAACTGATAGTTTCACTATATTCAACATACATATATATACATAGAATAGAATATATTTATTTGCTTTTAACATGGTCAAGATATTACAGGTCGTAAAATGTTTTACCAGGGACTTGTACAAATTATTTAAAATAGAACAATTCATTTTATTAATTATATTTACAATATATTAAATTACAATATATAATACAAATACAAATTTATTATTATAATTGATAATTATATTTTTATCATACATTAAAAAAAATCGAATCCAGTCATTATGTCGTGTCTTTGTACAATATGTTTAACTACTCTGTAACTCTGTGTGCACTGTAATTATCAGTTATGGTAGAACCTTCAAAACTTACACCTAGATTATATTTGTATGTTATAGACCAGAATTTTAAAAAGCTTTGTTTTGCAGAGTTTTAGAGGTAATATAAAGACAATAAGATAATAATGAACACGAAAAAAATGCAAACATGCTTATGGTGAGAGAACCACCCTGTACCTGGTTCCCCGTCTAGTGAATAAATTGGATCTAACTCCCAGACGGAGCATTACAAAAACGAATATAAAATAAAACGACATTTTTTAAACAACCTGTAGATATGCTGGTGCGAATTGTGCGAATCCGATTCAGGTTTTGCACACAGCACAAAATACAATCTGGAAAGCAGAGGCGGCGGTAGCACGCTCCAAATACTCTATGTATTTCTTTAATTTTATTCCACTGAGATAGCTTTTTAAAATACTCTCATTAACATTGTTTTAAGATATTTGTAGAACTCTGGCAGGCCGGAAAAACCGGCCGGAAAAATATGTGGTTTTTTGGTCTACTATATAGGGTTATTTTATTGTGTGCGATCTTATAAGCAGCCAAATTTGTTTGTTGATTCCAAGAATGGCGCTCTCAAACTATTCTATCATTGTGACTGATTGGTAGAATCAATAGGAAAGAAATAGATAATCCTCCATCTCCCAACTTAAGAATAACCTTCTGCATAAATGAAGATTGGTGAAGCTATTTTGCAGTCAGTCTATTAAAGGTATCTGCAAAGTCGTTTAGTAGTCAACTTACTTTTAGATGTGGATCTGATTCAGAAAGACTTTGGTACCGTTATTGAGATATCGTTTGTCTTAAATTAGCGAGTGAGTGAATACAACATTTTAGATCTAATTAAGAGCTATGATCTTATCGGTGGAGTTTCTTCTATACCCTTTAAATTCGACAAGCAATTTGACGAGATATCTGCCCTGTCCACTGCCACTTCAGTTTGACAATTCTTTATACTGGCAGTTTACACATTTTAGAAAATATATATGAGTTCTCATTTGAGATAAGAATTACTTTTCAAGAAGATTGTAGATTGCACAAATTCTAAATGATTTGATAAATTCTCATTTGAGATAAAAAATTGGTTTTCTGGCAACTCGTACTACATTGCGCCAATTCTTATACGTTGTACGAGGTAAGGAATTTCAATTCTACGATAAAATACTAGGAGTATTTTATCGCAGAATTGAAATGCCTTACAATGGAAAATATGAATGGCCGAAACTAACGTTTGGAAATAAATCAAGGTCCAAACTTTAATTCCACAAGTCTATATTTCTTCCGATAGCTTCCGACTACGACACTAATTGGTACTTAAAGGAATTTACGAGTACCAAAAATGTTTACTCCAACGATAAAGAGTTGAAATTGAAATAAATTATTTAGTATAATGCTATAATGACATCATAAATTACGTAAAATTTAGTAGTTATTTTAATGGTTCTGGTAGATTCTCATCTTCTTTAAAGGCAGTGGTCATTTCGTTACTACCTCAACAGCCTCATGTTTCTGAGTTCTTCTGAGTCTGTAATAAAGAAAAGAAGATTCTAGAAAGAAAAAAGCAAGAGAAAATACTATTCAGACTCTGGGAACTATACTTTCCAGAATTACAGTTCATCATGAAAGAATGAAGAAATGGCCAAATCTTCCAGCTATGTTAGGTGCGAAGCATCTTTAGGACGGCGCCTATTGAATATAAAATATATATCTAGTAGTGCAGCCTATTACCACAGAATAGAAAGTACTTACGTACTATTACTCTCCCAATGTAGAGCAAGGGCGTCATCTCGCAGCGGGATAAGGGTACTCCATATGCATGCTGATTTCCTTCACTGTTTTAAGTACTAAGTAATTAATTTCTAATACACAAAAAGTCAAGCCTTAGGTTTACACTTCAAACCACTGTCTCTACAGTCCAATGGACTTACAGCTAATCAAGCCTTAAGTCTGACTTGGCTAGTTCTAATACGAATATGATAAAATAGTCATAAAAGAGTCGTATGTTCGATGGCCAGTTTCTACCAGCAAGCCAAATTTTCGAAAGAATAAAGTATGAACTTACAGCTTCAGAACTTGTGAAGGCATATGAAAACTAGCCAAATAGACCTTAGGCTTCAATATTTTATCCTCAGTTATAAGAAGAAATGATATTTTAAGTTGTTATTACCTTTTTTATGTCGTTATAAATAAATTTCACGACTGACTATTAATTGAACTTGGCACCCATTTAGATCTCACTTCTTTTGTCGTTGAAGTCAACAATCAAGGCATATATCATAATTATGAACTTAGCTCTCATTACAAATTTATGTTTTTGATGGGATTGCTTACATAGTGGATATAAGTTCAATTTTTATGAAAGATGATGTAGACGTATGGACCAAAATATCATTGGAATCTGAATCAAGTAAAGCAAGGCGCAAAAAGTAACATAACGACAATAATATTGTACCACTTTATATTGTAGTACATTTTTCCGAATATACAAATTTCTAGATATATATTCGTACGCCAACACATCAAGCTACCCCAATCTGTTAAATTTGCCCAATTGAAAGCGAACCTTATGCTTTTGCGATAAAGTTGAAAATCTATAAAATAAATTTGACAGATTGGGGTAGCTGGATGTGCTGGCATCTGTACATTTCAAATATCCAACTAGCGTTTTAACTACCGCATTCACTGGCAATCATGGAAATTGGTTTCCATCTAAACGTCACGCAACCAATTTAAATTATGCATCATTCCGTTAAACGTTCTAAATCGCAATTAAATCGAAACGAGTTGAGTCACAATGATACAGCATTAGTAATGTATTACTTACTACTTCTTCTTCTTAGCGTGTCGATGGCAATCTAAATTAAGTCAGCCCAGAATTCAGCTACGCGTTGAGCGTTGTCAGTAACGTCCATTAGTTCTTGTAACGTGCAGGCATTAGGGCACGCAGGACATGTTAACAAGTGTGCCATAGTTTGACGAACAGAACCACACTTCCACTCTAGGTTGGAAATGTTTAAAAATCCCTACTTACTACTTACTTATCGTATTTCCAGTGGTTACCCTGGCGTTAGTGCTGTACAAACTGCCTCCTCTGACACGGCTCAACGAATCTTGTCCAATGACAACAACCGGGACCGACATCATAACGTGCCTTCGGAAGAACGGTGATGCTTTCATTAAACCGCTTCTGTGGTCAACAGGTGTACAAATATATATGTTCTTTAGGCGTGCAGTGCGAGGCGCTCTCATCAATAGCGTGTTCTGCAATTGATGATCCGTTCCGGTCACATTTCCTCATGCATGCATGCAGTCTAGTGGCTACGTAGCGACCCGTTTCGGTCACGTAACTCTTACCGCAATTACAAGGAACCATGAGATCCCCGGGAGCATTTAGCAGGTCCGAGTCTTAAGGAGAGCGCACCTATTGACTTAGTCAGGGTATCGATTTGAAATAGAAAATCTATATTTTCCACAAACACAGGTAAGTGTAAAATAAGTAACCAAACATATGTGGGCCATGTTTTACTTCTTCGTGCATACAAATTCAACATCAACGTACACTTACTGCAAACCATTTCCATACTTAAAAGTTAGATTAATTGAAAACAATATCTATATAATATCTTAATCAATCATATAATATGATTATTATCTTAACCATACGGTTGGCGTGGTTGGTAAATGCTTGCCTTTCAAGCCGCAGGTCATGGGTTTGACTCCCACTCAGGAAAGATATTTGTGTGAATAAACATGTCTGTATGTCCTGAGTCTGGGTGTAATTATCTATATAAGTATGTATTTACAAAACGAAAGTAGTACATACATACATAGACTCACGCCGGTTTCCCAGAGGGGTAGGCAGAGACAACGGATTTCCATTTGTCACGATTTTTGCATACTTCTTTTGCCTCGATTACTGTCATTATATTCTTCATACATGCTCGCCGGTTAAGGGTACTTCTGACCTGCCCTTTCTTGAGAACATCTCCAATTTGGTCAGAGAATGTTCGACGTGGTCTTCCCCTTCCGGTTGTCCCATTCACACAGGCCAGGTATACTTCTTTTGTCAATCTTCTTTCATTCATCCTTTCTAAATGGCCAAACCATCTGAGCATGCCTTTTTCAATCTTTGTGACTACATCCTCTTTCACACCACAACGCTCTCTTACATCAGTATTTCGAATTCTGTCTCTCAAAGTCACACCACACATACTTCTCAGAGCTCTCATTTCCACTGCATTTATTTTACTTTCATTCTTTTTCTGCCATACCCAACTTTCACTTCCATACATTAAAGTTGGCACTAACACTCCATCGTGCACGGCTAGTCGATCCTTCTTTGATACTTGCCGGCTACTCATAAAGGCGTGTAGTGCCCCATTCACTCTGTTCCCCGCATTTACTCTTCTAACAATATCTTTTTCATATCTCCCATCTCTCGTAAACAAAGTTCCTAAATATACAAACTCATTCACCTGTTCGACTTTCTCTCCTCCAATCACAATATCACACGCTGTCGTGTATTCATCCCTCTCAAATACCATTACTTTCGTCTTACCTACATTCATTTTCATCCCTTTCCTTTCAAAAGATTCATGCATACTTGTTACCATCACCTGCAACTCGTCCGCCGATGATGCAAGTAAAACTTGATCATCAGCGTAAAGCAGACATTTGATGAGTAACTCATTCATCCTTACACCGCATTCACTTTCTTTCAAATCTTTTAAACAGCTATCCATGAATAGGTTAAACAACCACGGTGACGCTACACATCCCTGTCTAACACCCTTTTGGATGCTAAACCACTCGGTGTATGACCCGTTAATCCTCACGCAAGCTCTGGAATCCCTATAAAGAGATTTCAGTGCTTGAACAAGGTTGTCGTTCAACCCATACATGGACAGTACCGACCATAGTTCACTCCTCTACACTCTATCGTAGGCCTTTTCTAAGTCTACGAAGGCACAGTAAACCTTTTGGTTTGTGCCCAAAAACTTCTCTACTATGCTTCGCAGAGAAAAGACCTGATCAGTGCATCCCATTCCTTTCCGAAAACCCGCCTGTGCATCCCATATTTTCGCATCGGTTTCTTTCACAACTCTTTCAACCAATACTTTCGCATACAACTTACCAACGACGCTGAGCAGACTAATGCCCCTATAGTTTTTACAGTCGTGCCGTGAGCCTTTCCCTTTGTAAAGAGGTACGATGACAGCTTTGCACCAATTACTTGGCACTTGGCCGGTGGTATAGCATAAATTGAAAAGGCTGCACAGCTGACTAGCTATGACGCCATGTCCAGCCTTCAGCATCTCGGAAGTTATCCTGTCATACCCTGGTGACTTACCTGATTTCATACCCTTAATAGCTTTCACAATCTCATCCATACCAATGTCATCTTTACATTTGTTCTTGCCTATACTTAGTGAACTACGTTCACTCTCTGTTACACCTCTTTCATACAAACTTTCAAAATACTCCTTCCAACGTTTTAACACGCATTCTTCCCCTTTCACTATATTTCCATCTTGGTCTCGTATGGATTTCAGTTCTGAGGTTTGAGTTATGCCTCTTACTGATCTAACGGATTTCCAGAAAACTTAATATTTGTCTGAAAATCCTTAGACAACCTTCTATCAAAATTATCCTTTTGTTCATTTTTCTTTTCGTTCACCACATCCTTTACAATTCCTTTCATTTTCCTATAATCATTCCAGGCCGAAAGTAGTATAATGTAAATATCAATTATCTGGTTTCCTGTACTATGGAAACCAGATAATTGATATTTACATTATACTACTTTCGTTTCTCGCTTTTTAGCTCGTTAGCTCTGCATAGTTTGAAATAAGATTGCCGTGTGTGAATAATATCCCACGATATTATAATTATTATTATTATCTTGATGCAATAACTACGGCGCATTAATTATAGTCAAAGTTTTAAAATTTCAATAATAGAAGCTAACTTTCTTTCGTTATCTATAGCTAGAAGCATGCTCCATACATACATAGACTCACGCCTGTTTTCCAGAGGGGTAGGCAGAGACATCAGATTTCCATTTGTCACGATCGTTGCACACGACTTTTGCCTCGATTACTCTCATTATATTCTAGCATGCTCCAGTTTACCATTAACCCATGACGATAAGTCTTAAAGAATCGTATGTATGTATATACATATAATGTATGAGTCTATCCACGCTCCTGACATCCGTAACACGTCTAATGGTCATGTAAACAGGCACGTCGTCGTCTGCTCAAATAAACGACATTCAGTCACGCATGAAGAGGCACTAAAATGACTCGAGCGCTTATTTGAACAGAAGTCAAATAAATTGTCCTATGTCTGTTACCCTCTGTTATAAAAAGATGGATATTTTTTAGCCTATGATATGTTTTTTAATCGTAAACGAGAGAAACAAGTGCTTCCGTGACTTTTTTAAAACTATTTTAAAAGGTAATTTTTTAATGTATAACTTTACTTTTTTGATTTCGACTGTTAAGTTTTTTTTTTTTTTTGGATAAGTCAGGGGAATGCCTACGCATGCCACGCGCAAAAAGTGTCTGCGGATGGGTTTATCGGACTCGCACCGACTAAACCTACCTGCCGTGGACTTCTCTTGGCGCCTGATGGGGGAGCCCCGGGAACGCGGGTATGCTGCTCCGGTGTTCCCCTTTTGCGCCATGTCCCAGATGTTCGGGACACGTACCCTGGGAGGGCTCTGGTTTGCACTTCCTAAATGCCGACTCCTGCCAGTCCGGCACAGCGACTGCGCCACAAACAGATCGCTGTCTTCCCGGAGCTGCTTGCAAGTGGCGGCAGTAGAGGACACTTCTCTGACTGCCGCCGCAACCCCGAGGGGGAATTGGATCTCTCCCGCTCCCGCTCGGCGGCCTCCTTTTGGAGCATGACTGCCTTACAAAAGGAGACCACGGCGTTCCACTGTTAGTCTATTGGTTGGCGACCCAGACTGCTAAACCTGAGGCTGTTGAGCACGATTGTTTGTTGTGGCTGGCTGTAATTTATCTATATTATGTATGTATTTAGAAATATTTAAATATGTTTACCAGTTGACCGGTTGGTTTGGAATCAGGGGGGCGACCGGCTAAGTCACCGAACATCGGCGTTCAAATAAATGAAGGTTAAAAATGACTTCATCAATCGTTAAATCGGCTTCCATGAGCATATGTGACTTCATAAATGGTTCGGAATCGATTTTTAATGTCAAAGCCGATTTAAAATAAAATAAAATAAATAAAATAAAAAAGATTTTTATTCACGTAGACTTTAAAAAAGCGCTTGTAAATAGTCAGAACATGTTTGTAGTAATACAGTTATTATTTCTAGTTGCATATTACAGATATTTAGGTACACGGAATGTTAAAACATTTATGCAATTTATTTTATTTATAATAGTAGTGATAATTAGCTAGCTTGTATTAAATTAGCTTGTATTAAAGATCGATTAAGTAATTCTGGGGGGTTACCGGCTAAGTTGCCGAACATCGGGATAGTGATCGGCGTTCAATTAATTAAAGTTTTCAAATAAATTAAGTAATTTTTAACCTTTATTTATTTGTGATGATGTGAGGGACTCTTAAGTATTTAGTCTAAAGTGTTTTGGAAATTATATTCTTCTGACAATACGAACAAACGCGTAACACGAATAGGTAATCATACTTTAGTATTCAACTTAGTAGATCTCTTTTAAAACATTATTCAAGGTGTAACATAATAGGTGTTCAAATAAATAAAGTTTTCAAATAAATTAAGTAATTTTTAACCTTTATTTATTTGAACGCCAATCACTATCCCGATGTTCGGCGACTAAGCCGGTAGACCCCCTGATGGCAGTGTGTGAGTTGTCCCAAGATCTCTATCTGATATTTCTATTTGTTATGCAAGATGACCGAATTACGGGTAAGTGAGGAAACTCGTAATAAAGTGTAAAATACTTTAACAGCAAGCAATTCAAAACAATGTTTACGAAAACAAAAGTCTTATTTACATTTAGATCGAAGTATTCGAAGGCCAATACCGATCGTTTTAAACATCATGATAACGGCACCCTTGAGGGACGTGGCCAAGGTCAGGTTGACCTCGCCCTTGACCTTATTGATGGAGCAGATAAAGCACGGGGCGTGTTGTTTAAGGTGTATACACGTTGAGTTTCACTGAATGGGAATGTAAATTAAGTAAAGCTTACGGCACCATTTTTAATTACATCAAATCAATGTTAATATAAATATACTTGTTTAATATTAAAAAAAAGGTATTAAAGTGTTTCTTTTTACACGTTTTATATTATACTTCACTTGTATGTTTGTAACTGACTGCTTTAGATGCGATTTTGACTCACTTTAAACGGTCAGATTTCATTCGAATTTTGTAGATTTATCGAGGACCGAATGTATTGTGGGAGACCGAGTGTATTGTCATACACTAATTTGATAAGATTATTCCATTAATATAATTTTTGCCAATTTATAAAATTTTTATCCATAGTCGATAAGGTAGGAATTGATGTTAAAGTAATTCATAGTTATAAAAAAGTAAAATATTCGCTTTTATAGAAAATTTAACTAAAAAATAAGATATTATCAAAATAATAATTCTCGTACTCGTTTCTCTCAGAAAAATATTTATAACTATTGACACCCCATGCTATTTTTCATTAAAATATATTTATTGACACTATTTTAAATTTAAATTTATTTTCTATATTTTAGTTTAATTTTATATAAAGCGTGTTTTTTAGGTTTTTTAAACTATTATTTATTTTGTGCTCTTATTTCCATAGGCTCGAAGCCTTTGTTGAATTGATTGTGTTCTTTAGTATTCATATTTCTCTTGCCTGCATGTTGATCTATTTGCTAGGCTTCATCTCGTTTTTGATTCTCCCTTGGCTGGATGTTGTTTGTCGAGAGAGGTAGATTTTTGGTCTCTCTTTCTGGACTACTCCCTTTGTGTTGTGGTCCATGATCCACTATTAAAGTTACCCCTTATGTAATTGATATAAAATCTTTATGAATAGAAATAGTTTATATTCAATTTAATTTTCAATAGACATATAGCCTAAATCATTGATTATCTTTTTTTTTTTCCAGGTATGTAGGAGACCAAGGGAGTGTGATACTAGACTTTCAATATGCGTAAGTGACCTGTAAAAGTAGATTTAAAAAACGGTGGGCTACAGTCGAGATGTTCATAAAAGTGGCATGTACAGACAGACATCAAGCTACCCCAATTGAAAGTGAAACTTATGCTTTTGTGAACATCTATAAAAGAAATTTGACAGATTGGGGTAGCTGGATGTGCTGGCGTTTGTACATAAACTAACGTAATAAACTGCCTGGGACCCATAGCACAAGCTTTGCTTAGTTTGGGGCTAGAATGATCTGTGTGAAATAGTAAAAAAAAAAATTTAAACAAAACTATAGGTAATTTTTGCGAATATTCAGTTTATTTAAACAAAAGATGAGAATATTCACGATTATTACGTAATTTTTTAACTATAAAATAGTAAATTCATGACTGACCTGTTGACCTGATGGTGAGTGATCCTGACTACTAAGCCAGAGGTCGTGGGTTCGATCCAAATCCAAAGATTTGGATCGAACAAATGTGATGAGCACTATTATTTGTTCTGTGTCTGGGGTTAATTTATCTTTAATATGTATGTATTTATTATGTTGCTGCGTGGTAACGGCATAGAATATCATCACCCCATCTCATCCCACGGGGGGCGTAGAAAACGACCGAGGGAATACCGACCACAGAACGGGCAGCAGCGTTATTCTGCGAACTATGACCATCAAACTGCAATAATATCTAGGGACAATGTCACACAGATCATCCTAGCCCCAAACTAAGCAATGCTTGTACTATGGATACCAGGCGACGATACACATATTTATATAGATAGATAAATACTTATATACATAGAAAACATCCATGAATCAGAAACAAATATTCGTGGTCATCACATAAATATTTGAACTTACCGGGATTCGAACCCAGGATCACCAGCTTCGTAGGCAGGAGCACTACCAACTAGGCTACGGTGACCGTCAAACCAACGCGATCACCAACCCGTCTGCCAAGCGTGGCATATCCCTTCATTCTTTGTGGAGGCTTTTGTCCAGCAGTGGACGTACTTTTGCAGACATGATGATGATGTATGTATTGAGAAATATATAAGTATGTTTATCAGTTGTCTGGTTGCTATTACACTGCACACACTGCCTGCCTTTCTAAGCTAAAACCAACCAAGTAAATGATAGTTGATTATATGGGTTCTGTAGTTTTGCTGACCTACTATCGCACTAATATTATAAAGGCGAAAGTTTGTGATTGTGTGAGTGTGTATGTTTGTTAGTTCTTCACGTCTCGTCACGTCGTCAACGACTAGAGCGCTTTAAATAAAATTTGGTATGGAGTTAGCTGACACCCTGGATTAACACATAGGCTATAATTTAGGAAACTTAACGCGGGTAAATCCGTGGGGCACACCTAGTAATATATATTATGCACATTGTATCCAAGCAGGTAAAGTCTTACTGGCATCATGTTTGTTTTATGTTATGGCAAACAAGCAAGTGGATAAGTAAAGGTAGGGCATAGCGTTCAATCGCTCGAAGAGCAGCCCGACTGGTGAAGTACATCCACCTTACAGAAGACATTCTTTAATAATAACATTAATAATTTTAATGTTGTGTTTCCGAGTGTGAGTAAGGTCGCCAGAGCTCATTGGGGGGGGGGGGGGGGGGGGAAGGGCCAGCAACACTTGTTTGCTGACTTTTAAAGGCCGGCAACGCACCCGCGAACCCTCTGGTGTTTCGAGTGTCCATGGGCAGCTTGCTAGTTTGTCACCCTCTGAATAAAAAAAAAGTGGGTCACCTGAGGTAAGTGTTCACCGCCGCCCATGGACATTCGCAACACCAGAGGAGCCGCAATGCGTTGCCAGCCTTTTAGAAAGGAATACGCTTGCTGCTTGAAGGTTGCCATGTTACACCGGATTGGAAATACCTCCGCAACTGATTGATTCCACAGAGCGGTAGTGCACGGCAAAAAGTTCCTTGTGAAATGAACGGTGGTAGATGGCTATTTATCCAGGTAATAGGGATGAAATTTCCACTTTTGGCGAGAGGGCCTGTGGCGGCAGGTATAAGCGAACAATACCTGTGAACAGTCCCCGTGATAAATGAGGTAAAGGAGACATAGAGACACCACGTCTCTCCGCAGTCATGTTATAAAAAGACCGCATAGCGATCAGTGTGCGTAAAATTTGTAATATTATACAAATTAAAAGAATTTTTTGACGGGCCTGTTGGCCGATAGGTTCGATTCCCACCCAGGACAGATATTTGTGTGCATGAACATGTCTGTTTGTCCTGAGTCTTGGTTTAATTATCTATATAAGAATGTATTTACAAAAAATATTGTACAAACGCTACGGAACCCTATAGTTAACTGTACTTAATATTTCATTTTCCAAAGAGGTTCAACAGCCCTTATTTGAGTGTTGTTCAAATGGTACTTATATGAGGGACTCTTAAGTATTTAGTCTATTCTGTTTTGGAAATTACATTCTTCTAACAATATGAACGATCGCGTAACACAAATAGGTAATCATACTTTAGTATTTAACTTAGTGGATCCCTTTTAAAATATTACACAAGATATAACATATATTGGACTAGTAACTCGAGGAGCTTAATTTGCTGAGCAAAGCGAACAACGTGTAACATATCATGCTTAAAATCAGAAATAAAATTATTGGCTGCGTACCCATTGGACCTACAAGATTAGACCCTCTATCGTACCCGTATGACCTCATTTTAAGTCCCTTTGGACCTTCTTTAAAATATAATAATCAATGTGCCCATTGGACCTCTTTTTAAGTACCCATTGGACCTTCAAAATTAAAACTACTAAAGATGAACCTGTTGGACCTCAATTCTAATACCTTTTGGACCTTAATAAAATATGATTTTATTTAGTATTCGCCCGGCGTTATTTTAGTAAAAAAAGTACAGTTGTGTTGAAAATGTTTAACCAGAATTTTAATAATTAGGCGAAATAGTATAAGCGAATACAGGCACACTAACAACAAACAGCGATCCGTGGTCAGTAGAAGAAACACAAGAAATTATAGTGTAAACTATATTTCTTTCAAATTTACAGGTGTGTAATGGACAAATATTAAAAAAAACCCCATGTACAAATATCAATAATACTTAGGTAAACCGCATATTGTAATGTTTTATATGTAAAAAAACTTCTTAACTTATTAAAAACAATTGGACACACACACAAGGCAAACTCGCGTTTAAGCTCGCCCTTTCTCACAGGGCGAGAAAGGGGCGAGGTGCGCGGGGCGAGAGAAAAAATCAACGAGAGTAAGACTGTGATTACTTGAAAAGTGATTTACAAATATGTAAAATACAAAGATATCTTATATTTACAAATTTAATTAAGTTGCTGCCTGTAAAACCAATCTTCACAAATTCAGTTGCTACGGCATACAATTTAGATTTACTTACATTATTATATCAGTGTTTCTTTCTTTTAAAATGTAATATAAACATTCAAAATTAATATATAGTATGCATTTTTATGTATACGGTCTTGAAGATCTGTCAAATTAGAAAAATGTAACTGGAATATGAGATTTTATTTGTTACATAACGTTGTGATCTTTAATATTTTTGATTAATAACATTGATTTATATTGTAGTGTTTTATTTTTGATAATGTGTGTCACTTTTGTGCACGAGTGTATTTTAACTTTTTATACGAAGACATGTGAATGAGATCCAACGGAACTCGTTGCTTAATAGAGGGTCTAATGGGTAATCAAGTATAGACAACATCCAAGTTTGAAGGTCCAAACGGTACACAGGGGTCCCAAGGGTCATCTTTTTAGACGAAGTCCAAACTAGGAGGTCCTACGGGTACGTAGCCAAATTATTAACTCCCCATACAGATGAATACCAATCAGCTGATGCATTTTTGTATGGGGATCCAATTTTATTTTAGATAGAACACACATGTTTCCTTTTATTAGTTCGGTTTCTTGGGTAGTAAGTGCTCCTTAAGTTACGTCACTATTTCTGTTACACCTTGTATTCAGTTGTTTATTGGTATGTTAGCCTTCTGTAAAAATAAATAAATGAATATATATTTTCTTGTGTATATGACTATCGTTATACACATTATGGTCTACTCTATGTAGTTCACTATTTATGTTAAGTAAGTCTTGTTTTTATGGCGGAGGTCGACAAACGAGCAAGTGGGTCACCTGATGGTAAGTGATCACCGCCGCCCATGGACACTCGCAACATTAGAGGAGTCGCGGGTGCGTTGCCGGCCTTTAAGAGTCAGCAAACAACTGTTGCTGACCCTCCCCCTCACCCTGATGAGCTCTGGCGATCTTACTCACACTCAGAAACACAACATTAAGTTATTAATGTTATTATTAAGGAATGTCTTCTGTAAGGTGGAGGTACTTCCCCAGTCGGGCTGCTCTTCGAGCGAATGAACGCTGTGCCCTACCTCTCTTCATGTTAATAATTAATTGGATTGTATTGTCTGTGTTTATTTTGGAAAATTTAATCCATAGAGTGTTAGTAACATAAAATAACTTATTTTCTAGTGTTAGTATTTAGTATTAACCGCACAAGCTGGTAAATAATTGGCGAGTTGAGGTTCTCAGCTATAACTTTCAGTATGCTATTTTGACTGTCACTCACTCTTCGCACAATGGATGCTGATTTTTTGCGTATAATCGCATAAATTTCAAATATCCCCAATTGAAAGGAACCTTATGTTTTTGTGATAAAGTTGAAAATCTATCGACTAAAACGTCCACGGGTACATTTTGTCAGATTGGGGAAGCTGGATAAGCTGGCGTGTATACATAGTTAGTATAAATAAATTACACCGTGACACAACCAATAATCGTGCTCATCACACAAAGATTTTTAAAGGTACTTAATAAACACTGCAAATAAAGCCCACATTTTTCAACCAAGCTTTATATTAATTAACTTTCATGGAAACATTGACCATTTCCCGCGGGAAATAGCGTTATTAATATTATGTACCTACCGGCATTATTAAATTTTTAGTAACGTTTCCATTTTTTTAACAAACCTTTTAAAATGTGTAGCTTTTTTTTTATTCTTTTTATTCAACAAAGTTTGCAAAGATACATAAATCCCACCTAAATATACGCGGTTCCCATAGCGTATGTCGATAGCGGCACGCCAATCATCACTTACTGAATATCATAAAAAAAGGTTTATTCACACTTCAGAATAAATAATTTAGGAATCAACAACAATTTTCTGATGAAAAATCACGTACAACGACAAATACAGTAGCCACTGCAATAAACACTACACTTGAGCTTGTGATTAATCGTTGCGTAAAGCGGCAGAATCTCCGCACGCCTCGATATCTGGTCCCAAAAGAGAGAGAAGCACCATTTTTTTTATTTTTTTTTTTAACATGTCGCGTGCAGTTAGCCTCTTGGCTTTTACTGCTTCACCGGACAAGAGAAGCACCCGTCGTCTCGGCCATATATAGACAAAGTCCTTACAATATACACTCGGAATAAGCATAATCTTGTCACACGCTACTCGTCTCCATAAAATCAGTAACTTTATAATTTAGTTTCTTGCTACGCTTCTTCAACAAACTTCCCAATGGCATAAAACAAAAACCGGCCAAGTGCGAGTCGGTCTCGCCCATAAGGGTTCCGTAGCAGCAAGTATTTTAGTTGTTAAATGAAAGCTAAATTGCGTTTTACGGTTTATGACATATTAAAAAAAAACTACTTATTAGATCTCGTTCAAACCAATTTTCTGTGGAAGTTTGCATAGTAATGTACATCATATTTTTTTTAGTTTTATTATTCTTTTATTTTAGAAGTTACAGGCCCCCCTGTAACTTTATGACACTCATAATTAACCACTTTGGAAGTGTCTCTAACGCAAACTATTCAGTTTAGAAAAAAAATATATTAGAAACCTCAATATCATTTTTGAAGACCTATCCATATACCCCACACGTAGGAGTACGATGAAAAAAAATTATGAGTTTCAGTTCTATGAATGGGAGCCCCCAAAATTATAGTTTTTTTTTTATTTTCGGTGAAAATCTTAACGTGGATCACAGAATACATCTACTTAGCAAGTTTCAACATTACAGCTCTTATAGTTTCGGAAAAAAGTGACTGTGACATACGGACGGACAGACAGACATACATGACAAATCTATAAGGGTTCCGTTTTTGCCATTTGACTACGGAACCCTAATTAAACTCAAATCAACTCATCACCTACGCCACAGCTTAGATAGTGTAGTAAGTAAATTTATACAGTCAAAACAGAAGTAGGAAACAAAAACTAATAAGACCCTTGTAGTATTTATTTATTTATTTAAAACTTCTTGCACAGAATTGTACAACGGCCGACTTAATGCCAAAGGCATTCTCTACCAGTCAACCTCGGGGTGATGCAGAGAAAACATGGTAGGTGCACTAGAAATAAAAATATTGTAGATGAGAAGATATAGAAGGTACATAACTTACACAGATACATATTATTATAAATACTTGCATACTTTAAATTATATATAGTATCATCATCCTGTCCGCCGAATGACCTCCACTGACCTCTGAATAAATAAATTGATTTGATTTGATTTGACCCAAAGCATCCCTCAAGAATGGACGAATTACCATAATCGCCGCTTTGTAGACTGGCTTGCGATCACGGTATGACGGTTTTTGAAGCAAGGTTATTCTGTTTTGTAGTCTATCTAAAACTTATTTGAAAGTTGGAGTTCGCCGGTTCCAGTTCCAAACTTGGTTGCATTGTATAATCCAGGGATGAACTTATTGTTAGTCCATGTACAATGAGTTTTAAACTAACCCAACACCTAAGGCACAGCTTAAATAATGTAGTTCCGAAATCTTGCCTCCATCTTGGCATTTCCTGCATCGTTTCACATCGCTGTCACTGTGGAAATACTGTCGGCCACCATGAACATCTTGTTTTATTTATTTAAGTATTTATTTAATAATTCTTGTACACACAAAACATACAATAAATAGACAAAAATACAAAGAGATGAATAGTAAAAAGGTGCTGCTTATTTTGCAAGAAATTCCTTCCAGCAGACCTGCGACAGGAGAAATTTTGAAGAGCTATAATTATGTGTCTAGAATACACTTACATACTAATAATTGCATATATACTTAAATACATATAAATATTATATCCAATTTAGACTTAACAATAAACTAAATACTTATTATACATTCAATGAACATCTTGGCCTGTTGTTTAGCAAAAGCGCCGGTAGAATACCCCGCCATGGTAGTCTAAATGGTATTACCCACCGGGCTCTTGTCACCACTGGCGTCCCTGCCATAGTTGAACCTAGCATTGGCCCGCGACGATGGCAAGAAGTCTGTTGGTATGTCCTTACTACCTTGGAAGTTGGGTAAGCCTTTGGTGAGGCATGCACCCTGAGACGCACTAGGGGACACTAGTCACAATTTTTTGATTCATTAGATGACAACGGTTCTGTGCGTGCATTAGCCTCCATAACGCCCATCACAATGTAAGAAAATACATAATATAAAAAAAAAAACAAAAAGCAAAAGAAGACGAAAAATGCAAGCCCGGAGTTTCTTTGTGGCTTTCTTCTCCGGGTCGTCCACCTAGGTAGCTAGAGAAAGCCGCAGGTTAGCTAGGGTAGGCTCCTCAGTGGCGAGGATCGCTCTGGCCCCTTAACGCGTCATCGGTGATCAGTTGCACGGCAACCCTCTCTTAGAATTCTGTTCGCTTCAGCGGCCCCCTGAACTGTGGCCCGAACCCCATAAGGGTGGCCTCGGGTATTAGTCGTTTAATTTAAGCTAATGGTTAAGAGCCTTCTGCGCTAGCCAAATGCTCATTGCCTTCAATTCTTTAATTTTAATATTGTACAACTAAATTTCAAAATAATAGATTAGTAACTTGTTATTTATTTTAGGATTTAAGAAATTATATCTGAGAAAACAGACCGCACGGACAGACTAATTATTTTTTTGTAATTTTTATTTTGTATTCGACTATGTTTATGTACTGTATTGTGAACTTGACAAGTACAAGTGTATGTTAATACCCAAGTGCTGAATAAATTTCATTATTTCATTAGTGGATATACCGGCGCTGCTGCTGCTTTAAAACTCTACACACAAACTATCAGGTAGCAGCATTTAAGCTAAATAGGCTGCAATGCATCTTATTCTCTATAATTTATTTATTTATTAGAAGAATTACGCCTGTTTCCCAGAAGTGTAGGCAGAGACAATGGGTTTCCATTTGTTACGATCGTTGCACACCTTATTTGCCTCGTACTTTCATTGTATTCTTTTCGGCTCGCCTGTTTAGCTTACTTCTACCCTGGCATATCTTGATAACATCTCCGACTTGGGCAGAGAATGTTCGACCAGGTGTACCGTTGCAGTTGTAACATTCACAGAGCGCAGGTATACTACTGTATTTTTTTTTTTAATCGGACTAGTCCCTCCCTCTTACCCACCACTGGAACTCCTGTAAGCCAGGATCAACAGTGGCACACAATGAAATGACACTGAGCGGTGAAGCTCAGGCATGTCCCGGGGAATCGCTTTAACTGTCTTGGATCCCGCAACGAATTTAATCAGAAACAGAAAAAAGGAGGAGTTAGAAAATGAATAGTTCCACTTCCCTCCAGAGCAAAGCGGGAGACAGAATGGTGTAAAGAGGCTATAGCCTCATAAAATGAGAGATTTGCAACTAGAGAAGCCAGCTGCAAAAGCACCGAGGATCAATTTAAGGGTCCTAAGTGAGCTGTTATATTTGATTCCAATAGTAGGTATGGCAAAAACGCTTAAACGCACGGAAGTTGTTCCTTGTTGCTACAAGATCCGTATAATAAACTACTCCAGATATTGGTTGCAAGCTGTTTAACATAATATCACGCTGATTTTGCCAGAGATCACACTCCCACAGGATGTGGTGAGCAGTTTGTTCATATTCGTTACTGGATGTTGAGCACAGACAGTTTGGTGAAGATACTAATTTGAAACTATACAATTTACTTTTAAAATTGCCGTGTCCGAAATTGTGCAACACAATGGTCTATGATTAGCCAAGTTTTATTTAACCGTTCGCGTACGTCCGGAAAGAACTGGTGCAGATGGCGACCCTTGGTTGACGTATTCCATCTACATTGCCATTCATTTAGTAGTTCGTTATTTAAGTCAGCTATTGGCATAAATAGCCTGGTTATTTTCGCACGGTCGCGTAATGATACGAAATCATTTTCTAAATTATCGCGCGTAGAATAATACATTGCTGCTCGTCTTTAAACTTCAAGATCAACCGGTAGTACACCCGCTAGGTCAGGTAGGGCCTCTGTGCTCACCGTTCTATAGGCTTTACACAGAAATATCAACGCCAACCTCTGGCTTTGTAGTAATTTACGGCGAGCAGCTCCGATGGTAGCCCTATCAGCCCACACAGGCGAGCCGCAGCATATACACCCAAGATAGGTTGCCCCGTAAATGATTTTAAGAGTATTAAAAGAGAGGCCCCAGGTTGCCGTCGATATCCTTGTAAGTGCAAAAAAGTTTCGCTTAGCTTTTTCCCCAACTGATTTAATATGTTCTATAAACGAGAAATTCTTTTCTAAAACTAAACCCAAATAACAGGTTGATATTTTGCGTTTTACAGTAACATTATTAAGTTTTACGCCCGGGGGGGATTTTAGTTCACCTTTAAGAAGGAGTTGGTAGGTTTTATGAGGAGCAAATGTAAGGCGATTTCTTTTACCCCATTCACTTATCATACTTAAGCAAGTTTGAGCCAGATTTTCCAACTCTCTCCTGGAGTTACCCTGTATAAGTAAGAGGCCATCGTCGGCATATGCCGTTAGAGAGCAGCGTGATAGCAAGGGTAATGTCAAGAAGTCATCAAAACCCAAGTTCCAGAGATAAGGCGCGAGCACTGAGCCCTGGGGGCAACCCATGGTTAACGATTTAGTGACTCTGAAGTGACCAAGCTTAAGAGTTGCAGAGCCATGTACGAAATAAGATGTGATTATCGAATATATATTACTGTAACAACCGCGTAACTTAAGTTTTTGTAACAAAATTGGCCACCAAGTATAATCAAACGCCCCTGAAATATCTAGGAATATGGCCAAAACGTATTTACATTCGGACGAGTTTACAGCTTTCCTCACTGAGATAGCTGCGTCCACTGTCGATTTACCCGCAGTAAAACCAAATTGATTTCCGTGAAATTTTGGTCCTCCCGGCAGCAATCGCGGTATAATAAGTCGTTCTAGAAGCTTGCCTAAGGAAGGCAGTAACGTTATTGGTCGGTATGACTTAGGGTCTTCGGGCAGTTTATCGCCATTTTTTGGTATAATACGAATAAAACCGCTGCGCCAAGAACGCGGAAAAGTCCCTTCAGATATGCAACGATTAAAAATTTTTAGTATTGAATCACCGGATTGTTTTGTGGCTTCTATAATCATTTTGTTGGATATTTTATCTTCACCTGAAGCTTTGTTAACAGGTAGCGATTTCACAGTATTCATAAACTCATTAATTGTAGGAAGACTAGACATATACGTAGCGGGTGGATTGTTTGCCCACTGTCTAATCTGCTTATGGTAGTCATTATCGTTCAAGGAACTATCATCAGGTATGAGCGAATTAAGTAAGGATTCCGTGGTCTCCTCTATGCCACTGGTGTAGGTATTATTGATTTTTATGTTTTGAATATAAGCTAAATCTATAGACCTATTTGCTTTAAACTCATGGTATAGGGGCGACCATGGGCCTTCTTTATCTAATTTATCGACTATTTTTCTAATAAGATTGCCTTTGGATTTCTCTATTGACGAGCGGTAACGTGAACGAGCTATTTTGAGATTTATATATGCATTATTTAAAACATCGCCTTCAATTTTACGTTTTTTTAGTTTATTATATTTTTTACGTGTTCTCCGAAATTCACATCGAACTTTAATTAAGTAGTTATTCCACCAATCGCATCTTCGAATATTAGTGATAGGGACGCGGCCTATGGCAATATCGGCACAGTAGGTAAAAGTGTCCGACATCATTACAGCACATTCCTCTGTTGTTAGTTCATCCCGGGTGAAATCCCTGGCATGCGCGGCAAAAAGAGCTCTGAAAAAATCCCAATCGGCCCCTTTGAGCCGATATCTATAGTTACCGTAAATAGCCGTAGGTCTTTGTGCCAACCGAGGAACAAACTCGTCACGATTAAGCGGTGATCACTGGTTGAAGCGTCAGGCAAAACACGCCATCCATCTATTCGGACGTCTGAGCTTGAAAAAGTGACGTCAATAAAAGATTCGCCAGTAGGGCTACAATAAGTAGGCGGTGCATCAGGAGTGTTATGTATTGATAGATTCATCTCAGCGACGAAATCTTCGACGGCGTTCCGCCGTTCTGTATCGCTTGAACGGTATTTGCCATACCATAACGTAGAGGATGCGTTAACATCTGCGCCAATAATAATTTTGTGTCCTTTGAGGGACATCAAAACATGGCGCAAGTGATGTAAATGGGGACCGACAGGATCTGAATACTGAAAATAACAGCTCACTACGTAAACTTTCCAGGATGGGGATGATATTTCAGCGACAGCACAGTGTGACGTCATGAGGTTTCGCATAGCGCTTACCGTAAAATTAGTACGCGTTACGTAAATAGCAGCCCGTGATTTGTTGTCTAGCTGCACCAATTTATTTTTTAAACGCGCATATTGATATTGTTCTTGTACAAGCACTATATCTAAGTTGTATTCATTGACTAAAGTTTCCAACTCTGATGTCGCAACCCTATCGTTGTGAGGATTTAGCTGCCCTATTTTTAAGTAAGCCATATTAATATTTGGTATTTAGTACTAACTGCTCAAGTTTATGCTTAAATGTGGGGCAGTTGTCCGAGCCGCATTTGTGGTCGTGAGGTTTTTTATATGCTTTACACGATGCACAAACTGGTTTAAATTCTGGGTCATTGTGGTGCTTACATGATTTTGTGGGATGTGCTTCTGCGCATAAGGCACAGGTAGGTAATTTATTACTACAGTACTTGAAAACATGCCCATATTGCTGGCAGTTTAAACACCGAACTACCTCTAAATCATCAATAAAGCGGCATGTAGCCCAGTCGATGAAAAGTTTTTCTTTAGTGCTGACTAAATGTTTTCTAATCTCCGGTTCGAGCTCAATTCCCACCCACTTGCGCCCATTAGCTACGTTACGCTTGCGCACAATTTTAGTTTTAGATGTAAAATCGTCTTCGCTGACTTTAAGATCACTATCTTTGATATTTTGCCTGTATAACGCCGTTAAAAAGACCTGGTCGTCCATTGACGACGGTATATCTTTTATAAGTATGCGCGGTCGTCGCCCGGATGGAGTTTGAAGTTTTAAACCCGCCGAACGAATGGCCCCGACAGAGCGAATTTTATTGAGTTGGATTTCATTTGCCACTCGGAGTACAACGCCAGAATTGGAAGTTTTTTTAACGCCTACTATTTCAAAAACCATCGTCCGCGGGTTTTATAGCCTTCATAAGCGCTTCCTTGGTCGCCAACGAAGTCGCGTACTCCGCTGATCGCTCAGCGGTGGGATACGCAATAATTGAAGGAACCGGTTTTCGCGTCTGTACTATGGGGGTGGCGGTTTTTTTCGGTAAACGCAGTTTTAATTGTTCCGCGTACGTAGGAATCTCAGAATTGGTTTTATTTACGCAAAGATCTAACTGACGTTCTGCGTTCGCCAATTTAGTTTCATTGCATGAAGATTTAAGCGCAAGTAATGAAATAATACTGGTAAGGCGCTGCGTACAATCCATCACCGATAGCTTATTCGCGATATTCATACCCGAGTTGGAATCATTGACTAATTCGTTAACCTTTGACAGATAAACGGAAGCTTGTGTCACAAGATCGCAATAATTATATTCCGCACTGTTTGTATCGCTAATATTTAATGAAGACGAATAATCGGATAGAGATCCCCGAAAACGTTTTATGTCCGATTCCTGTTGACTATCGGGAGTACAAAACGTCGGTGACGCATCGTCTAACACTCGTTTGTTGAAGCCTGAAGGGGGCGTTCTGGGAGTCTGTTTACTTCTCCCAAATACGTTTCGCCCTCTATCGGGGGGGGACATCATTTATTTTTGACATGTTATTCACACGAAATAAGCAAGCGCTTTAATGTAAACAGCACGATAACAAGTAACTGTGACTATGACGCGGTACCCTCACAAGAAAAAAGTTCAACTTACTCACCGAACGATAATTTGAACAAAAATCCAGATATTACTTATTAAAACACTTAAAAAACTAACAGATTGTAGTATTTAGCACTAACACTAAAGCTAGAAACAAAACACAGGTCACAAAACAATCACGAAATAGCAGAAAAATAATATTATTTCACAGCGAACCTCCGACGCACTGAGCCGTAGCGTAGCGGGAAGGTATACTACTTATGTTAATGTTCATTCATTCATCCTTTCTTTATTCTTTTCTTTATACATTCTCTTTCTTTATTAATTTTTCACATGCGTCTAACACCATCAACTTCCAGACTACAGGTTAATGTACTTTTCGTGCCAGAAAAATCCCAATGGAACTTATTTGTACGATCCAGGAGTATTACCTGTGTTTGAAAACCCTTCCGTTTTACCAATGAGGCAGTAACATTCCTTTTAATCTCTTGACCATGTCTATAAGAAAACTATTTAAGTTTTTAATGACTCCTTGAAATGGCTAATACAAGTTAAACCAACTTTCTGCTGAGTTAAGTTACTTATGCATTCGTAATGAGGTTGAACCACCTGATGTAGTTATTCTGTGGCGTAGCTTAGTTCTAAGTTAGGTAGCAGAAGTGTTGATAGATTTGAAGTTGAGCTGGAGGTTTATGCGCTAAGTTTAGTTTCAATTACAGAGTTGTAGGTACCTAAGCTGGGATTTTGACTAAGTATGACGATGTGTAAATATTTTGAGTAAATATAATATGCCTCCTCTGTGCGGTTTATATACGGAATTATTTAGGCTACTGGAGTTCACCATAATATTTGTTTTCTGCTTAGATAAGATGAGATCATATTTGACTATGGAATTGTAAAAATTTAAGAGGATACATCGATGAATATTGATCTTTCAATCTACCTATTATATAATGTAATAAAACTTTATAATAATAATATTATTTTATTTCCCCACATTCAAAAGTTTGTACATAAATATCATAAACATGGAGACACTCAGAAATTAAACTCTAAATCAAAGGTAAAATACTCTAACAGTCCTATTTATAAACATACACTATAAGACTAAAAGGTAGCATACTCTAAACGAGTATGCTAAAGACCACACGACTGAAGTAAAACTTCAACTGGCTATGAAAAAAAGAGGCGAGAGAGTAGCATATGATGCTTGCGACACACATGTCATCACTTTTCATATTTTATGATAGTGCCGTATGATCACATAAAATAAATTGGACGAGAGGCCCCCATCTTTGCATATTAACGTAGATCGTCAGTTGCACAAAACTTCCCTGAAACAGTGACCTTTTCATGCATCTCAGTAACGACCCAGAGTCAAGACTTAAACTCTAACAGCCTTATTTATAAACATATACTAGATTAGGATTAATTTTATTCCAGGTTTAAACTTAAAATTTATTAAAATCACTATTAATAAATATGGAGTAAGGAGGGAATTAGCTAATCCAAAGTTACTCTCGGAGTAAAAGTTAATCCTTGGCACCATATAGTTTAGCGACTGAGTAGGTAGTCAATTCATTTTGATTGCTTTCGTCAAAGAGTATTTAAACTTTGGCTTTCGTTGTCTGTTGTGGAAATTAATTAACATGGATTATATATATTATTTTACTGTTGATTTGTGTGTTGACAAATGAAATTTATTATGTAATGAAATATGAAATTCTTTTCATATGAAAATCTGATCCCATTGAGGCGTGTGAATCCATTGGAAGAATCTACCACCGAAGCAGAAGATCACTGATCAGAACACGCTAAAACGTCTGAAAATATTGTCTGTCACTGTCATTAATGTCATCGTCGAGCATTATAGTGCTACAAACTTATCTGGCCCGGTGGCCAAAAGTAGAACTAACGACGCTAGTATGAAATGTCAATCAGCCTGTTATTCCATGACATTCCTGCCATTGATTGTTTGTTGCGCGTATTTATTTTCCTTTATGTGGTTTTTAATTGTGATGAATGCCGAAAGCCTTAAAAAGTGATGCGAGGAACGTTATATTACAAGTATTGAATTATATAAAGGAAGAAAAACGCCTTCAGGCACCAATTATACCCTTCAATAAGTTATATGAATGCGTAGCTGCTGCTACAGATTAGTGTTGTCAGCTTCTGAAAAATACGAAACTCCCCTTCGCACTTTAAATTAAAATACATATTCATTATTGAAGTTATACTTCTTTTGGCGCGATGGAGAAAAATGATGAGAGTGAATTTTTACGATGCGCGCGCACACCGACACCTATATTTAACAGCATGAAGTTAGTTCTAGGTGGTATGAAAATTGATAACTATGTTCAAGTTGTATATTCTAGTATTTTTATATGTAGAACACGTGTTTCGTAAGGGTACAATTAAACAGTGTGAATAAATAAATATTATTTTGGTGTTTTTTTCCATACGCCAAAGAAGTATAACTTCTAACGCGTGTACATAAGTACACACAAGGTTTTTTTATTTAATTTTTGCTATTTCATTTGTAGGTGTCCGGGAGCGATTTGTAAGAAAACTTGTGAAAGAAAAAGAGCAAGTAGATGCAAAAATTTATAGCAGATCAGAATATTGGTAGATCGAATTCTGAAATCCTATCATTGATTGCAGAAGCTTTTGATAAAATAACAGTCAATGAATGGCAAAAGCATTGCAATCATGTAAAAACATATTGAAAATGTGTATCGAAAAAGGGATGAATACTTAGACGAGCCTTTCATCATTCATTTAGGTAGTGATAGTAAAAGTGAAAGCAGTGATTCCGTTAATGATGATGATGAAATGACTTCTGAATTAAACCATTCCGGTGACATAATAATACCTGGCGTATCTCCGTTAGGGAACACTCAGCATACATTTTATGTAAATGATCATAATTATTGTATAAAAATATAATGATTTTTAATGACAGTATTTGTTTGCTTTTTAGTGAAGTAACATTTACGTTACAATGTGCATATTATTTTTACCCACTTTATTGCAAAAAATAGTTACTAGCAACACTAAATGCGATAGCAGCGACGCTGCCAGCGGGCGAGATAAGTTTGTGGAACTGTAGTTTATTCGAATACTCACTCTTTTTTTCTTTTTTTTTAAATTCTGTTTTACGGCTCTGGCTTCTTCGGGCTTATGGGCCTTCCGTAAAATATATTATTATTTCATTTATTTTCGTCATAGTAAAGTCCGTCACAGTCAAGTCATACGTAGTCCTTGTCGTACCCCAGTATAGCAGTGGAAATTTTACTAGACGCTTATATGGAGTTTTAGATTCAACACAGAAAATCGTAATTCACGGCAATATGGCACTTTCCTTCACTTGTGTAGGTTGTCCATGATGTTTTGTCTAAAAATCAACCATATCTACACATAAAAACTTGAATTAACACCAGTTTTTGAAAATGAAACAATGCCCCGATGCGTCTTTTTCCGCATTTGCGCCAAAACTCTTTTTTCTTTTAAATTGAGTGTGTTGCCATACCACGTGCGTGAATCTCGGTGTAAGGAATGCATTGTTAATCCGAGCTTACTTCCAGTTTATTAATATGAAGTCAATACGTGGTTACTCTGGGACTAACTAGTCCAAGATTAGCTTCGGACTAAGCTTGGAAGAAGCGATTTTTATTAATAGAACTGTAAAGGGGTGCCCTCCTGGGCGTCATAGTTTTATTTGCCTCCTAGGCTAACTGTAAACATCATGATAGTTAAAAGTACATAATAAGATCCTGGGACAAAAGTACAAACATATTAGGTTTAAATAATGTTTCCCTTGCCCCTTTAGTATTATATTGACTAGAGATCGCACTTGTTTGAAATTCAACCATTAATGTTCTTTTGTCAAAGACTAATAGACATGAACGACAAATATAATATTAATTAAATTATATATAAAAAATGTAATTTGGATAAATTAATGTCAAATGATGTTTTACAGTAAAAAATATATAAAAATAATAATTTAAGTAAATATCAAATGATGAAGTAATTACATAATATACAATAAAAGGTACAAAATAATAATTTAAATAAATGTCAAATCATTTTTATATCTCATTTATTTAAATTATTATGGTTTGTCACCTCTTCTCAATTTGTATGTGATCAAAAGCTTGGTAATTAATGTGTGTAATGATTTTTTTATTAAAATTATTTACTTTTAAAGCCTATTATATAAAAATATTAGCTTTCTTCACTCCTTCTCTATATGAACTTTACTGTCCCAAATTTCATACTTCCGCGCAATTTTCGTACAAAGTTACGTATTAATATAATTCGCGGCAACATTTAGAAGATACCTAATTAGGATAGGTAAATATAGATAAAATACACATAGATACAACTGTTCAAGGCAGAATATCTGAACGTAGTAAAAAAAGATAATATTAATATTATTATTTTATACTAGATGTGCCCCGTGGTTTTACCCGCGTTAAACTTTATACATTATCACAGCTCCTCCCCCGTAGGTGATAGTGTGATAATAATTATGTAGCCTATATGTTGACCCGACCTCTTAGTAATATTCATGCAAATTTTAAAGTAAATCCATGCAGTACTTTTTGAGTTTAGCCCGGACATACAAACAGATAAAAAGACAAACAAACAAAAATTTTAAAAACTATATTTTTGGCTTCGATATAAATAGTTGATCACGCCCCAAGTATCCTTTTAAAAAAAAAAAACTTGTGTGTACTTATGTACACGCGTTAGAAGTTATACTTCTTAATATACAACTTGAACATAGTTATCAATTTTCATACCACCTAGAACTAACGTCATGCTGTTATTTTTACGATGCGCGCGCATCGTAAAAATTCACTCTCATACCACCTAGAACTAACTTCATGCTGTTAAATTTTTTGGTGTCGGTGTGCGCGCGCATCCTAAAAATTCACTCTCATCATTTTTCTCCATCGCGCCAAAAGAAGTATAACTTCAATATTCAATGTACAGTTTTGACTGTCCTACGATTTTATTATATGTATAGAATAGAATATATGTATAGATACGTCGCGTCAGTATGCCGGATTGCCAGACGGAATTTAGATTAAAGTATTACGTGTGAGCGAAGGCTAACTAAAAACTCACAAAAGTTCTGTCACAGAACTAGCATCGGACACGAATAAAAATATTTCTAACAGTTGTCACAAATGGGGAAAGTTTGCCAACAGTTGTAGTGATTACAACTTGGCCCGCAAACTTGCCAACATTATAGCTTATTGTGGGTTATTGGGGTGTTTGGCGCTTACGCGGAAAAAGACGCATCGAGGCATTGATTTATTATCAAAAACTGGTGTAAATTCAATATTTTATTTGTAAATATTTGTGGATTTTATATTTGATATAACATCTTCGACAACGTAAGCAGTTGTAGGAAAGTGCAAAATTGCCGTGAGTTGTGATTTTCCGTGATGATTCCAAAACTCCATAAATGCAGAGCAAAAGTAGAAGCAAAGTCTCTATTGCCTTACTGGGGTAGAATTTTAACTTTGACTGGGACTATGACTAAATGACGAAAACGGTAAAGCTATAATGAAGCAACTATTATTTACAGCTGAAGCATTTAAGATCGCTGGTAAGGACAAAGTTTAAAAAAATGTTTTAATTAGTGTTATGTTAGAATAGACCTATGAATGTATTGTCAGCTGCAACAATGCTGCAATTTTCCAGTTAAAGAGCTTCCGGTCAAAGTTATGTTACGGGTCATCGTAACATCTCTATGAAGATTATCCTAATACATAGTATTGTATTTACTATACTCAAACTCCGGTGCACTCCCTATTCAATCACTGTTATAATCCGAGAGAATGGCGATTTAAATCAACCGAGAGCTTCATGTGGTTTTTGAGTAAAACACCGTCTACTTCTTCCGGGTTAACAAGTAACCACAAAAAGGTAATAGAAACGTTAGTGAAAACTACTTAAATGGCGTAAAAATATAAATTCTTGTCAATTAAAAAAATAACTATCGAAACTCTCCGCTCTAGTTATAATCGTCTTTTACGATGTCCACCTCATAGCTCTGACTTTATTAATTCCTCTTTCTTTGTCCAATCTATTCTTCTTTGGAATGAACTTCCTTTTGGAATCAGGATGGATAAGACTCGCTTTGCGTTTAAAAAGATAGTACGTGAGCATATTTGTAAAAAGCTTCACGGAGAAATGTCTCATCAATAATAATAATAAATAATATCTGGGGACAATGTCACACAGATCATCCTAGCCCCAAACTAAGCAAAGCTTGTACTATGGGTACCAGGCGACGATATAATAATAATAATAATAATACAAGTACGTACCGGAACCAGTTCTAGAAAACGGCTGTGCCAAGCTCTACTGGGACCGCTCTATCATTACGGACAGGACTATTGTTGCCAATAAGCTTGATATCGTTTTGGTAGACCGGTTGGAGCACCGGGCATTTATTGTTGATATCACTGTCCCACAATATAAGCGACATTTTACATGGCATCAATAACAATACATATACATACTTATATAGATAGATAAATACTTATATACATAGAAAACATCCATTACTCAGAAACAAATATTCGTGCTCATCACACAAATATTTGCACTTACCGGGATTCGAACCCAGGACCACCAGCTTCGTAGGCAGGATCACTACCAACTAGGCTACGGCTAATTTTAATAAATTTATTTATTGTAGTATAGTATTCATTAGTTTAAAATCTTATAGTATTTATTGTATAGTATTAAATGTATAGTACGTATTTTATATATTTATATATTATAGATAGTATTGTTAATTATTATTATTTATAATTATAATAAGTAAATACATTTTATACCTAAGTGCATCTACCATGATCTCTCTGCACTACCCTAAGGTTGACTGGTAGAAAATGCCTTTGGCAATAAGTACGCCTATGTACATTCCCATTGTACTGAAGTATAGATAAATAAATAAAATCGGTCCACAAACCGTGTGACAACATCTCCTTTGAATTTCATTTGAAAAGATAATACAAAGAAAAACTTGGATCTGTATTTGTAAATGCAATATGAATGACTAGCTGTGCTCCACGGTTTTACTCACGCTAAATTTTATAAATTACAGCCTATGTGTTATTCGGATATAGGTATAAGCTATATTACTACAAATTTTCATCAAAATTCGTTTGGTAGTTTTTGAGTTTTTGCGTGAAAGAGTAACAAACATCCATCCATACTCACAAGCTTTCGCCTTTATAATATAAATATGATTAGAACTTCTTAGCGAAACTACAATAATCCGAATTAATTAATATACTTTAAGAACAGAAAAGGTACAATATAACTTTGCCTCAGACTGTACCTAAGATAAACCGTCCATCAAAACCTAGAAAAAGTTCTAAGTTTTGAGCAGCTGATTAAATTTTCACGAAACAACTAAGAAATACAGAGATAAAATAACTTTTCTTATGAAGTCATTATAAAACTACGTATCTTTTTAATACGCAACACCTTATCCTATTAATATAAATTTATGTTTTACTTATTTTCGATCATTTTTCTTAATGCTTATTTTTTGTGTAGTTTATGTATAGTACTTTCTTCCTCATTGCTCGATCAGTTTGTCACGCCTTCCGAGAACCTCCAACATCAAACATCAATTACAGTGGCCGATCTGGAAGTCCTTAAATAGACTCAGGCTGGACTCAGGTGGGCCGAAGCAAAGAAAACATGTCTAGGTGGGGACTGTCGAACAGGCCCAAAATGTTCATGGCAGGATCTCAGAAATGCCACAAGCAGGGCAATCAGTGTGGCCACGTTCTGCGCCACAAAGATTTAGTGAGTTTGCCAACGAAACGGTAAGTAGAAGAAGTACTTTCTTACCTATTTATCTATAGCCATACAGACATTGCCTAGTGAGGCTATCGCTGTTATAAACTTACATAACCGTGTTATAAACAAAATTTCAATTTAAACTAAAACTATTGATAATATAATAATAGTAACATTAGTAAGTTGATTGAGGTTGGTGCGAATGAGTTAACAATAATAAGTAGGCAATATACGTAATTATTCGCTCCAACTTCATATATAATAATTTTGTTTGTAGCTGAAATAGTTTTATTATATAATAATAAATGTCTATGGACATCGAACACACTGCCCTCTGAACTCAAACTAGGCAGTCCTGTACCATGGTAATGTAACTACCCACCCTACCCCCCTATTCTAAATTATTTTTAATTGATGTGTATCCTAACGTTGTATCTGATCATCCTAACTAACGGCATACATTTTAATATTTAACTGAACCTAACTCTTATGTGTCTAATAAGGTATACTGTTCATTTCAGTCCCTAAAACGGCTACAGAAATTCTTGCCTTTTCGCACTAAAATCTACCTTGCTCAATCACTTCTACTTCCTCTTCTTGACTATGCCGATGTCTGTTTCCTGGATGCAAATGAAGAACTTCTCAACAAGCTCGAACGTCTACAGAATTTATGTATCCGATTCATTTACGGCCTCCGAAAGTATGACCACGTGTCCGAATTTCGGTTGCAGTTGAATTGGCTACCTATTCGGAGACGTCGAGATTGTCATATTCTGTCATTCCTCTATTCTATCCTTCATAACTCCAATGCTCCCACATATCTCCGTGAACGCTTTGAGTATTTAGTCCCGCGAGAAAAAATCTGCCATTCAACTACTTCACTTCTTCTTCGAATGTCTTCTCACTCCTCAAGCCGGTATGACGGCTCATTTACTGTTCAGGCAGTGCGTTTGTGGAATGCTCTTCCTCATTCAATTCGCGCTACAACATCTCTTGACGTGTTTAAGAGAAAAATAAAAGAACACTTTTTACAATCAACTAAGCAGGCAGACAGCTAATATTTATGTATATATTATATGTTTATTATATATATATATATAATATATAATTAGGTATGTAGTTACGTAAGTAACTTGGTATGTAGTATTAGTAAGCAGGTTTATGTATATATTTAATTACCACTGGTAGATTTTATTTTGTTTTATTTTTGAATTATTTTTCTTACCTTAGTTCATAATTATTTCAAATTGTTGCGCACTGTTTGTAACCCATTCATATAAGCTCACACTCTAACAAAGGTTTGCTGGAAGAGAACTCATAGTTGAGTTAAGCTCGCCTGTGTACATGATATATGTAATCTTTAATGTAAATATGTATTTCTGTGTGCAATAAAGTATAAATAAATAAGGAATAGTCCTTGATACTAATATGATCCTAAATAAACTTAAATCATGAATTTATATTCCTGCTGGATTTGATTGATACAAGATGATTTAAATTGGCCAGTGATTCGTCTAGTATGGTAGGAACCTATGTTGTTATATGGTAATCCAAGAACTTTTTGAAAAGGAGAACAAACCAATCAATCCTAAATTAACTTTATCCTAATCATAAATAAACTTTCTAAACTTATGTAATTGTACAAGAGTGACAGAACTAATGAAGCCTAGTTTACCCTAAATTAATTACCATAATGTTATCTAAAATCTTATTAGAACTTTAACTTAAAATATATTAAACTTAAAATATGTAGTTTTAATTCTATAATTTCTCTGATAAACATAAAGGTTTCATACTACTTCTTATTGGAGTATAACTTATTTTCATAAGAGGATATTATGTTATTTGATAAGTCTGATTGAATGACTGTCTTGTTGATATTGTCTAATTAGATTATATGTATGTTTCCTAAATGAATTGTTTGTTTTAATTCACACATCTTGAAATATAATAATTTAATTCAGCCATAGTATATATGTTTTCCTTAAAATATTGTTGAGATTGACTTTATATATTTTCTAGATTATTCTAGCTTGTTTGTAGATTATACTAGAATATCATAATATTCAATATTATTTTATTTGCGGCTATGGTACTCGCTCAAAGCATCCCCGCGAAGTACAGTAGCCTTCGACATCCATTTGTACAAGGCTCCCTCCGCGCTCCGGACTGCAAATGTCCTTAACAGGGATACTCTTTTATTCCAATTACAGAAAGGTCTGTGTAGGTTGTTAGTCATAGTCAATGTCCTTTGAAAACAAGAGACATGAGAGGGCTTTATCTTTTGACTACCCTAACCTTTACTTATTTATTACAAAAATATATATGACTCTAGTTCATAATATATATATATATATATATATATATATATTATATCAAGGAAAACATTTATATATGGATAATATTTATAATTAACCTTATGTAATAACACAGAAGCCTTAATTTTTCATAAGTACTTCTTGGATTCTCCAATGTTGTAATATCTTCAGAAAGCTTATCCAATATAAGCAAGTTAATTTCAGAATGGTTCTAATCGCAACCACTGGTTTGACTGTTAACAAAGTCAACCCATAATAATACTTCATCATTGTATTATTATTATTTGAGTCATCTGCTCAAGGAACTTCGTATTCCTGTCAAGGTTCAACAATTCTTGAACTTCAACATCAATTGTATAAGTAATACTATCTTGTATCACTTATGAAGATTTAGTTCTTTGTATTCATTACCCAAGTAATGACTGCTTGATATGAAAGCATTCAATATTAGTAAGAAAATCTGAATATGGTTCTAATTGGAACCACTTATATGACTATTAACTGAGTCAATATCAGTATAATCAATACTTTGAAGGTGTGTTACTAATCATTTGTGATTATTGTCAAAAATCAATGATCTCTTGATCTTCAACATGGTAGGTAGAAATGTTGCATAATAACATCATTGGAACTTTTGTAAAGGTTCTACTAATCTTCCATAGATCCTTAAAAAGACTGCTTGGAGGCCGGCCTTAAGTACCAAGACATCATTATGGAACTTAATAAATTTTAGGTTAATCCTAAACACAGCACGTCATGTTTGCTGTTGTAGAATAGCCTCTACTATCTTCCATAGAGAACTAAATAAGACTGTCAGTGACCGGTCTTAAGCACACATGACATCAGTTTTCTCTTCCACTGATAGTACATGTATTCAAAATTAACCTCTGAACCAAAGACTATACATTAGTCAAATGGTTATAATGGATTACCTACTATTAACCCAGTTAATAACTCAGGTACTTTTATTTAGAAGTTATTATATTAATTACTATCTAACATTGATAGCTTTCATTCAATAATAGATATAATTCTGGTTCTATCGTCTAGTTAGTTTAAACATAGAATTAGTTTTAAAAGTATTTGTCTTATAAATACATAAATAATACAACCTTTGGGAGCATTCCAACATATTCGTGTATGAAAATAGAATCGTTCTAGCATCTAGACTCAACTAAAATTACCGAGCATTCGTAATAATGTAACAATTTAAATAGAAGTAACAAAGCCTCACCTGTGTTCAAAGCTTACCAACACGAGATGACGCTTCCTTCATTATCTCTCCTTTAAAACAGATGATACAACCAACATTCAGCCGATCTTCCACTCTAATTACACCAGAAACGACGCTCACTTCTCAATCTTCTATAGCACTCCTGAAACCACACTTAAAACTTCTGAAACAACTTTTCTTTCGTTACCGTCTGGCGCGAAGCGCCGCCATCCTCTTGACAGTCCCCATATTGCCAAAATGCGTCGTCAATAATGCCACATCCGGTCAGTCTCATTAATTAAATAAATGTAATCTGCATAATCACATAAAAATAAATAGTTAATCTTCTATCAAAACGACAGTTAGTATTATTTTACACATATAAATTTATTAATACATTATCCATTATTGTATATGAATAATAAGTAGCTGTTTTGTGAAACAATCATTTTTCCCGGTAATCCTATAACTGTTCCCATTGGTCGATTTCAAGATTAGAGAAGGGACTAATCTTTATAGTAACTAGTGATGTCCCTATATGTAAATTATTACGATAATTGAACAAATGTTAAGCTTGTTCCACACATATTTGCATCGATTAGTCTAAATTTGATAATCAGGCATAATACGAATTAAAATACTATAAATCAGTTGTTATATTTTGTTTCATTTAAAAGATATTTTGCAACACGCCAGCTAAATTATAGTACGATTAGCTGGACGAAGGATATGTGAATAATCTCAACGTGACGAGCCAGTATGGTTAATTACAGTAAACAGACAACTATTAAACACACTTATATATTTCTGAATACATACATCTTTTAGGTAAATTAAACCGAGATACAAAATAAATAATAATGCTCATCACACAATCATGTTGTTCATGAGGTAAGTAATAGGTCTTTACCTATGAAATTGCCGTTTTGTATGAAAAAATTTAAACGAATTTTTTTCATGAACTTTTTTATTTGTATTAATCGAAGTAATCACCCATGCAATCAATGCATCTTTGCCATCGCAGTGGCAGTTTATTGATGCCCTTCTTAAAGAAATCAGCTGGACGGGAGGCAACAAATTCTTCAAAGGCATTTTGTACTGCCTCTCGGGTATTGAATTTTTTTCCCGCCAAGAAGTTATCCAAATTCTGGAAAAAGTAGTAGTCTGTAGGCGCAAGGTCTGGTGAGTAGGGCGGATGACGGAGAGCTTCCAACCCCAGTTCTTGCAACTTGGAGACCGTCTGCTGTGCAGTATGAGGTCGCGCGTTGTCGTGCAGGAGCAGCGGAGACGAGCGATTGACCAATGCTGGTTGGAGATGCGCCAGCTTCTCCATCATTGTGCTCAGTTCTTCACAGTACACATCTGCAGTAATGCTCACCCCGTTTGGTAAGAAGCTGTGATGAATCACACCGGCGCTAGACCACCAAACAGTGACCATCACTTTTCTAGGGGTAAGTTTTCGTTTAGGGCATTGTTTAGGTGCTGAACCAGGATCCAACCAACTTGCTGAGCGCTTGCGGTTATCAAACAGAATCCATTTTTCATCGCAGGTAACAATGCGGTTCAAAATTCCTTCATTTGTGTGTCTGTTGAGCAGTGCAAGGCACGTCTCGACGCGTACTTCGCGCTGGCGATCATTGAGTTCGTGGGGCACCCATTTGTCAAGCTTTTTTACCTTGCCAATTTGACGCAAATGGACCAATATTGTTTTGACGCTAACGTCGAAAGCTGCTGCTAATTCAGCCGTAGATTGTGTATCATCAGCTTCCACAACCGCCTTTAATTCGTCATTGTCGACCAAAGTCTTCGGACGACCGCGAGGTTCATTTTTCAGGTCGAAATTTCCAGAACGGAAGCGAGCAAACCAATAACAGGTGGTGCGTTGGTTTGTAGTGTTAGCTCCGTAAACGTCGTTGATGTTGCGTGCCGCTTGTGTCGCGTTGCTGCCACGACGGTACTCATATTCCATAATTACTCGAATTTTTAACGTATCCATGATGACGAAAAAGATTGAAATGCGATGAAAATGTAACACTAATCAATAAAGAAATGACTACTTTTGGAAAAAAGAATCCATGTTTTTAAAATAAAATTAATTTGAAATTAGAATTCTTAGCCAAACAAAAATTATTTTGATTTGAAATGGCCAGTACTGCAGAACGGCAATTTCATAGGTAAAGACCTAATATATATTTTATTTCTTTGATGCTGGTGGTTTTTTTTAAAGTGTAAACTGAAGCGTTGTGCACTTTTTGGGTGATCTAAAAGCGTGAAACCTTGTCATTGTTACTGAATGCTTACCATGAGCTATAGGTACGTGTACATAGATATACCTCCGGGCATTCCTAGTATAATAATAATATCCTTGGGCATTATTTACACACGGCCATCTGATCCCAAACTAAGCAGCGCTTGTACTATGGAAAACAGATAACTGATATACTACATATACTACTTTTCTTTTGTAAATACATACTTGTACAGATAATTACACCCAGACTCAGGACAAGCAGACATGTTCATGCACACAAATATCTGTCCTGGTGGGAAACGAACCCACGACTTCCGACGTGAAAAAACCATTTTCATTTGCGTGCAAAGCCAACAACCAACCAAGCCAACAGGCTCGTCACATAACAAGTATACATTATATGTATACAAATAGTATATCCACTGTGAAGTATCAACTATTTATTTTATTGTAGATTCTATAGATGAAAACTATAAAAATAATTTTCACTTGTATCGACAGTCCCTACAGAATATCCCGCTTTTAAATGTATTTTACTCTTTTTAGTGACCAAGTTTTATGTCGCAATCAATAATTCTAAGAAAACCTTGTATAATACTTTAACTGGACCCGATTTCCTTCAACTCTTATTTTCCTTATAAATCCTAAACTTATAATCGGATTTTGATAAAGTTTATGTCGGGCCATGTCACAAATATTTAAAAAAAAATATGATATTCCGGACGAGTTTACAAACGTTATTTTTATTTAATAACATTTAAAAATACATAAAAAAACATGTATTGAAGCATTCGTAAACCACTGAAGTTTGTAATTAATGTTACATACATACATACATAGACTCACGCCTGTTTCCCAGAGGGGTAGGCAGAGACAACGGATTTCCATTTGTCACGATCTTTGCACACGTCTTTTGCCTCGATTACTGTCATTATATTCTTCATACATGCTCGCCGGTTTAGGGTACTTCTGACCTGCCCTTTCTTGAGAACGTCTCCGATTTGGTCAGAGAATGTTCGACGAAGTTGTTCCATTCACACAGGCCAGGTCTTTGGTCAATCTTCTTTCATTCATCCTCTCTAAATGGCCAAACCATCTCAGCATTCCTTTTTCAATCTTTGTGACTACATCTTCTTTCACACCACAACGCTCTCTTACATCAGTATTTCGAATTCTGTCTCTCAAAGTCACACCACACATACTTCTCAGAGCTCTCATTTCCACTGCATTTATTTTACTTTCATTCATGTTCTGCCATACCCAACTTTCACTTCCATACATTAAAGTTGACACTAACACTCCATCGTGCACGGCCAGTCACGTCTTCTTTGAAACTTGCCGGCTACTCATACTTAATGTTACACTAATTTAAGTCTATATCATTGATAAACAGGACACATATAATATGAATGTTGAATAATAAAATAAGTTTGTAATACAAGAGTGTCACCAAAACGGTTTTTATGGAATTAAAACTTAAATTTTATAATAATAATATCTAGGGACAATGACACACAGATCATCCTAGCCCCAAACTAAGCAAAGCTTGTACTATGGGTACCAGGCGACGATATACATACTTATATAGATAGATAAATACTTAAATATATAGAAAACATCCATGACTCAGAAACAAATATTCGTGCTCATCACACAAGTATTTGCACTTACCGGGATTCGAACCCAGGACCACCAGCTTCGTAGGCAGGAGCACTACCAACTAGGCTACGGTGACCGTCATAAAATAGCTGCGGAGGTGCTTCCGATCCGGTATGGTTCTAAAAGGCCGGCAACGCACTTGCAGCTCCTCTGGTGTTGCGAGTGTTCATGGGCGGTGGTGATCACTTACCATCAGGTGACCCACTTGCTTGTTTGCCATCCTATTATCCAAAAAATAAAGCGATTGAAACTTAAGACTTAAAGCAATTAATTATTAATTAACCTGTAAAACTGGACAACGTGTTAAATATCAACTTGCTAATTACACTTTTAAAAAAATTAATTTTGTAAAGCCGTGGTTATGTGACCGGGAGGGAAACTCGAGTTTAGACTGTTGAAACCTTTTTATTCCACACAAAATTACTGTATACAGAAGGTAACCCCTAGTTAGTTACCTCACGGTGTTTCGACGGCGACACCGCACCGTAGAAATAATTAGGGTAGTAAGTAGTACTAGGTCTAAAGTAGTATAACAGTTCAAGAGCTAACTAGTAGCATAGTAAATTTATCACTCACGAAAATGTCGAAAGTGGGTCATGTTTTCTTGTGAACATTTCACTTGCGACTTCTAATTCGACGGTAACGACATCTAGTGACGTGTGGCCTACAATTTAAAAAATCCCCGACATTAGTCGCAGTTTTTAGTATTATACTAGTCTAGCCCTTACATTTCATACCCATATTGAGGGAGTTATGAACAAAAATACGTAATTCGCCATTTTGTGACAGTGGGCATGTTGGATTTGAAATTTATCATAATGTATAGTATGCTACTATTCAATCCCTTTCATTTGATACCTATATAGAGGGAGTCGTGTAAAAATATGTTATCTGTCATTTTGTGGCGGCGGCCATCTTGGACCAATTTCCATCAAACGTAGCTAAAACCACTCTCGACCTTTCAAACAAAAAATCAAAATCAAAAATTCCCATACAATAATTAGAGCCTGTCTAGGCAGACACTATTTTGCGTCCGGGGTTAAAATAATTAATTCCTAATTAATAAAAAAAATAATTGCATTATTTACACAGACGCATATTTACGGAGGCCCAAAAAAATTTTGTATTTCACTTATTACTTTTCTTTAATACGTTCACTTTCGTGAGACTACTCCTTGAACTCCCCCAAATCAAATCGAATCATTATTTATTTGCCATCAATGTATGTAGGTAACAAAAATTAATTACCTACAGTAAATTATAAATTAATGCTTTCAGTATAAAATAATAACTATGTTAACAATCAATAATCTTACAAAGAATAACTATCGTTAAGGAAATCAGTAGTTGTGACAATCTCTTTTAAAAAATGTGAGATATGCCATCTTTTAAATTTTGGGGTATTTTAATAATGATAATAATAATATCTACGGAAAATGTCACACAGATCACCCTAGCCCCAAACTAAGCAAAGCTTGTACTATGGGTACCGAGCAAAGCTTGTACTATGGGTACCAGGCGATGATATACATGCTTATATAGATAGATAATACTTATATACATAGAACACATCCATGACTCAGAAACAAATATTCGTGCTCATCACACAAATATTTACACTTACCGGGATTCGAACCCAGGACCACCAGCTTCGTAGGCAGGAGCACTACCAACTAGGCTAGGCTAGGTTTTATCATATATTACAGGCCCCATTCGCAAAAGACTTCCCTAATAAATAAATTCTACCATTATTAATGTTACACTTTGTATAAAGACAATTCATAAAAAAATCCTTCTTCAATTGTTACTTAAATCCCATATAACCCTTTAAGTCTTAAAAGCACTCGTATATTGCGTATTTATAGCTTTACATTCATATTTAACAATGTTACATCACACATAATAGTAGCTTAACCTCACAACGCTAATCCACTCACTTAATACATAACACATCACAAACAAAGTCTGCGAAACTGGAGGTCGTTTCCATTGGCTTAGACGATACGTCATGATATCAATAAAAATAGTAATAGCCTTATTTCAGGAGGACGGTATTACCCCATGAGTTCCGGAAGGAATATTAGCCCGCTGTTTTAAGAATAAATAAACACAATGACCATCAAGAGGCGTAGTTCAGATTCAGATTCTTTTAAAGACAGCTCCCCATATAAATAAGTAAATCCCTGAATTGCGGGGTATTTTATAAATAAGCAATTCACGGACATAAAGTGCACCCAGACGCAGTTCCAGATGTACTGCGGGATGTTTGACCAATCCAGGACGAGATGATCGGCCAATGATAAAAGCGTCTCCTGCGTGAACTTCACATATGGATTTTCTCTTTTTGGTACTTTTGCTATCTTGTAACCTACAATAAAAGTCTTTTTTATATATAAAAATAAATCTTCATCGAAGCCACCAAGCCGACTACAACCTACCCAATAATCAATTGAGGAGGACTTCTAATTCGACGGTAACGACATCTAGTGACTTGTGGCCTACAATATAAAAAATCCCCGACATTAGTCGCAGTTTATAGTATTATACTAGTCTAGCCCTTGCATTTCATACCCATATTGAGGGAGTTATGTACAAAAATACGTAATTCGCCATTTTGTGATAGTGGCCATGTTGGATTTGAAATTTATCATAATGTATAGTATGCTACTTTTCAATCCCTTTCATTTGATACCTATATAGAGGGAGTCGTGTAAAAATATGTTATCTGTCATTTTGTGGCGGCGGCCATCTTGGACCAATTTCCATCAAACGTAGCTAAAACCACTCTCGAGCTTTCAAACAAAAAATCAAAATCAAAATCGATTCATTCGTATGAGAGCTATGATGCCACAGACAGACACACAGAGACAGACAGGCAGACACTATTTTGCGTCCGGGGTTAAAAAAAAATTCCCATACAATAATTAGAGCCTGTCTAGGCAGACACTATTTTGCGTCCGGGGTTAAAATAATTAATTCCTAATTAATAAAAAAAATAATTGCATTATTTACACAGACGCATATTTACGGAGGCCCAAAAAAATTTTGTATTTCACTTATTACTTTTCTTTAATACGTTCACTTTCGTGAGACTACTCCTTGAACTCCCCCAAATCAAATCGAATCATTATTTATTTGCCATCAATGTATGTAGGTAACAAAAATTAATTACCTACAGTAAATTATAAATTAATGCTTTCAGTATAAAATAATAACTATGTTAACAATCAATAATCTTACAAAGAATAACTATCGTTAAGGAAATCAGTAGTTGTGACAATCTCTTTTAAAAAATGTGAGATATGCCATCTTTTAATATTGGGGTATTTTAATAATGATAATAATAATATCTACGGAAAATGTCACACAGATCACCCTAGCCCCAAACTAAGCAAAGCTTGTACTATGGGTACCGAGCAAAGCTTGTACTATGGGTACCAGGCGATGATATACATGCTTATATAGATAGATAATACTTATATACATAGAACACATCCATGACTCAGAAACAAATATTCGTGCTCATCACACAAATATTTACACTTACCGGGATTCGAACCCAGGACCACCAGCTTCGTAGGCAGGAGCACTACCAACTAGGCTAGGCTAGGTTTTATCATATATTACAGGCCCCATTCGCAAAAGACTTCCCTAATAAATAAATTCTACCATTATTAATGTTACACTTTGTATAAAGACAATTCATAAAAAAATCCTTCTTCAATTGTTACTTAAATCCCATATAACCCTTTAAGTCTTAAAAGCACTCGTATATTGCGTATTTATAGCTTTACATTCATATTTAACAATGTTACATCACACATAATAGTAGCTTAACCTCACAACGCTAATCCACTCACTTAATACATAACACATCACAAACAAAGTCTGCGAAACTGGAGGTCGTTTCCATTGGCTTAGACGATACGTCATGATATCAATAAAAATAGTAATAGCCTTATTTCAGGAGGACGGTATTACCCCATGAGTTCCGGAAGGAATATTAGCCCGCTGTTTTAAGAATAAATAAACACAATGACCATCAAGAAGCGTCGTTCAGATTAAGATTCTTTTAAAGACAGCCCCCATATAAATAAGTAAATTCCTGAATCACTGGGTATTTTATAAACAAGCAATTCACAGACATAAAGTGCACCTAGACGCAGACCCAGTTGTACTGCGGGATGTTTGACCAATCCAGGACGAGATGATCGGCCAATAATAAAATCGTCTCCTGCGTGAGCTTCACACACGGATTTTCTCTTTTTGGTACTTTTGCTATCTTGTAACCTACAATAAAAGTCTTTTTTATATATAAAAATAAATCTTCATCGAAACCACCAAGCCGATTACAACCTACCCAATAATCAATTGAGAAGAGGAGGACGCTGCCTTCACTCCTGAATTTAGGAGCATCAATTATAAACACATAAATAGTTTTATACTGCTGTATATATTTAGTTATTTTTTAAAGACAACGTCCGCACTAGGTCTTTTAATCCCTGTGTCGCGGGATACTTTACAAACATATAATAGACGGACACAAATTACATCCAAACTCAGAACAACTAATAATAATATAATAATATCTAGGGACAATGTCACACAGATCATTCTAGCCCCAAACTAAGCAAAGCTTGTACTATGGGTACCAGGCGACGATATACATACTTATATAGATAGATAAATACTAATATACATAGAAAACATCCATGACTCAGAAACAAATATTCATGCTCATCACACAAATATTTCGAAGGCGGGAGCTCTACTAACTAGGCTACGGTGACCGTCATGGGGCACACAAATAGTTGCCCGGCGCGGAACTCGAACCCGTGACTCGAAGCGGCGAGGCAACTGTCTTAGCCACTGCGCCACACGTGTAGTCTATCAGATCAGTATATAAAATCAGAATATTATCAACCCATCTCATCTTGTGGGGGGCGTAGAAGTCGACCCGACGGAATATCTACCAGTGCCTCTAGCACGAGTTCCTGCAGTTTACTTACTCGATCACACGTACAGTTTTGTCCCATACATTGAGCACCATTGTTTTAGTTCTTAATAGTTTCCGCGAGAGGCGCTGGTGCTCAATGTATGGGAGAAACTGTACGTGTGATCGAGTAAGTAAACTGCAGGAACTCGTGTAGAGGCTCAGAGGACGGGCAGCAGCTTCATTTTGAGCACTATAACCATCTTACTGCGTTTGCCAACCCGTCTGCCACGAGTGGCAATTACGGCGTATCCCCCCAAGATTTTGTCCAGCAGTGCAACTGTAAAGATGAAGGAAATACTACCTCTTATTGGTAGTGAGTTAAAAAATAGATGAAATATTTAAGTTTAAACATAAAGCGTGGATTACTGTGCGATACAGTGCCTCAGCTGCATAATGGATTGTGGTTAGACTGTAATCCGTGAAAACCTGCTCTGAATACCCAAGTTTCGCCTCAATTAGAACAATGGATTTAATCCGTCAGCGGCTGCAAGCGCTTGATAGATTAATCTTTTTAGACTTTGTAGTGCTGCAGCGCTGGATTAAGATTGTCTTATATAATTTATAAAATTGAATAAGCAAATTATAACTATGAAAGTGGTGTTCAATTGTTATGTATTTGTTTATTGAGATGTCTGTTTTAATTACAATATAACAGGTTTTAACTTGTAAGTATATGATTGCCTCCTAGCCGAATTTTGGTCACGGCGGCCAATCTTAAAGAGATTAGCCATAAGTGTTTGCGCAAACACAAGAGCACTTACTATTCCATCACTCACATACTTAGCTTTACGTGCTCTCCGAGGCACGGGGGTATAATACCGCCAAGTCCCAGACTTCGGGCTGATGCTGAAAAATTTTCTTTTTTACAGAAAAGTCCCAAAATCACTTTTGGCCCGACCTGGCATTTAAACCCAGGACCTCGTTTTCTACGAGTGAACATGCTATCGCTAGACCAACGAGTAAATACGTATATAAGTATATACGGTATGTATGGTCGCATGTCTGTCTGTTTGTTTTTACGAGACAATTTAATGAGTGCTCTACGTAAGCTCAACAAATGGATGTGCGATTGACTTTTGGATGATAAAACTGTTCTGGATCTCACCATAGTCCGAATGCACTCTTGTGCAATACACTGGAGTTCAACATCACGCTGGTGTGACGAACGAAAGTGCGACAGTAATTCGTCAGAGTGGCAGTGTGACTCACGATTAGTCGAATTAACCATTGACCTCTTCTTGAATGAATCAACGACAGAACCTTTCCATTTTTGACGGAATTGCAGTTCTAAAATGGCCTAATTCGCCCGCAAAAATGTGCACATGCAAGAAGGTATAACTCGTCGAGTGCTCGAAGGAGACTCGACGAGTTAGCAGCCCTTGAGAATGGTCCGTGGAGGACTGAATCACGTGTTGGGTATCGTGCTTGCGCATGTAATTTGCTTTTTTATATTGTCCTTCTTGCATGTGCACATTTTTGCGGGCGGGAGGGCGGTGCAAATTGCATCCCGGCATGATTAAACTGACAATTAGCGGAATTAACACTAATTTATTGATTTTGTATTTTGATTGTTATGGATTTCCCAAAGTAACGCCTGATTCCATTACTTGTCATAAGATTTACATAATCATCATCATCATATCAACCGAAAAACGCAAACTGTAGGACAAAGGCCTTCACAATTGCCCGTCTTTCACTACCATCCGCATCTAGCCGCATGTAGGGGACCTGCCCACACTGTGTCTTCCACTTCGTGGTCGCCACTAGATAACCTTTATTCCCCAGCGGCCGTCGGTCGCCGAACTATGTCCCTGCCCACTGCCACTTCAGTTTAGCAATCCTTCTGGCTATGTCGCTCTATTTGATCTCAATATTTGTAATTCGATCTCGAAGGGAGACTCCGAGAATAGCCCACTCCATTACTCTTCGGGTAATCCTGAGTAGCCTTCTAAAGCCCATTCATAGTGAGTGACAATATTATGTAAGTCATCACAGCAACACACACTGGTCGAAGACTTTTAACTTGAGACAATTCGGTATTTGTGACGAGAATACATATGATTATGAAAACAAATACTATATTTTCATAGCGCACCAGCTTGATATCGGGCTGCAGTGTTTCGCACAAACGTGCATTCGATACTATCGTGAGCCGCAGAATAATATCATCGCAAAAAAGTTGCATCCATTTATTGTCGAGCTCACGTTCTGCACTTCAATTTAATTGACATACTTTGACTAAGAAATATATTTATAAACTAGAAACGAACCGTAATAATACAATAGTTTGCTTCAGAAAAGTGTCGTTGCAATAAAGTGTATTCTGCGCTCAATGTTACCCCCTGTAGGGGGTAGTGCGGTGAATGCGCAAGACGTCTGAGCCAGCGTGTATTAGCAGCCGTTGTAATAACAGAATACCGTCAGCTACCTACACATCGAATAAGGATACAAAGAGAGCTGAAGCATTCTTATTTGAACTTCGCCTTTTTGCGTTTCAAGCTCTTTGAGCTTTGATGTTATTTGTTGTGTTTATGCGTGAAACTTAGCAGTTTTGTTGAGCGACTTCGAATAACTTTGTGCTCTGTGTGTTCGAGATAGTCGAAAGTATATCTGTACGCATCTGCAGAGATTCTACCCGATTAAAAATACCTCTACAGAGAAGCACACTTGCCGTCAGAAATAGCCATGGCGCGACAGTTAGAATATTTAATAAGATCCCTAAAGACATAAGAATACTGCCACGAAAACAATTTAAAACAAAATTAGGTATATGGCTGCAAACTAAATGCTTCTACAATATGAAAGAAATGACATATATGATATAAGATTATAAATCAAATAGTAAATTATTAATTTATGTTGAATAAGTGAATTTATAATATTTTGAATTCTTGACATTTAATATTCATAATAATTATAGTTATATGTTTAAACAATAGAGAATTATTATCCATGCTGTATTATGATTTAATTGTGATGTTTATTAGGATATATTTTAAATTTGTAAAGCCTAAATATTTGCATGCCGTTAAATAGGCAAATCATGCTGAACTTTGTATTAAGATGTACCATCCTGTAACCATGTTTTATCGCAAATAAATGATCTTATTTTATCTTATCTCTTATCTTATCTGTTTCAGGTAATTAATGTTTCTATTCGAATTATAACTAATTCGGCTTAATGACTGCTCATTAGTTATATTAATATATTTGACATTGTAACGCATACCTTTTACGTTATATTGGTTGTATAAAAATATCTGTCTTATAGTTCTGTGGGCTTTGTCAGTGACTGACGTGCAGATGGTACCCCCTCTGCGATTCAGGCCGGTTACTGATGGGGGCGTGCGTGTAAGGATCCGTTTTTGGAGACGATTTGTGCAGCTGTCCCTCTATGTTAATTTTCGAATGCGCGGCCGCTTAGCCGGTTGATGTATACAGGTACACAGTCATCGTTTCATAATACAAAGAATACCTTTAGACAATTAACACACTCCATCAGATTCCATACAAGGCATAATTTGTACTATGGCAATCAGATAACTGATAAACATTCTTATACAGAGTTACTTATAAAACACCAACAAGCTAGACTAGACTAGATAGCTAACACCGTAAGCAACAACTTTTGTTCTTCAACTTTTGATAAATTGTTAGATTTTAGTTGTGTACAAGAATAAGTATTAATCAATTTCATCGTAAAAATTAGGTAAAAATATCCCTGCGAGGGCGCGGGGAAGGGGATACAGCGCTAGCACCTTTCAACTTGACCCATTTCTCTAGCCGCCAATCGTCGGTTTTGATGTTGCGCGGGTGCAGGTTCTTGAGTACCAGATCTTTCGTCGCCGCCGCGCTGTGTTTACGTCCGCGAGTATTTAAAGCGAAATAACGCTATTTAAAAACGAAAATCCTTTATATCCCTTTTCCCAAGGGAATTACGGTACGGTATTACTATTTGAAAGATTAAATATCATTCTTTTACAGTTTCAGCAAAATATCCTGCCATGTTTATGCAGACATTGAATGAGTTCCCTAATTCCAATACAGCATCAGGGACCTCATAATGAAGAGTGATTTAGTTTTAAAACTGTTGGCAATGTGCTAGTGCCCGCTTACCATTAGGTGAGCATATTTTTCTTTGCAACAAAGTTTTAAATACAATTCCTCACAATTAGAGTAAAAAACTATACCTTGTCATATTTTTGAAGTCAGTTCTGGTGCCACTATTTAATTATAGTTTATTGTATGAGTAATGAAGGGAACATTACCCTACATAATACGGGTATATAATCTCATGATCAGGTCATAGGACCACTATGAGCTTTATGTGAAGTACTTAAAGTCTAATTTAATTTAAACTGAGCTTTTAAGACAAACAACTGTATGAGGATCTATTAGCAAACTAAACTTAAACACTACATTAACTGTTTCAACACAATTAATGTACAGACGCGAGCACATCCTACCCCAACCTGTAAAATTTTCCCAATAGAAAGTGAACCTTATGCTTATGTGATGAAGTTGAATCTCTATAAAAAAAATTTACAGATTGGGGTAGCTGGATGTGCTGGCGTCTGTACTTATGACATGATCATAATATTAATACGTGAAGCAAAAATGTTGTACCCCTTTGTGCGAAAAATGCGCAGACAGAGGAGTAAGATATTTTCAACAGTTTAAGTTCATAATATGAACTTAAACTGTTGCGTCCATATTATGGAGAAGTGCAGAAAGCTAATATTTTTAAATAATAGGCATTAGAAGTGTATTATTTTATTAAAAACACATTTCACACACTACTATGTTAAAGATATTTATTTTTCTCAAAAGATTACAGTAATCGCTTACAGAGAAAAATACACTTAAATACTAAATATATACAATTAGCGTATCTAGTTGTACCCTACAGTTTGAAAAATTATTAAAAGCGTATCAGTACAATGACATTCCATGTTACGCTTAAACAGTCCAGTTGGTGCAGGAACAATACAAGTTTATTAAGGCCTATGGCTTAGTGATGTGTCGCAGTTAAAATGTAGTGTCGAACTTTATGTCAATTTATATACAATTTGATATGGCGATGTAAAGAAGTAATACTTATATATACATATATATAAGTATTACTTCTTATATATACTTATATAAGTATGGTACAGTAGTACCTTTTAGGGAATTTGTTGTGTACACCCGCAACTATCCCATCTCTGTAACTCCTCTATTCTTTCACTACCTAGGTTGCCTGGAAGAGATCACACCTTGTGATAAGGCCGCCATTTGTACTGTATTAATTTGTATATGTTGTCAGTTTGTTGTTTCTTTAGGTGTACAATAAAGAGTTTTATGCTTTTGACAAACTGAGAAGAGCTGATAAACTGAGTGTCAAATCTGAAAACAGATTAATATTATTTGTCTTTTTACAGATATACTAGACTTTAGTCTATACCTAGTCTTTGAAAATAGAACCGTCGAATTTCTAACAAGTGCTATTTCTAGTCCTACTAATATTATAAACGCGAAAGTTTGTAAGAATGGATGGATGGATGTTTGTTACTCTTTCACGTAAAAACTACTGAATGGATTTTAATGAAATTTTGCAATAATATAGCTTATACATCAGACTAACACATAGGCTACGATTTATAAAGATATTGTGCAAAATATGACGATAAGTTTTCAGTAAGTAGGAAAAAATCTACCATTAGCGAGCTATTCCGGCGTGCACTGCGAAAACCGCTAGAGGTACACATTCTACTAATCTCATAAATGCGAAAGTTTGTGAGTAAAGATGTATGTATGTTTGTTACTCTTTTACGCCAAAATTACTTTAACGCGGATGAAACCGCAGGGCGCAGCTTGTATAATATATGTAATTATCCGAAATAGAAAACAAACGGCTTTCGCTACACCTTCAAATAGCAGCAGTAAACTGAACTGAATAAGTTATAAGATCATCGCTCGCTCCAAGAAAAGTATTTAGGTTTTCGGTTGGGCGATGAACTTTGTCGGAAGTCTCATTTTACTTATTCGAAGTTACATGTTAGGTCGAAACTTTCTTCGCTTACCGGGATTCTAAAGAGAGCTCCAGGATGTATTCCTCAAGTAGTACGAATGGCTATACAAACTGTAACATAAATAGTGTACGAAACGTAAGTCACTTATTTACCTCTGAAATTGAACACGAGTCTAACATCAAAATGAAAAAATAGGTACACAAGAAATAATACTACATATTGATTTGTGTTTAAAAATGAATTCATGACACATTTCGTATAAAACATGTACTTAGAAAAAAAATCTTATTTAACAGTTTTTCTTTTATTTGTTCAGTTTCATGAGTAGAATTCGCTTCTTGAATTTTCTCGACGACTACTTTATTTACAAATTTTGTTTTTTGGCGGTAGTTTGTTCTACTACAGATATTGAGGTCCTGGGTTGAAATCCCGCATCGGAAAAAAATGTGATACTTTTTATACCTGACCACGATCTCACCACTCACTCTCTAAGCGATGGTAAGTGAAGATGTGGTCTAAGGTGAACCGCGCGTACCCATAAGATGCCTGTTCACTTTTATACTGGCATTTTTCTATTTAAATTTTCAGTAGTTACAAGCCTGGAGTCTGGAAACCAGCAGTGATACACCCCGATGCCTTGGAGAACACGTAAAGCTGTTTGTTCTGTACGTGACCTCTTACCAGTCATTTCAGTTATCTATTATCAGATCTGAGATTGCGGGAAGAGAAACTCTCTACTTGGGTGTACTTGTGCCCTTTAACATGTCCCGCGCAGATGGCCAGTCTCCGTAGCAGGTCGACATAGACGAACTTTATCGAAGAACATTATTAAGTGAACTACACAAGTAATTAATTAATTTCGTCAAACCTAAATCTGTCAGTGGTCTCAATTTAATATACAAAGGAATAAGTTTGATGATTTGACTAATTTTCTGTTAGTCAAATTTTTCTATTCAAAGTAACTTCATTAGATTCACCGCGGGTTGGTTACATCTTTACAATATTTTCCCTATAAAAGACATTAGTATTCCGAAGGGTGGTATTCAATAGAATTAGGCGAATTCGTTTAAGAAGCCTCCAGTTTCGTTATCTGGCGAATAAGGCAAGATATTGTAAAAAAGATGAGTTATTTTATATTCTCTTTTCAGCTTTTCCTTGTCTCTGGCTATTGTTATTGGGAAATCACACTAATATTATAAAGCTGAAAGTTTGTGAGTGTGTAATTTTGTTACTTCTTCACGTCTAAACGGCTGGAACGATTTTATTAAAATTTGGTATGGAGTTAGCTGACACCCTAGATTAACACATAGGCTATAATTTATAAAGTTTAACGCGGGTAAAACCGCGGGGCACAGCTAGTTTAAAATAAGTTTCATTGTTGATCAGGTAAACATGGTATTGATATTTTTATAGGGCAACGTACCAGAACATAAAAAGAAACTGTAAGTCAGTCACTGCGATGTATACAGCTTCTAATAATAATAATGTACTCCTGGCCGCATTTCAGCCATAGCGGCCATTCTCTATGGATGCTAGCCATCTGCGCGGGATAAATATAGTGCACAAGTATTTGCGCAAACACAGGAGGACCTTCTCGTCCATCACTCTCATGACCTGAGAAGACGACTAGCGTCACTTCCCGAAAGAGGTCAGGTACAGTACCGACAGCTTTACGTGCTCTCCGAGGTATGTTATACCGTCAGATTTCGGGAAAATACTGAGAAGTTTTCTTTGCAAAAAAATCCCAAAATCACTTTTTGGTGCAACCCAGGATTTGAAGGCTCATTAGCTATGGTGAAACACGCTACCGCTAATATTGTTATGGCGGCGTGTATTCTGTAATGCCAGGTCTAGTTCCCAGTCGGGTTGCCTAGCGCTTAGTTCTATTTATAGTTCAGGCACTGCCTTTTTACACATACGGAAGAACATTAGCAATAACTGCTTATGTTCTTCCGTATTTTTTTTTTTTTAGTTCAATTGACATCAAGCGCTGCCATAGGATGGGCCGAAACACTGCATCTGAGAAGCCGCGACCTATCCTCTTCAAAATAAATGATGTGGTGCTACGGGACCAGTTGTGGTTCGGGAAGACTAAACTCAAGGGCTCAGGTACCACAATGTCAGAGTTTTTAACGGCGACGCGTCATAGGATTTTCTGTTACGCGAGGCAGAAAATTGGTGTGGCTTCGTGTTTCACCAAAAATGGGGATATTTACGTTGTTGGCGGTGATGAGAAGCGCCGTCGTATCCAGTCTATATCGGATGTAGATAATATCGCTCAGGAAGACACATCTGCATCAAAACCTGCGCCAGTTGCCCCAGCAAAGGTCGTGTCGAAAACTAAGCGGTTAGCGGCTGCTAAAAAGTAACAGCTTTTTCCACCTTGCTCATACATTTTTCTTGTTTATTTGTCTTCTGCATTTTGTACCGTCCATTAAATTCACACAATATAATAACAATTCGATCAGTGTAGGTTAGTCAACATTTTATTATTTTCCAAGTGACATAAGGGACGTAAGTGTCAAAACACTTGTCAAACGACAGTTGCGTTCCATAGTTCTTAATTACAATTGTTAACACGGGATTTGTTTCTACTAACCCCGTGAAATTTATACTGAACATTATAGTTTTTAATTAGGGAAATTTTGTTTGAAGTATCTACTAATGCATTTTATAGTTATTATTTTTTTGTGTGATTCATGTGTTTCGCTTCTGTGTTTTTTTATTTTATTTTACTTTGCGATTATGTAAAAGTGGCCGGTGGGTGAACCAAAATTGATACTTAGTATTTTTGTTTTTTAATATTTTATAATATATTATTATATTGTATAGTGCTCATGTTTGTTTATATTATTATTATTTATGTTGGATTGTAGTAGTGACAATGAAAGTTTTTACTCTTGCAGTGATAGTGACAGTTTTATAAGTGTACCTTCCCTAGCAGATACCTTAATAACACAGTTTTCTGATGTACCCAAGAATTTCAATGTGGTTCATATAAATGCCCAGAGTATTCCAGCCCATTACGCAGATATGCTGGCATCTTTTGACTGTAAGAATATTCACGCCATACTCATTTCTGAATCATGGCTCAAGCCATGTCTTCCATCTACGCTATACTCACTCACCGGCTTCAATCTAATTAGAAATGATCGTGCGTGTGGTGGTGGTGGCGGGGTTGCCATTTATTTGCGTACCAATATATCCTTTTCTATTGTGGATACGTCAACTCACCCCCATCAACCGCAGGCGAGCATCTTTTTATTGAAGTTGAACTTAACCATCGGAAAGTTTTACTTGGTGTATATTATAGCCCATCTTTAAGAGTAAATTTCTTCTCCTCTTTGGAAAAACTCCTGGAAAAGGTTCTCCCTTCTTACAGTCACACCATATTCATGGGGGATTTCAATACAAGTCTTTTGAAGAATGATTATCGCTCATCCCACCTTGTTTCTCTTATTGAATCTAATAACTTATCCATCTTTCCACTAAATGCTACTCATAACTTTCCTAACTCTACTCCTTCACTTCTCGATCTTATTTTTGTTTCTTCTTCTCAACACGTTGCCAAACATGGACAATGTTCTGCCGACGCTTTCTCTCATCATGATCTTATCTACCTTTCATACAAAATTCGGCCGCCTAAGGCAAAGCCAAAAATTCTCTTGCAACGCAATTTTGGTAGCATTAACCTTGTTAATCTTCTTGAGGATGCCAGCAGCATTGACTGGACAACGCTCTTTAACGCTGATAGCATTGATGAGAAAGTTGATATTTTTACGAAAACAATTATTACCATCTACGACAAACATGTTCCTGTACGGCCTATCAGATTGAAACATCTTCCAGCACCTTGGCTTTCCGATGACATAAAAGTACTCTAACATAAGAAAGTTACAGACAAGACCACGATGAAAATAAGAAATACTGATCACCATCGAGATAAATATATCAATATAAGGAATCACTGTAATAAGGTGTGTAGGGATGCACAACGCCAGCATATTCACAAATCTGTTCAAAATGGAGATCCAGCGAAAGTATGGAACTTTATTAAATCTATGGGGGTTGGAAAATCACGACAAGATACCATTCCTAAAGACTTGGACCTCAACTTGCTTAATCAGCACTTTTCAGCTTCGTCCAACTTTGATAGGACTGTAAAAACCTGCACACTAAACTATTTATCATCTTTTCCGGCTCCCAACTATCCACATTTTGTCTTTAGTCAATTCTCTGCTTGTGATGTTAAGAAGAGCGTATTGTCAATCGCATCCAATACTATTGGTAGCGACTGTATTAGCCGTAACATGATCCTACCTATCCTTGACGAAATCCTTCCTATTATCTGCCATATCCTCAATTTGTCCATCTCTAGTGGTGTCTTTCCATACTTGTGGAAAGACGCCCAAATCATTCCTTTGCCAAAGAAATCCCATCCCACGTCCATTTCTGAGTACCGTCCAATATCTATACTTCCTTTTCTATCCAAAGTTCTTCAGCGACTCATCCATAACCAACTCAGTGTGTTCCTTCGCAAGAACAATCTCCTTAATCCTTACTAATCCGGTTTTCGTCCAGGTCACAGTACGACCACAGCCTTGATCAATGTTACGGAAGATATCAGGACAGGCATGGAAAATGGCAATATGACAGTGCTAACATTGTTGGATTTCAGCAATGCCTGTAACACGGTAGATTTTGACATACTGTTGGCCATTTTACGCTCTATTAACATATCTCCAACGGTAATTGACTGGTTTCGCAGTTACCTGTTTGGACGTCGGCAGCGGGTTCGCATAGAAGATTCTTTCTCTTCTTGGTGTGATACTACTGCTGGTGTACCACAGGGTGGCGTTTTGTCTCCTTTGCTCTTCGCTTTATTTATAAATTCTATTTCTGACCAACTTACTTCAACCTACCACCTTTACGCGGATGATCTCCAAATATACACCCAAACGCCTTGTGAAAAGCTATCGGAAGCCATTAGGGTTATTAACAAAGATTTGTCTCATATAAGTAAGTGGAGCATGAGATATGGCATCAATGTTAACCCAGAAAAGTCTCAAGTCATTGTTGTTGGCAGCTCTCGGAAAATTGGTAATGTTGATTGGTCCCAAACTCCCCATGTTGTTTTCAACGGTACTGTTATACCTTACGCCGATAAAGTGAAAAATTTAGGTATCTATATTGACACGACTCTTTCCTGGGGTCCACAGATACAAGAAGTAGGCAGAAAGATGTTCGCTTCTGCTAGTTCCCTAAGACGCCTGCGAAACTTTCTCCCTACTGCTACCAAAATTGCACTTGCGCAGTCCTTGCTTCTCCCTATCCTTGACTATGGTGACACCAGCTATCTTGATCCTAAAGAGGACCAACTTGATGAACTTGAGCGACTACAAAACTTTTGCATACGATTCATATTTGGTTTGCGTAAATATGATCACGTCTCTGAATTTCGCACTAAACTCAAGTGGTTGCCCATAAGACTTCGTCGGAATACTCACATTGTCACACTTCTATACAGTATTCTGTTCAATCCATCCGCTCCTCTCTATATCAAGGAACGCTTTCAGTTTCTTCACTCAACTCATTCGCGACTCTTGAGGTCTTCAGAAAACTTACGACTCAAAATGCAAATGCATTCTACTAATTTTACAGACAAATCCTTCAGCGTTCAAGCTGTCCGATTATGGAATGCGCTGCCAATACAGATTAGACGCGCTCAATCACAAAACGTTTTTAAAAATATGGTTAAACAGCACTATCTCACTTTATCTACTCGGCAATAAATCTACTGCCGTCCGTTTGTGAAATAATATCCTTACATTCTTTTATGTACTGTACCTATATATGTATTTGTATATATAAATATATATTTGTATCTATGTATTTATTTGTGTATGTATGTATATGCATAGTCATATGTATCTTATTACGTAAGTACATAATAATATGTATATGTACGTAGTATTAGATCTGTGTGGTGACGGCCTAAGAATATCACCACCCCCTCTCATCCCGTGGGGGGACGTAAAAGTCGTCCCGAGGGAAATATATACACCAGAGAACGGGCAGCAGCGTTCTCCTGAGTACCATGTTCACCTTACTGCGATCGCCAACCCGTCTGCCAAGCGTGGCGATTATGGCAAATCCCCTCAAATGATGGACACAACTAAACCGCGGCCCCCAGTCCCCGGCAGCCCTGCTATTCCCAGCCGTGGTAACAGCCGTGGTTACGGCAGGGCAGGGGGTGCTAAGAATCCCCGGCAGATTCCACGTTACCAAAAACGACGACCTCTGGCCCCGGCAACGTTTAACACACGAACACTGCGGTCCGACGAGAAGATAACCAAACTGGAGGAAGAACTGAGCAGATTACATTGGGATATTGTAGGATTATCTGAAGTCCGAAGAGAGGGGCAGGACTCGATAATACTGAAATCCGGAAACCTGCTCTATTACCGGGAGGGTGACCAACTATCTCAAGGTGGTGTCGGGTTCATAGTCCACAAGTCCCTCGTGAACAACGTAGTGAAAATCGAGAGTGTGTCGACGAGGGTTGCGTACCTTATACTCAGAATCACCAGGCGGTATTCGCTGAAGGTTATACAGGTATACGCACCTACTTCGACATACTCCGATGATGCAGTCGAGGTCATGTATGAGGACATTTCCAGAGCCATACATACCTCGAACGAATCGGTGATGAGCTGAAAGTGGGGCAATTTGGAACCGGGGATCGGAACCCCCGAGGCCAGATGTTGGCTGACTTCATGGAGAAGGAGGGTCTCTTTATGATGAATTCCTTCTTCAGGAAGCCGGCACATCGTAAATGGACCTGGGTGAGCCCCGATGGGAAAACTAGAAACGAGATAGACTTCATCCTGTCGACGAGGAGACAAGTATTCAATGATGTCTCTGTGATCAATGCGGTTAAGACTGGGAGCGATCACAGACTGGTCAGAGGCTCATTGAACCTAAATGTCAAACTCAAGAGGTCCCGACTGATGAAGTCTACGCTCCGTCCCATACCGTTCCACCTCCAAAACCCCGAACCCTTTCAACTTGAACTTCAGAACCGATTCGAATGCCTAGCAGACTGTGAAGAAGTGGATACATACCACGACAGGTTCGTGGAAGCTGTCCATACGGCCGGGTCTAACTTCTACAAAACCCGCCGTACAAATGGAACCAAAAAGATCTCCGACCATACCCTACAGCTTATGGAAGAAAGGCGGAAAATGATTCTAACATCCTCATGTGATGCTGCCAGATACAGGCAGCTCAACAGACAAATCTCAAAGTCTCTGACTCGCGACACACGCCAATTTAATACTATTAGTATTAAAGAGGCCATCGAGCGGAATAGAGGCTCTAAAGTGTTCGCAAGAGATTTGTCTATTGGGCAAAGCCAACTGACGAAGCTGAAGACTGAGGATGGTAGAATCGTCACGTCAAAACCAGAGTTGCTAGGTGAGATCGAGAAGTTCTACGGACAGTTAAACACGACAACGCGACTACCTGTCAATAGTCATGCCGATCCAAGAGCAAGACTAACCCGACACTACACCCAAGATATCCCGGACGTCAGCCTGTACGAGATTAGAATGGCTCTCAAACAACTAAAAAACAACAAGGCGCCGGGTGATGATGGAGTTACAGCTGAGCTTCTGAAGGCGGGTGGTACACCGATCCTACGGGCCCTTCAGAAGTTATTCAACTCCGTCATACTCGAAGGTCAAACGCCAAAAGCATGGCACAGGAGTGTGGTGGTGCTTTTCTTCAAAAAGGGCGATAAAACCCTATTGAAGAATTACAGACCCATCTCACTGCTGAGCCATGTTTACAAGTTGTTTTCGAGAGTCATTACGAATCGTCTCGCACGAAGGTTTGACGACTTCCAGCCTCCCGAACAAGCCGGATTCCGAAAAGGCTACAGTACCATAGACCACATACATACGCTGCGGCAAGTTATACAGAAGACAGAGGAGTATAACCAGCCATTATGCTTAGCGTTTGTGGACTATGAGAAAGCCTTTGATTCTATCGAAACATGGGCCGTGCTGAGGTCTCTTCAAAGGTGCCAAATTGACTATCGGTATGTCCAGGTGTTAAAGTGTTTGTATGAAAACGCCACCATGTCAATCCGACTTCAGGACCAGAACTCGAAACCTATCCAATTGCAGCGAGGCGTGAGACAGGGAGACGTCATATCTCCGAAACTGTTCACCGCTGCATTGGAAGATGTTTTCAAGCTTCTGGACTGGGAAGGCTTTGGCATCAATGTCAATGGCTAGTACATCACCCACCTTAGATTTGCCGACGACATAGTTGTCATGGCTGAGACCCTTGACGACCTCGGTACAATGCTCGATGGCCTCAGTAGAGTCTCTCAACAAGTGGGTCTGAAAATGAACATGGATAAGACGAAAATCATGTCGAACATCCATGTTGCACCCACTCTAGTTAAGGTTGGAGACTCTGCACTCGAAGTTGTTGAGAACTATATTTACCTAGGACATACCATCCAACTAGGTAGGTCCAACTTCGAGAAGGAGGTCAATCGTAGAATCCAACTCGGCTGGGCAGCGTTCGGGAAGCTACGTAATATCTTCTCGTCCCAAATACCGCAGTGTCTCAAGTCGAAAGTCTTCGACCAGTGTGTGTTGCCAGTGATGACTTATGGAGCAGAGACGTGGTCGCTCACTATGGGCCTTATCAGGCGGCTCAAGGTCACACAAAGAGCAATGGAAAGGGCTATGCTTGGAGTTTCCCTGCGAGATCGAATAAGAAATGCTGAGATCCGCAGGCGAACTAAAGTAGCCGACATAGCCCAAAGAATTGCCAAACTGAAGTGGCAGTGGGCGGGGCACATAGCTCGTAGAACTGACGGCCGATGGGGCAGAAAGGTTCTCGAGTGGCGACCACGAACCGGAAGACGCAGCGTGGGCAGGCCTCCTACACGGTGGACCGACGATCTTGTGCGGGTCGCGGGAAGCCGCTGGATGCGGGCAGCGCAGGACCGGCTATTGTGGAGATCCTTGGGGGAGGCCTTTGTCCAGCAGTGGACGTCTTTCGGCTGATATGATGATGATATGATGATTAGATTAATTAGATTCATAACTTTTCAATTAGTACACCTTATGCTACCTTCATTAGATTCTTCCAATTTTGGTCCATTCAAAATTCAGTTGCCTGGAAGAGATCGCTTTTAGCGATAAGGCCGCCAATTGCATTAAAATAAGCTAATTTTGTTGTTGTATCCATTATTTTGTATTACTTATTTTTGCAATAAACTGTACTTCTTCTTCTTCTTCTGCCTACTTAGATGTGAAAATGTTAGCTAAATAAGCGGATCTCTATAAATCACCAAAGCACACATTTTTTCATAGACTTTGTAGAGTTTTACATAACTCGTTACATTATTATTTTTTTGCATGAAAACAAACACCCTCTTGCCAGATGTGTCTATAATACCAGGTTAAATGGTCGTCTACCACCGAGCGTTTCACAAGAAACTTCTTACCAGGCACTGCCACTCTGTGGAATCAAATACCCGCGGAGGTATTTCCGATCTGGTATAACACGGCAACCTGCAAGACGCGATCATATTCCTTTATCAAAGGCCGGTACCGTACTTGCTCATTTACCTTGATAATATAACTACATAAAAAAACTTGAATAATATAGAAAAATAAATAAATTCAGTAATGTGAAGTCTAATTAATCATTTAGCTTTAGCAAGGGAATGTTATGTAAGTTTAAGGTATTTTCTGTTCAATTTAATTTACAATTCAAAAAGGCTTTCTGGGCACCTTATTATTTATTTTAACCTCAGTTTTTTTATATGTAGTTTAGATAAATAGTATGTAAGCTTTAGTTATATTTTTGTTTTAATGATTAAAATTAATTGTTACTATATAACATAAAAAAAAATTTAATAAAAACTAAGTGATATAAAAAATACAAATTTTATTAGTATTTTGCGATCACAGTTGGGATCAATTCTGAGTCTGGATGGACAGAGGCCAGCACATCCAGCTACCCCAATCTGACAAATTTCTTTTATCGATTTTCAACTTTATCACATAAGCATAAGTTTCACTTTGAATTGGAGAAATTTGACAGACTGAGGTAGCTTGATGTGCTGGCGTCTGTACTTTGTATCTGTCAATTATATGTTTGAGAAGTACCTCGTAACACAGATATTAATTTCTTTATCGTTGAAGTCTTTAAAAAAAAAGAATATATATTAGTCGGTTTGTAACTTTCGTAGCTTAACAGCCTACACTACATTAGAAGAGGGTGCAGGTTTAATTCCCATCGGACATTTAAATAATATTTCATATTATAAAACTGTAATGTAAAATAAATCCAGCACTAAAAGTATATTTAGCATTTCCCCGACGTAAAAGGTACGTTCAGCGAAAGTTCCCCAGAATATTCCTTTGTAACACGATAACACATTTTCTTACTTGGGAAACATAATAAAAGTCGTAACTTACTTGCTACACCGTAGTTCGGAACGGATGTGACGTGAGTGTTGAAACACGGATGTTACGTTTCGTTGAGGTAAGTACACGTGACGTTACAGTGGATACTTGCTACGAAAATTGCTCTTACTACCAACGGAATAAAGACGTCACGTTGTTTCAGTGGTAGCTTGCTCAACCGCAGACATTGAAGTCCTAAAGACAAGTTCCCAATCAGGCCAATAAAAGTGTTACTGCATTTTTGAATTAGAGAGCAAGTAACTGCACGTGTGGCGAAGCGGCTAAAACAGATGCCAAATGCCAAATACTCAAATGAAATTGGTAGCAAAGCGTGTTTCATACTTGCTTCATATTTTAGACGATGTTATATGTTCACTATTTTTTATTGTACTTGTCATTTCCAGTCCATCCTAAAGTTGCCTGAAGGAGATCGCTGACTGCGATAAGACCACTTATTGTACTTGTGTTAATTGTAACTTTATTCTCATGTATCGTGTATCTTGGAATTTTCTAGTCCCTCCCTCTTACCCATTACTGCAACTTCTGTAAGCCAGGATCAACAGTGGCAGACAATAAATTGACACTGAGCGGTGAGACTCAGACTTGTCCCGAGGACTCGCTGTCTTTGAACCCGCAACGAAACAAGTAGGAGTTAGAAAATGAATAGTCTCATTTCCCAAATAACTTTAGTGTCCAATAAAGAGTAAGTATTTATCTTATTTTATCATACAGTCTGATAAGGAAACACGTTTTTCAGCAACAATAGAAGTATATTCAACTCTTCAGGGTTTCACCATTACAATACTTATCCAACTTACTCGATACTTGTTAACGACGTTTTGGTTCGAGCGCTCGGTGAGAACTGCTGAACTAGGTGGCTATTCCGAATGTTATGAACGCTAATGAACTGCATGCATTGGCCATTTCGCTCAATCAAATGTTTTAGTCAAATTATATCCTTTTAATATATTTTTTTTATTTATTTAATATTTTTATGAAATTAATTATTTTTAAATAAACAAGTCATCAATCAAAAATGTGACCAATTTTCTTTAAATCATAAGAAGTTCAGCTGTCAAACACAAAAATCTAGTTAAACATAACATTAAAGTATACTACAATAACTATATCTTATTGCTACAAGCTATATTAGTCTGAGGCTGACAAAGTGGCAGGAGCAGAAGGCTCTCAGCTTGTAATATAATTAATTTTAGCGACAAATGCCTGAGGCACCCATATGGAGCTCAGACTGCGGTACAAAGTGCAGCTGCAATAATCTAATAAACTGAGGTCTATTGAAGTAGAGCTAGGTTTCATTCTTGACTAGTTTATTTTACACTTGCTGTGCCCCACGGTTGCACTCGCGTGAAACTTAATAAGTTATATGTTATTCGGATACTTATAAAAAGTGAAAGTTTGTGTGGAAGAATGTATGAATATTTATTACTCTTTCACGCAAAACCTACTGAACGGATTTTAATGAAACTTTGTAATGAGATAGCTTTTATATCCGAATAATACATAGGCTATAATTTTAAAGTTTAATGCTGGTAAAACCGCGGGCACAGCTAATTATAATATAACACCACGCACCGATATATTCATTTCATTTTATTTTATAATATAAAAGTATAATCTTGTGTTACAAACACATACATTACCTACTACTTGCCATCACAAAATAAGTATGTTTAATAACAAACTTGGTACAAAATCATAGAATTTCCAACAAATATGTTGAAAAGAAATGAAAGAGCCAAATTACGTAGCAGGAAGCAGGAAGGCATATTACAAAATTTTCGATTATTTAAGGGACCAAAGTGTTTGGTATAGAGTCGTTCTAAGTGTGTATAAAACTATGATATTGAACTTAAGTAAACTTTTAAATAAGGATTGTGACTGAATTTTCTGACAGTGTCAACAGCTGCAATGGCATGCTAATATGACCATTCCACATACATGTAATATTTTAATGTTTTGATGCATCATTTACGCTTTAACGACCATTCCCTTCTTCATGATGACCTTCGGCTTAAACACCCAGTACCAAAAAGTTACCTATCTGGAGTGTATTTTGCAACATAAAACTTTATTTTAATGATGTATTTTGTAAGGTGCGTCCCTTGTTGAGCTGCTCAAAGAGAGAAATGAAAATGACCCTATTCTTTTTTTTAACAAGACAAGCCCGCACTAGGGTATCTATTCCCAGTGTCGCGGGATACTTTACAAACATAAGTAGACGGACATAAATTACATCCAGACTCAGAACAACTATTTATGGGTCACACAAATAGTTGTCCGGCGCGGGACTCGAACCCGCGACACGAAGAGGCGAAGCGACCGTCTTAGACACTGCGCTACACGTGCAGTAGAAATTACTTTCCTAACTTCCAAATGCATTTGACGAATACCTAAAGTAAGGTTGATGACAACTTATTACAAAGCTAAGCGTTGAAACTCATAAGCTCGTTAAAATGAAATTTAAATGTATCTAAGTACATAACTTTGCGAGAATTTAATTACGTGTCCAAACTTCAAACCCTTGCTCAAAAATTACAGGAGAAAATCCCGCACCTAATGACGGGCTTAAAATTGAAAGCAATAAATTAAAAAGATCTCAAACTGTAACGGTAAGGCATTGGTCACAATACAGAGCCTTTCATAAATAGTAAGAGTGACCAAAGACAAAATATAAAATTTATCATTACATAACTTAACGCTTAATATTTTTTTCATAATTTGGGAACAGAATATTTATAGCCAAAAAGCTTTTGTACAATTTAAGCAATTTAACACAGGTTAAATTGAATTACGCTCACCTTTTATAGCTTTATACGATAGCAAGGCAAACGAGCAAGTGGTTACCTCATGCTACGTGATGTCCGCCGACCATGGACACTCACAACAGCAGACGCTCCCCACGATAAAAGATGCATATATACTTACACAAGTGTAGTTTCACGCCTAAAAAGATTGACAGGGCTACTTCATACCTTCCCGTGGGTGTCGTAAAAGGAGTTAGGCCCCCCGCGCACTAGGCAGCCTGGCCGTGCAGCCACGCTGCGGCCAGCCAATAAAACATATGACGCTAGGAGCCCACCCACTAGGCAGCGAATTTCTGCGGCAGCCAATACAACGTGAATGTTTGCACGGCAGCTAGCTGGCTGCGCGCAGCCAGAGTGTGTGTAGGCAAATGTATGTGGCTGGCGTCAGTCTCCGCGCACTAATTGTAGCAGTATTTTCGGTTCCATATTCACATTGCTCGATGGAAGTATCTCGAATCGTCGTTGATTGACTGCTCTAACTGGCTGCGCAAATACTCTGGCGGCCGCAGCCTGACAACGCAGTTAGGCTGCCTAGGGCGCAGGGGGCCTAAGGGATACAGCAGGTAATTGGGTAGCAGTGCCACCTGTAGCACCTAAATATAGCTCTCACCTAACTGCCACTAAGTCACATGTCAAACGCGGTAACTACGGCATACCTTTGCGATAGGCCTCTGTCCAGCAGTGGACGATATTAGGCTGATGGGGAGATACACAAGTTTACTTCCTTCATCATTTATTTTATACTTTGTACGGAAGCTTGGGCAACCAAACAGGGCTCTGAGATGCGATCTGAACTATCCTACAGTACAAGAACACTCGGAAACAAGTGGTGATATTATCTTACGTATCATTGTACGTACATACATCTATGCCAAATCACCAATGATATTATGAAATTGAAGAGGAACAAAATTTGGAGACATATCCTTTATTCAATGGCCGGAAGCGTGTTGACGGATGTAGTCTACGCCTTATATAAGTCGGCTCCAACTTCGGCGATAACTCAATGGTTTAATTTTCCTACTTTTCCAAAACCGATTGAAATTAATGATTTATGTACGTCAAATTACACGAAAGTAGGAAGAAGGAGCTTAAAGACCAATATGCACAAATTATTACATTAAATAATTCTTTTATTACATCGTGTTGCAATACGATGTGACAAAATATATATTTAACTATAAATATCTACTTACTACTAAACTACATTAAGTAATAAAACTTATATTTCACCATTTATAAATTTAATAAGTCAATTAAGTTAAGCGTTAGATAGTATTATAAATAAATAAATTAATAATTGTTTATAAAGTACCAACCCCGCGCCACGGATTAAAAGTTATTAAAAAAAAAACAAAAAGAAATACAAACTCCTCACTCTTTAAGTTTCCTCCGTGTTATGTTACACTTTTTAAAGTAACTTTATTTTAATATAATAATAAAAAAAAGCTTATTCCTCCCTTTATAGGTAACATTGTTAAATTATCAAGAATGTACTAAATGAATTTATAACCTTCGAGACACCTGGAGTTTGTACTAGGCCCCTACCTTTCTGGATGTCCTCTACTGCCCCCACGTGCAAGCAGCTCCGGGAAGACAGCGATCTGTTTGTAGCACAGTCGCTGTGCCGGACTGGCAGAAGTCGGCAATAGGGGAGGGCAATCCCGAGCCCTCCCACTCCCGGCCAAGACATGGCGCAAAAGTGTGGCACCGGAGCAGCATACCCGCGTTCCCGAGGCTTCTCCCAACAGGCGCCAAGAGATGTCCGCGGAAAGTTAGGTTTAGTCGGTGCGGCGGTCCCGGGAAGAGGTAACCTGCTGTAGCTCAGGTTGCCTAAACGCGCTCGTGCGTGATGGGGAGGGCGAGGCATTCGGGCCCCTCCCGTCCCCGGGTGAGAGTCTCAGATACTCAGTGTACGGCGGGGGCACTGGTGAGATCGTTCACGAGTACCCAGAGCCCCCGCTACAGGCAATGTGAGGCTGGCTACCGTGGTGGTTTTAGTGGGTCGGCCCTACACAACGAGAGAATAGCCTAGGCTAAGTTTTACTAACAATTATGAGTTTTCAAAAACTTGAAATAAACGTTTTATTATTATTATATTATTATTATTTCCACCACGTAAAACGAAAAAAATAATAATAAAAAGGTTTAGTCGGTGCGAGGCTAACATGCCAAGCCGCAGACATTATTTGCGGGTGGCACGCGAATGCATTCCCCCTGCCTCATCAAAAAATGCTCGAGTCTGGGGCTCTACTGGCTAAGTCGCCGAACATCGATTTATTAAATGGCGTTCAGATAAATAAAGGTTAATCAATCGTTAAATCGGCTTCCATGAGAACATGTGACATCATAATAGTCCGGAATCGATTGTCAACGTTGAAGCCGATTTAATGATTGATATTGCAAAGTATTTTACACGAGTAGCCTGTGGGCCAGCTTCACTCAGAAATCCTACAATGTCCTACGCGTTCCATACAACAACTTCTTCAGGGCTCTGTTCCGGCTCCCACGCTTCTGTAGTGCGTCAGGTATGTTTGCCGATGCTTGCGTGGATGACTTATAGGCAGTAATGCGAAAAAAGATTGCATCACTGATAAACAGGGTGCAACGTAGCTCGAACAGAGTCCTGAGGATGGTGGGTGAACAGTTAGATTCAGCCCTGGTTGGTAGGTTCACCGAGCTACATGTGGTTAGGGTTCGGTGAGTCTGCCCATGTGATATGAATTCTGTATACTAACATAGCCTGTATGTGATTTTGTGGATATGGATCTGCTGGTCTTTAAATAAATGATTTTTATTTTATTTTTTATTTAGTAAGTCATTTTTAACCTTTATTTATATGAACGCCATTTAAGAAATCGATGTTCGGCGACTTAGCCGGTAGAGCCCCTGTATGACAAATCTCCAGGCTTTCTCGTTCTTCTTAGTAACCGTTTAAGACGTAATAACATAATGTCACGATATGAATGTTGAGATACAAACTTTACATATAAAAAATAGGTGTCAGTGTTATATATGTATTTGCTGTAAGTGCATGACGTTACTTTATAGTCAGTCGTTTTATTGATCAACAAGTTCTAACTATTAACAAGAGCTTTTAATATTCTACTTGAATATGAGCTGATTTTATTTATTAACACACGACACCACTTCGGGCCAATCTCTATATAAAATAAAGTCCACGCGAGCGGAACCGGAAGCACACAACTTGTAGACTATTAGCCGAAAAATTGTCCAAAGAAATGTTGCGGTGAAACCGATGTCTTTTGAGGAAAAGCCGAGCCGAAAATAGCTCCGTCATTTATAATTTCGTTAAGATTTGTGCTTAATGAAATTTTAAATGACGGAGCTATTTTCGGCTCGGCTTTTTCTCAAAAGTCATCGGTTGCGCCGCATCAGTAATAATTTATTTGGACTTGTCAATTTTTACATGAAAAATTGAATATAATTAGGCTCACTCACTGGAGTAAGTACGTCTTTATAATTTATTTCCACAGAGACTTCATTCAACTTTCTTACATGAGCAGCGGTAAACACTTACCTTCAACAAAAAACCTAATAGTTTTGTCACTAGATCCACCATCCACCTCATCTAAATGGATGGATGAAGATAGGTATCTTGAAAATAATAATAAATAAATAAAAAAAATAGCCTTTTCTAACTTATAATAAAATAGAATATATACTATACTTAACTAAACTATACTAACTTTTATTATCAGGTACCAGGTCAGGCTGTCTTGCTACATAGGCTTCCTCAAGTTCCCTCCACCTTTGCCTGTCCATTGCTGTCCTTCTCCAACCTTTGGGCAGATAATCTTCCCTTGTTCTTTTCTGTCTGCCTCTACGTCTCTTTCTCTTATCGGTCAGGTTTAAGATTTTTTTTTCGTGTTTTGTAGGGGATTTGGTAAGCTTTCAATTATACTAACAAATTTGGATGTAATGTTAAAATGAATCTGAAATCAATGATGAATAATAATCATTAGGTTTTCTACTTAACCTGACCTCTTTCCGGTCGTGTCACTAGTCGTCTTATCGGAAAGTGAGTGAGAATGATGGAATAGAAAGTGCCCCTGTGTTTGCGCACGCACTTATGCATACACATATTATAGTGCATAGTGTTAGTCTTCAATGATACTGGTTGCCGTAGGGAAATTCGACCAGGAGGTTGACTTCCAGGTCAAAATTTCGCCCACGACAACCACTCCAACCAACAGGCCGGTGAAAATAATAACGATATTATTTTAATAAGTCTGTTGGTCTAGAGTTCTAGAGGTTAGTGACCCTGACTTCTAAGCCAGAGGTTGTGGGCTCGATTCTCACCCGGGACAGATCTTTATCTGATGAACATGATTAATTATTCTGGGTGTAACTTATGTGTAATATGTATGTTTTTAAAAATATATACGTATGTTTATCAGTTGACTGGTTGCTGTAGTACAGGCTAACCTAGTGTGGGTTCAGATAGATGGCAATGTGTAAGTTGTCCCAAAATATTAGGTTGGGGAAAAAGTCTTTTCGATTATAGCATGTACTATCTGTGCCCGCGACTTCGTCCGTGTGTTAATAAGCTTATTTAGTTTTTGTTTTGTTTTTTCTAAAACAAAACATTTTTTCTAAAATAAATTTAGCCTAATTTACTCCTTATTACATCAGCTATCTGCCAATAAAAGTCCCGTCAAAATCGGTCCAGCCATTTCAGAGATTAGCCGGGACAAACACACAGACAGACACACAGACAAAAATTTCAAAAATGATATTTTTGTGTATGTGTCGTATATATATTCATATACATTTAGTAAAAAACGGTTATTTCAATATTACAAACAGACACTTCAATTTTATTTATTTGCATGTATGTATAGAGTATAGATGAACTTGTCATAAAATCTCTTTGGCTATAACTATTTGTATCTGGCTGGTATTTGTATTCGGAACTCTACTGCGAACAAATGATGAGATTAATGCAAGAAGTTGAGAGGAAGCGACCGGAATTAATCAACAGAAGGGGTGTGGTTTTTCATCATGATAATATCTTTAGCCACTCAGCAAAAATTAAGAGAGTTTGGCTGGGAGGTGTTAATGCATCCGCCGTATAGTCCTGTACTTGCACCTTCAGATTTTCACCTGTTTCGGTCTCTTCAGAATTCTTTAGGCAGTGACAGGTTAACAACCCGAGAAGGCTTCCAAAACCAATTATCGCGGTATTTTGATCACAAGTCCCAAAATTTATATAGCAATGGTATCATGTCCCTACCTACACGATACCAAAAAGTTATTGAACAAAATTGAACTTCATACTTAGTTAAATGTAGTTTTTCCTAAAAAATGCGAAAAAACTTTTTCCCCAACCTATTATTTCTTATTTTTATTATATTCTATTATCTTAATAAACTATCCCACATTGCTGGTGCACTACAACAACAATTTAGCATACTATTACCACGTCGGGAAACATAAAACAAGCCAAAAGAGATGTAACAGCGGCACTCGCGTGATTGCATACCGTGCTGCTTGTCTATTTGTCATTGTTAGTGGCTTATTTACGGCTGCAAAACGAATTCCTTTCCCGAGTCGAGCTACAGCGCGCAATGGATTGCGGGGCTATATGTTACTTCAGTTTAATGGCTGTGCAGGTATTTGATGATAAATGGATCACAATGACATTGAAATATGGCAAATTAAGGTGGGAAGGAAGGAAGGTAAGGATTGAATATATTATAGGATTTTTCTGTAGTCAAACTTTTTAACCGCAGATTCGACAAGGGATAAGTGGATGAGAACGGAGATTAATGTCATTTTAAGGACTCGTCACTCGACACATGTTTCGCTCCATGAGAGAAAAGAAAGATATTATAATGACATGGATAAGAATATAGCTATTTATTTATTTATACATTTTTGCACAACATCTCTACTGATGCAGACCTAATGCCGAAGGCTTTAGATATATATACTCCTATATACAACGCAGAAGCTATATACACATCCTACTAATGTTATAAATGCGAAAGATTCTGAGTGTGTGACTGTGTAAGTGCGTATGTTTGTTACTTCTTCACGCCCAAACGGTTAGAGCGATAAAAAAATGGGTATGGAGTTAGCTGACACCCTGGTTTAACACATAGGCTATATAAACTTTAATGCGAGTAAAACCGCAGTGCAGAGCTGTAGATTTACGATTCAAACAAATCTTAACTTTATAGAAATTTTTGGAGCAGGCCTATGTCCAGCTGTGGACGATATCCGGCTGATGATGATGAAAGATCACTAGCTAAAATACATTTTCTATGTGTACATAATAAATTAGACTTACTAATCATAATCATGGAAGGAGAAGGGTCGGCAACGCGCTAGTGATAATGTCAGAACTTGAAGAATAGACAACGTCATAGCTTACGGTAGCCACTTATTAACATGACGCAGGTTTTTGTATTTTTCTGCTTTTACATAATTTCAGGCCAATCGCCACAAAATGAATCCGGGACATCACCCAATCTCCTAGGCCTACCGCATCGACGCTGCCTGCCCATTTTGAGGAATTGAATAAGATGGGATGTGCACCCATCAGTCTGGGTGCATGCGTGAAGCATGTCCAGCCTAGTCCCTCTTAAGCTTTCTTTTTCCAACATCAGTTAATCTAGCTTTGGCTATACTTATATGTCAGCTTAAAAACTAAGAAAAATAGATAAAATACTGACATATTTCCCCAATTTTAACAGGATGCAAATACCGTTAAATAAAATAATATTATAATAATGCCTTCATAATCCTAAATCCCTTTATCTCCCAAACAGTCTTTGATAATCAAACTTTTGATGAATCGCACTTTCATATACTTTGTAGGACTAATCCGTCTATTTATAGGGCGGGTAGGGCTGGCGGGTATTATATTATCGCACCGGAAGTAAGGAAGGTCAGGGTGCCGCCCTAGTTCTTAGGGTGGTAAGGCTTATTTCCAGGCACGAGCGTAAGCGTTTTTAAAACCGTTTTTTGTGAAAAGGCACAATAAATATAAATAATGATAATAAATTGGCAAGTAATGGAATCAGGCATTACTTTGCATAATTAATATTGAGTGTTAATTCCTCTAATTGTCAGTTTAAGAAAGCCGGGATTTATTTTTTTAATTTTTGGAAAATCAACAGCATAATGGTAACAAACATAAAAATATAATATGTGACAAGAAGCCAATAACAGGTATTCGCTAATTCGCAATATTTTAAGTTTGTTATGAACTAGTGTGAACATTCATGCAAGAAAAGAAAAAAAAACATAATAAATTAATAATAACAACAAATATACATATGTCGGAGATTCTGACGGATTTAACTCCGAAACATCGTCGGTGTCCGCCATCATGCACGTGGTTAAAAGAATCAGTGCGCACACCCGGCGCTGTCGAGCTCTGTATGCCAACTGTGTCGTGTCGCTAACACACTAATGTCACTTAGACAACTGACAGACGTCAAACGTCACATGCGACAATTCATAGACAACCTGGACTCGAACTACTGACTCAGTGAGTAGTGTTTTCCAAACGCTAATAGATGGCGTTACTAGTACGTAAATAGTCCTTTAACTTAATTTCTCCGACACGGCCATTCTGACAACCAACGCGCTCTCGCGTTGTTACTCGCTGACATAATCAACATGAATTACAGCTCTTCAGTTTGGCAAGGACACAAAGCGTAACAAGCGGCTTTCAATGTTACACAAAGCAAAGCCTAAAGGCTTTCAGCATTTACCACAAAGCGTTAAAGCTTTCATCATTAGTTAGAGGGCGTACCTCACACAATGCAAAGCGTTGAAACTTTCAGCATAAAATGCAACGCACAGCAAAGCGTTGAATCTTTCAGCATAAACTGCATCACACAGCAAAGCGTTTCAGCTTTCAGCATAAACTGCAATACACAGCAAAGCGTTGAAGCTTTCAGCAGAAACTGCATCACGCAGCAAAGCGTTACAGCTTTCAGCATAAACGGCAACACACAGCAAAGCGTTGAAGCTTTCACCATAAACTGCATCACACAGCAAAGCGTTGAAGCTTTCATCATAAACTTCAATACACAGCAAAGCGTTGAAGCTTTCAGCATAAACTGCATCACACAGCAAAGCGTTGCAGCTTTCAGCATAAACGGCAACCCACAGCAAAGCGTTACAGCTTTCAGCAAAAGTTCAATTACTCGGCAAAGCGTTACAGCTTTCAGCATTGCACAGAGGCAGCACTTAAAAAACGCTGCAAAACGTTGCAGCTTTCAGCATCAACCTTGGGTCACAACTAATGAGCCCAACCTTACTGCAAAGCGTGATGGCTTTCAGCAGGACGTCAGGACAAAGCGATAAGGCTTTCTATCCACCCTTCAATAAAGCGTAGTAGTTTTCAGTTTAAATAAAACATTTTATCAATCAGCAATGAACATAAGTCTTTTATCAACACAGGTTTACGTTCAACAAAACAATGTAATTATCGTTCAACTCAAACAATGATCATGATTCAATACAGTAATTCCATCCAAATTACTAATTACACCAAATTAGGATACCAAATATCATTTAATATGTATCTAAATGTATCACATTTGTTATAAATAAATTAAAAAAAAAATAATTAATCAATACAATTTGTTCCATAATTAAATAAAACTATTCAATTATGGGTTCTACAGGATCAAGACATTCTGACAATTCAGGTAAACTAGCTGGATATTTACGTAGTCGTTCATGGCACACATATTGGGCCCGTCCCCCAGATACTGGTTCCACCATATAACGCTCATTGGAACACACTTTAGCTACCCTGTAAGGGGCTTTTCTCTATACTCTTACTTACAGTACAATTCAAAACGAGTTTTACTTCGCCTAAGACAGACTTCCAGGATTCATTTTTATAATTTTTTGGCAATGTAAAACAATTTGTCAAGGTGGAAATCATTCGCTCCACCCGACCATTAGCTCGGCTAACACCACTAGCAATCTCATGGAAGTCAATGGCTCAACCTCGGCATAAATCCTGAAAGTCTTGACCAGTAAAAGATGTTACCTTGATCAGAGATAATTCGTTTCGGGGTTCTAAATATGTGAACAAAGCTACGTAGTGCCTCGCAAGCAGATCGTTTTGTTAAATCTTTGACACACATTAATTGACAAAATTTCGTAAAAGCATCTACGATGGCTATCACATACTCCAAGGAGATCTTGCTACAAGTTCGAAAATTATAGGTAAGTGCGCAATGCAGCGTCACGAATTCAAAGCACGAAGCTTGCGATAGTCAATTGTCACAAGCACGAAGCGCGGAGCTTTCAATACTTAATCGTCACAAGCATACAGCGCGGAGCTTTCAATGCTCAACCACCACGCACAAAGCGCGGAGCTTTCAATGCTTAACTGTTACAAGCACAAAGCGCGGAGCTTTCAATGCTCAACTGCCACAAACACAAAGCGCGGAGCTTTCAATGCTCAACCGTCTCAAGCACAAAGCGCGGAGATTTCAATGCTCAAGTTTCAGGAACTCTAAGTAGGGCATTTCCCTTGTCACACAATTTATTTCAAATCAACCAGCTTTATTACTCATAATGCAACACATAAATGTCTCTTACAATGAACTCCAATAATCATTTTAAATGTTAGAATTTAACTCAACCATCGGCATTAACTACACTGTTATTTCTGACTACAACTGTCAAATTCAAGTTTTTCGTAACATACGTAGGTACTTAACGCGTCCACCAGCTATTGGCTGTTCCTTGTATCTATCGTTGTCATAGACCTCTATTATCTTACAAGGATTTGAAAACTTTTCACTTCATTTGTTTATTGTTAGAATAGAATAGAATACTCCCCATTGTACACACTCAAACAGGACAATTAAATAGAAGACAAAATAAATAACACAATTTGTTAGGGTTCTTTCCGACAAAAACAACGTCTCCTATTTTAAATCGACGAATTTTAACTTTGCTATTGCCATAACGCACCTTATCAGCATGAGCTAGCTCGTCCATCCTGCATTTTGCCTCACATCTAAGTTCGTAGAGGTTAACGTTACCATACTTTTGGACAAGGGCATTAATTTTGGATGGGAACTTTAATTACAACCCATCAACAATTGAAGCGGACTTCTAACTGTACTTCTAACTATGATACAATTTAGCGCGATTTGGATTTCACCTGAAGCTGCCTTCCAGAACCTACGCTCGTGGTTCTCGGTTATAGTGAAGCCATTAATTAGAATAGTTCGGGAAGCTAAGCAATATCCTCTCATCACAAATAACGCAGTGTTTCAAGTCTTAAGTCTTTCACGTGGTCGCACACTACTGGTCTCACAAGAAGGCTCAAGGTCACCCAAAGAGCAACGGAGAGGGCCACGCTCGGAGTATCCCAGCGCGATCGAATAAAAACGTCGCAATCCGCAGGCGAAACAAAGTAGCCGGCATAAAAATTGTGTTAAAAAAATCAGTAAGTTAGTATTTTAAGTTCAATGTACCTAGTTTGTAAGTACAACATTTGTATGCCATGTACAATATGGCAAATGTGTGAAACTTAAATGATGAAAACAATAACACCTGCATTCACCACATTTATACAAATAAAGATATTATGATTATGATTATAACGAAAGAATTGCCAAACCGAAACGGAAGCGGGTGGAGCACACAGCTCCCAACACCAACGGCCGCTGGATCAGATAGGCTCGCGACCGGGGACCACGCACCGGAAGACACAGCGCGGGCAGGCCCCCCACAAGGAGGGCCTACCACTGCGGAGATTCCCGGGGGAGGCCTCCGTCCAGTAGACGTCTTTCGGCTAACATAATGATGATGGATTATTACTTGAACAGACACGAATCTCTCCACTTGTCAGTAATTGAGAAACGTCTTTACAGTCGATCAAATCAATACGCCATAGCTTGTACAAGTGTCAAGATTCTGTAATAAACAAACTTCAGCATGGACCTCGCGAGTGATGCGGATGACTTTGTTACTAATAGTCAAGCTCAATCCCGGTTAAGTAAAAACGTCTCTACCTATCATAACATCATGAGGCAAAATATGTGAATCTACAATTACAAAAGTCACTTCTCACACACGAGTACTTCGTTGACCTTGACAGGCAGATAAGTAATGGAATCAGGCGTTACTTTGCGGAAATCCATAACAATCAAAATACAAAATCAATATGTAGTGTTAATTCCGCTAATTGTCACCAGTACGATACCCAACACGTGTTTCAGTCCTCCACGGACCATACTCAAGAGCTGCTAACTCGTCGAGTGCTCAAAGGAGACTCCTATTTTGATTGACAGGCAGACTAATACGGGAAAAAGAAAATGTAATGTTCGACCCAATACCTGTCAGGCGCGTGGATATAAAATCTCAAGTACCTGTATGGTTATCAACAAATCATTTACGAATTAGGGAACAATCTGTCTGTTACCAACCACTGTCCACAAGAGCGTGTTTGTGACCTAACTTGCCCCTACATCCATAGACTTCGAAATAAACCGTTCAAACTATTTAACCTTCAAAACGCGCATATTGTCACCATAAAAATTAAATATAAAAAACGTTGGGCGTATTTTCAACATCTAAAAGTATAAACCACACAAAACAACACGTGTTATGAATTTCACAGATATCAAAAATTCTTCAGTGCAGCATTAGGTCATCAAGTGCCTTTTAAACAATATAATAAAAGTACTTACATGTTTCTTCTCATAAAATAAAGATTCACCACTCACACTCGACACGTGGCACTTTTACTTTAGAGGTTACTTTAAATTTACTCTAATACAAACTGGTGAATTCTCCCCAATGCAGAATCGCCAATGCCGTCGCCTTACTTGCAAAAAGACAACACGATCAACTTCGCCTCGAAAAGAACAAACCAATTATTTTAACTCCAAGACTCGACCGACAGAAAGGCAGCCTAACTTTCAGAGCCCGTACTCTCTTCACTGTTAAATAAAAACTTCTTCCACGTTCACTGATGCACCAAAAACTATTCTTCAACGATAAACACGAACTGGCCGAGAGACTCCGCTTATCGCGAGTAACCACATCGAAACACGAAATCAGTAGGCGCGTTTTAAACAAGTCTGAACATACCTGAGTATCCGAGATATCTGCGATAACAACTTCGATTTTGTTACCTTCGCTCCAAGCAGGCTTCAACCAGTTAATCAAGGCAAGCTTGTAAGTCGAGTACTCCACGTATGTAAGTTCTCGCACGGTCACTGCACCATACGGCACCATATCTTGAAAAAGGTCATCAATCTCTCGGTCGCCGCAAACTGTCTTGATACACGCTCCTTTGCTTGCACAACGGGTACGACTTCGAAGTCCATTTGCGAGCTCGACATCGAAGATGTGTCAATGTAACGTATCGAGTTTCGTAATCAGTTCACGAGTTTGCGATACAGCTGTAAATTCACAATCAGCGGGGTTGTATTTTCATCGTAATTTTACACATTTCAAACACTATTTTCGCTACGTGGTGGAACCGAATCACGAAAATATTCTTGATTTTGAGTAGCAGGCATTGCGGTAGACACGTAGGTTGATTTTGGAATCGATCCCACCGCTGCTGTCGGAGATTCTGACGGATTTAACTCCGAAACATCGTCGGTGTCCGCCATCATGCACGTGGTTAAAAGAATCAGTGCGCACACCCGGCGCTGTCGAGCTCTGTATGCCAACTGTGTCGTGTCGCTAACACGCTAATGTCACTAAGACAACTGACAGACGTCAAACGTCACATGCGACAATTCATAGACAACCTCGACTCGAACTACTGACTCAGTGAGTAGTGTTTTCCAAACGCTAATAGATGGCGTTACTAGTACGTAAACAGTCCTTTAACTTAATTTCTCCGACACATATATTTCTTGTTATTATTATTTTATTTTGTTTGAGCTGCATGCTTTTTTTACAAAATATTCATACTAATTAGGGCTTCCTAATTAGTATGAATATTTGGAAAAATAAAGCTTGACTAAATAACCGTCGTACTGCCTCTGGTCTAGCATTAAATTAGTCAAACTTATGCTCTTTGTAATCAATCTATACATATCATAAAATCGTAGGAAAGTCAAAACTGTATATTGGGTATTTTTTAAAAACGAGACTTGGGGCGTGATCTACAATTGATATCGAAGCCAAAAATATAGTTTTTAAAATTTTGCATGGATGTTATTAAGAGGTCGGGTCAACATATAGGCTACATATTATCACGCTATCACTTACGGGAGAGGAGCTGCGATAATTTATAAACTTTAATGCGGGTAAAACCGTGGGGCGCAGCTAGTATTTATTAAGGCACATGTAAGAAGGCTAACATAAACAAGCAAATTACGTGCGCAAGGATGACATCCAACACGTGTTGCAATCTTCTACGGAATATATGATGATAATAAATTGGATAAAAACAATAAATTTAATAAGTATTATCTTCACTTTAAGGGCCTATGAAACAACACAAGTGCTGGTGGTCCCGGTTTAAGAATAGTTGCATGTGTTAAAATTATTTCTTAATTCATTTTTGTGACATAAATATATTATCAATAGTATTGTATATCAATATACTATTTATACTTGTTAATGTTACTTTATTAAATTCTGTTGTTCATGTCACATATTATAAAAGCTGTATAATTATTTTTTTTCTAAATAAACCGTATTTTGTATCTCCAAATCTTCAGTTATTTCCAAAAAATAAATTCCAAAAATAAAGTTTAGACTCTTTTTAGATAGCCTCTACTCTAATATACTTTTACCTGAGATTTACGTGAGATTCGATATGTGACAGCAAGCACTATAGATGGATGACCGCTTAATAGGTAAAATTTCTGAACATTTCCATGCTTCGGAAGGTTTGTTAAACTCCATATCAGGCAACAGACGTCAACTCATGTTAAAGTCCTTACACAATTTAGGGAGTAGAGTATCCACTCACCGTACGAGAAAGAATAAAAAAGATGAATGATTTCTACCAGCCCGCTAGATCTTATGACTTGCACTACCGCCGTATCACCGGGTTTATGACTGAGATTAGACAAGTGCCGGCGTTAACCGAATAGTGCCCTTAACTGCACCTTATGAGACGATGGTGATAGTGTGGACAAGGGTTTATATTTATTATACCTACAGATACTTTAATAGCTGTTGTGTATGTATGGCATGTCATAATCCATTCGCACTAGTTTTACTAAAAAAAAATATACAGAGAAAGCTACTTAAAGCTCAAGTGGAGGAAATGTGTACGTTTTGTCATAAGTTGGTTTTAAATAAGCACCCACCACAGAAGAGCCTGAATGTCAAAAGTACCATGTTGTGCAATAGATTTAGATATTGGATATTGTCTATAAGTGCAATGATGATTAGTCCGTTATAAAAAGAAGCTCTGAATAAAACTATCAAACGGAACGAATAATTATCATCATTATTTTATTTGTGGAGAAACAGTAACATATATGACCTCTTAGAATTTGACAGGAACGGTTCCCGACATGATGAAAAATCTACTGCATTTTCGTTTACAAAAAAGTTTCCATATTTTAAGTTTTTGTTTTATGTAAAGGATTACATGGAGAAACATTTGGTTGATGATATACTACACGTAGTCATCTGATCCCAAACTAGACCAACAGTCCAGGGCTGTAATGCAGTATACATGTATTATTCCGTGAAAAATCTAACACAAGAAAGAAGATTTACAGCACACATTATGTAAACGGCACAAGTTGTAGCACAGTTTGCAAAATAAGCGAAAATAACTTGGCCTAACAAATTGCGTCAGCGGATCGGCTTGTTTGTATGGGACACATTATTTTACCCTTATTTATTTACTATGGACTTTACTAGCACAAAAAGCACTCACAATATTCCAAACAAACATAATTTCCTTCCATCCGTTTATAAATATGTATACCACAATATGGATTAGCGTCTAAGAGCGCATTGATATTTGTGAGAACCCTAGGAACTGGTAAATTTACATTAAGAAGTGCTCAATTCTTCTGAAGACAGTGATTTTTGGAGAAATAAAGGGACTTTGTTGAGGTGTGGGAAAGAAAACAGCTTGAATAAGTATTGTCGACGGTCGGGGGACTTCCGTCAGGTACGACATTCCTATTCCAAGCCTTTGTAAAATTGATTTAATGAGACAATACAAAAGCTAATTACAAAAGGCTTTTTGACCTATTAAGGTAGAGCATTGCAGTTACATAAAACATCCCCAAAAATCGGCCACATCAGTCACTGACTTGAGCTGCTGTGTGGCTGACGGAATAGAATATCACCACCATAGATAACAAAGATAATAGAATATCATCTCGCGGGAGGCGAAAAAGTCAACCCGAGGAAATATCTATCATCATATCATAGAAATGATGATGATATATGCAAAGATCGAGACAAATGGAAATCCGTTGTCTCTGCCTACCCCTCTCGGAAACAGGCGTGAGTCTATGTATGTATATCATCGAAAAACGGGCAACAGCGACTCTCTGTGTACTATTAGCACCATACTACGATCGCCAACCCGTCTGCCTAGCGTAGCAATCATAGTATATCCCCATTTTCTTCGGGGAAGCTCTTGTCCAGCAATGGAAGTCATTCGACTGACATGATAAACTGCCCTGAGCTGAGGTTCGATTCGATTCTGTCGCAAGACATATAGGTACATTGTTGTCTGATTCGCTAGAAGATTTAAGCCCTCCCTCGCGGCTATTATCCGCTATCTGTATATTTCATGTTAAAAAGGCCTCAAGTATGGTTTCCAGCTCAGAAAGAATGCGTAGGTGTCGTAAAAGGCAACTAGGGCTATCACGTAGTCCGGGAGCAGCGCTGCCTGTGTAGTGTGTACTACCATCTAACTACAGTCACCAACTCCAATGCCAAAGCGTGGTGACTAAAATTCCAACTTTATAGAAACGTTTGGACGAAGCCTTAGTCCAGCAGCAGACGATATCAGACTAATAATGTTGTCATTGCTTGCTGCGCTAACCTCGATGTTCGGCCTCACACATACATGCTTACTTTACTTTAACGTGTGGGTAGTGGTTACGTCAAAATTATTAAAACCACCCAGAAGGTTTCTGACATGGTTTATCGAACTGTTGTCTAACGACTACAACAGGAACCGACGCCTTAACGTGCCCTCCGAAGCACGAAGACGCTCAGACAATAAACCACTTTGACGGTCACCCATCTATAGACTGCCTAGGTGCTTTAACTCGCCGATGACTGACAGACCGATGAGAACAACTGACTGTGAGAGACACATACGAGACACGTGCTGTAGTTGTTACTTTAAAATTGTATTACGCATTTTTCTCCAAGAAGGACAATATATCAAGCAAATTATATGCGCCCGTATGATACCCAACACGTGTTTCTGTTCTGCACGGATCATTCTCTTATTATATGAGGAAGAGAGAGAATGCAGAAGAAGACGTCGCAAGCAGCGTTCTTTCCTTGGCTCTTAAAACTAAACAAATTGCCAGATCGCGTGGTATGCTTGACTGGTACAATCTGAATCATTTTTCTCGTATTACAGGGATTGGTATGACTTGGAAGCTACTGAGAACGTAATCTTCAAAGTACTTAGGTATACTGTACAAAAATGCTATATCTTAACTTACTACTTACTAAACGTACGGGCAGTGGATTACTCTAGTGTCAGAGTCGTTCAAGCCGCCCAGTAGGCCTCTGACATGGCTTAAATACTGTTACGTAATGACTACAACCGGGACCGACAGCTTAACATGCCCTCTGAAGCGTGATTACGCTCAGAAATTAAACCACTTTGGTGGTCACCCATCTATGGCCTGACCGCGAGTCTAGTTGCTTAACCTCGTCGATCACTTACGGACCGTTGAGAGCATCCAGCTATGACTGTTACTGGGTCAATATCTCCATTGTAACTAAACTCCATAGATATTATCTTGGAACAGAGTTGTGTGGGAGCCAAATACGATTATCGATATATCATAATAAAACTATGAACATCTGAAAGTCATGGTAAGAGTTCACCATAGACCAACAAACAAGAGAAATCATTGCGGTTGTTAGTAAAAGGATTTTTCATAATAGTCACACGAAATGAAAAAGCAAGAAGAATTGACTTCACAAATAACAAACAAACAACTGTCTTAGCCGCTGCACGTGTGGCGCAGCGGCTAAGACAGTCGCCTCGCCGCTTCGTGTCGCGGGTTCGAGTCCCGCACCGGACAACTATTTGTGTGACCCATAAATAGTTGTTCTGAGTCTGGATGTAATTTGTGTCCATCTATTATATGTTTGTAAAGTACCCCGCGACACAGGGATTAGATTGCCTAGTGCAGGCGCTGTCTTTATAAAAAAAATAAATAACAAACTTCCAACTAATATTATAAATGTAAATAACATGCAGACAGTTTGTGAGTGTGTATGTTTGTTACTTGTTCACGCAAATTATAAAGTTTAACGCGGGTAAACGCGGGTAACGCTAGTACATAGTACATAGATATTACAGATAAACTACACCCATACAGAACAAATAATCGTCACGCTTGGCAGACGGGTTGGCGATCGCAGTATGATGGTCATAGTATTTAGTAACACTTTACAGTAATACTTCTTCTGGTAGATATTCCCTCGGATTGTCTTCTACGCCCCCCACGGGATGAGATGGGGTGATGATATTCTGCTGCATATTCGCCGCCGTCATCACACAGCAAGATTTATTTTTTATATCATAGTTCTCCAAAGGAGCAGGCGGGTGATAACCGCCGTCTATGGACATTCGCAATACCATTCACGGGTGCGTTGCCGGCCGTTAAAAAAAGCAGCAAACAAGTGTTGCTGACCCTTCCCCCCACCCCGATGAGTACTAGCGACCTTACTCACACGCAGAAACACAACATTAAAGTTATTAATTTTATTACTAAGAAATGGCTTTTGTAAGGTGGAGCTATTTCCCCAGTCGGGCTGCTCTTTGAGCGAATGAACGCTGTGCCCTACCTTTCTATAAGATCGTCACATTACCGTTATTACAAAGAGATTAAGAGCTGTATTCGCGGTGGCATTGTATCCACTGATGCGGAATTAAGTGCTAAAGCAAACAATCTCAAAAATTTACGAAGTCTATAGACTCATTAGTCTGTGGAGTTCATTCAACTTGTTTGTCTCAACGGTTAGTATTTTGACGGTATCATCAGTTTTATTGTTTTCTCCAACAAATAATAACGAAAGTAGGTTAAATATATACTTATTGAAGTTTATTACACTTTTTTATATTTCATTTAAGAGATTAACTAGACCTTCTTCCACCGCTCGGATATATCGGATTTAAGAGGGACCCGGGAAGACGCACCTAAAATGAGACGCACAAAAATGATAAAATGATGGTTGTAATTGAACGTTTTAAATGAAATTATTCGAGATCATAGAATATGTACGCCTAGGATAAGATTATTATTTGTTTATATGTTTTTTAAACGTTCTCATGTAAGTGAATTACTGTAAATTCTTATGAGAAAATAAAGATATCTCAAACCTCAAAAATATAAATTACACCCATAATCGTGCATCACACAAAAATTTAAGAGGAACCGAACCCACGACCTCTGGCTTAGTGGTCACTAGACCAACAGGCTAGTCAGAGAGACTAAGATTGATTATAATTAAATTATAAATTGTAATTAACTGTCATGTTTCTAATTTATTTCTAGCAAAAGGATTCTTACTCAGTTTCATGAGTGTTTTACAATAGATTGGTAGGTGAATAATAATAATACTGATAAAGGAGCTTTGTGCCCAAGCGGTGTAAGCTGTTCAGTCGGACTACTGTGCTGTGAGGTCGGGATTCCATTCCCAAATCGGCATAAAAAGGTCTGATCGATGATTTCTGCCTCGAAGAACACGTCCTTTTTTCTTTATAGTATGGACACTTTTGACACAATCAGTGTGATCTAGACTTCAGTATAATCCAGCAACAGTTTTTGGGCATGAATCATGGGCCATCAAAAATGATTTCTACAAGAAAAATGTTGTTCTACTAAAACATGCTCACTGACCTGAATTGTGTACACCTGTATGGTTGATTTTTAAGAACTATGTATGTATAGAATAAGATCCTCTTTTTGTACCAAATTTCACACAATAAACATTGATTTGATTTGACCCCAATGACTCACGAATGGAGAGGTTATCTGACGAGTACACAAATCTCTAGAAATACTTCCGAAAGTAAAAGACAAAAAAAAATTGTATGGAATAATATCAAGGAAGTTTTATCTTGTTAGGTAAAGAAAAACGTAGCTCTGCTCGAGATATGAAAAAATTGATAGGCATTGCCAGGACAATACCTGTTTCTTATGATAGAAACATGCGGAGCTGACGGCGTACTCCCAATAATGCAGGGGCATCAAAAGAGATGACCGACAAAAATTTCCCTCGGAAGCTTTGGCAAGCAGCCCGAATCTGAAGGCCTCACGCCCGGAGGGGTAGTTAACTAGTTTTTTACCAATGTTGAAATAATGAAATAATAATGAAATAATGAAATTTATTCAGCACTTGGGTATTTACATACACTTGTACTTGTCAAGCTCACAATGTATTACATAAACACAGTTTAAAAACAGTAATTTAAGTAACAAAATATTTTAAATTAGTCCGTTCGTGCGGTCTGTTTCGTCACATGTATATTTAATATCCTTATATAAATAATAAATAGCAAGTTACTAAGCTAATTTAGCAATAGTATATCAAATTAAAGAATTGAAAACAACGAGCAGTTGGCTAGCGCAAAAGGCTCTCAACCAGTAGCTTAATTTAAACGACTATGCTTGCTGACTCAAATTTGTCAATTTAGTCCTAGTAATCCTATAGAGCCGCGTGGTTTCCGGCCGAGAAAGAATGACAGGACCACCCCATAGTCGGTCACCATAGCCTAGTTGGTAGTGCTCCTGCCTACGAAGCTGGTGGTCCTGGGTTCGAATCCCGGTAAGTGCAAATATTTGTGTGATGAGCACGAATATATGTTTCTGAGTCATGGATGTTTTCTATGTATATATGTATTTATCTATCTATATAAGTATGTATATCGTCGCCTGGTACCCATAGTACAAGCTTTGCTTAGTTTGGGGCTAGGATGATCTGTGTGACATTGTCCCCAGATATTATTATTATTATATTATAGTACCACGTGAGTGTAGTCGGGCAGCAGCACCTCCTGTGTACTATCTATCTACTGCGGTCGCCACCTCCATGCCAAGCGCGGTGACTACACGAAATCGCTCCAAATGGCAACGTTATAGAAACACTTGGTGGAGGCCATAAGCCTCTACCGAAACTTACTATAACGTTAGCGGATGATATCAGGTTGATTAGTTTTTTAAGCGCTACCGGAAGATCAGCGTTACAGTAATAGGTAATTATTATTTACTGTAACATTTGCTGAGGTAGACGCGTTTCCTAGCTAGTACTTAAAATGTTGCATGCTTCATAAGTATTATGTTAACTAAACGTAATTAGTTATATCATCTTAGATGTAAACTAAATTAAGGATTATCTGTGCTTGTTGGGAATAAATCTTTTCTATTTATTTTTTTATTTTTTTTATGATGATGTATCCTTCTATTTGTCCATTTCATCACAGATAAAAAATAAAAATGTATCGTGGTTCTGCCTTTTGTTGGGTCGATGTACTGAAGGTAAAAATAATGTTTGCTTTGCTTTGCTTGCTTCTTTCTGCAATGTTAGCAACCTTTAAGGGAAGTGGAGTATAGTGCTTATTCGCTCTTTGAGCAATTTCACTAGAGAAGAATCTTACAAAATTAAATCAAATCAAATCAATTTATTAATTGCAAACACAGGTACATTATTACATTTTATGGTGTCATACAAATGTGAAGATCACTATGTCTAGCCGGTGAGGGCATGCAATTTTGTAAAGATGTAATGACATAATTAATAGTAAATTAGAAAATAATATATAAAAAAGAAATGTCATTACCATAATAAATACTACAAAATTAATGTCATAATTAAGAAATACATGCTTATCATTATGTCAAAATGTCAGAAATTATAAAAAAAAGACAATGTACTTAAATCAATGTCACCTTAAATAATTTATATATACCTTAAATAACAATTAAATTACGTAATTGACACACAAGTCGGAACATAAAAACATTGGAAATATGAAAAATAAATGTCAACTATGTTTTATCCAATAAGTATTCTGTTATTGTATAGTATGCCTTATGTATTAAAACATTAGACAAATTCTTTTTAAATTTTAGAAGATCAGTTTCGGAAAGAATAGGGGTTGGTAATTTATTATAACTTTAGATTGGGTGATTATTTTAGATATTCCAGAGATTTATTATGATATACTCGTAATAGCCTTGGTTGTGTGTAAGATTGAAAGTGCTTATCAAGGGTACAATGCGTGAGTGATTTGTGTGTTGCAAGTACCACATAGGCGCTCATAGCCAGATGGTTCCACCGATCCGTAGATGTCAGCAAGGTTAAGCAACTAGACTCGCGGTCAGTTCATAGATGACCGCCAAAGAGGTTAATTTCTGAGTATTTTCGAGCATTGGAGGGCTCGTTAAGCTTTTGATCCCGGTTGTAGCCATTAGACAACAGTCGTTAAGCCATGCCAGAGGCCCACTAGGTGGCTTGAACAAAGCTGACAAGGGTAACCACTGCCCATACGATAAGTAAGTACTAAGTAAATAGACGCTATCAGATAAGCGGACTTAATGGTATAAAAACCCTTAATTTTATATTACATTTATCGGTAAGTTAGGTTACGTTTCCTTTAAAACTTATTAAATATGATATCATCATCATCATCATATAATATGCCGAAAGACGTCCACTGCAAAGGCTTCTCCCAAGGATCTTCACAATAGCCGGTCCTGCGCTGCCCGCATCCAGCGGCTTCCCGCGACCCGCACAAGATCGTCGGTCCACCTTGTAGGGGGCCTGCCCACTGCCACTTCAGTTAAATATCATTTATGTGATAATAACTGGTGTATAATGAAGCATATACTAAATTACTTTTAAATCAAAAATTAAGTAACGTACTTGATTAATTAAAATTCTTGTACCTTTTCTCCTCGTACATGAGCATCAACTTTTCAGTCAAAATGTAAATTAAAATGTCACCGGCCAAGCCCTGTTTGTTTACGTCGTGCAACTCGCGTCGATCCAACGAACGATAAATAATTGGAAGCATTCTTGTGCTAAATTAATTCTGCTCCAGTTTAATATGGCTTTTAAACCTCATAACAAGCAATTAGGGGGGAAAATGCAATCGCGTCCGTAAGCTTTACATCTAATAACTTTACGCTCGAACCCTGGTAGCAAGAATTAAGTAAGATGTATTTATCGTTCTAGACGTAGATGAAGCACGAAGTACAGAATACACTCGAATGATTAGGAAAGTCTTGGACGATTCGAACCACGAGATCACCACTTCTAAGGCAACTCAAGACTATTAGAGACTCTCGAGGCTCTGTGGCTCCCGGCCCAGATATAATAATAACTTTATTTCTTAGAAAAGTTGCTGTAGTACAGTACAAATGGCATATTAAGGTAACAAACACATAAAAATACTACACTTAAATGGTTAGGGTACTGTCCTCTTAGATAGGCTACAGGATAGCCTGTAATAAAGAGGAATATATAGATATAATAACAGGCAACGTAAAGGCAACTAAATTATACACCAGGTAGCGGGAACTAGGTAGAATAGCAGGAACCTGTGACTTTTACCACAAGATGTGCTAATATAAAATAATTTTAAAAAAATTGTTTATTTGGCACAAAATAATAAATTACAAAATTCGGTTTGTTCCCAACGAGTAACACCCTCAATGTCACACTGTTACTCAATGGGAATTTCTTCAGAAAAAAATCCCAACAGTCACACTGTTACTCGATGGGAACTCGAATGTTAATAAACGTTTAACGTCCGTAATAAAGTAACTGTATTACAGATATTGTTATTTTGTTGATTTTAATTATAATTTATAATAATATCTGGGGACAATGTCACACAGATCATCCTAGCCCCAAACTAAGCAAAGCTTGTACTATGGGTACCAGGCGACGATATACATACTTTTATAGATAGATAAATAGAGAACATCCATGACTCAGAAACAAATATTCGTGCTCATCACACAAATATTTGCACTTACCGGGATTCGAACCCAGGACCACCAGCTTCGTAGGCAGGATCACTACCAACTAGGCTACGGTGACCGTCAATAACAATATTGGTAAATACTTCTTCTAATCATTAAGTTCTGAAACAGTGTGTTCCCATCGAGTAACAGTGTGACTGGATGGGATTTTTTTCTGAAGAAATTCCCATCGTGTAACAGTGTGACAATTGAGGGTGTTACTCGTTGGGAACAAATCCAAAATTCAGATTCTTTACCATGATACATGCGATTTACAATAGGTACTGGTCCTGGTTCCCAAACTAGGCTGAAGGGTGTATCTTGGGAGACAGTGCTCAGTCAAAGATGTGATACAATAGACAGACGTGATATAAAACACAATTAAAGGTAGATAAATAAACAAACAATTTTTTTTTATTATTAATATATCAAGTATAAGGATGCGACATGTTCCGAACGACGACTTCAATGCCGTCGGCTCTGCTAGCTCAACGAATGGGTTCATGGAAGTGAAGGAGTAGGGTGTGCACCGTAGTTTGCACATATATTTGTACACTGTAAATCGGAAAATCAGCGCTACAGTCATCTGTGGCAGAATGCTGAACTGTGGCCTTTTAGTCAGAAAGATGCTTAGTATCGAATAGGTGGGTTTTAGTCACAAAGGTGCTGAGTATCGAATAGGTGGGTTTTAGTCACAAAGGTGCTTAGTATCGAATAGGCCACATTGAATAGGTGCGTAAAATTATAGATTATAGAAAAATGTGTTATTTATAAGTATCAAAAAAATTTAATGTATTCTTCTGTGTGTTGTACCTACCCCTATTACTTAATTTATACTGATGTACCTTGTGTCTAAGAAATATATTTTCTTTCTTTCTAATCTAATCCCAAAAATGGGAATGGCTCTGTTGATTCCCAATTGATAAAACATTTTAACTTAAAGGTGTCTCAACGCTCAGTACGGCTATATCGATTATTTGATATACCCAAATCCATTTTAAATTCTTCGTATAGCAGTCCCCTTGCGCGTTTTGCAAGGTTATATAATGAAAGATTAACAAATAATACATCTTTAGACATTTTTTCAATGAAATTTTGTATCATACAGACATTTCCTATTGTATTAATAATATGTATCTAAATAAAGCGTGCATAATACTGTTACTTAACTTAATGCATAAACGGAACAAAAGGACTTGAGTGCCACATATGGAGAGGGCGTGTTACCGTTCCCACGGTTTGTCATTGCCTCGTCGGTCTAGCAGTAGCGTCTTCAACTGCGGGTAGTGAGGTCCTGCGTTCAAATCCCGAGTAGGACCAAAAATATAATTTTGAGATTTTTCTCTTAAAAAAATTTCTCATTATCAGCCCGAAGTCTGAGAGTTGGCGGTATCTCACCCCGTGCTTTGGAGTTATAAAATTGTTTTGTGCCTATTCTATATAAAAAAAACTTGAGAGGTGTCAAGGGACACCCGGATGGAACGAAGTTATTTCTTATTATTTAATATGTACAGAAAACCTGTATACACTCAACAAAACTAAGCGTCGCGACACCACGCTTGCTTTTTATAAGAGAGAGAGAGAGAGAGACAGAGAAACATGCGCACGCCGCACAGCTGCAAAAAGTGTCGTGACAACTTTTCGTAAGATTTTTTTCCGTCTAGCCCCCTTTCACAACGCGCGATAAGGAACTTCGTTCCAAAATCTCTATACCTATCATTTTGGAGTCTGAGAGTTGGTATCACACCTCCGTGCCTCGGAGAGTAGATAACGTACGTGAAGCCGTCAGTTCTGTACCTGACCTCTTTCCGGTCGTGAGTCATCCCATCTGATCATGATCATCGCATGAGTGATAGAATATAAAGTGGCCCTGTGATTGCGCACGCACTTGTGCCCGCATGTCCCTCGCAGATGACTAGCTTCCCTTGTGACTGGCCGCCGTGGCCAAATTTCAACCAGGCGGACATTATTATTATTTTGTAACAGTGTAAATGTTTTTACACTGTACAAGAATTTTTAGATTTGAAGGGATTTTGATTGGTTTTTTATTTTTTTATTTGAAAGTATGATAATGAATATAATTTTATTTTATTTGATGTTTGTAAATGTAATTAATGTAATGAATTGTTATTTTATGTTTTAATTAATTTGTATACCAGTCCCTGGTTAAACATGTTGAACATATTTTAATTTTAAGACCTGTAATATCGTGACCATGTTTAATGCAAATTAAATATATTCTATTGTACATACGTCGTATTAAAGGGAATGTTCCCGAAGTTCTTCAAAAGCTCTGTTTTTCCTGTATATTCCTTTGCAAGACAGCACCTGTTAGAGATTGAGTTTTATCGGTTAACATAAACTTATAAGTAGCCGTAACCTCACAAGTCCGTACTTACTTACTTACTTATCGTATGGACAGTGTTTTTTTAGAGTTCCGTACCCAAAGGGTATAACGGGGCCCTATTACTAAGACTTCGCTGTCTGTCTGTATCTCATTAACCGTGATAGTTAGACAGTTGCAAGTTTCACAGATGATGTATTTCTTTATTTATTAAAATATTATTTTATTAAAAAAAAAAACTTGTGTGTACTTATGTACACGCGTTAGAAGTTATACTTCTTAATATACAACTTCAACTATGTAACTTGTAAAAATTCACTCTCATACATTTTCATACCACCTAGAACTTCATGCTGTTAAATTCTTTGGTGTCGGTGTGCGCGCGAATCGTAAAAATTCACTCTCATCATTTTTCTCCATCGCGCCAAAAGAAGTATAACTTCAAAAATAAAATAAATATTTAAGGGAGCTCCCATTCAACAGGCGTGAATTGTTTGCTTGTTTTTATAGATAACGGTACGAACCCTTCGTGCGTGAGTGACGACTCGCACTTGGCCGGTTTTTTAATTCGACGTGTAATATACTCGTAGGTAATCTGGGAATTTAGATAGGTTTTCGGTTTCCATACTTTTTCAATCCACAATCTTCTTCCAAATTCCTTCAGAATTTGACTTTACTTGTGCTCTCTTTTCCAATATTCTTAGCCTTTGCTTTTCATTTATTAATTTTAAGTGTATCATCAGTTCTGTCTATTATTTGTTTTGTTACCGCGTCACTTATTTGTTAACAAAATTCAATAAAAAATCTACTTTTATTTTCTTGCATTATTTTGTGTGTTTTATTTGTATCTATTCTTTCCCCTATCTTTTGTTCCGCGTCATATCTCTATGGGCAGTGGTTACCCTAGTGACAGATTTGTTCAAACCAATAAGGACTCTGACATGGTTCTACGACTCTAATGACTACAACCGGGACCGACAGCTTAACGTGCCCTCCGAAGAACGGAGACGCTCAGAAATTAAACCAAGTTGGCGGTCACCCATCTATAGACTGACCGCATCTAGTAAGCTTTACCTCGCCGATCACTTATGAACCGGTGATAGCACCGGTTATGAACGCCAGACTCTACTTTACTATAAGTGTTTTATATGGGTTCTTTATTGATGTGTTGATTATCACACTAATATTATAAATTAGAAAGTGCTGTGAGTTAGTGAGTGTGTATATTTGTAGTCTTTCACGCAAAAACTACCGAACGGATTTTGATGAAACTTTGTAGTAATATAGCTTATATTATACCCGAATAACTTATAGGCTTTATTTTATAAAGTTTAATGAGGATAAAACCGCGAGGCACCGCTAGTGAGAATATAAATACTATACTATATAGACATGACTGTTCTGCTGTGTTACGTGAACTATCTGTAAATTATTGCTATCATATACTTAATTTAAAATTATTGACTCTGTCTCAAAATGAATAATGTTATTGTTTCGAAGTTTTTCTTTTGTATACCTAAATATAATCTAAAATAATAAGCATTCAGACAACCGATCGAGCATATATTGTATTTACCTACTAAATAATTACTCTAATTGGACCAAATCCCGTGTTCATGCCCGCTTGAGTATGTTTCGCCGGACCGTCTCAACTGGGTCGTGTTGAAACCGGTAGTAGATGAACCCACTGAGTTTGTTTCGCTGGGTCTTCTCAGTTGGGGCGCATTGGATCCGGTGGTAGCATTAAAGCGCGACCGTCGTTATTAACACAAGGTCCGTCATAATAATAATACCTTTAATATAGACAGAACCATTGACAATATGTAGTAAAAATATTAGACTTAAACTAGATAATTAAACATAATCTCTTGACAATAACTTGATACGAGCTAGCTAAATATCATTTCTGTAATAAAATAAATTCTATAAATGTTTTCATACAAGATGTACCTAAATATCTATGTTACTAGAAATAATATCTAATGTATACAACTATATTACTACAAACATGTCCTGACTATTTACAAGCGCTTTTTTAAAGTCTACGTGAATAAAAACCTTTTTTATTTTTATTTATTTTTTTATTTTTTATGAGAATTTTAAAACCACGGATTTTTGTTTAAGTATCCCTTTAAACTGTATATTCCGGATTATTTTTGGGAAGTTTATCCTCATTTCTATTTATTATATTACAAATAACGTTAGATTCGGAGTATAAGATCGAATGAAAAATGAACACGGCGGTTTGATATATGCTTCTGGAATAACGTTAATGGAACCTCATGTCAAAATATTGGAAAAGAAATATCTCCCGTACTTTAAGTGTTAATGCAATCCTGGGTGTGAGGTCATAAGGAAGGGGCAAAAGGGTGGCAACTCATTATCAAAAAGAGGAATCCCTTTCTTACTTTCGCGGTTGATACTAGATTTAATTAATAATAATATCCTGGGACATTATTCACAGACGGCCATCTGATCCCAAACTAAGCAGAGCTTGTACTATGGAAACCAGATAACTGATATACTACATATACTATTTTTCTTTTTGTAAATAGATACTTATATAGATAATTACACCCAGACTCAGGACAAACATACAGTTCATGCACACAAATATCTGTCCCGGGTGGGAATCGAACCCACGACCTGCGGTGTGAAAGGCAGCGTATCTATCAACCATGCCAACTGGACCGTCATGATATGTATAATATGTGTGCATGTGTGGCGCAACGCCTAAGATAGTCGCCTCGCCGCTTCGTGTTGCGGGTTCGAGTCCCGCGCCAGATAACTATTTATGTGACCCATAAATAGTTGATCTGAGTCTGGATGTAATTTGTGTCCGTCTATTATATATTTGTAATGTACCCCGCGACACAGGGATAAGATTCCCTAGTGCGGGCGTTGTTTTTTTTTAATTATTTTATAATAATATTTATGAATATTATTATTGCATTTAAATTTTTTACGAATGCTTTTTAGGCATTGATAGGAGAATGAGCACTGTTGCCTGTTATACAGGCGTCAAGCCTAATTCAGGTACAGATCAAGATTTTGAATATTGTTATAATGTCCTCTCAGCCGAATTTCGGCCATGGCAGCCAGTCTCAATGGAAACCAGCCAGATGGCGGGTCATATTATTGTGCACAAGTGTGTGGGCAAACACAGGCGCACTTCATATTCCACCACTCTCATGATCCGTTGGAACGACTAGCGATACGACTGGAATTCTTCCTTTTTCGTACAGTCCATTCTCCTCTGGAACTCTTTTCCTACGGAAATCGGGATGGCAATGGCATTAGATGAAAAAATACTTATATTTATTTATAAATATATAATAATATCTGGGGACAATGTCACATAGATCATCCTAGCCCCAAACGAAGCAAAGCTTGTACTATGGGTACCAGGCGACGATATACATAGGTACTTATATAGATAGATAAATACTTATATACATAGAAAACATCCATGACTCAGAAACAAATATTCGTGCTCATCACACAAATATTTGCACTTACCGGGATTCTAACCTGTCGAAGTGCTCCTGCCTACGAAGCTGGTGGTCCTGCCACCAGCTTCGTAGGCAGGAGCACTACCAACTTGGCTACGGTGATAGTATTTATATAATAAGTATTTATGTATTCTATGTAAGTACACATCTTGTATATTAGTATAGGATTTTTCACCTTCACACATTACAATGTATAGTGCACCTACCAAGCTTTTCTCTGCATCACCCTAAGGTTGACTGGTAGAGAATGCCTCTGGCATTAAGTCCGCCTTGTATATCGTTGTGCTAAAGTTTTAAATAAATAAATAAAGACGTCAGGTACATGTCCAGCTTTACGTGCTATCCGAGGCACGGGGGTGTGATTCCGCCGTCTCCCAGACTTGGGGCTGATACTGCAAAATTTTCTTAGAAACCAGGCCCTTATTATCTACAATTAAAAATGCTACCACTAGACTAACGATGCAGTCAAAAATGCTTCCGCTAGACTAACGAAGCAGTCAAAAACGCTACCGCTAGACCAACGGAGCAGTCAAAAACGTTCAAAGGCTACGTAAGCCAATGGTGAAAAATTAATTACCAAAATCGGATCAATTATTAATATCGTGACACATCCACAAACGATTGATTTCTTAATGTGTACTTAATTTGAACTTTAGAACTATATAAGATTTAGGTATATTTAAAGAAAATATAATATCACACAAAGTCACGCGAATGTTTTTGAAGTAAAACTTCGTTACGCACTCTTGACTTGGAGAGTAAACTAGTGAATGACTAGAGCGAAAAGTGTGATCGGGTGAGACGATCAGAAGTAGAGTTATATGTTAGTGAAGATAGAAAAAGAGAGAGAGTTACCTTTTCCTATATTACTGTATGGGCAAGAGAGACACCTGCGTGCACACATTTTCTTCCTCTTTTTCTCTCATAGCCAGTTAGTTAGAATAGACGTTACTTCGTTTCGTTACATGCGCTTTTTACGTTCCGTTTGAACATGGCATTTAGGTAAAGGTTTTGTGAACGGAAAGATGAAACTTCCGCAATGTGCCTAAGCACTGTCCAACGTCCCTGAAGTCTTTCAAACTGACATGTACAGACGCCAGTACATCAAGCTACCCCAATTCGTCAAATTTATTTTAAAGATTTTTGACTTTATCACATAAGCATAAGGTTCACTTTCTATTGAGGATATTTGACAGATTGGGGTAGCTTGATGTGCTGGCATCTGTACAAAGAATTTAATTACAAGTCGTATAATTAAATAACGATTCACCTTAACACGTAGCCGCGCTAAATAACAATTAATTTATATCCTCTGTATTCTGCTAGTGAAGGGAAATACTTGGAAACTTTCTTTGTATATAAAGAACGAGTATTTATTATAAGAATATGTATGAAAAATATTCATATTAAAGGATTAAAGTCGTGTTTGAAAAGCTTTCATCTAAAACGGACCAAAATTAGGTACTTGGCTTTGAGGTAAGTTTTTATGGCACGTACTTTAGCGGGTGGATATATTGATGAAATCTAATACAAAACAAAATTTGACAGATTTGGGGTAGCTTGATGTGCTGGCGTTTGTCCCTTCGCCAACAATAATGTCCACTATCCGTGCGTCCTATAACTGTCCCGACGCCCTACATAATATCTAATAACAAAGTAAACACAATCTGTTTGTCCACAGGTGGGCGTGTTGCCGCCACGCCGCACGAGGCCGCCGCGCCTCGCGGATATACCAAGGTATCAACTTGATGGAGTACTAATATATCACACAACATATTTTTATAACCTAATGTGAACATTGATAATTTAAGTATTGATTTGTAGTTCTCCATGATTTACGAACTTTTAAAGCCAAACTAACGTTACCTTTGGGTATCGGATTTTGTTGTATGAAATGGACGAGATAATGATAGATTATGTATGCACCATGATTATGTATGCTAAATGTAACAATAATAGTCTAGTAACTTGCTATTTATTATTTATTTAAGGATATTAAAAATATATGACGGTCACCATAGCCTAGTTGGTAGTGCTCCTGCCAACGAAGCTGGTGGTCCTGGGTTCGAATCCCGGTAAGTACAAATATTTGTGTGATGAGCACGAATATTTGTTTCTGAGTCATGGATGTTTTCTATGTATTTAAGTATTTATTTTCAGTGTCCATTCTCTCTTCGGGTGTTTAGGACGTGCACAGTAATAATTCACATTTAGTTGTTTACTATATAGAAACCGGTTTTACGACGGCGCGCCCGCGCGCTGTCGGGCTTTAGCGCGCCGGGAGTTACTATTCAATATGAGCGTAAATTCAGTGCATGACGTGGAATTAGAGTCAGATAGTATGGATGAAGAGGACCAAACAGGAGGAAGTGTACAACAAGGTTATAATGATGAGAACTTACACAATACAGAAGAACGCGGATTGAGTGAGAATGAAGGCTGGGCATTAGTAAGTAAAGATAAAAGAAGGAAAACAGAAAAGATAGATGTCAGTATAACTAGTATGGAAAAGTTACCAAGACAGTTCACACTTGCCAAATTATTTGATTCCCAAAACATATTAGGAATTAATCGTGTGAAATTCGTAAACGCTTTTAAAGTGATTGTTAGTTTTGATGACGAAACTAAAGCAGACAAATTAATAACATGCCAACACTTTAAAGAAAAAGAGTGGAAAATACAGAAGACGTGGGAAGTTAATTCAACATATGGCATTATTAGGAATATAGATATTGACTTATCCGAAGCGGACCTCTCAGAATGCATTAAAACTTACAACAAACTAAACATTCGGTCTGTGAAAAGATTAAATCGTCGAAATACTGAGTCAGGGTGGGTACAAAGTGAAAGTGTTCGTATATGTTTTGAAGGAGGTTGCCTCCCTCAATATATTAAGATATTTAAAGTAAGTGTTGCCGTGGAACCATATGTTTTTCCGGTAACGCAATGTTCGCGATGTTGGCGCTTCGGTCACGGAATAAAAATATGTCCATCACTTAAAGTTATCTGCCCGAAATGTGGGAAACATCACCCTAATTGCGAGACCACAATATTTAAGTGTGTAAATTGCGGAGGCAATCACATGGCTTTAGCGAAAGCGTGTCCAGCGTATCTAAAAGAAAAGAAGATCAGAGAGCTGATGGCCGATTTTAATTGCACATACCGCCGAGCGTTGACCATGTACGTTCCGCCGTTTTCACCACGACCCGTTGATCAATTCCCTATTACTAAAATCAACACAATCCCTCAAGAATTTGGACAAAATAAATCGTCATACCCCATGACATACGCAGCAGTAGTGACTAATGCGCCTATACAAACGGATCATATTCAAGATCAGTCTGGTGAGCACAAAAATAAAACTTATAAACGTAAGCATCGCAGTTCATCGGGACAATCAACAAATGAAGATGAGTCACTACCGATGGAGGTACATACATTGAACACGGAGAGGCATACGGTCGCCGAGGTGCACACGGCTTCTGACGATCGCAATGAAGTTGGGAGTATAATCAATTGCAACATTAACGATACTCTTATCAACGATAATATATATATAGATGAGCGCGCTAATAATCAACCAAATGCAGAGTCGTGTTCTAGTAGTAAGTCATCTGAATCGTTAATTAATAAAATCAAACTGATTATATTTTCAAAGAGACTAACGATTACCCAAAAACTTAAAAATATTGTTAAAATAACCGTAGAATGCTGTATTTCTGCTATCATAGAATGTATAGAACACTTCACCGACCTGTCCTTATTTAAAAAGATGTTAGATTTAATTTTCAGTTCAAATTATGGCTAATAATAATTCTGGTACTGTGACTGTCATGATCAATGTATTGCAGTGGAATGCGCAAAGCTTGACACCAAAACGTTTATTGTTTGAGCAACTATTAAATCAAAATACAATTCATATAGCAACAGTAAGTGAAACCTGGTTGAGTCCCGAAAACCGTTTTGTAATTAATAATTATAATATATTTAGGAATGACCGAGAGGATAATTATGGTGGAGTATGCATTTTGACACATAAATCGATTAAGGCCCAATCATGTCGTATTGTACACCCTAACGAGAATATACAGTTATTACACGTCAAGGTATTTAATTGCAGTCGTGTTGACAATGTAGTTGTTGTTTACTGTCCCCAATGGGTACACACACATAGAACGGACTGGGACAGCTTATTTTCTAGATTTAATAGAAAAACTTTAATTTTAGGCGATTTCAATGCACATCACCCTACTTGGTCATATAAAACGGACGTTAGGGGCTCTCAAATATACGATTCAATTACGGACAGCAATATTGTTTCCCTTAACGATGGTACGTATACTCGAGTCAAATTAGTAGCGGGTAATGTACAACAAAGCTCGCCCGATATTTCCTTTTCCACTTCCGATATAGCATGTTTTTTCAATTGGCAAGTGACAAACGAGTCTTTGGGAAGTGATCACCTAGTCATTAACGTATCTTTCCGTGTTCCATGTAGCCCTAATTATATTAAGAAACGCAACTTTAAGTACGCCGACTGGAGCGCTTATAAAGCTTGCCTTGAACAATTATTTTTTAACTTTGATGCAACTGGCGACCCGCAACTGAGTTACGATAATTTTGTTAGCCATATCAACGAAGCTGCTGACGCCCACATCCCCTTTATAAAAAATAATCTAAACCCATCTAGCAAATTCGTCCCAAAGCCATATTGGACCCCCAGTCTATCACATTTAGTCGCTAAAAGAAGATTAGCCCTGTCAAACTTCCGAAAAAATCCTTCTCCTTCGAATCTCACAACACTCAAAGTTTGTATTAGTGAATCCCAAAAGCATATTCGCAGGGCATCGACAGATAACTGGCACAAATTTTGTGATTCTTTGGATGAGGTGTCAACTACTAGAGAAATGTGGAAGAAGATGAAATGGTTGAAAGGAAATAAAAATAATAATAATACTTTTCTAGATAAAACTAAATGTGAATCACTTTTGAACAATTTGTGCCCTGCATATGTTAGCCCTTGTAAACCTAACTTCTGTTCCAGCAATATTAAATTAGAATCTCATATAACATTACACGAATTAGAGACGTGTATTAAGTCGAGCGATACTGCACCGGGATGTGATAACATATCATTTTCCATGATAAAACGTTTACCTAAAAATGGAAAAAGTATTTTACTCGAACTATTTAACAACTTTTTAACTACTGGTTTCATCCCTAGTCAATGGCGAGATATTTGTGTAGTGCCAATCCCTAAACCTGGCCGTGACCCGTTTCTAGCGTCATCTCTGCGTCCTATTAGCCTAATGTCCTGCGTATGTAAAATATTTCATTCAATTATTAATAGAAGGCTGGAGTGGTATTTTGAGAGTAATAGATTTTTCTCACCCGACATGGTAGGCTTTAGAAAATATAAATCTTGTTTAGACAGTTTAGTTAGATTGGTAACCAGGATCCAATCAGGTTTCTCTAAAGACTTGATTACTTTGGCGTGCTTCCTAGATATCGATAATGCGTACAACAATATCAATATATGCTCTTTACTTGATATTTTGGATAAGGCTGGCGTTGGTATTAAAATATGCAATTACTTATGGAATTTTCTAACTTTAAGGAATTTAAAAATAAGACAAGAGGATAGTTTTTTAAACCGACATACTGGACAAGGTCTAGCACAAGGGGACCCACTGTCACCGTTATTATTTAATGTCGCGACCCATAATATTTGTAAAGTCATGCTAAATGTATTTGTTTCCCAATATGCTGATGATTTTGTCCTGTATGTTTCGGATAAAAATCTTGATATTGCCCGTAGCTCCCTCCAAGGTTCATTAGATATTGTAGTAAGGATATTAGAAGATTTAGGTTTAAGTGTGTCTCCAACAAAAAGTAAAATATGTTTATTTAAAAAGGGCACTAACAGAAATAATATTTGCATTTCTATAAATAATGCGCCATTACAAGAAGTAGCAAATGTGAAGTATTTAGGTATGTGGTTCGATCGTTCGTTGAGATGGAATAAACATGTTAATGAGTTGAAAGAAAAAATACAGAAATTCTTAAATGTTTTTAAAGTGTTGGCGGGACCTGGCTGGGGTGTACACCCCAAACATTTGAGGAAACTATATATATCAATTATCAGAAGTCGATTAGATTTTGGTAGTTTTCTGTATGGTAATAGCTCTCAATCAAACTTATATAAATTAGATAAACTGCAGAACCAAGCTATGCGCATTATAGGTGGTTTTGTTAAAAGTACTCCCATTCACACGATGGAAAGTGAACTTTGTTTACAACCTCTACGTATTCGTCGAATATTTCTTGCCGGAAAATTTTGGTTTAGATCAGTATCAACAACTAACAACAGTACAGTAAAAATTATTAAAGAATTAAATTCGCTTTCTACTCGTAGGTACTGGCGACGGAAACAAATACCGCTGATAATTCAAATCTATTCAAAATTTAAAGATATTGACGTTTGCTCCTCGGAACAGCTGGATTTGTACACTTTAGAGTTTTGGCTGAATCGGTATGACTTGACGAACATAATTAATTATCAAATTGAAGGCATAAATCGGGCTAAACGAGAATATGATATTACGAATCTTAGAAACATATGTTCCTCATATTTAGAACAATATTCAGCATATTATAAAATATATACCGACGGGTCTAAGGATACAATAAGTAATATACGTCATAGGTCTATGGGAGCTGCATTTTATGATCCACAAATAGATACATTTTTAAAGTTCAAAATTTCCACTAATGTGGCCATCATGTTTTTAGAATTGATCGCTATATCTGAAGCTCTTTCCTATATAAAATCAATCGATTTTAATAAATTTGTTATTTTTACCGACTCGAAAAGTTCCCTGCAACACGTGGCTCGGTGTACCTCTTGCTTAAGAGCAACTCCGATCGCTTACTTACAGCATTATCAAGGCAATATTTGAACTGAGGGCAGATTCAAAAGAAGTTATCCTCCAATGGATTCCTTCACATATTGGTTTGGCGGGGAATGAGAGAGTAGATCAACTTGCGAAAGAAGCTTCTTGTGATGGCGTATACATTAATGTGTCCCCCTACTTTACAGACTGTATTTCGTTAGTTAAAGAATTTTGTTATGATCTGTGGAAAGTGCATTTCGATGAGAGATCGGTGATGAAAGGAATTTGGTACAGGACATTACAAAATGAACCTTGGAAGTCTCCGTGGTTTGGGATTTTCGCAGCAAATAGAAATATGTTGATAACAGCCTTTAGACTGCGATCTGGTCACATTCCGCTTAATAAATTTGCTTTTTTAATGAAAAAGGTTCCATCACCACTTTGCTCGGAATGTGGAATAGTAGAGGATGTCTTGCATATTATGATGGAATGTGACCGGAATGCGGATGTTAGATACGAACTATTATTAAAAGGATTAGTGTTAAAAGATGTTGGTTGTTGTAATAGTGTACTGGCATACCCTCTATCTGTAAAAGCAAAGTCACTATATAAAATTGTTGAAGTTGGGTTGCGACGACGTTCACAGTGATTGGAAGAAGAATAATACGAAGTGCATTGTATACTTGTCTATTATAATTGTTGTGTGATATGTTGATTTATGGCCCAATAGAGCGGCATAGTCATGTTTGACAAAGCTCTTTAAATAAAGATTAAAAAAAAAAAAAAAAAAAAAAAAAGTATTTATTTATCTTTATAAGTATGTATATCGTCGCCTGGTACCCATAGTACAAGCTTTGCTTAGTTTGGGGCTAGGATGATCTGTGTGACATTGTCCCCAGATATTATTATTATTAAATATGTGACGAAACAGATCGCACGGACGGACTAATTCAAAATATTTGTTGTTTTAATTACTGTTTTTAAACTGAGTTTATGTAATACATTGTGAGCTTGACAAGTACAAGTGTATGTAAATACCCAAATGCTGAATAAATTTCATTCTTTTATTTCACACCGCTAGAACTGACCATATGGATAAAGTGTATTTGTATTAATTATTATTATTCTACTTATTAAATATTTAAGTGTCAATTTGTTTAAAATTGAAATAAAAATATATAATTATAATACAAATGATTTTTAACTGATAAATTGTTTTGATTCTATGACCAAATCGTAGTCGTTCTCAAGAAAGGCCTGGGCCTCTAGCGGCTTAGTCGACGAACATCGTTTTCGTGAATGGCGTTCAAATAAATAAAGGTTAAAAATGAATTAATCAATCGTTAAATCGGCTTTAACGTTGACAATCGATTCTGGACCATCACATGTGGTCATGGAAGCCGATTTAACGATTGATTAAGTCATTTTTAACCTTTATTTATTTGAACGCCATTCACGAAAACGATGTTCGGCGACTTAGCCGGTAGAGCCCCTGGTCAGAAGATACATAGACTTACGCCTGTTTCCGAGATGGGTAGACAACCGATTTCCATTTGTCATGATCTTTGCACATCTCTTTTACGACGTTTACTGTCATTATATTCTCCATACATGCTCGCCAGGTTCGGGTACTTCTGACCTGTCCACCAAGTCAGATGTACCCCAAACTGGTTTGGTCAGAGAATGTTCGACGAGGTCTTCCCCTTTCGGTTGTCCCATTCACACAGGCCCGGTATACTTCTTTTGTCAATCTTTTTTATATTTTGATTATGTAACCATCCCGTTCCATAACTCATCGCTAAATGCTAGTTCGCTAGTGATCAGCGAGGTTAAGCAACTAGGTTCGTGGTCAGTCCATACATGGGTGACCAACAAAGTAGTTTAATTTCTGAGCATGTCCGTGCTTCAGCTGTCGGTAGTATATGTTAGCTTACTAAAAAATCATAGTATAATTTCAGTTAAATATTGCACATTTTCGATTTGGCTCAGTGATTTAAATAAGTTGCGGATTTGACTAACACGTGTTAATTATTACGGAAGTTTGTATAAAATAAAATATTAATTATCTTTCAATATACCTACCATAAAACATGTTGATTTTGACTTGTCATTTTAGAGTATGTTTATATTTTTATATTTATTAAAATTCTTAGTAGCTCTATTTTGACTTCCGACAGTTGTAGCAAATACAATTTAGTTCGTCGTTGATTTGACTACTTGTTTTTAGATAGTATCAGAGAACAGTCGATAAGCCACAATCAACTCTCACTCTGATACACTAGGGAAACCACTACTCTTACGATGAATAAGTATTCCAGAACTACACGTGAAATGGCGTCAAAAACAAAAGCTAGTTCTAAAAAGGTTTACAGAGTTTTCATCACTTTTTCTTAGTTAGTAAAATATTCGTGTGAAATTCAGGCAAGCACTGTTGGCGCCGCGCACTACATCATAATAAAACCGGATTCTTAGGAATGAGAGCACCAGCTCTTGAATATTTAAGGAGCCCTGAATTGCTCTGAATAGAGGTAGTGCTACGTGGTTTTGGCTGATTGTTTGGAATATAAAGTGGCTTGTATATACTTGGCTTTTTCTAACATGTGCCCTAAATTTAGACATAGATCATTTTATTGCCAGAAACTGTGTACAGAATAAAGATGTTATAACAATTTGATTGATCAACAGTTACCCATATCGGGCATGCAATATATTTTCTACCTATCTTAATATTAAATAAATTTATTTTTATAAACTCGACAACAGACAACAAAACGTCATGATAAATTCAATAAATCAGTTGCTTCGATAGTTTGTCCTTAATTGTTCTTAAACATTTTAATTAATGTTTAAATTTCAAATCCTCATTATATAACTAAACATGGTTAATAATGATGTATTAGTATGTTAAGTACCAGATTTACTTAGAATGTGCAGACTAAGGAAAGTAATTGTAACACAATGTAAATGTTGCATCACCCCAGGCAGCGGCCGCCGTGGAAATGCTGACAAGGACTCAACGTGACCCGCGCGGCGCCTCGGGCAGCGGCATCGTTTTCCAGTTATAGCTCACTTTTGTTTCTATCATCGAACGATTGTCACTAATTTAGAATTAATGAAACTTTGTAATTTTTTAATATTAAAACCTGTTGCAGTAATATCGTTTTTTTTTGCAACCCGTCTGCCGGACTGACGTAATTAGTAGTACAATCGAACGTAGCCGAAACTTTGGCAAAAATGCAAGCCACAAGTACCTTTACTTAATTTACTGAAACTTTTGGGACATATTCAGCCTTCTTTCTCATTTAAATGTTCTGTCTAGCCGACTCATCAGTAAAGTGCTTATGCTAAGGCTATCTCGCTCTCCACCCATACGAGTGAAAGATACAATACAATAATCGACAAAATCAAGGTTTCGAATTGTCCTATTTCCTTCTCCAAAACATAACATCATGGCGGCCAGTCTCAATGGAGACTTACGATCTGCGTATTGTACATATTAACAAATACAGTTGCATTTTCTATTCCATCACGATTAGCGATGTATCAGATGGGACGACTAGCGACACGACCGTAAAGATGTCACAGCAATGACAGCTTCACATGCTCTCATGGACGCGGTGTGATACCGCCAATTTTGGGCTTCTGAGAATTTTTTTAACAGAAAATTCCCAAATCACTTTTGTCTCGACCCGGGAATTGAGCCCAGGACCTCAATATCTACGATTGATCACTCTATCGCTAGACCAACAAGGCCTACTTATCCTATCAATTTTGATCGAGTACATATTTAATAAGGGCTTAACATCAATCCCGCTTTATAGAATCGGCCTAAGTGGTAATATATACACCTGTATAACGGCTTATAATAACATTTACCCAAATGGACCCTAAGATCAATCAATTAAGAATTCATGGCATAATGGTTTGGTTAATCTATTCATGTAGACCCTAGGGTTATAACCCCGAATGCGATATGCGACTGCGACCGGCTACTCAAATATTCTGCACCTTAAAAGATATCTAACTAATTCTCCATCCAAGAAGCATTTCTGATGCTGCGTAGATTAGCCAACTACGCAGCACTAATATTATAGCGCAATAGCCTATGGGCTTACCCAAGTGAAGTGTACACTCACTATTCGGCTGCTATTCATGATAACCTGGGAGTGGCCAGGTACAGTAGCGAGGCACTGGCTTACGGGTAGTGGGAGTTTTTATAGCCAATCCAAAAAAACTGGGCACACTAATTAATAACTATTTACGTAATCATGATTTACACATTTACCTTTTTTTTATTACGCAGGGGAAATGACTTGCACTGACTAAACTTACCTGCTGTGGACTTCCTTGGGCGCCTGATTGGGGAGCCCCGGGAACGTGGGTATGCTGTTCCCGTGCCCCCCTCTTACGCCATATCCCAGATGGTTAGGGCACGTACCCTGGGAAGACTCCTCTGGATTGCCCCCCCCCCCCCCCCCCCCCCACTACTGCCGACACCTGCCAGTCCGGCACAGCGACTGCGCCACAAACAGATCACTGTCATCCCGGAGGTGCTTTCACATGGCGGCAATAGAGGACACTTCTCATACTGCCACCGCAGCCCCGAGGGGCGTTGGGTTACCGGCTACCGCCACCGCCCCGACGCCTCCTCCGTCTGCGAGTGGGATCGGCTCGTTCCCAATCCCTCTCGGCGACCTCCTACTGGAGCATGACTGCCTCACTGAAGGAGACCACGGCGTCCCATTTCATGGAGTCGCCTGCCAGCATCGCATGCATGACTGCTGGTGGCGAAAGATCCCGTCCGATCTCAGCGACCAGGACTCGCCCCTCGATCTCCTAGGCCGAGCACTCCTTAAGCGTGTGCTGGGCAGACCCTAAAGCTAAAGTCTAGTTCCCGATATGCGACTGCGATTGGCTACTCAAATATTCTGCGCCCTATAAGATATCTAACAAATTCTTCAAGGACGAAGCGTTTCTAATGCTACAAATACTAGCCAACTACGCAGGACTAATATTGTAGTCCAAGAGGGTGTGCGCAACCCGACTGCCATTCATGACGACTTGCCAGGTCATTAGCGTTACCTGCCCTCCGGGCTCCGAAGCACTCCCGTACGGGCAGTGGGTGTTTGCTAGTCAATCCCAGTAACACCAGTTTTTTATTGGCCTGTTGGCGTGGTTGGTAAATACGCTGCCTTTCACGCCGCAGGTCATGGGTACGATTCCCACCCGGGACAAATATTTGTGTGCATGAACATGTCTGTTTGTCCCGAGTCTAGGTGTAAATAATCTATATAAGTATGTATTTACAAAAGAAAAATAGTATATGTAGTATATCAGTTATCTGGTTTCCATAGTAAAAGCTCTGCTTAGTTTGGGATCAGATGGCCGTGTGTGAATAATGTCCCAGGATATTATTATTTGGCCCAAGACCTGAATACGCTACCTGTATACCAACGACGCAGTCTTTTTAATCAAGAATACTTATATTACGTTTATGTAAAACTGATAATTTTCATTTTTGATTTTTCATTCATATGGGCGGCTAGATCAAGTCTAGATCTAGATCAAGTCTGTCATTATGATAAAGAAAGTCCATACGATATATGTGTATTTATAATTTTGATAAACTAAGTTAAGTGATATCACGTAGCTAATGAAAATTATAAAAAAATAATCCTGATCTCTCGCCGGCCATGTCAAATAGCTGTCCTATCAAATTATAAGTTTGAGACTAAGAGCAGCACTAAAGTAATAACTGCTGTGCTGCCATAGTCCAGTGACTATGGCAGCACATCACTCAAATAAGGCCCACTTCTGATGTCAGTACATCAGAAGTGGGCCTTATTTGAGCTCACATTACATGACCCTGTAGTCAAATGTCACCCAAATTAGTCGATAACTGATTCTATGGAACCCTGTTTACGGTCCACTGAGCGTCTAAATGAAATTGCTTTACTTGGATATCGTTTGTAACTTACATTTACATTTTGCGTATGAAAGGATTATTCAGTAAATATGATAACATTTTGACTTACATATTACTAAATTTATTCATTTTATGAAAACTTACAGGTAATTCAAGAAAGTATACCTATAAAAGATGGCTAATTATAAGTTTTCGTAAGACTGGACAAAGGTCTCCCTAAAAGCTTTCCATTTCCATTCCATATTGTCCTTCTTGCATGTGCATATTTTTTGCGACCGGAAGGTTGTTGCATCTGTGCTGATTAAGAGGCCTATTACAAAATTACCAGACAATTAACGGAGGTAACACTACATATTTAACTTTGTTTTTATATTATTATCTAAAATTATATAAAACCTACCCTGGCCACTTAGACTCAAAGAAGATGTTACACAAAGGCATTTTCAAATTTGAGGCACTTGTGTGAAATATATCGATGTCGTCTCTCTGGCATTCAGTGTTGGATAAACGACTTGCAATTATTAAGAAAGCTTTATGTCTCTGGTTAAAGGAGTAGGGGTGGCCAAGTCAGGAGATGGGAAGATGACTTGAAACAGACAGTGGGACCATTCTGGATGAGAGTAGCAAGGGACCCATTGGAAGGAATTGGAGGCTTATGCCAAAAGCCACACTGAACTTAGGGACTTCTTGTAACCCTACGCTTAGGAATATAAGACTATTATTATTATGTGTACTGGTTGCTTTGATTAGAAGGGAGATGCAATATATTACGCCGTCTTGGGAAAGCTGCTCAGTGACATCCGTCGAATAATTAATAATTTTAATAAAGGGATATCAGCTATTTTCCTGCCCTCTTGTGGAGAAAACATGTAGAACTTACTGCAACGACTTATGTAGTTAGGTAAGTACCTTTTTAGTTACTAAGGAGTTGGTAAATCAAATGAACTAATGAATAATGACGGTCACCGTAGCCTAGTTGGTAGTGCTCCTGCCAACGAAGCTTTTTGAGTCATGGATGTTTTCTATGTATATAAGTATTTATCTATCTATATAAGTATGTATATCGTCGCCTGGTACCCATAGTACAAGCTTTGCTTAGTTTGGGGCTAGGATGATCTGTGTGACATTGTCCCCAGATATTATATATATTATATAATATCTTGGGGTACACTGCCATCTGATCCTAAACTAGGCAGAGCCTTGGGTAATCAGACAACTGATAAACATACTTATATATTTCCAAATATATACACCCAGACACAGAAAAAATAATTGTGTTTATCACACAAAGATTAATGCTGGATGGGGATCGAACCCACGATCTCTGCCTTAGTAGCCAAGGTCACGAACCACTAGACCCTTATTTGCGAAAAGAATCACCGCCTAGACTCGTATCTTTATCTCTACTCATGGTGCCTAAAGCTTTTAAAAGTGAAATTTAGTGTAACTACGCTCTTAAAAGGTCAAGAGTCGAGAGCTCAAGTTTATAAGTGCAAAATTCGTTTTTTTGTTCAAAACTAAGTTCGGTCGTGTGAGTGCTGAGTTTGAATGCAGGCACACGGAGCACTCTATAAAGGATCTCATGTTCTAGTGAATACTTTTAAGTTATGAGCCTTAACGTAATGGCACAAGAAACAAATTACTATGCTGACGGGTGGGATATGCAATATTACATCTCGACTGCGGGAAATTCAAGATGTAAGAACAAAGATTGCGCTTCTGCCAATGTAGGAGCCCCATTTTAAACTTGAAATGAAATAAACACCTTTCCTCTCGGTTGCTGGATATTTTTCTGGGAGTGATTTTGGAAAAGGGACGGAAATGTGTTACAGGAAACCGAGAAACCGCGCCCGCGCGCGGTTTTTGATTTGACCAATGAGCGCACGCGGTAGCGGTGAGATGGCCGTGGTGGTGACACATGTCAGATGGTGCCAACCCGTAATTAATTTTATGTTGAATTTGGCCAACCATTTCAACTTCTTCTGGAATATACGAGAGGTAGGGCATAGCGTTCATTTGCTCAAAGAGCAGCCCGACTGGGGAAGTACCTCCACCTTACAGAAGACATTCCTTAATAATAACATTAATAATTTTAATGTTGTGTTTCCGAGTGTGAGTAAGGTCGCCAGAACTCATTGGGGTGGGGGGCAGCGTCAGCAACACTTGTTTGCTGACTTTTGAAGGCCGGCAACGCACTCGTGACTTCTTGGTGTTGCGAGTGTCCATGGGCGGCGGTGATCACTTACCATCAGGTGACCCACTTGCTCGTTACACATGCTCGTCGCACTCAGATATAAAAAAAAATCATCTTCAGGGCGAATGCAACCCGCACGACCTCGCGTCCCGTCACGTACTGCGTGCGTTGGCGCGCGCGGCTCGGTGCGACTGGGCGGGTGGGTGCGTTCAGGTGAAAATTTCTATGTGTTTCTGCGTATCATCGTTGTCAGCGTCTTCTAGTTGAGGAACAAGCAGAGCTGTGTGGTATGAGCTGATGATGTCGGTATTTAGGGTGAGACTGTCTTTTAATTGGCGGTCACCGTAGCCTAGTTGTTAGTGCTCCTGCCTATGAAGCTCGTGGTCCTGGGTTCGAATCCCGGTAAGTACAAATATATGTGTGATGAGCACGAATATTTGTTTCTAAGTCATGGATGTTTTCTATGTATATAAGTATTTATCTATCTATATAAGTATGTATATCGTCGCCTGGTACCCATAGTACAAGCTTTGCTTAGTTTGGGGCTAGGTTGATCTGTCTGAAATTGTCCCTAGATATTATTATAATTAGTTTAAAAAGTGTTATTTGAACTTGAATCTATATACAATTCGTTTTATTTATTAAATTACGTCTGGGTTTAAGTTAAGTACTTGATGTGTGACTGACGCTGCTGTATATCTAACGGCAAAGAATCTCAGTGCCCCATCTCATCCAGTGAGGGGGCGTAGAAGTCGTTCCGAGGGAATATCTCTCAGAGAACGGGCAGCAATGTCTCTCTGTGTACTACATACATACATAGACTCATGCCCGTCTCCCAGAGGGATAGGCAGAGACAACGGACTTCCATTTGTCACGATCCTTGCACACCTCTTTCGCTTCGTTTACTGACATTATATTCTTCATACATGCTCGCCGGTTTAGGGTACTTCTGACCTGACCTTTCCTGAGTACGCCTCCGATTTGATCAGAGAATGTTCTACGAGGTCTTCCCCTTCCAGTTGTACCATTCACACAGGCCAGGTATACTTCTTATGTCAATCTTCTTTCATTCATCCTTTCTAAATGGCCAAACCATCTCAGCATACCTTTTTCAATCTGTGTACAATGACCATAAAACTGTGATCGCTAACCCGTCTACCAAGCGTGGCAATTATGGCACATTCCTACAAATTATGGACATAACTCCATTGTCGAAATCTATTAAGGAGGGCTTTGTCCAGCTGTGGACGTCATTGGGCAGACATGATGATGATAACAGAGATTGTAAGCTAAAAAACTAATCATTCCTTAAATACTAAAAACAATGCGCCATTTATATGACAACTTAGAGAACGTTGTCTAAAATTAACCTTTCGAAAACAAAGGGCTATTATTTCTAATTCAACCCATCTGTCACTAAATATAGATTGTCGCTACGAATTTTGAATATAAACTTAACTTTCCGAACCATTGAATATACAGGTGACATTGTTACGAGCTGAATATTTCACGTGGATTTTAAACTACGTTATATTCAAATGTGCATGTTTAATATTGGTCTATTGGTTAATGACCCTGACTGTTAAGTTTAAGGTCGTGGTTTTCATCCCCAACCGGGACAAGTGGCTGTGTAATGAGTAGGGTTATTTTTCTGTGCCTGGGCGTAATTAATCTATGATATTATTTTGTGAGGGTCGCTGCAAGTGGTTGGATGCAGATAGCAGAAGCGCGGCAACTGTGAAGATATTTGGGGGAGGCCTTTGTCCAGCTGTTGGCGTCTTTCGGCTGACATTATGTATTTAGAAATATATAAGTATGTTTATCAGTTGAAGTAAAAAAAAAAATCATCGTTGTCCACTTTGTGTGTTTCGGGTTCGTCCCCTTACAGAAGTTGGTTGACAGGCATGTGGTTTAAAAATTGGGAATCATAAATTTAAGCGTTCGGCGGGTTTAGAACCATCACCCTTTACCTATCCTGGGTAGGCGCTCTAGGCCATAGAACACCTCTGCCTAGTTTGGGATTAGATGGCAGTGTGTTGGACACTCTAAAATATGAAACCACTTTGACGGTCACCCATCGCGGATCACTTACGCACCAGTGACTATGACCATATATTTTATTAATGTTGTAACATACATACAGTTATGTAGCCGATCAAAATGAGTCCCATGTACGTCGACATATTCGTTAAATTCGAGCGTAATGATTACATTACGGTCCCATGGGCTTAAAGCAATATATTAAATCGAAGGCCCTTAATTTTGACCTAAATTTTCCCTAGTCTTATGGGAATACTGAATAGTACATTAAAATATTATGAATAATAATAATAATATCAATTATAGCATGAAATACGGTAGGCATAAGGTGTTATACAGTAGTAAGCACATGACATATGTACATATTTCACCCTCAATGAGGGTATGCAAAGATTAAGTTTAAAGCATTGAATTACAGTGATGTTCACTATGATGCATTACAAATACAAACCTATTATGATATCTGTATTTTTAATAGGTCTTTACCTATGAAATTGCCGTTTTGTATGAACAAATTTAAACGAATTTTTTTCATGAATTTTTTTATTTGTATTAATCGAAGTAATCACCCATGCAATCAATGCATCTTTGCCATCGCAGTGGCAGTTTATTGATGCCCTTCTTAAAGAAATCAGCTGGACGGGAGGCAACAAATTCTTCAAAGGCATTTTGTACTGCCTCTCGGGTATTGAATTTTTTTCCCGCCAAGAAGTTATCCAAATTCTGGAAAAAGTAGTAGTCTGTAGGCGCAAGGTCTGGTGAGTAGGGCGGATGACGGAGAGCTTCCAACCCCAGTTCTTGCAACTTGGAGACCGTCTGCTGTGCAGTATGAGGTCGCGCGTTGTCGTGCAGGAGCAGCGGAGACGAGCGATTGACCAATGCTGGTTGGAGATGCGCCAGCTTCTCCATCATTGTGCTCAGTTCTTCACAGTACACATCTGCAGTAATGCTCACCCCGTTTGGTAAGAAGCTGTGATGAATCACACCGGCGCTAGACCACCAAACAGTGACCATCACTTTTCTAGGGGTAAGTTTTCGTTTAGGGCATTGTTTAGGTGCTGAACCAGGATCCAACCAACTTGCTGAGCGCTTGCGGTTATCAAACAGAATCCATTTTTCATCGCAGGTAACAATGCGGTTCAAAATTCCTTCATTTGTGTGTCTGTTGAGCAGTGCAAGGCACGTCTCGACGCGTACTTCGCGCTGGCGATCATTGAGTTCGTGGGGCACCCATTTGTCAAGCTTTTTTACCTTGCCAATTTGACGCAAATGGACCAATATTGTTTTGACGCTAACGTCGAAAGCTGCTGCTAATTCAGCCGTAGATTGTGTATCATCAGCTTCCACAACCGCCTTTAATTCGTCATTGTCGACCAAAGTCTTCGGACGACCGCGAGGTTCATTTTTTAGGTCGAAATTTCCAGAACGGAAGCGAGCAAACCAATAACAGGTGGTGCGTTGGTTTGTAGTGTTAGCTCCGTAAACGTCGTTGATGTTGCGTGCCGCTTGTGCCGCGTTGCTGCCACGACGGTACTCATATTCCATAATTACTCGAATTTTTAACGTATCCATGATGACGAAAAAGATTGAAATGCGATGAAAATGTAACACTAATCAATAAAGAAATGACTACTTTTGGAAAAAAGAATCCATGTTTTTAAAATAAAATTAATTTGAAATTAGAATTCTTAGCCAAACAAAAATTATTTTGATTTGAAATGGCCAGTACTGCAGAACGGCAATTTCATAGGTAAAGACCTAATATTTCTTTTTATGACACCATAGTCCATATCATGTACTAGACAGGCTTAAAATAAAGCCAGGCCAAAAAGTGCTACAAGTAGTAAAATTTTTCAGGCCGGAAAGTAGGTAGTACCCATTGGATTGTGAGGATGAGGGTGTAGACAGCGCATTTGCGCTTGCGCCTACACCACTTAACGATAACATGTTCTACGCAGCTGGCTATTTTCCGTTGAGATTTGCTAATTTCACCGGAAGCCGTAGCCGATATTCAGCTGCAGCACTATTACGGCCCGCCGTGTCGCCGTGGCTGGTATGCTGTTCCACTTCGCAGATTGTGGGTTCGATATCCACCCAGGGCAGGTATTTGTGTGCATGAACATGTCTGTTTGAGTCTGGGTGTAATGATCTAAATAAGTATGTATTTACAAAAATAAAAAGTAGTTTACGTAGTATATTAGACATCTGGTTTCCATAGTACAAGCTCTGCTGGAGTGTGTTAGCTGTCCTAAGATATGAAAAAAGTTAATGTATTGGCATTGTTCAATAGCATTCAATAGCAATACCTATTTAAATCTTGTAACGCTTTCTCTTTTATGATCCACGTGAAGATACTTTCTTTGTCAGCATCGGTATTTACTCGAAGGAAATGTACTGCGGAAATTACTAGGAAGCGCTCGAATATATTTTCTCTATGGAATTTGTCGAAGACTAAATACACTTATAGAAAGTCTATATAAAGTTGAGTACAAAACTATTTAATAACCGACTTTAATAAAATGTGTAGTTTATCAATATTATTGTATATTTTTTTTGTGTATGTGTTACGTAATTTGTGCATTTATAATAATAATATCCTGGGTCATTATTTACGCACGGCCATCTGATCCCAAACTAAGTAGAGCTTGTACTATGGAAGCCAGGTAAGTGATATATACTACATATACTACTTTTCTTTTGTAAATACATACTTATACAGATAACTAGCTGTGCCCCGCGGTTTTACCCGCGTTAAACTTTATAAATTATAACTTATGTGTTAATCCAGGGTGTCAGCTAACGCCGTACCAAATTTTATTAAGATCGCTCTCGCAGCCGTTTAGACGTGAAGAAGTAACAAACATACACACTCACACAGTCACAATCTTTCGCATTTATAATGTTAGTGTGATTACACCCAGACTCAGGACAGACAGACATGTTCATGCACACAAATATCTTTGCTGGGTGAGAATCGAACCCCCGACCTCCGGTGTGAACTGCAAGCATTTGCCAACCACGCCGTCGAATATATAGCTCAAATAATGAAAAATATATAGCACTTGTAAAGCTCATAACACAGTACATAAATATAGTCAAATAGAATATTAAAATAACTAGGTTTTGAACTAGTCCGTCCATGCGGTCGGTTTTATCATATATAGCATACATAAATCTTTTAATAAATAACAAGCTTCATTTTTTCCAAATTTTAATTTTAGTAGTTACTATTATATGAAGAAACTGGGAATAAATATAATATATTCTGTTTCGCTAGTTTTTAATAGAACTTGTACCTAGTATTCCGGACAAACCTTAGTGGTTTTTGATCTACTTTTGCATTGTTTTATGTGTCTTTATACCTTCAATAAAAATAAATCGGTTATACAAATCTAGCAACTTGAAACATAAAGACTAAAGCAGTCGTTTCAGTTTAGTATAAGGATATAGAAGAGTACGAAACCCTGATATGCACAAACATTTAATTATCTAGTTTAAGTCTAATATTTTTATGTAGTAAAAATATTAGACTTAAACTAGATAATTAAACATAATCTCTTGACAATAACTTGATACGAGCTAGCTAAATATCATTGCTATAATAAAATAATAATAATAATTTTATAAATGTTTTATTACAATCAATAGGTACAATGTGTACCTAAATATCTATGTTACTAGAAATAATAATTGTATACATCTTTATACAAATAAACATGTTCTGACTATTTACAAGCGCTTTTTTATTTTATTTTATTGTGGGAGAAAAAATATTCTACACAAATACGTAAAAGTTTAATATTGTCCAAGATGAGTCAAAATAAATAATAAATAAATATCCTGGGACATTATTTACACGACCATCTGATGCCAAACTAAGCAGAGCTTTTACTTTGGAAACCAGATAGCTGATATATTACATACATATACTGCTGACTGCACGTGTGGCGCAGCGGCTTAGACAGTCGCCTCCCCGCTTCGTATCGCGGGTTCGATTCCCACGCCGGACAACTATTTGTGAGACCCATAAATAGTTGTTCTGACTCTGGATGTAATTTGTGTCCGTCTATTATATGTTTGTAAAGTACCCCGCGACACAGGGATAATATCACAAATGCGGGCGTTGTCCTTTTTAAAAACAAACAAAAAACAACATACTACTTTTCTTTTGTAAATACATACTTATATATAGATAATTACACCCAGACTCAGGACAAATAGCCATGGTTATGCATACAAATATTTGTCTTGTGTGGGAATCGAACCCTATAAATTATCGTAATTGCTTAATTTTAGGTTAGCACACCTAGATGCGCAGTTCGTATATACACTGGACAGCAAATAAACCGAGCCACCCGCTACCTAGGCACTCTAATTCGATTTTCTCAAAAACTAAAAAACCTACAATTATCAAAGTTGTACCTACAGAAAGTGCATTTCATGGTGATTAAAATGAAAGGAAACTCATTGGGTTTAATCAATATTTCAGTGTTTATTAAGGATTTTACAAAGAAGAGTCGTTTTCCAGTCGTGACAATCGTTAGTAATGATAAAGTGAAAAAAAAATTAAAGCCAAAAACAAAGATAAAATCAAAAAAAAGTTTTTGATCAATATTTCGTATTCCCTCCCCTTGCTCGGATAACTGCCAGCATCCTTGTATTCATCGACCTTACGAGCCTGACGATAAAATCTTGAGGAATTGTATTCCACTCCTCTTCAATTGCGATTCGCAGCTCTGGAAGCCTTGTTGGAGCAGGTACTCGGGCTCGAACCCGACGTTTCAGCTCATCCCATAAGTGTTCTATCGGATTCAAGTCCGGGCTTCGAGCTGGCCAGTCCATCGTACGAATGCTGACGTCGCGTAGATACTGGGTCACCACATGAGCAACATGAGGCCGTGCATTATCATGCATCAATTGCATATCCTGTCCGATATATCCTGCGTAAGGTACCACATGGTCTGCGAGGATTTCAGTAATGTAGCGATGAGAAGTCAGTCCACGTGTACGGCCCGTCGGTTCGATGAAAACTAACGTTGTATGTGCTGTTAACGAGATGCCGCCCCAGACCATTACAGATCCTCCTCCATAAGCAACAGTTTCCTCGATGCAACACTGAGAATACCTTTCTCCAGGGCGACGATATACTCTCTGACGTCGATCACTTCCATGTAGACTCACCCTGGTCTCATCAGTGAAGAGTACATTACTCCACTGCTCTAATGTCCAATCCCTATGCTCTCGAGCAAATTCAAGTCGTGCTCGACGGTGTGCTACCGTTAATGCTGGGCCTGTTGCAGCTCTTTTTGGGGTCAGGTTCCGTTCAGCAAGTCTCCTTCTGACGGTATCTGAACTTATGACCACTTGTCGTTCGTCACGCAGACTTTGTTGGACTTGAACTGCGTTGAGGTGGCGATTTCGCAGAACAGTAAGGTGGATATAACGATCATCTGCTGCTGATGTAGCCCTAGGTCTGCCCGTACCTGGACGGCGATCGAATGCTCCAGTCTCTAGGTATCGTCTGTAAACTCGTTGCACCGAAGATCTGCTGATTCGAAGCCTTCGAGCGACTTCACGTTGCGCAATGCCTGCTTGAAGTAATGCTACAGCTTGAGCTGCTTCCTGATGTGTTGTATCCATTATTAATCGAAAAAAGTAGCAAAAACACACGCGTCTGAGCAAACGATGGACAAAAACTAAAGAAATGATAAGAAATATCCGACTACCCTCATTGTAGAGAAAAAGAACGCTAATTTCAAACTCTGGTGAAAACAGAACAAATCGTTAGCATTGTGTTTGTTGCTTGATTACAATGTGAGTTGAGGGTACTTTCGAATTAATTTGTAGTCATTTTAATCACCATGAAACGCACTTTTTGTAGGTATAACTTTGATAGTTGTAAGTTTTATACTTTTTGAGAAAATCGAATCAGAGTTCCTAGGTAGCGGGTGGCTCGGTTTATTTGCTGACCAGTAGATATATGTGTGACAGCCTTAGTGATTTTAAACTGACCGTCACCGTGATTCAGAGAGTACGTTACGAGGGTGACCTTGAAAGTTCTTAGAAAACTAAAAACTGAACCAACTATCAAGTTATTAGTTTCATTATATCTTTTCAAAATAGTGTCCATTTACATCAATACATCGCTGTATCCGATAGAACCACTGAGAAAAGCACTTTGCCCACTCGTCCTAAGAGGTCTCTTCAACGGCATTTTGAAACGCAGCCACTGCTTGCTTGGCGTTCATAAAACTCGCGTTAAATTCATACTGACGTAACACAAAGAATTTTCAATTTGCCGCCAAATCGTAAACAAATGACAAATGAATAACAAACATAAACAATAATATTGGCAAAGAGTTCCATTTTCAAAATTTGAACTTATTTTTTTTTTTATTATTTCGTTTACAAGTGGCCAGTACTAAAAACTTTCCGTGTCGCCTAGGTAAGCTACCATGGCATATACCCGCAATTATGGATGAAGTTAGCACAAGTTTGTCGAGCTCTTTAGAAGAAGTCTTTGATTACAATACTTACCTATGGTATGGGTTGAGGTTATCCTAGTGTCAGGGTTGTTCAAGCCGCCCAATAGGTCTCCGACATGACTTAACGGCGACAACTGTTACCGACAGCTCAATGTGCCCTCCGAAGAAGGGAGAGGCATAGTCATTTAAGTCATTTAACCACGTTGGAGGTCACCCATCTATCGATTGAGCGCAAGCCTAGTCGCTTAACTTCGCCAAGAACTTACACACTTTTTTATTTATTGAAGTTATACTTCTTTTGGCGCGATGGAGACAAATGATGAGAGTGAATTTTTACGATGCGCGCGCACACCGACACCAAAAAATTTAACAGCATGAAGTTAGTTCTAGGTGGTATGACAGTGAATTTTTACGATACGCGCGCATCGTGCGCGCGCATCGTAAAAATAACGGCATGACGTTAGTTCTAGGTGGTATGAAAATTGATAACTATGTTCAAGTTGTATATTCAGAAGTATAACTTCTAACGCGTGTACATAAGTACACACAAGTTTCTTTTTTGCTACATCGTATCTATCTGTATTTAACATTCGTACCATAAAAAGGTTAACTAGTCCATTCGAACTTACAATTGCGACTTAACAAAGTATTAACTAATCAAAGCTTTCTAATTATATCTACTCCAAGTTTTTGTAATATTTATAAGGGTCGTGATTCCAAGTTTTTCTAATACTCATTGGGTTCGTGGTAATGAGTTTGGTTTAGTTAGATAGGCCTAGCCTAGACCTGTGGTATTAAAGATAAAGGAACTTTTAGCATTTCGCAATCTAGGTGAAAGTGGAAATCAGGAATTCACGCGTAAATATTCGCAAAAATCTTTAGACTAAAATGCTGTCCCAAGATTACTGAAGCTAATTCGAATATAAAGTCATTGCTTACAACTTTTCTTTTCCTGCAGAAGAATCGTATCTGCTAGGGAAAATACGAAAGGAATTCGTTCTTATTATACTGTGATGCATTAGCGTCCTTGCACTTTGGCAGTTTTATGGAATATGAGTAACTTTTACCCACATTAAACTTAATAAATTATAGCCTATGTGTTTGTATAGGAAACACGCATAGTCCAACACACAGAACATGCATCTGCATGAACGCGTGTGGATGCATTTTCAGTGTCACTGTGCGTGTTTTCTATACAAACGGAGATACTTACAAGCAACGTTAGAACACGCACTCACGCACTACGCTGCATTATACGGGACAGTGTGCCAATCGCCTTATTCATATATATTAGGTAGGTAATTTAGAAATAAATGCCACTATTATTACTAGGTAATGATTTTATTGGCTGAATCCGCGGAGGCGGAGGCGGAGGTGAAGAAGATATATGTATATGTGAACAATATATGTTCTTTCTCTTTGGGGTGGAAACAATAGGCTACTGGGGTCCACTGTTCGCCAAGAAGCACGGGGTTGCATTTGGGAGCTGTCCAGGTGCCTTATCAAGTTGTCAGGTGACCAGAAAGCTGGCTCATACCTAAATCACCTTATTAGCCTTACGGGTAATGTTGCCAGCTTTCAGTGTAGGCGACGATTTGAACTCAGTTTTTTATTTATAGGTTTTAAATAGTAAGTTAGTTTTGATTATTTGTCAGTATAAAATAAATTAACAAAAAATTTGTAACATAAAACGCAAGTCAATCAAAAAACGATTGCTTTGCTTTATAAATTCAAATCTCCACCATAAATTTAAGATTAGCTCACCTCTCTATGGTTTAGAGTTTTGGCGCCAACGCGGAAAAGGACGCATCGAGGCTATGTTTTATTTTCAAAAACTGGTGTAAATTCGAGTTTATATGTGTAAATATGGTGGATTTTTAGACATAACATCTTCGACAACGTATACAAGTGGAGGAAAGTGCGATATTGCCGTGAATTGTGATTTTCCGTGTTGAAACCAAAACTCCATAGAAGCCTCTAGTAAAGTCTCCACTGCTTTATTGCGATAGGACTATGACTTGATTGTGACGGACGTGACGGACATGACTGACTGACTTTGAAACAGAAATATTACAACTGAAGACGAGGCGGTATGGTCACAGACCTTAGCCTGCCCAAAGAGGGCAAAAAAAAATCTCAATGGTTTAATAATATTTACAAACGTAAAATTCTGTTCGAGCTAATCCGAAAAAAACACTATTGAGGAGATTGGTGGTTATTCATACACACAGCCCTAAATAAAATTTTATGTATTTTCTATCTCTGTTTTATCTATTAGTTCTAAGAAAACATTTAAATTCTATATTGTATTACACAAGGGACGCTGTAATGTCAATACTCTCCTGAAAACAGGTTGCCTAGCAACCTAGCTCGGAGCGGTTTCTGTTATTCGTTCTATGTATTACATCCTAATAATATGGAAATTGATTTTACCAAAATAAATGATAATGTATATTCAAATTTGTTTAGCTATTTGCTGAGAATCCAGATCAATGCTTACGATAGATACCAAACGTATCCTAGACATAAACTTAGGAAAACTATGTAATTAAACTTAGGTTTATCTAATAAATACCTTACTTTAGTTACGAAACACTAAGTCTAGACACAGAGTATCTAGATACTCTGTGTCTAGATACATACCTAATGTCTTATTACTAAATGAAAAAAAACTAATAAAAATAGAATGTGCTTTGACCACACAACTGAAGTAAAACTTAGATGTACGAAACGAAAAGAGAAAGAAAATGTGTTCGGAACTCTATCTCTTGACGGACCGTAACTCTCTCCCTTTCTATCTTCACTAACTTATATCTCCCTCTAAACTTCAGTTCACCTCGCCCGATCACAGTTTTCGTAACGCTCTCGTCATGCATTTACCAGCGTAAGTGCGGTAAGAAGTTTTGCGTATCTATTGTAAAAAAATATTGATAACATACATAGACTCACACCTGTTTCCTAGAGGGGTATTCAGAGACAACAGATTTCCATTTGTCACGATCTTTGCATACCTCTTTTATCTGCCTCGATTACTGTCATTATATTCTTCATACATGCTTGCCAATTTAGGGTACTTCTGACCTGACCTATCTTGAGAACGTCTCCGATTTGGTCAGAGAATGTTCGACGAGGTCTTCCCCTTCTGGTTGTCCCATTTACATAGGCCAGGTATACTTCTTTTGTCAAACTTATTGATAAATACGTATGTTATGTCTTACTTAAAAATTACATAAAACATAGTAATATCTAGAGAGGCTCTATATGAGCAGAGAGTACATTATAAGGATACTTATACACGCGCCATGATCAACTAAGGACCTGTACGTGCGGCGCAACGGCTAAGATAGTCGCCTCACTGCTTCGTATACCGGGTTCGAATAAATAAATAAAAATAAACTAAAAAGGTTTTTATTCACGTAGACTTTAAAAAAGCGCTTGTAAATAGTCAGAACATGTTTGTAGTAATATAGTTGTATACATTATTATTTCTAGTAACATAGATATTGGTACACATTGTATGAAAACATTTATAAAATTTATTTTATTATAGCATTGATATTTAGCTAGCTCGTATCAAGTTATTGTCAAGAGATTATGTTTAATTATCTAGTTTAAGTCTAATATTTTACTACATATTGTCAATGGTTCTGTCTATAATCTCACGCAGGACAACTATTTGTGTAACCCATAAATAGTTGTTCTAAGTCTGGATATACTTTGTGTCCGTCTAATATATAAATTAACAAGTGCGGGCGTAGTCCTAAAAAAGGAGCAACTGGTTAGCGCCTCCAGATACAACATACGTCCAAAGACTACTTTTTTGTTATACGTAGTATCATCATCATATCAGCCGAAAGACGTCCACTGCTGGACAAAGGTCTCCCCAATAGATCTCCACAATTGCCGGTCTTGTGCTGACCGCGTCCAGCAGTTTCCCACGACCCTTGTTAGATCGTCGGTCTACCTTGTAGGGGAGGCGTCCACGCCTCGTGTTCTGGTTCGTGGTCGCTAATCCAGAACCCGGTTCCACTAGCTATGTGCCCCGCCCACTGCCACTTCAGTTTGGCAGTTCTTCAACCTTGGAGTATACATTTAGGTAAATAAATAACGTCGATACGTAACCGAAGTGATGTTTTAGCGTGTATTTTGTTCACCAGGATATTGCTAGTTTGCACTAAAGCATCGTAGTGAAACTAATATTTGAGTTCGATTAGTATCCAATATAAACGTTCTACACGATATCCAAATATGTGTATCTAAATAATGTTTCGTTTACATCCTTCACTTATTTGTAGCACTGGTTGGTTATTCAATTTTCAATTAAGTACTTTCCAGATTGAAAAAAAAAATAACTTCAGTTTATTATCGACTGAACGTATGTGGCAGTGTTTAAGACGGAGTTAATAGATTCCACAGAGTAGTATTTATTATTACTACTCTGTGGAATCTATTAACAGCTGTAAAAAATCCACTGTTGAACAAAAGCCTACCCCAAGATTCATCTTTGTGGGATATGCCATAATCGCCCCGCATGGCAGACGGGTTGGCGATCTCAGTAAGTTGGTCATAGTACTCAGAACGAAGCTGCTGCCCGTCCTCTGGCAGATATTCCCTCGGGTCGACTTCTACGACCCCCACGGGATGAGATGGGGTGATGATATTCTGATGTTCGCCGGCGTCACCACAGAGTGTATAGTACAGAGTTTGTGGTAAAGTTTCGTGTGAAATGCACGGTGGTAGATGACCATACATTCATGTGATATGAATTGAATTTCAGCTACTGGCGACTGGGTTTTCGGCGGAACATGGCGGCTTTTACTTTTAATTAATTTGTATTACAACAAATTGGCACATAAGTATACCATGGCTTTACACAGCCTAACTTTGGTACATTTGCACGAAGGGCACGTACATACATACATACATAATTATATAACCATGTGCCAAGAGACATTAAGAATTTGACATACAAACAATTTAAAAACAAAACTATTTGTCTTCCTTCCCAATAAAAGTTATTATTATATTAGAGACTACTTAGAAGATAGGACAATTCAAATATTATTTTAATAATGTAAATATAATGAAAACATAATACTGTAAATTTTAATTTACAAAACACATATTGATGGATAAATTATTTTGTGCTACCAAATTTGCACAATGTGTTGGATTAATACCTGCCTTTGTAACCATATTCTAGCAAATAAATGATTGATTGATACTTAATCTGCCATGGCGGTGTACACATGTTCATGTATTGCATTGTGAGCTTGATATGTACAAGTGTAAGTAAATACCCAAGTGCTGGATAAATGTCATTATTTCATTTGTATTTCGAATGCCTCTTATACTCATTAAATTAAAATCTACCCTCTATGCGGAACGCACTCTTTTGCTGCAATTCTTTTTCAAATATTTTTTTCTTAAGAAGGCAATATGTTTACAAAAAGCGCTTTATTTATTCCCTCCTCTTTGAAAGGGGGGAAACGACCCAATTTCCTTACTAGCAGCATGAGCAGATGTCTTCATTATGTATTCATGATGTTCGTAGAACTTCGTAGTTTTGCCGTTTTTCTTCGTAACGATGCTATTAATTATGTGTGGCGAGTTAGTTAGCCACTTCTAGGTAATATGTGGCTTATATAGGGTTCCTGGCTGGATTTCAGTGGTCAGTTTCAGTATGGACTAGCGTACATCTGTCAATATTTATTTATGTAAACATGCTTTTCTTTGTAAAAGTGGTCCAATTGTCTCCCGAGGTGTCTAATCTATAGGTAGACTAGCCACTGGTGGACTCGTGAACATATTATAAAGCTTGAGTGTGGTTAAAACAAAGTTTGCAAGCCATTTGGAGTGGTTGGTAAATTTGCCTTTCACGCTGCACATCGTAGGTTAGATTCCCACCCGGGATATATATTTGTGTGTTTGTCCTGAGTACACCCAGACTCAGGACAATCATATGTGATCTATATAAGTATGTATTTACAAAAGAAAAGTAGTATATGTAATATAACAATAATAATATCCTGGGGACATCACACACGGCAATCTGATCCCAAACTAAACAGAACCTATACTATGGAAACCAGATAACTGATATACTACAAAGTATTATACTATTTTTGTTTTGTAAATATATACTTCCATAGTACAACGTCTGCTTAGTTTGGGATCAGATAGCAGATAAAAAAAGAATGAGAGATTCACAACCAATTTCAATTATAGTAGGTACTTACTAAAACCAATCTAGTCATTGTGTTGTGTACCATAAATGGTATGGTAACAACTTCGTATTCCGACAAACGCGAAGAGATTAACCTTACGACCGCCAGCTTTACGTAATTTTTGAGGCACGGTGGTGCAGCCAAATTCCATGCTCCAAGCTGTCACTGGGTTTCAATATTAAGCTTCATTTTATAAATAACTAGCTGTGCCCCGCGGTTTTATTATAGCCTATGTGTAAGCTATCTTACTACAAAGGTTCATCAAACTCCTTCTGGTAGTTTTTGCGTGAAGAAGTTACAAACATACACACTCACAAACTTTCGCCTTTAGAATATTGGTGTGATTGTAAGTAAAAAGTTGATGAAAAGGGCCATCAACTTTTTGGTACGGTTTGTCTTATGCATATTCTGTTCTGCGTTATTTATCATAGTGTAATCTCAATGTAAGGATAGGTTGTCATTCACCATAGCCAATTAGCTTGTCTCACTTGTTATTAAAGTTATTTATAAGTAATATCATCTGTCCCTAATAACTGGCTTGTGGATCTCTCTCGGTTAATGATATAAGCCATTCGGCTTAATTCCTGTACTGGAAATTAACATTTGTTTCAGGGTCTAGTCAATCAAAATACCCCTTAGTGTCTAGAAGAACTCATACTATGACAATATTTAATGATATTTCTTCCTTTATCGTATGGGCAGTGGTTGGTGTCCAGAGTTGTTCAAGTCGCCCAGAAGGCTTCTGATATGACTTAAGGACTGTTGTCTAAGGACAACAACCGTGTCCGAAGCTTTACGTGCCCGTCGAAGTACGGAGACGCTCATAAATTAAACCGCTATGTTGGTCACCCATCTATATACTGACCACCCGCATAGGTACTTTACCTTGCCGCCAGCAGTCGTGTATGCGATGCTGACTGGCGACTCCATCAAATGGGACGCCGTGGTCTCCTTCTGTGAGGCAGTTTTGCTGCAGAAGGAGGCCGCCGAACGGGATCGGGAACGAGCCGTTCCCGCTCATAGGTGGAGGAGGCGTCGGGGTGGCGGCGGCAGCCGATAGCCCAACTCCCCTCGGGGCTGCGGTGGCAGTATGAGAAGTGTCCTCAACTGCCGCCACGTGCAAGCAGCCCCGGGAAGACAGCGAACTGTTTGTGGTGCAGTCGCTGTGCCGTACTGCCAGGAGTCGACAAATGGGGAGGGCAACCCACAGTCCTCCCCGGATGCCTGTCCCGACCATCTGGGACACGGCGCAAAAAGAGGGGAACCGGAGCAGCATACCCGCGTTCCCGGGGCGCCAGAAGAAGTCCACGGCAGGTTAGGTTTAGTCGGTGCGAATCCGACATACCCACCCGCAGACACTTTTTGTGGGTGGCATGCATTAGCATGCCTCCTGCCTTATCATAAAAAAGGTACTTTACCTTGTCGACCAATTACAGATCGGTGAACGCAAATAGCCTAGAGCGCCTTATTATTAAGGGTGGAAGAAACCTAATAGAATCTGTAGTTTCCCTATAGGTTTTAATGTCTTTATACAGTATTTATAATATGGATTTACGCCTCCGGTGTGCGGGCGTAGTTATGTATAGGTATGGTTTGAATAAAAAATAACCAAAGTGGGAGGTAAACTCATAAAGGTTCAAATTAACACCGCAATTGTTAAGTTATTAACGCACGTAGCCATCAAACCATCAGCTCATAAGGCTCAGCTACTCCACACGCGCATTTAGCTATGTTTTAGAATATAAATTACTAGCAGTGCCCGCAGACTTCGTTCCGCGTTATAATATAAATATTTTTGTCCCTGCCCGTTTGCCAGCGTAATACTTTGGGTTAAAAGTTCGGGATAAATAAAAATAATAACGATGAATTATAGCCTACGACACTCCACAATAACCTAGCTTTCTATTGGTGAAATAATTTTGAAAATCGGTTCAGTAGTTCCAGAGATTACCCCTTACAAGGTCACAAACTCGCAAACGTTACCTCTTTATAATATTAGTTTAGATGTATCCACTTTCGTACTTCAATCAATTCTTTGTGATATTAATATGCCGAAATAATAATAAATGTCAAAAACTTATTTTTGGAACGAAGTTCCTTATCGCGCGTTGTGAAAAAACGGAAAAAATTCTTACGAAAAGTTGTCATGACACTTTTTGCAACTGTGCGGCATGTGCATGTTTCTCTGTATGTCTGTCTCTCTCTCTCTCTCTCTCTCTCTTATAGAAAACAAGCCCGATATTTTCATTTCTATTTCACATTGAACAGTGTGGTGTCGCGACGATTATTTTTGTACATAATAAATAATAAAAAATAACTTCGTTCCATCGGGGTGTCCCTTGACACTTCTCAAGTTTTTCTTAAATATCGATGGGTCTATAGGTCTAGTCGGTAGTGACCCTAACTACTAAGACAGAGGTTGTGAGTTCGACCCTCACCCAGGTGCCTTTGTGTGATGAACACAATTATTTTTTCTGAGACGGGGTGTAATTCATCTATAAAAGATACGAATGTATTTCAAAATATATAAGAATGTTGTCTGATTGCTATAATACAGGCTCTGCCTAGTTTGGGATCAGAGCCAGAGGGTAGAGAGTTAGTTACCAAAAATATTCATGGTCATCACACAAAGATTTGTCCTACAACGACTACCAACATGCCAGTGCCATCCCATGAGTTGTCTGGTTGCCACAGTAGAAGCTCTGCCCAGATTGTGATCATATGGCAATTTGTTAAAAGTCCCCAATTTTTGGAACGAAGTTCCTTATCGCGCGTTGTGAAAGGGGGCTAGACGGAAAAAATTCTTACGAAAAGTTGTCACGACACTGTTTGCAGCTGTGCGGCGTGCGCATGTTTCTCTGTCTGTCTCTCTCTCTCTCTCTTATAGAAAGCAAGCCAGATATTTTCATGAATTGCTGGAAATTTCAATAAGACCTTTGAAGGCACAACTTTTGGTATATGTTGAGAGAGTAGCCAGTTAAGGTTAAATAGGGTGGGTTTACCTACCACTGATAATATTTCCTTGCTTTAGTTTAGTAGATATATCGACTGCACGTGTGGTGCAGCGGCTAGGACTGTCGCCTCGCCTCTTCGAGTCCCGCGCCGGACAACTATTTGTGTGACCCATAAATGGTTGTTCTGAGTCTGGATGCGATTTGTGTCCGTCTATTATATATTTGTAAAGTACCCCGCGACACAGGGATTAAATTGCGTAGTGCGGGATTTGTATTAATAAAATGCGTATATTATTGTTACGTTGGATAGTTTTTAAATAGAAACTACTAAACAATAATGTCGATTATTTATGTGGCAACACGAAATGGTGACATTTGACAGTTAGACGAACCGAATGGATCGCCACTATTATATGTCCTGGAGCGCGCTGCCTGTTGGTCGTGTCAAAATGATTGATCGTGTTTTTGATTTACAGTGCTGACATCGACCATTCTATTACTTATTGTAAATTCCATCAATATGCAGATGATCTGCAACTGTATCTCTCATGCCATTCCGCAGACTGTCTTGACTCTATAAGAAAAATAAATGATGATTTGAATAGAGTATCCAAATGGGCATGTGAAAACACACTAGTCCTAAACCCATCAAAGTCTAAATTTATGATTATAGGGTCAAAACACACCATAGATCTAATGGAGCAGTATCACCCCACTGTTAAAATCAATGGAAATTCTATAGAGCAGGTATATGAGGCTCGCAACCTGGGAGTTATTTTCGACCCACAACTACACTTTGAAAAGCATGTAGCAAGTGCAGTCCAAAATTGCTTTTATCGCCTCAAACTGTTATATCAGATAAGACCATACATCAACACTGACATACGCATATTGTTATGTGAGTCGCTTATCCTCTCTCGTCTAAATTATGCAGACACAGTGTATGGGACCTGCCTACTGGCAAGAACACAAAGGCTAATACAACGGGTACAAAAAGCCTGTGCTCGTTTCTGCTTCAATGTGCCCCCACGAACACATGTAACTACATACATAAATAGTGGGAACATGTTAAAAATGTCAGAGCGTAGATTACTACACCTAGCAACCCTAGTATTTGGTGTGGTTGCGAACAAGAGGCCTGAGTATCTTTACGAGAAATTAACATGGTCAATGGATGTTAATAGTTACAGAACCAGGTCTTCAGCTCACCTGATCTTAACCCCGAGACATAAGACTGCAGCATTTCGTGGATCCTTCAAATATGCGGCCGCAAAGGTCTGGTGCAATATACCATCCCCTTTGAAGTGTCTGCAAACATTGCTTACCTTTAATACTAAATATAAAAAAGTATTGTTAGACCGACAAAAACTAATGTCTTAAATTCTCAAGCTCAGTACAAGTACTATTTTACTACTTTACAAGGCTGAACTTACCCGTCTTTATGCACATTTTGGTGGGAAGGAGTATCGCAAAATAACCACACACGTTTAGCGGCTTGTGTCAGCTCAAAACAACTATGCCCTGACGTTCACGCAGCGACGAAGTCCATGGTAATAGCATCGCCATTACTCCATCAGTGTTGTTTTCATACATACTTCAGTTTTATGTCAAAAAATCACAATCACCACTCGTACCTATACACCAAACATATTTACGCTATTAATTTAGTACCTACTGCGTATAATGAACCAAAATAATTAGTTGTGCACATAGATTTATAAGTGATTCAAATTCCGCGTCTCTTTTTCTTGCATCTGACAGTCTGAATCGAAGAGTATGTAAGGATGACAGAAAACTTGGCTCGATTAGTAACATAGATCAAATAATTAATGTATATTGTGCAATAGTCGAGTTAGTCTTAATTAGTTTGTTTTTGGCGTGTCCAAATAAATGGAAAACGTGTGACAAGAATGTCGACATAATCACAAAATTAAATTTATCTTTATTTTATATTACTGTGTATGTTACGTATTACAAATTAGTGTTTGTAGTTTGTAGTTATTAATATTTTTTATTTATTTTATAAGTCTCCATAATCCACATATTTTAGTATTTAAATTAGTTGTAAGCAAGATTATTAGTGTTCAGATACTTTTATATTGAAATGCGAGCTGTACTGACACATGAATTGTTATTATTTACCTGGTTCCATCAGAAAACCAGCGCTGCATCAGTAATGTCGCAGCTGTGTGTGTATGTGTAATGTAGTGCTGAGATGGGACCAATTCGGACTCGCACAGATAGCAATTAAGAACTTCTTTATGTGTTCCTATATAATAGGTCTTTACCTATGAAATTGCCGTTTTGTATGAAAAAATTTAAACGAATTTTTTTCATGAATTTTTTTATTTGTATTAATCGAAGTAATCACCCATGCAATCAATGCATCTTTGCCATCGCAGTGGCAGTTTATTGATGCCCTTCTTAAAGAAATCAGCTGGACGGGAGGCAACAAATTCTTCAAAGGCATTTTGTACTGCCTCTCGGGTATTGAATTTTTTTCCCGCCAAGAAGTTATCCAAATTCTGGAAAAAGTAGTAGTCTGTAGGCGCAAGGTCTGGTGAGTAGGGCGGATGACGGAGAGCTTCCAACCCCAGTTCTTGCAACTTGGAGACCGTCTGCTGTGCAGTATGAGGTCGCGCGTTGTCGTGCAGGAGCAGCGGAGACGAGCGATTGACCAATGCTGGTTGGAGATGCGCCAGCTTCTCCATCATTGTGCTCAGTTCTTCACAGTACACATCTGCAGTAATGCTCACCCCGTTTGGTAAGAAGCTGTGATGAATCACACCGGCGCTAGACCACCAAACAGTGACCATCACTTTTCTAGGGGTAAGTTTTCGTTTAGGGCATTGTTTAGGTGCTGAACCAGGATCCAACCAACTTGCTGAGCGCTTGCGGTTATCAAACAGAATCCATTTTTCATCGCAGGTAACAATGCGGTTCAAAATTCCTTAATTTGTGTGTCTGTTGAGCAGTGCAAGGCACGTCTCGACGCGTACTTCGCGCTGGCGATCATTGAGTTCGTGGGGCACCCATTTGTCAAGCTTTTTTACCTTGCCAATTTGACGCAAATGGACCAATATTGTTTTGACGCTAACGTCGAAAGCTGCTGCTAATTCAGCCGTAGATTGTGTATCATCAGCTTCCACAACCGCCTTTAATTCGTCATTGTCGACCAAAGTCTTCGGACGACCGCGAGGTTCATTTTTCAGGTCGAAATTTCCAGAACGGAAGCGAGCAAACCAATAACAGGTGGTGCGTTGGTTTGTAGTGTTAGCTCCGTAAACGTCGTTGATGTTGCGTGCCGCTTGTGCCGCGTTGCTGCCACGACGGTACTCATATTCCATAATTACTCGAATTTTTAACGCATCCATGATGACGAAAAAGATTGAAATGCGATGAAAATGTAACACTAATCAATAAAGAAATGACTACTTTTGGAAAAAAGAATCCATGTTTTTAAAATAAAATAAATTTGAAATTAGAATTCTTAGCCAAACAAAAATTATTTTGATTTGAAATGGCCAGTACTGCAGAACGGCAATTTCATAGGTAAAGACCTAATATTATTATTATTATCTGTGCTTGTTTACGGAATAAATATATTTTCTTTCTATATTTTTCTAAAATATGGTATCGATAGGTTATACATATTGCTGTACTCTGTTATAGAAGTGTTATAGTGTCTTAACAAATATAGATGAGAGACAAATATATATGTAGGTTACATTTACCTAGATACTATACAATATGTAACTTAATTAACGCACATCCTGAAAATAGTTTGATTAGAATCGTTTACTGAATCGATTTATATCATTTTTAATATAGGTAATTTTTTATTCCAAAATAATTACAACTACGAAAATTATTGTCATATTAACCCTGTACAGTCAAAACAAATTGAAATGGACCGTAAGTCAAAGTAATAAGTCTTTAAAAATCGCAGTTTTATTTGTACTCATTAAAATTCCATCATTCAATACAAAACAAAGAAAAATAAACTTTATTCCTAAAAACTAATTTAGTAAATAACAATGGATATACATGTTAAATACAAAAATTAGTATATGTGTTATGATTACAACATAATATTCTAATTGGGGTGTTTGAGGGTGTGCGTTAATTACGTTACATGTTGTATATCTTGGTAAATGTAACCCACATATAGTCTTATTACATTATTTGCGTTGATATATCAGAAAACATAAAACGGACTTCAATTTATCTTACTAACAATCGATTTAAACAAAATGTATTCTTCTTGTTACTTTCATTAAGCAAATAGCTGCTCGATTTGTTACCATACCTTCTCACCAACATAAAGTTTGTAGACAGCCTTATAAGAACGCGGTATCCAAAGTATTTTAATTTCGTGCTAATTTTGGTTATGTGGTTTCTCTAGTTCGAAGTAATTTATGTTTTGGTGGCGTTAAAACGAGCAATAAATTCGGATAATTAAACCAAACTTGTGTAAATATTTACTGCTGTGGGGCTGACGGCAAAGAATATTAGCACCCCATTTCATACCGTGGGGGGCGTAGAAGTCGACCTAAGGTCTACTTCTACTCCCCCAAAGTCAAACTAGTAAAGTAACTTTATTCCGTAAAAATTTTACATTTATGTGGAATCGTCATATTTTTTTTACCCTACCGTGCAGTGCATGACGTGGCAGCTACTGAGAAACACTGCCAGAAAACTCAGTAGGAATCCTTTTTTAAAATAAAATATACTTAAGATTAATTACAATCATGTGTGCTGACTCAGAACAACTCCATCCCAAGCACTTTTATCACTTAAATAATCAGAAATTTTGTAATATGCCCTGCTACACAATATGGCTTTAATAATTCTTTTAAACTTATTCATAGACAATTCTCTAATATCATTGGGAAGTTTGTTATAAAGGTATAAGATACATTGCCCCATAAAAGAGTTACTTATTTTATGGAGACGGGTAGTATGCAGTATGAGATTATTCTTATATCTAGTATTTACTTTATGTGTATCGCTCCTTTTACAGAAGGAATCGATATTTTTATGCACATATAGTAAGTTATAGTGAGATGGTACAGTTAGAATGTTGACCTCTTTGAACTTTTCTCTTAGAGACATTCTCGGGCCAAGATTATAGATAGCTCTTACAGCTCTTTTTTGCAATATAAATATGGTGTTAATGTCAGCAGAGCTACCCCAGAAAAGAATTCCATAGGACATTACACTATGAAAATAACTGAAATAAACCATTCTAGCTGTGTTAACATCAGTCAGCCGTCTAATAGTTTTCACTGCATATGCTGCAGAACTTAATTTGCCGGACAGTTTTTCTATTTGTGGGCTCCATTGTAGCTTTGAGTCAGTAGTGATACCCAAGAACACAGTTGATTCAACAGGGTCCAACCTAGCTCCATTAAGTTGTACATTGGTTGTCGCCTGTTTCCCATTCGGTGTAGTGAATTTAATGACTTTAGTTTTCTTATCATTAAGCACAACATTATTGGCATTAAACCAATGAACAACTTTAGAGATTGCATCATTAACATCGTCAAAATTGCTTAATTGTCGGTTTATTTTGAACGTCAGGGAAGTATCATCTGCAAACAACACAATCTCATGCTTATCCCTTACGTAGTAAGGTAAGTCATTTATATAAATTAAAAACAAAAATGGGTCCAGAATTGACCCCTGTGGGACGCCCATTACCACTGGAGATCCCGGAGATATTTTACCGTTTATTTCAACCTTCTGAATTCTATTGCCCAAGTAAGAAGTCAGAAGTTCGAGAGCCTTGTTCCTAATACCGTAGTGGTGTAATTTTCTGACCAGAGTATCATGATGAACGCAATCGAACGCTTAAACCCACGGACCCCCAACTCCCAGAGAGTGGTAAGAAAGGTCTCTCTGACCATCATACTACTGTGATCGCCAAGCGAGGCGATTATGGCATATCCCTCCAAATGGACACAACTCCATTGTAGAAATGTTTTGGGAAGGCTTTTGTCCAGCTGTGGACTTCATTCGGCTGACATGATGATGATGATGATGAACGATAGATATTTACGGTAGTGTAATTGTAAGATATACTTTTATATTTATCTATGTTGATATTATTGCTGGGTTGAAATGAAAAGCACGTAAATTAATACTTTTAAGAGAAAATGTTCATTGTGTATTTATATTATACTAGCTGGGTCCCGCGGTTTTATCCGCGTTAAATTTTATAAATTAACACAGCTCCTGTAGGTAATAGCGTGATAATATGTAGCCTATATATTGACCCGAGCTCTTAGTAATATTTATTCAAAATTTGAAGTAAATCCATGCAGTACTTTTTGAGTTTAGCCCGGACATACATACAGACAAACAGACACACAGACAAAAATTCTAAAAACTATATTTTTGGCTTCGATATCGATTGTAGATCACGCCTCAAGTATCCTTTTTTAAAAATATTTAATGTACAGTTTTGACTTTCCTACGATTTTATTATATGTATAGATGACTGCATCGTGGGTCTAGTGGTAGCAACGTTCAACCGCGGATAATGAGGTCACGGGTTCAACTGTTGCTTTGTTCAACGGGTTGACTGGCATGTTAGTCTAGTGGTTAGTGATCCTGACTGCTAAGCCAGAGGTCGTGTGTTCGCTTCTTACCCAAGACAAATATTTGAGTGATTAGCACGATTATTTGATCTGTGTCGGGGTGTAATTTTACTATAATATGTAAGTATTCATTATCAGCTGTGTGGTGACGGCGACAAATATCAGAATCAGAATATCATCACCCCATCTCATCCCGTGGGGGGCGTAGAAGTCGACCCGAGGGAATATCTACCAGAGGACGGGCAGCAGCTTCCTTCTGATTACTATGACCATCTTACTGCGATCGCCAACCCGCTTGCCAAGCGTGGCGATTATGGCATATCCCCCCAAGATGATTCTTGAGGGAGGCGTGTCCAGCAGTGGACTTATTTAGCTGTAATGATGATGATGATGATGATGTAAGTATTTAGTAATATATAAGTATATTTATCAGTTGTGTGGTTGCCATACAGGCTCTGCCTAGTTTGGGATCAGATGGCAGTGCGTTAGTCGTCCCAAGATATTTATTTTATTCCGGGTTGGATTTTTCTGGCTAGGAAAGCACTCTTTGTGGTGAGCCTCAGAGAGCATGTAAAAAATTCAGTGATGGAGACCTCCTAAGCGGTCGCGACCCACAGGTTGAAAAACACTGGCATTAACCAGTGGGACGGCTATAGAGATATAATAAGGAAGAGAACAGAAGCAGAACTGAATTTTTTACATGCTCTCTGAGGCTCATCACAATGAGTGCTTTTCTAGCCAGAAAAATCCGACCCGGAATAAAATTAATATCTTGGGACGACTAACGCAACTAACTTCTATAGGGAAGTTGCAAAAAGTTGGGAAAGATAGTCATAGGGTCGCAAATGAATTTGGGGTATTATGTTAGGCCTGCTGAAAATAAATTAAAAATATAGCGCGAAGTTCAAAAATCTGGCTAGTACTTTGTCTCTCGACAACCACCTTACCTCTGAATGATAAAGTAAATTTTGTGTGAAGTGCTCCTAATTCTTCACAAATATTCGAAACAGACGTGTCTGAAAACCTTTTCTTAAATAGAATTAACAATTTTTATTATAATATTTAGAACTTAACTGTATTCCTGTGGCAAGGTTTTGGCTGCAAGAGCTTGGCGATGGAGAAAGCTATGCGTCAATAGGCGTTTCACATCTGTTCTTTCAGTCTGGCATTAATACCACTCATAGTCATGACTTTTGTTCGGTCATTATCAATATTTTAAGAAATATATTGCTATTTTGCAATATATTTATTTTATAAGTACTTTGAGCTATATAAAATAGCATTTCTTCCATTAAATTTTCATAAGATTCGCACAAAAGTCTAGATAGTGCACACAATCCGCAATATCCCGAGATTCATCATTTTCAAGGAGACTTTGAAACATCAGTCAAGAAAAACTTTGTCAAGAGGAAATTTTGAGGCATATAACACACTGTGACTTATTCCCAATAACAGTAAATCCGAATTTCAATTAACTGTCGTCATGAAAAAATTTCTTTATATTAGTTTCATCACTCTTGCTCGAAATGGACGGTTCTTCGGTGGGTCTTTTCAGTAATTTATACATTTTCAATAATTAAAAATCACTTCAGTTAAATATGTAAAAACAATGCCTGGCGCTCGACAAAAAGTAATCGACTGACGTTTTCAATAAGTCGTACAGCAAACGCGTCGCGATCGCGCGTGCCGCCGCTGCCTAGCCAGCGTCATGCCCATAACGCTCGTTGTTTCTCGCTTACTCATTCCCTCAACTCGCATTTCAATTATATATGTATCCGAATCCTATGATAATAAATAATAATGTTGGATTCAATATGTGTCACAAAATAATCGAAACATGAAAAAAAGTGGGTAAAAAACGGGTAGGTGGGTCGCGTCATGAAAAAGGTTCAAAAACATTGGTTTATGCAAGTGAGCGTATCGAGAGCGCACCTATGTTTGCGCATACACGCGTGCCCTATTATATATCCTGCGTCGATGGCTATTCTCCGTTGCGATTGCCCACCGTAACCGAAATTCGGGTTCCAGCAAACTAGTTTCGGGACCAACATGATACCACAAACCCAGGTGCACTCTGCTACTATATAAATGTATATATTTATATAGTAACAATATTAAATACATATCGTGTATGTGTTTACAGTCTTGTGTCGACTTTTTTAAGTTTATAGAGCTCTCTTCTTTTATCTATATTGTGCTACATTTTCACTTAGTTCTGATTTCAATGACTATTAAATAAGAGCAAATTATTTGGCGGTCACCCATCTATAGTCTGACAGGCGTCTAGGTGCTTCACCTTATCGATCAGTTCCCGACCGGTGACAGCAACTGGCTGTGGCAGCTTAATTTAATATGTCAGCAACATCTTGGTTGACGTCTATTATCATGATTATTGCTGTTTGGGGCTTGATGCCTTATTGGCATCTTGCTACCCCAACCATTTCTGATCTATTGTAGCAGAGCTCCCTGATTTGTTAGAGTTCACTGCTTAATCCTATAGCATTAATAAACTACTAGATTGATTGTGCAGTGAGTGTTAGTATCTCTTCCGGTTGCATGATATGATGATATATACTTCTACGACGCATTAGCAGCCCGCACGATCACATAATGTGCAAAGGAGTGTCCTCTATTGACGTCTAACGTTGTGTTAATACTAAAAATAATATTATTTTACTTTTTATATATACTTACTAAGATAAATAAATGTATTGCATTATAACGAGATTTCATGTATTACCACTTAACACAAGTACACTAAATTGATTTACAATGATTACATTGTATATATTAATATGTGTATATATTATACATATTGTATGAAGTTTGCTCAACTTATTTTTGCTATATAACAATATAATCCTACTAATATTATAAATGCGAATGTTTGTGAGTATGGATGTTTGTTACTGTGTCAATCAAAAACTACCGAACGGATTTTGATAAAACTTTTAAGTAATGTAGTTTATTTATCCGAATACACATCACACTAATATTATAAAGGCCAAAGTTTGTGAGTGTATGTTTGTTACTCTTTCACGAAAAAACTACCAGACCGATTTGGATAAAACTTTGTAGTAATTTAACTTACATGTATGTATATCCAAATAATACATAGGCTAAAATTTATAAAGTTTAACGCGGGTAAAACCGCGGAGCACAGCTAGTAGGCTATAATTGATTAAATTTAACGCAGGTGAACTCATGGGGCCACCCGCTCACAGCCAGTTGTTTTCACCGTTCCGTAAGAGATCTGTGAGGTAAAGCATCTAGGCACGCGAACGAAAATTATTTAATTTCCAGCACACTTGCATTATTTGTCAATTATCATAAAACAATTGTAATAAAATAATTATTCCACCGAAAACCTGCCATCATACTCAATGGCATTTACTAACACAAAATCAATAACTTACTTATTTTTGTATAATATAATAACCCGGGGACAGTATTTACACACGGCCATCTGATCCCTATCTAAGCAGACCTTGTACTATGGAAACCAGATAACTGATATGCTATATATATTTGCTATTGTAAATACATACTAATTATATAGCTAATTAAACCCAGACTCAGTACAAACAGACATGTTCATGATCACAAAAATCTGCCCCGGGTGAGAATCCAACCTACAACCTGTAGCGTAAAAGGTAAGCACCTACCATTTTTGGTATTAGGCCATTTTTGTATACATAATAGATCCTTAATACATTTTGTATCGTAATTTTTCAAACCTGTTGCTGACAGCAAACAACAGTGAGTCGATGTTCTGTCGGAAACAATATCATTAGTCGGCGAGTTCAGGCCATTGACGGGGCTAACTTAAATTAATTATACCAGTCTATTAGACGCTAGCTCCGGGAGGGGAAGAGTAACAGGATGTTTACCAATTAGTTTATAAGTGAGGCTTTGTGTGATTAATGTTGACTTACTTCTTATACCATTTTTTTTCTTTAATTATTTAAAGGGACTTTTACGCATAGCGTATATCAGTCCCATCGTATCCTAAACAATTGAATTTTCACAAAATTTGGGCCATGAACTTGAACAAACCTATCGCATCATCACTATTTGGTTGGGATAGAATTTTGTGGCACATGCCCACATCGGTTCTGTTCAAGTTCAGGGACCTTATTAAATTATTTCTACTAGACTCATATCGAACACATTCCATCAATAATTCTTATACCTTTTCCGAGAGTGAATTAGTATTAGAGAAAATCACTAGAAATCCAATTACTAAATACTACTAGGGTTGTAATTTTTACAGTGTTTTCACGGCTTTTATACTTTTAGTTACTGCACTTTTAGTTATTTCGTTTTTATACTTACTTATCGTATTTTTCTACCTTTTCCAAAAACGAAGTAACTACTAGAAATAATCACTAGAAACCCAATTACCAAATACTACTACGGTTGTAATTTTTACAGTGTTTGTTTGTGACGGATTTTATACTTTTAGTTAGTTAGTTTTTATACTTCTAGTTAGTAGGTGTTCTCACTTACTTACTTATCGTATGGGCAGTGATTACCCTAGAGTCAGAGTTGTTCAAGCCGCCTTTTAGGCCTCTGACATGACTTAACGATTGTTGCCTAATGGCTACAACCATGACCATCTGCTTAACGTGCCCTCCGAAGCACGGAGACGCTCAGAAATTAAACTACTTTGGCGGTCACCCATCTATGGACTGACAGTAGGCCTAGTTGCTTAACCTCGCCATTCACTTATAGACCGGTGAAAGCATCTGTCTATGAGTACTGACTGGCTTATGTGATAGCAGAGGTTAAGCAACTAGGCGCGCGGTCAGTCTATACATTGGTGATCACAAAAGTGTCGATCCTGATTGTTGTCTTTCCGATGCCCACTGGGGGTTTGAATGACTCTGTCACTAGTGTGATCCACTACCTAAAGTTAAGCTGGAGATACGAAAGTCATGAAAAGAAACCCACAGCCATCTGATCCTAAACTAAGCAGAGTTTGTACTATGGAAACCAGATAACTGATATACTACATATACCACTTTTCTTTTGTAAATACATATAATTGAAGTTTTCTTAGTTTGGGCCAGATGGCCCGGTGTGATATGTTCCGAATATTCCTTTATTCTGTTATTGATTAACTATTTCATAGAAGACATCTTAGAAGGATTCTCTTGAACAATCTGAAACAAATTGGTTAGAGGAACCCTTTGACTTTGTTTCGACGGAATATCTCCGTTGGGGCGAATTGTATCCAGTGGCACCATTGAAACATGACCGTCGTTATAAACACGAGATTACCCAAAATAACTTGACACAATCACCAATCTAGACCGAACCATTCAGACGTGATGTTGTCAAATATATCTAAGATGGCTCCGTAAAGTATTAGCTGGACTCTTTGGATTTGATAGACAGACGCGCTCGCAGAATAGTCGATGACAGAGACCTAACAAATAAAGAACCGGCCAAATGCGAGTCAGACTCGCGCACGAAGGGTTCCGTAACATTATCTTTAAAAACGAGCAAAAAATTCACGTTTGTTGTATTGGAGCCCCCTTAAATAGTTATTTACATTGTTTTTTAGGTACTTGTTGTTATAGCGGCAACAGAAATACATCATCTGTGAAAATTTCAACTGTCTGACTATAACGGTTCATGAGATACAGCCTGGTGACAGATGGACAGACAGACAGAAGCGAGGTCTAAGTAATAGGGTCCCGTTTTACCCTTTGGGTACGGTTGCATGCTTATCAGTTTACTATAGGCTGTTTCATGGAGAATGGGCTCAAGACCTCTATGAACTTATCCCTCCTTCCCCCTTTTCTATACTACAAGGCGACGGGAGGATCTCCACCACTATGTTGTTGACATCCGGAGAGCTTTGCTTCCTCTTTCATCATACGCACGGCGAAGCAGTGGAACACCCTCCCGAACGACGAGTTACCAGACTCATACAACATGGGTTTATTGAAAGCTAGAGTGAACTGGCTTTTTATGGGTACCCGTGGTCCACTTTCGCCCACATCATCACTAACTATCAAGTGAGATCGTGGTCAAGCGCAAATCCATCCACCCGAAAAAAAAATAAGGGTATAAAAATCGTTTGACACCAACATAAAGAAGCTAGGTAGTTAACCAAATCGTTACTAGCATAAATTAAATGAATTTTCCAATTGATACAAAAGGTAGTGCTAAATTATACAGCACCCTGTAGGTATAATGAGGAGTTGACGTTCACACGCAAAATTAAGATACTTTATCATGAGGTGTATCCAAATAATAATAATAATATCTGGGGACAATGTCACACAGATCATCCTAACCCCAAACTAAGCAAAGCTTGTACTATGGGTACCAGGCGACGATATAGGTACATACTTATATAGATAGATAAATACTTATATAAGTACATAGAAAACATCCATGACTCAGAAACAAATGTTCGTGCTCATTACACAAATATTTGCACTTACCGGGATTCGAACCCAGGACCACCAGATTCGTAGGCAAGAGCACTACCAACTAGGCTACGGTGACCGTCGTATAAGCCCCATGTATTTACTTCTACGATTCTGCGTTGTATTGATACTTTGAAAATTTATGAGTTCTGAACCCAAACCCAAACCCCCATTTTGAACTATCGAATAATTTTTAAGTCTGTTCTGCAATAATTAGATAAACCATAATTTTTAGGGTGCTAGGTTAAAGAATACAAATTAGTTATCACAAAAAAAACTGAACCAGAAATGTTCAACATAACGAGAAAAAAATCTAAAACTGATGTTAGGTGAAATTTACGCAAAAAAATCATTAAAAAAATAATATCTCAAAAACTACGCTAAATCTTAGAATATACATGGGGGTAATTCGGATACTCCTCATCATAAAGTATATAAATTTTGCGTTTGAACGTCATCTCCTTGGCCACCCTGTATATCTAGAATTAATGATGTATAGTTCCATATTAACATCCCTCATGACGTCATTATGACTCCGGCTCGAAGCACCACGCACAATGTAAATGTAAATATATCAACATTAAACTGTCTCATGACAATCCCAGTTTATATCACTATTTACCGCAGTGACATCATGCTGTTAACGAGTAAGGATGGGACACGAACCAAACTCAGTAAAATACTTGCAAGTTGTAGAATTGACGGACAGTTGACGTGATTGGGTTCGACTCTCACCCAGGACCAGTAGTTGTTCTCATCAACACGTCTGTTTGTCTTGAGTCTAGATGTTATCTTTATATATAAAAATCAATGCCACTTTTCGTTGTAATGTTATAACTCAACAACGCCTTTACCGATTTGGCTAATTTTGGTATTGAATTAGTCGTGGAAGTCCAGGGAAGGTTTGTACGTAGAGAAAATTTAAAAAAAAAGTCTTGAAAAAGTGTAAGATCAACATCCTTTAGCAATTGAAAATATTTTTTTGTTTGAATAAATGAACTTAATAATATTTTTTTTTATTACCATGCCTTATACATAGCGAAGCACGTACCGGGCCGCTAGTTATCTATATAACTATGTATTTACAAAAGAAAAGTAGTATATCAGTTATTTGGTTTCCATAGTAAAATCTTTGCTTAGTTTGGGATCAGATGGCCATGTGTGAATAATGTCCCAAGATATATTATTATTATTATACCAGTTGGCGTGGTTGGAAGATACTTGCTTTTCACGTCGCCAGTCGTGGATTCTATTCCCACCCAGGACAAATATTTGTGTGCTACAATGTGTGATTGGCCTGAGTCTGGGTGTAATTATCCATATTATTATGTATTTAAAAAAGAAAAGTAGTGAATGTAGTATATTAGCTACCTGATTTCCATATTACAAGCTCTGCTTTGTTTGGGAGCAGATAGCCGTGTGTGAATAATGTCCCATGATATATTTTATTATTATATATTATATATGTGCATAACAATTGTATATGTGTGTTAGTAGTTTAGTAATATTCAGAATGAGAATCGGAAATCAAAATCATTAATTTAAATAATATGGGTACCTTACATATTATTCAAATTAATGTACCTGAATTCTGATTCTCATACTAGCTTATTACTATATTCCTTAGCTAATCTTAACTTACTTACATCATAACAAATTAAAAATATAATAAAAGATAATTACAACAATAAAAAATCTGGTATATTATTCAGTAATATTATGTAGTATCCAATAAACGTTGAATAACGGCTATATTGTGTTTAGTGAAGAGGTCTGCGTTTAAATCACAGATTACCCTCCATTGGTTTAAATCAAAAATATCACTATAGCTATTCGCTGTTGTTATTATATTATTTTAGTTGCATATTGTGAATTAGCTCCCAATACTGTTCTCCTAAAACAGTGTTTTTCAACCTGTGGGTCGCGACCCCCTGGGGAGTCGCGAAGCCTCCTTAGGGGGGTCGCGAAGCTTCTATAGGGAACTTGCAAAAGATTGGGAGAGTTAGTCACAGGGTCGCAAATGAATTTGGAGTATTATAATTAGGCCTTCTGCAAATATATTAAAAATTTTCTCTTTGTCTCTCGACATAAGGTAAATTTCGGTGGAGTGCTCCCATATCTTCATTAATTTTTCGAAACAGACGTGTCTGAAACGCTTTTTCCTTAATAGAATTTACCATTTTTATAATTATATTTAGAACTTGACTGTATTTCTGTGGCAAGTTTTTGGCCACAAGAGCTTGGCGATGGAGAAAGCTATGCGTCAAAAGGTGTTTCGCATCTGCTCTTCAGTCTAGCAATAATACCACTGTTTGCATCAGTCATGTCCTTTACGCCGTCACTACCAATAGAGATACATTTCTTTTCCCAATAGATATTCATATTTCGCGTAGCGTCTGGAAACATTTTATATAAGCACTGACTTTTACTATTGATGGGAAGCGATATACAAAATAGTATTTCTTCAATTAAATTTTCATTGGATTCAAAACTCACGAAAGCTAGACAGTGCACACAATCCGCAATATCCGTAGATTCATCAAATCAGGGAGACTATCTTTTATTTTTTGTTCTTTTATTTATTTCCAATCATAGTAAATCCGAATTTCAAATGTCGTAGTATTTTTTTTGCTTTATTGTAGTTTCATTACTCCTGCTAGAAGTTGGTGGTTCTGTTGGTGGTTTCAGATTTTTTTTCATTTTCAATAATTAAAAATCACTTCAGTTAAAGACGTAAACACAATGGCTGGCGTTCGACAAACAGTCGCAGAGCAAGCGAGTCGCGATCACCTGTGGCGTTGCTGCACAGCCCCCGTAACGCTCGTATTCCCTCTTATTGTATCCAATATGTATTATAAACCCTAATTACGAAAAGTAATAAATATGTTGGATGAAATATTTGTAACAACTAAAATAAACATGAAAAAAAGCGGGTAAAAATGTGTAGGGGGGTCGCGAATATTTTTATTCATACTAAAAGCCGCGGCATGAAGAAGGTTGAAAAACACTGTCCTAAAAGATAGAAAATGGTGAGATATAGGTACGTGGAAGCCGTGACGGAACACCTTGACTTCATTATAAAAAAAAAGGTTTTTATTCACGTAGACTTTAAAAAAGCGTTTGTAAATAGTCAGAACATGTTTGTAGTAATACAGTTATTATTTCTAGTTACTTATTATAGGTACACGGGTTGTTAATACATTTATAAAATTTATTTTTTAATAGTAGTAATATTTAGCTAGCTTGTATTAAGTTGCTGTCAAGGAGATTATGTTTAGGTTTAATGATTGAAATTTATATTTTACTACATTTTATCTGATTGACAAGGAACTCCCAAAACTATGATTTAAAAACATATTTTCAGTAAGATCACAATCTTAAAATAGTTTACCTTCTGAATGCCTCCATGCTTCGAAAGGCCTTAAACGGTCACAATTGTAGTCATTAGACAGCAGTTGATAATGTCAGAAGTCTATTAGGAGGCTTTAACAACTCTGACGGTAGGCTAACCACGGCCTGTATGAGTAAGTAAATAACATTAATTACACGAGCCTATATATTTACATGATAGTTACTAAGAAATAGAATAACTTAATAGTTAAGTTCTATACTACAGACCTCTTGTTAGCTATTGATCACGAACTTCAGAAAGGGATGGGATGGTTCGCTTTAACATACGACCTCTAAGCCTCGGATATCAAATAATTCGCGGCTACCTGATAACTTGAAGGGTGTTCTCCGAAGTTAATATAATCTTATTCAATGGGTAACTAAAATAGGTAGACATATTTTTCTTAAATATCCAGTCACTCAGTTTCATTTGCTGCTTTTCTTATAAGTAAGTAGCAACAGGTTGAACTGACTGACGGACAGTTAACTTAAAACTTAAATAGTTTACATTATTTTACATCATTACAGCCAAATTACGTCCACTGCTGGACAAAAGCCTCCCTAAAGAATGGGGGATATGCCATAATAACCACGCTTGGCAGACGGGTTGGCGATCGCAGTTTAATAACAATAATATCCTGGGTCATTATTCACACACAGCCATCTGTTCGGCAACTAAGCAGAGCTTGTCCTATAACCAGATAGCTGATATACTACATATACTACTGTTCTTTTGTAAATACATACTTATATAGATAATTACACCCAGACTCAGGACAAACAGACATGTTCATACACACAATTATTTGTCCTGGGTGGGAATCGAACCCACGACCTCCGGCGTGAAAAGCAAGCATTTGCCAACCACGCTAACAGGCCCGTCAAAAGGCCCGTCAGTTTGGTGGTCATAGTTCACAGAAAAATGCTGCTGCCCGTTCTCTGGTAGGTATTTCCTCGGCGCGATTTCTAAGCCCCAGCGGGATGAGATGGAGTGATGATATTGTATGCCGCCACCACACAGCAAACTATTTGCACGATGTATGTAAAAAGGAGAGGTAACTAAAAGGTTAGAAACGGATTTTTGATATTTTGATACCTCTTAACTCAAATGAGAATTACTCTAAATATATTAAATTAAAGTACCTTGCGAATTATAAATGGTCCTATAAAATCTATTTTTTGTGTTCAATATAATAATATGAATGTATGGATTAATTGTGTAATTTTCAAAGTTTATTTTACACAAATTATTTCCATTGAATTGTTATATAATAATAATAATAAAATATATTTATTCTCTCAACACAAAGTTAAGTCTTAACAACATAGTTTAATAAATTCTTATATAAAATATAACTTTGTGAGAGACTAGTGCCTGATTTAGGTAAAACCATGTCACTGTTATTAATGTAATTATATCTTTTATATATTCTAATATTATTATATTATTTTTGTGGTATATTGTTGGTTAATAACGTATATGGAAAGTGTTATAATATTTTTGTTGTATATTTAATGTATAATTAATTGTTATAAAATTTACTATTCATAACAGTGACATAGTTTTGTTTTAAGCAAAGAAATGAGCAAATGTTTTCACGATATGTTGTAATACTGTGTTATTTAAACAGCATGTACAATACAATTTACATTGAGGCAGGTATATAATGATAATGTTTAGTCTTTTTTTTCAATATTATGTTTTGATGAGTTACTCTTCATTTAGACATAATAATAATAATGACCTCCTAGCCGAATTTCGGCCACGGCGGCCAGTTTCAATAGAGATGAACCATCTACGCAGGATATATTATAGTGCGCAAACACAGGAGCACTTTTTATTCCATCACTCTCATGAGCTCATGGGACTAGCGACACGACCGGAAAGAGGTCAGGTACAGGACCAACGGCTTTACGTGCTCTCCGAGGCACGCGAGTATAATACCGCTAACTCCCAGAATTCGGGCTGATGCTGAGAAATTTTTCTTTTTGCAGGAAGTCCCAAAATCACTTTTGGTCCGACCCGGGATTTAAACACGCTACCGCTAGACCAACACTTCGGTACTGATATACAAGGTGTGATGTGAATAGTGGATTTTCCGGACTGTGCAATGCAAACTAAACGATCTTAATTTGCATGTGGAACCAAACAATGTGTAAAGACGCAATAAACATAAATTAAATGTATCAAACTTTATGTGTATATACTTCATGTGTTTAAGAATTTATAATCATGTACCTGATGGGTTCAAAGTTTATGATCTTGAATCGTTTTAATAACAAATTATTCAAATTATTACTAGAAAAAATGTACTAGGTGCTCGTTTAAGTATTTCCTCATGGACAAAAACTTATAACATGACATTTCGCTATAAAATTGTATAATTAATTAAATAATAATAAAAAAATCTAATTAAAATATGTATATAATAATAATAATAAAAATCTGTTCATTTCATATTTCATGCATACAATATTTTTTACTTAACTATGTTTAATCTTGATTTAACTAAGATTTTTCTATAGTTAAGGAGTCGCGAGATAAGGAACAATTGTACAAAGGGATAATTAAGTTATTCGTTTTCGAAGTGCCGTTATAATATAATTGATTAATGCCTAATGAAATAATAAGAATAATATGTTTAAACGTTTTAACAATGGCTATGAACTTAAGAAGATTGACCAAAGAAGTATACCTGACCTGTTTGAATGGCACAACCGGAAGGGGAAGACCTCGTCGAACATTCTCTGACCAAATCGGAGACGTTCCCAAGAAAGGGCAGGTCAGAAGTACCCTAAACCGGCGAGCATGTATGAAGAATATAATGACAGTAATCGAGGCAAAAGACGTGTGCAAAGATCGTGACAAATGGAAATCCGTTGTCTCTGCCTACCCCTCTGGGAAACAGGCGTGAGTCTATGTATGAATATATGTATGAACTTAACACTTAACTTATATACATTATATACATCACCCCATGTCAACCCGTGAGGGCGTAGAAACCGTCCCGAGGGAATATCCTCCAGAGAACAGGTAGCAGTATTTTTAGGGTTCCGTAACAAAATGACAAAAAACGGAACCCTTATAGATTAGTCATGTCTGTCTGTCCGTCCGTACGTCACAGCCACTTTTCTCCGAAACTATATGAGCTGTACTGTTGAAACTTGGTAAGTAGATGTATTCTGTAAACCGCATTAAGATTTTCATACAAAAATAAAAATAAACAATAATTTTGGGGGTTCCCCACACATAGAACTGAAACTCAATTTTTTTCCATGTGGGGTATCTATGAATAGGTCTTCAAAAATGATATTGAGGTTTCTAATATCATTTTTAGGATTCCGTTGTCAAATGGCAAAAAACGGATCCCTTATAGATTCGTCATGTCTGTCTGTCTGTCCGTCCGTATGTCGCTGTCAATAAAAATTTAACAATACAAATAATTTAAAAATAATGTCATCATTTATCAATAAATTACACACAATAAAACCTTAAAATTTAAAATAATTGCTATAAAAATGTTAATTACAGTTAAATTAGATGTATTCAGTGAACCGCATTAAGATTTTTACACAAAAATAGAAAAATAACAATTATTTTGGGGGGTCCCCATACATAGAACTGAAACGCAAATTTTTTTGTTCAATGTACCAATACAATATGTACCCTGTCTATGGATAGGTCTTCAAAAATATAAGATATTGAAGTTTCTAATTTTTTTTTCTAAACTGAATAGGTTGCGCGAGAGACACTTCCAAAGTGTAAAGGTAAAATGAGTGCCCCCCCCCCTCCCCTGTAACTTCTAAAATAAGAGAATGATAAAACTAAAAAAAATATATGATGTACATTACCATGCCAACTAACAACGAAAATTGGTTTGAACAAGATCTAGTAAGGAGATTTTTTAATACGTCATAAATCGTAAACCACAATTTGCTTTCATTTAATCAACTGAAATACTTGCTGCTACGGAACCCTTCATGGGTGAGTCAGACTCGCACTTGGCCGGTTTTTTCTGTGTACTATGACCATCCAACTGCTATCGCCAACGGGTGATATACGAATAATAGTATATTTCAGTTTTTTGTTTACCCGACGTGAAAGGCTGTGAGATAGGATAAGATAGGATAGGCTATGTGATTTTCCATAACGTGTCTCAGTACAGTTGTGGCCTAATGCCCCGTAAGGAGTATGACTTAGACCAACCAGCGACTGTGTGTTCTAGTTAATAATAATAATATAGGGACAATGTCAAACAGATCATCCTAGCCCCAAACTAAGCAAAGCTTGTACTATGGGTACCAGGCGACGATATACATACTTATACATATATATAGATAAATACTTAAATACATAGAAAACATCCATGACTCAGAAACAAATATTCGTGCTCATCACACAAATATTTGCACTTACCGGGATTGGAACCCAGGACCACCAGCTTCGTAGGAAGGAGCATTACCAACTAGGCTACGGTGACCGTCGATGACCGTTAATGATCTTTATCAGTTCCTAATATTTACTCGAATAAGTTTTCTTAAATTATCTGGCTATCTACGGACTTAGAGATAATCGAGGAAATTCTGTTGGTATAAAGAGTGTAAAGGGCAGCGTTACGAAAATATTAACACTGCCGTTGCATTAGTAGTCCGAAACACTATTTTAACTGATACCAATCATTAAAATGGTCCACCTCATTTTGTCAAAAGGATCGAAAGGAAACATTTTTTGACTCATATTTAAGATCAATTTATAAATAACTTCATTATAAGGGAAAATATAAGCGACCAGAAAAGAAAAATGACTAAATAATAAAAGTTAATAGTCTTAAACGTGGATCAAGATAGCCAATAAAGAAGATTCCTATAAGTATCTTTTTTAAGACAGTGCCCGTGTCGCTTACTTCGGGAGGCTGCCTGACTGGCCCAGAGGGTTATGTTAAGGGGTAATTTACACAAACATGGACACAAATACACTCGGAACAACTATATTTTGAACGGTTTATTTCGAAGTCTATGGATGTAGTGTCAAGTTAGATCACATACACGCTATTGTGGACAGCGGTACAGATTGTTCCCTAATTCGTAAATGATTTGTTGATAACCTTGCAGGTACTCGAGATTTTATATCCACGCGCCTGACAGGAATTGGGTCGAACATTACATTTTCTTTTTCCCGTATTAGTCTGCCTGTCAAGGTCAACGAGGTACTCGTGTGTGAGAAGTGACATTTGTAATTGTAGACTCAAATATTTTGCCGCATGATGTTATGATAGGTAAAGATGTTTTTACCTAACCGGGATTGAGCTTGACTATTAGTAACAAAGTCCTCCACATCACTCGCGAGGTCCATGCTGAAGTTTGTTTATTACAGAATCATGACACTTGTACAAGCTATCGATACTGATTTGATCGACTGTAAAGACGTTTCTCAATTACTGACAAGTGGAGAGATTCCTGTCTGTTCTAGTAATAATTCATCATCATTATGTTAGCCGAAGGACGTCCACTGGGCGGAGGCCTCCCCCGGGAATCTCCGCGGGGGTCGGCCCTCCTTGTGGGGGACCTGCCCGCGCTGCGTTTTCCGGTGCATGGTCCCCGGTCGGGAGCCTGTCTGATCTAGCGGCCGTCGGTGTTGGGAGCTGTGTGCTCCACCCGCTTCCGTTTCGGTTTGGCAATTCTTTGGTTATAATCATAATCATAATATCTTTATTTGTATAAAAGTGGTGAATACAGGTGTTATTGTTTTCATTATTTAAGTTTCACACATTTGCCATATTGTACATGGCATACAAATGTTGTACTTACAAACTAGCTATATTGAACTCAAAATACTAACTTACTGATTTGTGACACAATTTTTATGTCGGCTGCTTTGTTTCGCCTGCGGATTGCCACGTTTTTGTTCGGTCACGCGGGGATGCTCCGAGCGTGGCCCTCTCCGTTGCTCTTTGGGTGACCTTGAGCCTTCTTGTGAGACCAATAGTGAGCGACCACGTGAAAGACTTTAGACTTGAAACACTGCGTTATTTGTGATGAGAGAATGTAACGTAGCTTCCTGAACTCGATCTCTCAAATCGCGCTAAATTGTATCATAGTTAGAAGTACAGTTAGAAGTCCGCTTCAATTGTTGATGGGTTGTAATTAAAGTTCCCATCCAAAATTAATGCCCTTGTCCAAAAGTATGGTAACGTTAACCTCTACGAACTTAGATGTGAGGCAAAATGCAGGATGGACGAGCTAGCTCATGCTGATAAGGTGCGTTATGGCAATAGCAAAGTTAAAATTATTTATTTTGTCTTCTATGTAATTGTCCGGTTTGAGTGTGTACAATGGGGAGTATTCTATTCTAACAATAAACAAATGAAGTGAAAAGTTTTCAAATCCTTGTAAGATAATAGAGGTCTATGACAACGATAGATACAAGGAAGAGCCAATAGCTGATGGACGCGTTAAGTACCTACGTATGTTACGAAAAACTTGAATTTGACAGTTGTAGTCAGAAATAACAGTGTAGTTAATGCCGATGGTTGAGTTAAATTCTAACGTTTAAAATGATGATTGGAGTTCATTGTAAGACACATTTACGTGTTACATTATGAGTTCAAATAAAGCTGGTTGATTTGAAATAAATTGTGTGACAAGGGAAATACCCTCCTTAGAGTTCCTGAAACTTGAGCATTGAAAGCTCCGCGCTTTGTGCTTGAGACGGTTGAGCATTGAAAGCTCCGCGCTTTGTGCTTGTAGCAGTTGAGCATTGAAAGCTCCGCGCTTTGTGCCTGTAGCAGTTGAGCATTGAAAGCTCCGCGCTTTGTGCTTGTGGCGGTTGAGCATTGAAAGCTCCGCGCTTTATGCTTGTGACGATTGAGTATTGAAAGCTCCACTCTTTGTGCTTATGACGATTGAGTATTGAAAGCTCCGCGCTTCGTGCTTGTGACAATTGACTTTCGCAAGCTTCGTGCTTTGAGTTCGTGACGCTGCATTGCGCACTTACCTATAATGTTCCAGGGTGGAGAACAACATTTTCGAACTTGTAGCAATACCTCTAAGGAGTATGTGATAGTAATCGTAGATGCTTTTACAATATTTTGTCAATTAATGTGTGTCAAAGATTTAACATCTTGGTCTGCTTGCGAGGCACTACGTAGCTTTGTCCATATATTTAGATCCCCGAAACGAATTATCTCTGATCAAGGTACATCTTTTACTGGTCAAGACTTTCAGGACTTATGCCGAGGTTGGGCCATTGAGTTCCACGAGATAGTGTTAGCCGAGCTAATGGTCGGGTGGAGCGAATGATGTCCACCTTGACAAATTGTTTTACAGTGGCCGAAAATTATAAAAATGAATCCTGGAAGTCTGTCTTAGGCGAAGTAAAACTCGTTTTGAATTGTACTGTAAGTAAGAGTATAGAGAAAAGCCCCTTACAGGGTAGCTAAAGTGTGTTCCAATGAGCGTTATATTGTGGAACCAGTATCTGGGGGACGGGCCCAATATGTGTGCCATGAACGACTACGTAAATATCCAGCTAGTTTTCCTGAATTGTCAGAATATCTTGATCCTGTAGAACCCATAATTGAACAGTTTTATTTAATTATGGAACAAATTGTATTGATTAATTTGGTATTCTAATTTGGTGTAATAAGTAATTTGGATTGAATTACTGTATTGAATCATGATCATTGTTTGAGTTGAAACGATAATAACATTGTTTTGTTGAACGTAAACCTGTGTTGATAAAAGACTTATGTTCAATGCTGATTGATAAAATGTTTTATTTAAACTGAAAGCTACTACGCTTTATTGAAGGGTGGATTGAAGGCCTTATCGCTTTGTCCTGATGTCCTGCTGAAAGCCATCACGCTTTGCAGTAAGGTTGGGCTCATCTGTCGTGACCCAAGGTTGTTGCTGAAAGCTGCAAGGTTTTGCAGCGTGTTTTAAGTGCTGCCTGTGAGCAATGCTGAAAGCTGTAACGCTTTGCCGAGTAATTGAATTTTTGCTGAAAGCTTCAACGCTTTGCTGTGTGTTGCAGTTTATGCTGAAAGCCTCAACGCTTTGCTGTGTATTGCAGTTTATGTTGAAAGCTTCAAAGCTTTGCTATGTGATGCACTTTATGCTGAAAGCTTCAACGCTTTGCCGTGTGTTGCAGTTTATGCTGAAAGCTTCAACGCTTTGCTGTGTGTTGCAGTTTATGCTGAAAGCTACAACGCTTTGCTATGCGTTGCATTTTATGCTGAAAGTTTTAACGCTTTGCATTGTGTGAGAGGTAAGCCCTTTAACTAATGATGAAAGCTTTAAGGCTTTGTGGTAAATGCTGAAAGCCTTTACGCTTTGCCTTGTGTAAAATTGAAAGCCGCTTGTAACGCTTTGTGTGCTTGCCAACCTGAAGAGCTGTAATTCATGCTGATTATGTCAGCGAGTAACAACGCGAGAGCGCGTTGATTGTCGGATGGCCGTGTCGGAGAAATTAAATAAAAGGCCTGTTTACGTACTAGTAACGCCATCTATTAGCGTTTGGAAAACACTACTCACTGAGTCAGTAGTTCGAGTCGAGGTTGTCTATGAACTGTCGCATGTGACGTTTGACGTCTGTCAGTTGTCTAAGTGACATTAGTATGTTCGCGACACGACACAATTGGCATCCAGAGCTCGACTGCGCCGGATGTGCGCACTGATTCTTTTAACCACGTGCATGATGGCGGACACCGACGATGTTTCGGAGTTAAATCCGTCAGAATCTCCGACATATATATAGGTTATGTACGTAACTTGAGGGTAAGATTTTACCAATTCACTACACTGATAGTCACAACAAGTTACCTAGATTAGAGAAATTCTATTTAGAACAAGGTAAAGTATTACTGGAAATAGCTGGATGCGAATAGCGCAAGACTGGCAATTGTGGAGATTTTTGGGGGAGGTCTTTGTCCAGCAGTGGATGTCTTTCGGCTAATACGATGATGATTACTTAAACATATCGTTGAGATAGACCAACGGGATGGACGGTACATTTCCCTTACCTATTCCTTTTCATAGTAGTCAGAGAAGTGTCCTCTACTGCCGCCACTTGCAAGCAGCCCCGGGAAAACAGCGAACTGTTTGTGGCGCAGTCGCTGTGCCGGACTGGCAGGAGTCGGCAATATGGGAGGGCAATCCAGAGCCCTTCCAGGGTACGTGACCCAAACATCTGGGACGTACAAAAGGGGGGCACCGGAGCAGCATACCCGCGTTCCCGGGGCTCCCCCCATTAGGGGCCAAGAGAAGTCCACGGCAGGTAGGTTTAGTCGGTGCGAGTCCGACATAGTCCGAATGTAGGTACCCGTAGACACTTTTTGCGGGTGGCATGCGTAGGCATTCCCCCTGCCTTACCAAAAACAAAGGCGTCTCCTAAAGGTTTTTATAACGTAGCCATTTGGAGGGGTTTGCCGTAGTCACCGTGCTTGTCATGCGACTTGTCGACGTGTCGTGTCGACCGCAGTTAGCTGGTAGCAGCTACTACACAGGTGGTGCCCAAATGTCTGACGTATCCCTTAGTCACCTTTTACTACACCCACGGGATGATATGGGATGGCCCAAATATTAATTTTAATTATTATTGTGGCATTTATAATCTATACTTTTGTTCGTGACTATTTATATTTAATCATTTTGTTTCATATCTCTATTTCTAAGTTACGTTATATTTATTATACTCCTGAACCCAAACTCCTGTATGTAGGTAGTGGTGAGTTAACGAGGATGATGTCAATATTTTTTTTTTTGGAAAATCCTTACGTATATAACAATTAATTTTTAGGATGTATCTGGTACCAGATTTCATTAATCTATCACTTACACTCTGCATAATCTTCAAACTGCAGAGCTCTCTCGATCATTTGACTTGATTGAAACGATTCACTCTGGCACTGGATTGGAAAAAAGACGATTTACAGTTATTAGTCCGAGCTACAGACAACGGAGTAAAATACAGAGCAATTTGGAAGTTTATTTTACTTCTAAATCAGCCCACCTGCATACCCACTCCTAGTATATCTAGGTGGAGTCAGTCTAATGAACTTAGGAAATAATCGTGTCAAAAAAGAACTATATTTATCACTAAGTATTTGCCTCGGAGACACTCCTATGGGGATCGCTGTGTTGCACCAAATGTGTCTGTCGACGGCAATAAAGGCTCAGTTTGTAAACACTAGTTTTTTTCTATTCCATTGACCCACCGCTCGTTAGATCGCTCAAAAATATCGATTTAATATATCAATCCTAAACAATTAATGCCAATATCTATTGAATCAATATATTTAGTTAAAATGGAAAAGGCACCTCTTAATTTTTCTTAACAGAAAAAACTAAAATCACTTTTTTTGTCCAGAGCCGGGTTTGAACTCAAGATCTCATTATCAGCTATTGAACACGCTACTGCCAGCCCAACGAGGTAGTCATGCGTGTGCGCATAGGTGTCGTGGCGCGAATAAAACGTATTGATGTGAAACATCTATAGCCGCACGTAAAACAGATTTCTGGCGTGGCGACGCATGCCGTGTCGCATGCGCAATCGACTTTTTATTTTATCATTATGACATATTTAGTTCCTATCACAATATGTTCTTTTCTGCGTATTACTTTTACAAAATAATGTAGATGTTTCACATGTGCCAGGCGTCCCGTGACGGCTCACATTTTTTATTAGTAATAATTATACTATCGCGTCCCAGATCCAGTAGAAAGTAATTCTACTTACCTTTAAATATTTGAACCGAGTTTAATTTAATAATGCATTCAGGATGCTGATGGGGCTGCGGCGATTCTGTAGTGCATCACGGATGTTTGCTGAGCATCGCGTAGATTGTTTATACGCTACGATGCGTAAGAGATGCGTATCTCTGGTGCGCAGAATACGTGGCAGCACCAACAGCATCCTTCGCATGATCGCTAGTCGGCTAGACTGTATTTACGTCAATCATTACTGCGCCATTTTGCATGGAATGACGCAGCAATGAATGGTAAATTTGTTACATATTTTAAAATATTTATTAGTAACACTAGTTTATAAGAAAATTGTTACTTACTTATTGGACACTAATTTAGTCTGAAAATAAAGTCTTATTATTATTATTTGGTTCGAACAATGGGTTTCTTAATATCCCTTAAGTCATCTATATATAACAGATAATAAACTTCATTTTTTGCTTGTCGATCCAACTTAAGTAATAATGGTTTGCTATTATATCAGAAAACAAGATTTCTCTATAAAATTCATGAGTCTGTGGACGAATGTAGAAAATTGATTTGTTAAATGAATGTTGAATGCTATTGGCGAAATGTCATTTTTCTTTCAGTGTTAATTTGAATCGAAGGTGCCCGCTCAATTCTAGGCCACTAAAAACGTTTGAAAATGGCTTCGTTAGTTTGATTCTCAGTTGTTTTAAGGGATTTAAAATTACAATACGCAACGATTATATTGGCTAAGCATAAATACACTACAGTACTTTACAATATACCTTATGCTTTTGTGATAAAGTTTAAAATCTATAAAAGAAATTTGACAGATTCGGGCAGTTGGATGCGCTGGCGTCTGTACCCAAAAATTATAGAACACTGTTTGGGTATTAATATTTTACCTTTATTTTTTTAAATATGGACTTGTGACATTGTCAGATGTCCATCGCTGGATAACTCTGGACGCAAATCACACTGTAGCCTACCAGAATAGAAATGGGTTGATGCAAAGAATTTTTGTTGTAAAACTAGTTTAGTCAAAAGTATTTGCAATACTTCTGTCTTGTTTTGAACTACTACTTTTTTACTGTATAACAATACATCTTCAAAAGAAACATCTTTGAAGGAAAAGTAAAGGGAAGAAAATGTCGAGGCAAATCCACAATAACTTACACAGATCGAATCAAAGAGAAAATGGAAATAGGGTGGTAACAAGAAGTGAAAACGCTTGTCGATGATAAGGAAGAACGTAGAAAGCTCTCCTGACAACAAAATAACTCTTAAATGAGTATGTAAAAGACTTAGCGGTAACCAATTAGTTTTTGCGATACTATTTTTATGTTTTGTATAAATATTTATATTACAGCAATATATCCGCTCGTTTAACGGGCCATAAGCTAGCTAGATGCTCTCACCGGTCCGTAAGTGATCGGCGAGGTTAAGCAACTACGCTCGCGGTCAGTCCATAGATGGGTGACAGCCAAAGTGGTTTAAATTGTGAGCGTCTCCGTGCTTTGGAGAGCAGGTTAAGCTGCAGGTCCCGATTGTAGTCATTAGACAACAGTCGTTGAGCCTTGTCAGAGGCCTACTGGGCGGCTTGAACAACTCTGACACTAGAGTAACCACTGCCCATACGATAAGTCAGTAAGTACGGGCCATAAAAATTTACCTCGAAGCCAAGTACCTAATTTTGGTCCGTTTTAGATGAAAGTTTTTCAGACGATATTAATCCTTTAATATGAAAAAAATTCAGACATATTCTTACAATAAATACTCGTTCTTTATATACAAAGAAAGTTTCCAAGTATTTCCCTTCACTAGCAGAACACAGAGAATATTAATTAATTGTTATTTAGCGCGGCGATGTGCTAAGATGAATCGTTATTTAATTATACGACTTGTAATAAAATTCTTTGCACAGACGCCAGCACATCAAGCTACCCTGTCTGTCAAATATCCCCAATTGAAAGTGAACCTTGTGCTTTTGTGATAAAGTTGAAAATCTATAAAAGAAATGTGACAGATTGGGGTAGCTTGATGTGCTGGCGTCTGTACGTGGCTTAGTTCTTGCTTCTATAATTTTAGTCTTTAGACCGTTGCCGTAAAGCTGATAGCCCTATTTTCTCTTTTGGCGTATATGTCTTTCTTTTTCAAACCAATATAGCTTGTCAGTTCTGTACGGCGATTTCATTTTAATTACCTACTCATCAGAACATTTTGTTGACTTCTTGCACCCAGTAGCAAATTGGATGATGTCATCAGAATTTCCCGAATGTTGTTGTGAGATTAAATCAAAACTACATAACACTTTATTATTTATTTAAATAGCTTTATTTAAAGTGATAGACGCATATCGCTATTTGTCCACTTCACTTTATTTTCACGCCGGAGGTCGTGGGTTCGATTCCCACCCAGAACATATATTTCTGTGCATGAACATGTGTGTCAGTCCTGAATCTGGGTGTAATCCTACTAATATTATAAACGCGAAAGTTTATAAGTATGGATGGATGTTTGTTACTCTTGCACGTAAAAACTACTGAATGGATTTTAATGGAATTTTACAATAATATAGCTTACTAGCTGTTCCCCGCGGTTTTACCCGCGTTAAACTTTATAAACTATCACAGCTCCTAGGTGATAGCATGATAATAAGTAGCTTACATGTTGACTCAACCTCTTAGTAATATTCATGCAAAAATTTAAGTAAATCCATGCAGTACTCTTTGAGTTTAGCCCGGCAAACATACAGACAAACAGACAAAATATATAAACCCTATATTTTGGCTTCGATATCGATTGTAGAACACGCCCCAAATATCCTTTTTAAAAAATATTCAATGTACAGTTTTGACTTTCCTACGATTTTATTATAATAATATGTATAGATTTAAATAGCTTTATTTAAAGGGGTTAATTTCAAGTGTCTCCGTGCTTCGGAGGGCATATAGCTTAATATGCCCTCCGAAGCACGGAGACACTTTCGGTCCCGGTTGGTGTCGTCAAACAACATTCGATAAGCTAACCAATGCCCATACGATAAATTTTTCTTACACCTGTATACTACCCATTTTTAATTTCTCACTAGTTTTGTCCGTCCCAAGAAAGAAATTGCAACTAGTGTTAAAACCGCTCTTTGTACAAATTATAATAAATGTTGTTGACGATGTATTTCCTATTTACAATAAATACTCTTTGGCGAGTCAATTGGACTTTTTAGAAACCTTAAATTATTTTTTTCTTTTTGTGTTATTATGTCAATCGGTTGTCTTGCCGACGTCGTGGCTGTTGTCATACCCGAAAAGATTTCCCGTATTATTTAATTTCCTCAAAATAGTCACTTTGGCTTGCCACCTTAAAACGAACAACTGTTTTTATTATTAGGGAACTCTAACGGCGACCGCTGTCGTCTATAACTGTTTTTTGTAATTGATATTTATTTCTGAATAACAATAAATACTTTTGTATTGTAATGTTGTAATTTTCGTAGAGTTCTCATTTTATTTTTTAAATTATATACAGCTTCTATGTTACTAACTGGTACTGTAGCATTATGATGTCCTCCTGGTTGAATTATTGCCACAGCAGCCAGACTCAATGGAGATTAGCCAACTGGGCAGGACATATTATAGTGCACAAGTGTGTGCGCAAACATAGGGGCACTTTCTATTCCATCACTCTGGTGAGCCGATGGGATGACTAGCGATATGACCGGAAAGCTCAGGTACAGAACCGACGGCTTTACGTGCTCTCCGGGGCACGGGGGTGTAAAACCGCCACTTCCAGACTCTCGGGGCTGATACTGAGGGTTTCTTTTTACGGAATGATCCCAAAATCACTTTATGGCTCGACCCGGGATTTGAACCCAGGACCTCATTATCTTAGTTTGAACACGCTACCGCTACACCAACGAAGCGTTATAACTAAGCTAATGATGTTTATTACTGGTTAAGTTGTTTTAACCAACTTCAAAAGAAATAGGGTTGTCAACTCGACTGTACGTTTTTTTATGCGAATTCTACTTTGTTTGCGAACTACATATAAAATTTATTCCAAACGGTTGCCTAGAAAAAAAAACTTACAGTTTTATTTTTATTTTTTTTCTTACAGTAATTTAGCTTTTCCCAAACAACTAACGAAAACTCAAGTAGTTTATCTTTATGATACTAGGTCCAATGGCAAAGACTATCACCACAGCATCTCATACCGTGGGGGACGTTGACGACGACCTGAGGGACCCGAGGGACCCGAGGGACTGACTACACGTGTGGCGCAACGGCTAAGACTTTGTCCAGCGATAGACAATATTCGGCTAACATGAAACTAGTCCATAGATTTTACAGAGTTCAACCTGTCCTCTACCTAGAGTACTAATCATCATCTATTATCCTACTTACTTATCGTATGGGCAGTGGTTACCCTACTTTCAGAGTTGTTCAAGCCGCCCAGTAGGGCTCTGACATGGCTTAAGGATTAATGTCTAATGGCTAGAGTTGGGACTGACAGCTTAACGTACCCTCCGAAGCACGGAGACGCTCAGAAATTAAACCACTTTAGCGGTCACCCATCTATGAAATGACCGCGAGCCTAGTTGCTTAACCTCTCCAATTACTTACGGACCGGTAAGAGAATATATTATAATGATAATTAACAAACTAGGTGGAATTTTAATAAGTGTTCTAGTTCCTTTCTATTTAGACCTAACTTAATTTATAAATAAGCTATATTACTAATTGTAGTTCGTGGTCCAACAGTATTTTCTTTAACGTTTTCTCTTTCTTTCCCTTTGCAAAAAATGAGAGAGAAATAACGATGTTATATCTGAATAAAAATAATCACTTTGTCTCGCCCACGGGGATATTACCGCATTAACTTTTATAAGTCGTATCCCTTTTAAGGCGATGACTGAAATAGAAACTCATTAGCGTGACGTAAAGTCATTAGGAGTCATCATAAACAAATTTAAAAGCGGGTATTAATGCTGACGGAAATAACTTCAGCTCTACCTCAAAATTTGCAACGTAAGGTATACCTTAATGCCCCCCTAGCCGAATTTCGGCCACGGCGGCCAGTCTCAACAGAGATTATCCATCTACGCGGGACATATTATAGTGCTCAAGTGTGTGCGCAAACACAGGAGCACTTTCTATCCCATCACTCTCATGATCCGATGGGACGCTTACGCGACACGACCGGAAAGAGGTCAGGCACAGGACTCTACGAGGCACGGGGGTATAATACCGCCAACTCCCAGACTCCGGGCTGATGCTGAGATTTTTTTTTTTTACAGGAAAGTCTCAAAATCACTTTTTGGTCTCACCCGGGATTTGAACCCAGGACCTCGTCCTCTGCGGGTGAACACGCTACCGCTAGACCAACAAGGCAGTCATACCTTACGTTACGTTTATCAGCAAACTTTTAAAATATAATATATCGTGTCCACAACGGTTGTGGGTTACAATGCTAAAATACCAAGATTGTGTAGACAATTTAACAGGTATTGTAGTGGGCTAATAGACATTTTCAACATAAAATCAAGTGCACTGCGTAAAATAACATTTAAAATAGTGTCAGATTAAAATAATTAAATCAAATGTTGCGCAATCAAAAATGCGATATTGGCGCCATTTATTGGTAATAATGCCTAGTAATTACACGACTTATAATAATAATAATATTCTAGGATATGATTCACACACGGCCATCTGATCCCGTACTAAGCAGAGCTTGTACTATGGAAACCAGATACCTGATATACTTCTTTTGGAAATACATACTTATAAAGATAATTACTATCAGACTCAGGACAAACAGACATGTTCATGCACACAAATATTTGTACTGGGTGGGAAAAGAACCCACAATCTGCGGCATAAAAGGTCTAACAACCACGCCAATTGGCGCGCCATTATCAAATTTAGAGTGTTGATCATCAATTGTATTTTATATAAGGCAGGGAATGCGTACGCATGCCACCCGCAAAAAGTGTCTGCAAGTGGTCAGACTCCCACCGACTAAACCTAACCTGAAGTGGAGTTGGGATACCGGCTCCTCTATTTGCGAGGAAGATTGGCTAACTCCCAATCCCGCTCGGCGGCTTCCTTTTGGAGCATTACTTCCTCAGAGAAGGAGACCACGGCGTCCCATGTGGTGGAGTCACCTGCACGCATACACAACTGCTGGCTTGATCTCAGAGACCTGGGCCCTACCGCCTAAGTCGCCGAACCTCGTGATCGGGATCAGCGCTCAAATAGATGAAGGTTAAAGATGTCTAAATCATTTGTTCAATAGGCTTCAACGTTGAAAACCGATTCCGGTCCATTTATGAGGTCACATGTACTCATGAAAGCCGAGTGAACGCCTCTCGGCCTCCCAAGCCGGGTACTCCTCCGACATATGCTGGATCATCAATCTTCCTAAAAACATTAAATAATAAAAAAATAAAATAAAAAAGGTTTTTATTCACGTAGACTTTAAAAAAGCGCTTGTAAATAGTCAGAACATGTTTCTAGTAATAAAGTTGTATACATTATTATTTCTAGTAACATAGATATTTAGGTACACACAGTATGAAAACATTTATAACATTTATTTTATCATAGCATTGATATTTAGCTAGCTCGTATCAAGTTATTGTCAAGAGATTATGTTTAATTATCTAGTTTAAGTCTAATATTTTACTACATATTGTCAATGGTTCTGTCTATAATCTCACGCAGGACAACTATTTGTGTAACCCATAAATAGTTGTTCTAAGTCTGGATATACTTTGTGTCCGTCTAATATATAAATTAACAAGTGCGGGCGTAGTCCTAAAAAAGGAGCAACTGGTTAGCGCCTCCAGATACAACATACGTCCAAAGACTACTTTTTTGTTATACGTAGTATCATCATCATATCAGCCGAAAGACGTCCACTGCTGGACAAAGGGATTATTATATCATTCATAAACTTAACCTAATTACGATGAATACAAAATGTGCTATATTTCCGAGATAGGTCCTAAATCATGACTGCTATCTAATTTTGAACTATAAATGCAAGTCTACGAACAACCATAAATCACTCGAAATGAACCAACAATGTTTCACTTCCCTGTAGCCTAATTATGTACAGCCAGCAACAGAACTTACACTTCGCAGTGACTAAAGGTTTATCGCAACTTTTGAAGTAATAATAACTCTTTACGTGCACTTGCACGTAAAGAGTTATTATTTATTCGATGAGTAGACTGGTGAGTACGTGACGACAGCGTTACGAAAAGTGTGATCGGGCGATAGGAAACGTTAATAATATATGTTCTATACAGTGACCTAGAGAGTTATCGGTGACATTTGACGTATTCTACGCCCCACATTGCAAGCCGTTCCAAGGACATATCTATCAGTAAAAAAGAAACGGCCTTTTTATGGGTACTATGACCGTCTCGTCTGCTTACCACCAACAAACGTCTACCAAGCGTTGCGATTGTGGCATATAATCATTCATTTGACGATGCCTCTGTCCAACCAAGGACGTCTTTTGGTCAGCAAAAAGATGTTCACAGCTGGTCAAAAGCCTTTAAATAAGTTCTCAGTTGGGGCGCATTTGATCCGGTGGTAGCATTAAAGCGCGACCGTCGTTATAAACACAAGGTCCACCACAATATTAATATTTAATTCGTACTTAATATAGACAGAACCATTCAGACAATATGCAGTAAAAATACAGCAAAATTTTTTAAACCGCTAATTAAACCTACACACGATCTTCTTGACAACAACTTAATATAAGCTAGCTAAATATCATAACTATTATAAAATAAATCTTATTGTTAAGTTTTTCATACAATCCGTGTGCCTAAATATCTATATGTCATCATCATTACAACTAAATAAGTCCACTGCTGGACAATCCTCCCTCAAGAATCTCTTGGGGGGATATGCCATAATTGCCACGCTTGGCAGGCGGCTTGGCGATCGCAGTAAGATGGTCATAGTACACAGAAGGAAGCTGCTGCTAGTCCTCTGGTAGATATTCCCTCGGGTCGACTTCTACGCCCCCCACGGGATAAGATGGGGTGATGATGTTCTGATTCTGATATTTGTCGCCGTCACCACACAGCAAATATCTATATGTACCTAGAAATTATTATTAATTAATTATCATCATTACAGCTAAATAAGTCCACTGCTGGACAAGCCTCCCTCAAGAATCGTCTTGAGGGGATATGCCATTATCGCCACGCTTGGCAGGCGGGTTGGCGATCGCAGTAAGATAGTCATAGTAATCAGAAGGAAGCTGCTGCCCTTCCTCAGGTAGATATTCCCTCGGGTCGACTTCTACGCCCCCCACGGGATGAGATGGGGTGATGATATTCTGATTCTGATATTTGTCGCCGTCACCACACAGCAATTTTTAATTAATTATAAATAAAATAAAAAATGTAAAGGTTTTTATTCACGTAGACTTTAAAAAAGCGCTTGTAAATAGTCAGAAAATATGCGTAGTAATATATAATTAATTTATAATTATTTCTAGGTATACATATAGATATTAAGGTACACGGATTGTAGGAAATAATTTACAATAAGATTTATTTTATAACAGTAACGATATTCAACTAACTTAAATTAAGTTATTGTCACGGATCATGTGTAGGTTTAATTATCAAAATTTTAAATTTTAGCTAATTTTTACTACATATTGTCGAATGGTTCTGTCTATATTAAGGTACGAATTAAATGATATTATTATGGCGGTTAATAACGACGGTCGCGCTTTAATGCTACCACCGGATCCAATGCGCCCATATATATTACTACAAACATGTTCTGACTGTTTAAAAGCGCTTTTTTAAAGTTTACGTGAATAAAAACATTTTTTATTTATTTTATTAATTTAATATTCATCATATTGGTATGATGAATATTTTAGTCACTGGGTTGTTATTTTTATTGCTGACTGTACCAGAACGCCGGGCATGTTTCAAAACTTGACCGGAATTCGGTGCATCGGGATTAGTAGTTCCGCACTGTGTGTATTTAGTCAATTTGCAAACCACAGACAATTTGCGGTCTAGTTTCCACGGAAATTGACAGGGCTTTGAATTAGGTATGCGGGTGACATTTGGACTGCGGTGTATATATAATGACAAACCACAACACATTGCAACTAGGAATATACTATTTTCTCATTTATTTCTCAGTAGTTTAGCAGATTATTAAAAACTAGCTGTGCCCCGCAGTTTTGTCCGCGGGAAATTTTATAAATTACCACCTCCTACCTCTTACCTCGTACGCTCCTACCTCGTAGGTGATAGCGTGATAATATGTAACCCATATGTTGACCCAACCTCTTAGTAATATTCATGCAAAATTTGAAATAAATCCATGCCAGTACTTTTTGAGTTTAGCCCGGATATACATACAGACAAACAGACAAAAATTCTAAATCTATATTTTTGGCTTCGATAGCGATAGTAAATCACACCCCAAGTATCCTTTAAAAAAATATTCAACTTACAGTTTTGACTTTCCTACAATTCTATTATATGTATAGATAGATCACAGCACCTCCCCCGTAGGTGATAGCGTAATAATATGTAGCCTATATGTTGCCTCAACCTCTTAGTAATATTCATGCAAAATTTGAAGAAAATCCATGCAGTACTTTTTGAGTTTAGCCCGGACATACATACAGACAAACAGACAAAAATTCTAAAACCTATATTTTCGGCTTCAATATCGATAGTAGATCACGCCCCAAGTATCCTTTAAAAAAATATATTCAATGTACAGTTTTGACTTTCCTACGATTTTATTATATGTATAGATAAACTGAATTAAATAATCAGAATGGAGGTACCTGATTCTGATTATTTAATTCAGTTTATCTATCTATCAACAACATTGACTGCACGTGTGGCGCAGCGGCTAAGAGAGTCGCCTCGCCTCTTCGTGTCGTGGGTTCGAATCCCGCGCCGGACAACTATTTGTGTGACCCATAAATAGTTGTTCTGAGTCTGGATGTAATATGTGTCTGTCTATTATATGTTTGTAAAGTACCCCGCAAAACAGGGATTGTGGGCGTTGTTTTTTAAAAAGAAAAAAAAACAGTAAGAAACGGGAATTGTTTGGACTTATACTTTCCACCACAGATGCTCTCTGCAGAAGTGGAAATTATATCCATAAATCATCAATCATAAATCTTGATGTATGTATGTTCATTTACTCTTTTTCATTTACATCATGTCAACTATGTTCATTTACATCATGTCAACTTTCAAAAAGCATACTTATTCCTTAGTTTAGCGTCAACGCGGAACAAACAGCTCACAATTTATCTCTTTAGTGATTCTAACTCATAACCGCCCACCACGAAGACCTAGAAAGATAAAAATGTCTTCAGAAAGTGATGAAGACAAGGGATGAGGTCAAATATATCACAAGTCCCACGGCATAAATAGAAAAATAAAATCCATAGTGTGGGAAAGTATTATTGTCTACGCCTTAATAAAGATCGTTTGATGTATTCCACCACGCTACCTCCCACACAAATTGTATACAGGGCATAGGGAACAACTTAACGAAATCTCTACAATTAAACTTTTGGAGGTCTCATTAAAATACTTCTGGGAACAAACGCTAACATTGTATATACAGGCTGGCCGAGATGTTGACGTTAAAACGCTAAATTGAGATACTTTATGATGACGAGTTTTCGAGATGGAATTTGTTTTAATGAATTTTTTTTGTAAACGCCTAACATTAGCTTTTTTTTCTCGTTCTCTTGAACATTTCTGGTACAGTTATTTGGTAATACCTAATTACTTTAACTTAACACCCTAAAAAGTATGGTTTATCTAATCATTGCAGACCTGACTTAGAATTTATTTGAAAGTTCAAAATTAGGGTTGAACTCAGGGCTCATAAATTTTCGAAGTATTAAAACAAAATTAAAATGGGGAACATGCATAGGGGGTGATTCGGATACTACCCCTCATAAAGTACCTCAACTTTCTCGTTTGAACGTCAACTACTCGGCCACCCTGTATATATTACAAATAAACTGTTCTTTCTTCCTTTCATATTAATTAAAAAGTATGGACCCTAGAAGTTTTGCAAGTTTCTAAGTCAGTAATGTCACTACTGTAGACCACTTTTTTATTTTTTTATTTACCAGTCCCTCCCTCCCACCTACGACTTCAACACTTAAACCCAAGTACACTCAATATACGAAGGTTCACGTTAACGTTAAGATGTTCGGCCTTACCCAAAAATTTACCCGGAGCTCTTTTCTATTCCTTATATCGACATTGTCTTGTTTTAAATACTCGATTCTTTTTTGTAACCATTCGAAGTTTGAAGTCATGTACTTTCACTTACAGTTTCAAAGGTCTTATTTTGTTTCACTCCGTTCTTCACACCGTGGATTTAAAATAAACAGTAATAATGAAAATCCTTACAAAATTCCAGTAGCATTTTGTTCCTGTAGGTGGACAAGCCATTTATTCAAACTAAGCTTTAGAAAGGATTGTACTAATCCTTGTTAAATGTTAAATATAGCTTTTGAATGTATTTTTAGATGCGGTTTTATGTTTAAGTAACGTCTACAGAAGTAGATAGTTACGATACGACCCTACGGCAATGAACAAGCTATTAGTTTGGTAATAAAGTTCTTGTAATATACATTAGGACACCTAACCTTCTTTCTTCTCATTTAGCATTTTGTCGGTGTACAAATTCACATTATTATTATAAAATATTTAACATTACAAAGATTACATTACATTAAATATTACATTACATTATAGATTACATTACGTTATCAAATTAACTTTTCATTACATAAATTAAATTATCATACCCAATTAAGTTTATTGTCAATTGTTATAAGGTATTTGATTATTTATGAATATCATCTCTATTTACTTTTTCTTTGCATCAAATTTTCAAATCACAACGGTGTTAAAGAAGTTGCTCGTAAACAGGAGCCGTGTGGGTCCGGCCCAGAAGAATAACATGGCCAACTCATACTATCCCGTGGGTGTCGTAAAAGGTGACTGGTGGATACATCCCACGTACGCGCCGGCGCTGGAATGAATTACGTGCTACGGTGTTTCCCCAGCGCTACGACATGTCCTTCTTCAAACGAGGTTTAAAAAGAGTATTAATATCACGGTAGGCAGCGGTTTGCTGTGCCTTCTGGCACTTCGAATGTCCATTAGCAGCGGTTACCACTTACCATCAGGTGGGCCGCTAGCACGTCTGCTTGCTAAGGCAATAAAAAAAAAAGTACAGCAGAGAGTATCAGGCAGCAGCGCCACCTGTGTACATTTACCATCTTACTGCGGTCGCCAACTCCTATGCTAGGCGCGGTGACTACGGCAAATCCCTCCAAATGGCAATGTTACAAAAACCTTTGAACTTGTAGAAATTTTGTCAAGAAGTATTATGCAAAAATAAATAATAAAAAAAATTAAGTTTCCATAATTAGATTACCTACAATTTTTTTTAAGAGTACAGAAATACATTAAATTATCTATGGTATACAATACAATAAATGATGATAAAAAAGAAAAAAAATGGTCATTATAAAGTCGATGATTCAATATACACACTTTTTTACCAAGAACTCTTTGAGCTTTTTATGAAAACTATTATAATAATTATATTTATTATAATATGTCTTTAACTTGTATAGACAAGGCTCTTGATATTTAATGGCAGTTTATTAAATAGTTTAACTGCATTATGCTTAGCAACGTTTAGATGAGGACGCATATGAGGCTTTGTCTGTAGATCTTTTCTTAACTGCATTTCCATCATAAAATTAAATAAACTGTTAATAGAATTTGTGGCACAATTTTATGTTAATATCTTAATTCTAATCATGAATCGCCAAAATCTGACAGAGATGATAGTTTAATAATTGCAATTAATGAAGGCAATTACAATTATTATGAGTAAAATGTCGTCTCGTTGGTCTGGCGGCGGCATCCGACAAAAACTAGTTTAGGGATTTTTGTGAAGAGAATTTTTGTCAGTACCAGCTCGAAGTCTGGGAGTAATTACACCCCCGTACTTCGGAGAACATATAAAGCCGTCGGTCCTGGACATAACTTCTTTCCGGCGGAAGTGTGGTAGTCGTCCCATCAGGTCATGAGATTGATGGAACAGAAAGTGCCCTTGTATTTGCGCACAGACTAGTGTACTTTAAACAGCTGGCTAGTCTCTTTTGATACATACATAGACTCACGCCTGTTTCCCAGAGGGGTAGGCAGAGACAACGGATTTCCATTTGTCACGATCTTTGCACACGTCTTTACCTCGATTACTGTCATTATATTCTTCATACATGCTCGCCGGTTTAGGGTACTTCTGACCTGTCCTTTCTTGAGAACGTCTCCGATTTCGTCAGAGAATGTTCGACGAGGTCTTCCCCTTCCGGTCGTTCCATTCACACAGGCCAGGTGTACTTCTTTGGTCAATCTTCTTTCATTCATCCTTTCTAAATGGCCAAACCATCTCAGCATTCCTTTTTCAATCTTTGTGACTACATCCTCTTTTAAACCATTTCTCTATTGATACTGGCCGAAATTAAACCAGGATAACATTATAATGAACGTTAACAAATAATTATATGCCGATCAATCTGTGGGTCTTGCTGTACTCTTAAGTCTAAAATAAGATCTTTGTGAATGATTTTCAGTAAAATTTGGCATTCATTCTTGTGTGTTCTTGACTCGATACTGTTCTCTCAATATGTTTTTTGTTAGCGAGTCAGTTTTAATTTGGGGAATGCTTTCAACATGGTTCACATAAAATTTTTGTTCAAATCGATGGTCATAAAAATGGTTGAAAACGGTTTTATGTTTTCTTCATAAGCTTTTGTACACAGTGTCGACGCCAATTTCTACGTTACGTTCCATTAAGTCTTGTTGCTCGTTTTAAAACCACTGTAACCACGGAGCTCTATGATATATGAGGACGGGAACCCTATTAATCCTCATATTATTTCAATCTACTACCTAACGAACTTAGGAGACCCCTTACGGTATAATAACCTTACCAAATTGGCATCCAAAGTACTAACAAACCAGAATATATTATCGTTAACTCCTACGAAATTGCTAAACTAATGATATAACGATCTATATATGGAGATGATTAATAATGTTTTCTCCTATAACGAACAGTTTTGATGAGGGATAATCACTTGGTTCCAAATATAATGTACCCTCAAACACCCCCCATTCCAATAAAAAGGGCTGTTTCTTTTGAATGGCTGAATAATATTTAATGAAACGTAGCTAAAGCAAAAACCATCTCGATTAAACTGGAATTAAAATGATTTTTGTACCCGTTTATAAAAAGAGGGACATAACAGTTAGACTTTAAAAATATGTGAAATTTTTCTTTAGTTTTATGTATTTTATTGGAGAGAGAATCAAAAGTTTCTATTATTGCTGAAAATGGAAACTTTTATGGGTTGATTTAATTAATTTTGGAATTTTAATATTAATACGAGTATATAACTTAATAGTCGGACATAGGTATTTTGAATGCCCTGTTTTGGTAGTCGTTAGTGGCCATTACTGCTTAGCCAGAGGACCTGGGTCTGATCTGAGTATCTTTGATTATTTATTCTGAGTCTGGGTGTCTTTTGTCTACACTATTCATGTATTTGGTCAACAGGCCAGTCAAGTTCTTATATTTTCGTCATAGTTCAGACGCCAGCACACCCTAACCTGTCAAATTTCTTTTATGGATTTTCAACTTTATTACATAAGCTAAAGGTTAATTTTCAACTGGGGAAATTGCGACAGACTGCGATAGCTTGATGTGCTGGCGTCAGTACATTATATTATGCAGTTGCTAGATGTTAACATATGATAATTCAATGGTCTAGATAATGCTACTGTACTGAAGTCATTCTACAGCGCACCCATCAATTATTTCATCTATACATATAATAAAATCGTAGAAAAGTCAAAACTGTACATTGCATATTTTTTTTAAAGGATACTTTGGGCGTGATCATCAATCGATATCGAAGCCACAAATATAGTTTTTAAATTTTTTGTCTGTTTATCTGTTTGTCTGTATGTATGTCCGGACTAAACTAAAAAAGTACTGCATCGATTTACTTCAAATTTTGAATGAATATTACTAATTGGTCGGGTCAACATATAGGCTACATAATATCACGCTATCACCTATGGGGGAAGAGCTGGGATATTTTATAAAGTTTAACGCGGGTAAAACCGCGGGGAACAGCTAGTAATGAATAAAAGAATAGCCCTCATCACTAATGAGAACTACTCTTATGAGATCTAAATTAACCACATTATTTTAATTAAAAAAGATATGAAATAATAATAATCTTGGGACAACTAACAAACTGGCATCTGATCCCAAACTAGACTCTAGGTACTATGGCAACCCTACAATCAGTTGTATACACTCAGGGGCACATTTAACCGTCCACTCATCTCGAACTGCTTAACGTTTGTTTATGTTAACTTACGCTTTGCGTACTAGGCGTTACTTCTTAAGTGGGTATATTTGAAATAAATAAATCAATCATACCCGCGTTTTGTTTACTTTTGTGGTTTTTATTCAACAATAATCAGTTTAATCGTAATTTGACAGTCTCGCCCCATGTTTTATGTGACGGATACATTTGATTTAAAACGTTGTGATACCATTTCTTCGAATAAAACCTAGGTATTGGCCTGCCGTGATTTCATTTACACCAAAAAAATGCCACTGGACGCAGCTGGGGCAGCTAGGGCTGTAGCACTTGCAGACGCTGGGTTTAGCCAGCGTCGGATTGGACGGATGCTTGGATATCCACGATCCACAATTCAAGATGCTATCCGGCGTTACAGAGAGACTGGTTCCTACACAAGAAGGCCAGGGCAAGGTCGTAGAAGGTGTACATCAGAGAGAGATGATCGTTACATCGTCTCGAACGTTCTTCGGAATCGGTTTACAACTGCTCCTGAGGCTCGTAACCGCTTGTTTGAGGTACGAAATGTAAGTGTGAGCCTAAGAACAATAAGAAGAAGGTTAGCTGAGAGGGATCTGAGAGCATTTCGACCAGTTCGAGTCCCAGCGCTGACCGCAACTCACAGAAGAGCGAGACTTGCATTTGCTCGAGAACATTTAAATTGGACTTCGGAACAATGGAAGGCAGTTCTCTTCTCGGATGAATCAAGAATAGCTTTACGAGGTCCTGATGGACGTCAGCGCGTGTATAGACGCCGTGGTGAAAGGTTTGCTGAATGTGCTGTGGTTGAAACAGTAGGCTACGAGGGAGGCTCTATAATGGTGTGGGGTGGCATTTGTTATGACGCCCGTACAGAATTGGTCATCTTCGATAGAGGCAGCGTTAATGCTCACAGGTACGTGACAGAAGTTTTAGAACCACACGTGATGCCTTTTGCGCCATTCATTGGCGATAATTTTGTTTTAATGCACGATAATGCTCGTGCACACACCGCGAGAATTGTCAGCGATTACTTGGACGCCGTCGATATTCAGCGATTACCATGGCCAGCTCGCAGTCCTGACCTGAACCCAATAGAGCATGTATGGGACAACCTAAAAAGACGAATTCGGGGTCGTACACCAGCTCCTACCACCATCAGTGAGCTAAAAACTGCAGCTGTTGAGGAGTGGCAGAACATTCCCCAAAGCGACATCCAAGACATAATTGACGGGCTTTCTAATCGATTGCAGGAGGTCATTAGGGCCAGAGGAGGAAATACACATTATTAATCCGGTAATTTAGAGCACACTTTTTTTTTAAATTGACATTTTGCTAATTTTTATTTTTTGTAAGAAAAGTGCATATTCAATTTTTTTTAAATTTTGTCTTAATTAAACCATTTCACAACATACACATGTTTCATTTATTTTCGTGGAGGTTCACCCAATGTGACATTATAACAAAATTAATTAAATTACCATAGAATTTTGAAGAAATCTACAAAATATAGGTGGCCGGTTAAATGTGCCCTTGAGTGTATATTTCTAAATATATACATATTATAGATAGCTGTGCCCCGCGGTTTTACGCGAGTTAAATTTTATAAATTATCTCATCCCCCCGAAGTTATAGCGTGATAATAGCCTATATGTTGACCCGACCTCTTAGTAATATTCATGCAAAATTTGAACTAAATCCATGCAGTAATTTTTGAGTTTAGCCCAGACATACATACAGACACACAGACAAAAATTCTAAAAACTATATTTTTGACTTCGATATCAATGGAAGATCACGCCCCAAGTATCCTTTTTAAAAAATATTCAATGTACAGTTTTGACTTTCCTCCGATTTCATTATAGGTATAGATAAATTACACCCAGACACAGAACCAATTACAAACATAATAAACCCACGACCCCTGGCTTAGGAGTCAGGGACACTAACCACTACACCAATAGGCAAGTATTTAAATTCAATGCCTATTCTCTGTTTAGAAGATAACATAAAAGTTACTCTTTTTATTGATTTTTATGCAAACATCAAACGTTCGTTAAAATTACACTTCGTTAACACGCTGTAGAATTATCTATCTGTCGTATATTGTACTTCACCAATAAATAGGATCTATGTAATCGGGTAGATTGCAAAAAAAAAGATTGTTATCTACCGTCTCATTATTAATCTGTCAGTGTTAAAATACAGTTGTTAGTTATTATTTACTTTATATTATAATATCTGTTTCGCTAGTTTTAAATAGAACTTGTTACTAGTATTCCGGACAAACCTTCGTGGTTTTTGGTCTACTTTTGTATTGTTTTATGTGTTTTTATACTTACAATAAATAAAAAAGAAAAAAAAGAAAAGGCATTCTGCTGCAATAATCTTAATAATTTGGCTGAGAAATATTGTCATACAACAGTACACACATACCTACATCGGCTCTTCAATAATTGGATAAAAGTAGAACGCTCTAATAAGAACACAAACACGTCCCATTACTCTACTTAATGGGTTTCAATCATTAAATTAAAAAGAACAATAAACATTATTCGAAAAAATATTTGAATTATGAATAGGTATCTTAGAAATCGAACGAACATTAAAAATGCATTAGACTGAATTCGATTGATTGGATTTCCATTAAGAATACATGATTGCCTTAGGTGAGTTCTTAATTATTATGATAATACCTATCTAAAAATATTTATCGTGTTCTTTCATGGCGTACAACTTATATAGCATTATCGTTTAGGATTTCACTACGCTATTATACGATATAATAATAATATCCTGGGACATTATATATATATATATATATATATTAATTTATCTATATTTTAATTTAATATATAGCTGTAGCAGATATTAAATTAAAATTACATTAAATAAAGGCAGTTTTGCGCCACCCAAAGGTCAGATTTATTTAATAGTAATTAATAAAAATATCTTGGGACAACTAAGACACTGCCACATGATCCCTCACAAACTTACTTATAAATATATTTTAAAATACATATATTCCTATTATAGATAAATGACAACCAAACACATCTATACATATAATAAATTCGTAGGAAAGTCAAAAATGTACATTGAATATTTTTTAAAAAGGATACTTGGGGCATGATCTACAATCGATATCGAAGCCAAAAATATAGTTTTTAGAATTTTTGTCTGTGTGTCTGTATGTATGTCCGGGCTAAACCCAAAAAGTACTGCATGGATTTACTTCAAATTTTGCATGAATATTACTAAGAGGCCGGGTCAACATATAGGCTACATATTATCACGCTATCACCTACGGGGGAGAAGCTATGATAATTTATAAAATGTAACGCGGGTAAAACCGCGTGGCACAGCTAGTAACAAATAATCGTACTCATCCTACAAAGTTTTGTATTGGGTGTGGATCAACCCACCACCTTTGGCTTAGCAGGCAGGGTCACTGACCACTAATATAGAGAATACGCCCGAAATAAGTCTCTCTGTCCGTCTTCTATCGAACTACATAACGTGCAGGCAGGGCCACCACACTACATTTCATTGTTGAAATCCAACTTGCCACATCAAGCGTGCTTACTTCAAGCGTTCTCACCTCAAGCGTGCTCACGTCAAGCCTTGCCACCACGATCAAGTTAAAGAATCATCTCATAGTCATCGTATTAACAGTTTCAAATAACATATGTTTATTCAGAGTGGAAACTAATTATTGTCTCATTTTTGCTTATCATCAGATATGACTGTGCAGGTCCATAAAATATGAAAACAATAACCTTTTAAGACGTATTTAGAAGATCTTATAAGCATTTTAGTGACTCTCTACTAAGTTTTGAAAGCTGCAGTTACGAGTAACTTCCAACTATGGAATCTGAGAGGTTAAAGCAGTCATATGGGAGCTAACTTCAATATAGGTATAAAAAATGTTATGTTAATTAATTCTTGGGTGAACTTGGTATCCACGAATTTATACCTGCGTATTTATTACTAGCTGTGCCCCGCGGTTTTACCCGCGTTAAATTTAATAAATTATCACAGCTCCTCCCCCGTACGTGATAGCGTGATAATATGTTGACCCGACCTCTTAGTAATATTCATGCAAAATTTGAAGGAATTCCATGCAGTACTTTTTGAGCCCTTAGCCTGGACATACATACAGACAAACAGACAAAAAATTTAAAAACCATATTTTTGGCTTCGATATCGATTGTAGATCACGCCCCTAGTACCTATCTTTTAAAAAAAATATTCAATGTACAGTTTTGACGTTCCTACGATTTTATTATATGTATAGATAGATTGGCTGATATAAATACTTAGTTTTAGATTGAACCAATGACGATAACCTGAAAGTTTCAAAGGGGAGAGGAAACGGTCTTTTATTGTTACGTTAGTAGGCTCAGGTCTATGCAGCAGTTCTTGGAAAATTTAGAAACAAGCAGTTTGTTCTCCTTAACCTCTTCACTTCAACTGTACAAGATAGATACGCAATTGGAAAAGAAATATATTTATAAATTAATATATTTCTCAATACACACAACACATATAATTTAAATTTGCCTTTTCTTTCATTTTGTTTTCCAACGTGGTTTAATGTTGTCTTCACAAAGCTCCAACTTTATCTCATTAAGACACAGTATGTCATTGGAAACTTGTAATTGGCATTATTTTAATTTATATTATTGATTGTATTAGCTACAAGTTTACCAAATAATAAATAACAGACTTATCAAGACACAGAAACACTCAGAAATATATTTTTCTCGATGCGCACCAAACCCACAATAACAGGACAACTAGTCTAATAGGACAGTCAAGAAAGATGCACGAGTACCGAAGCGTATGATATGACACAATCATGTAGTATCACGCATTGCCAACCATTGACTCACTAAACCTAGCCTAGCTTACATATATTTACTTAGTTTCTAAGACACATATTGCAATCATATATCCGAAATCTGAATTTGTTAGAAGGCTTCCATTATTCCATTTAATTTTACCCGCTATTTACATAAAACTAATAGAACTCAAGAGATTATACATCAAACGTGTCGCGCAGTCATAAAAACAACGCTTTTATACATTTTCGTCTTTATTTCGGCTTTCTTTATTATGTAATGACTGCTGTCTAATGACAGCCTGTGGATTAAATAATTATAATTTAATGAAGACACAAGTGCTATGGATGTACTCAATTAGTTATCTCCCTTTCGCATTAGTGCTATAAGAAGTCAGGGTTCTTAATTATGGTTAACGATCTTCCTACCGTCCTTAGGTCGTCCTAAGGTCGATGCTTAATATATGCTGACGATCTAAAACTGTGGCGTTAGATCTGATGAAGATTGTAAAGCTTTTTTTTATTGCTTTAGGAAGCAGACGAGCTAGCGGCCCACCTGATGGTAAGTGGTAACCGCTGCTCATGGATATTCGCAGTGCCATGGGGCACAGCAAACCGCTGCCTACCGTGATATTAATACTCTTTGCAAACCTCGTTTGAAGAATGACATGTCGTAGCGCTGGGGAAACACCGCTGCAGATAATTCATTCCAGATCCGGCATATACTTGGGATGCATGTGCTTGACGAGATCGCTTCCAGGTGGACGGTAGAACACGCAGAGAGATCCAAAGTCTCTCCGCTGCTCTAGCGACTCCAATCTGTCCGTAAGATTGCTGCTGCTGCAGCTGAACATTGATGCTATTTATCAATGGAGCCTAGAGAATAGGTTAGATTTTAATGCATCCGAATGCTGCGTATTGCCTTTCGGTTGTATGCGATAAATAAAAAAAAAACTTGTGTGTACTTATGTACACGCGTTAGAAGTTATACTTCTTAATATACAACTAGAACATTGTTATCAATTTTCATACCACCTAGAACTAACTTCATGCTGTTATTTTTTTGGTGTCGGTGTGCGCGCGCATCGTATAAATTCACTCTCATCATTTTTCTCCATCGCGCCAAAAGAAGTATAACTTCAAAAATTAAATAAAAAAGGTTTCTATTCATGTAGACTTTAAAAAAGCGCTTGTAAATAGTCAGAACATGTTTGTAGTGATACAGTTATTATTTCTAGTTACTTATTACAGATATTTAGGTACACGGAATGTTAAAACATTTATACAATTTATTTTATAATGGTAGTGATATTTAGCTAGCTTGTATTAAGTTATTGTCAAGGAGATTATGTTACTTATTGAAATTTATATTTTACTAAATATTGTCTGAATGGTTCTGTCTATATTAAGGTATGAATTCAGTATTATTATTATAACGGACCCTGTGTTTAAAATGACGGTCGCGCTTTAATGCTACCACCGGATCCAATGCTCGCGATCCGTTGCCCAGTAGAGTATGATTACAAGATAAATGGTGACAGTGTGTCTCGTCCAACCACTACAAAGGATCTTGGTGTCACATTTGACCGTAAGTTAACATTTCACGACGACATAACTTCGCTAGCGAAAGAGTCTTTTAAACCCTTGGGTTTCATTCTTAGATGCTCTAGAGACTTTTGGAACCATCATGTGATCCGTTAATTTTTCTGGGGTATTGGTGCGTTGTAATCTTGAAATCGCTATGTGTGTGTGGAATACTTACGAGAGCACTTATTTGCTTTCACTTGAAAAAGTTCAGTGGGCTTTCCTGCGGTACCTATACAACATGTAACGTAATTGACGCACACCCTCAAACACCCCGATTAGAATATTATGTTGTAATTATAATACGTACACTGAATTTTTATTTAACATAAATATGCATTATTATTTATTATATTAGTTTCTTGGAATAAAGTTTATTTTTCTTTATTTTGTATTAAATGACGTGTATGAATACAAATAAAACTGCGATTTAAAAAGGCTTATTAATTTGACTTATGGTCCATTTGAATTTGTTTAAACTGTACAGGGTCAATATGACAATAATTTCCGTAATATTAATTACTTTGGAATAAAAAATTACCTATATTAAAAATTTTATAAATCGTTTCAGTCAACGATTCTGAACAAAGTTTTCAGGATGTGCGTTAATTAAGTTACATGTTGTATAAAAACCCTAATGGATACTATCCATTCATGTATCCCACAACATTTTTGTTACCTACAAGGTAGAACGACGATCTTGCAAAGGTCGAGGAAAGCCGCTGGATGCGGGCAGCGCAGGACCAGCCATTGTGGAGATCTTTGGGGAAGGTCTTTGTCAGCAGTAGACGTGTTTCGGCTGATATGATGAAATTAATTAAACATACGTTTAGACGGTCACCGTAGCCCAGTTGGTAGTGCTCCTGCCTACGAAGCTGGTGGTCCTGGGTTCGAATCCCGGTAAGTGCAAATATTTGTGTAATGAGCGCGAATATTTGTTTCTGAGTCATGGATGTTTTCTATGTACCTATTTAAGTATTTATCTATCTATATAAGTATGTATATCGTCGCCTGGTACCCATAGTACAAGATTTGCTTAGTTTGGGGCTAGGATGATCTGTGTGACATTGTCCCTAGATATTATTATTATTATTATAATTAAACGGCGGCCAATCTCAATGGAAACCAGCCACCTGCGCGGGATATATTGTAGTGTACAATAACTTGATACGAGCTAGCTAAATATCATTGCTTTAATAAAATTAATTTTATAAATGTTTTCATACAATGTGTACCTAAATATCTATGTTACTAGAAATGATAATGTATACAACTATATTACTACAAACATGTTCTGACTATTTACAAGCACTTTTTTAAAGTCTACGTGAATAAAAACCTTTTTTATTTTTATTTTATTTATTTTTTTATGCGCAAACATAAAAAAATATGGCGTTTTTATTCCACCTTGGACACATCTGGAAAAAGGTCAGGTGCAGGAAAGGCGGCTTTACGTGCTCCTCGAATCACCGGTGTGTGATTCCGACAACTCACTCGGCACTCAAAATTTTTGTAAATGCCAAGGTCAATTTTTCGCCCGACCCGGGTTTGAACTCAGGACCTTATTATTTGCGGTTGAGCACGCTACCACTAGACCAATATGGACTACGTGGTACATTAAATTATTTTTTATATCTATATATTAATTTAATTTTGTTAGCCATCTATGCCCCATTTTGTTTCTGCGATAGTCTGGTATATGTATATGTGAAGAAATGTCATTCATTTCTTTATCTACCCGTAAAGCCCTGTTGTGTAAATTTTCGTTTGTCAGAGACTGAGTTAGAGTAGAGAGTGTTGTTAGTTTTCTAGAAAACGTTTATTTAATTTACTTGTGACTAGATAGATAGAAAGATACATTAGAATTTTATATTATAATTTACGCAGAATAATGGTAAAACAACGCTCATGGCCATTTGCTGAGTGCAAGTGATCGGTCAGGTAAAGCACCAAGGCATGTGGACAGTCCATGGATGGGTGGCCGTTAAAGTGATTTAATTTCAGGGCACATGAAGCTGTTGGTCCCGGTTGTTGTCATTAGACAACTTACTTACTTATCGTATGGGCAGCGGTTACCCTAGTGTCAGAGTTGTTCAAGCCGCCCAGTAGGCCTCTGACATGGCTTAACGACTGTTGTCTAATGGCTATAACCGGGACCGACAGCTTAACGTGCCCTCCGAAACACGGAGACGCTCAGAAATTAAACCACTTGGGCGGTCACCCATCCATGGACTGACCGCGAGCCTAGTTGTTTGACCTCGCCAATCACTTACGGACCGGTGAGAGCATCTGGCTGTGAGCGCAACTGTCGTTAAGCCATGTTAGTGGCTTACAATATTATCTCTGCATCTGCATTAAGTCCGCAATTATACAGTCTTGTGCAATAAGCTTGAATAAAAAAATATAATAATATAAATCTTGGGACATTATTGACACTTCGGCATCTGATGCCAAACTAAACCAGTGGAAACCACATAGCTGATATACTACACATACTAATTTTCTTTTGTAAATACATACCCAGACTCAGGACAAACAGAAATGTTAATGCACACAAACACATGTCGTAGGTGGGAATCGAACCCACGATCTGCGGCGTGAAAGGCCAGTATCTACCAACTACGCTAACTAGTATAATTTATGTTATTATAATAAACCTACGAAAGTAATTAACCCTTAAACAGGCGGTGGACTGCACGAGGCCATATCAATTTCAACCTTACTACTTTGAAATAAGGTCCAAAAACAGTGACTAGTAATACACTGAAACCTGGTTAAGAGTAATCAATAATTTACCCTACCAAACTGGCTGCACTTGATTATCCGTAAAACATATATTTTAATTATGTTTAGGTACTGCTTATATATTTGTATCGCATAAACCCAATTTCTACATTGTTCTGACAACTACAGGTGTATGTGACTAGCCATGCTGAATACATAATTATTTTATTTCATTTTGATTCATTACTCACGTTTTACTATGATAAAGGAAATTGCAAATAATTTTTTACGATATTTCTACGCGTTCAGTTCTAAGGTTATGCAATTGTCTGCGCACAATGTTCGTCTTATTGAATCACGATACTTGTACGACTCATACTTATCTTTGTATCATAGAAAGAGAGAGAGAGAGAGTCGTATGGAAAGAATACAACGCTATTTCTTTACGTGATGATTTTTACCAGATGACTCTTGCTGCAAATTAGTTCAAAAAAGAACCATTTCTATATAATCTATATTAGTAGCTCCCAAACGAATAAACCGATGTTCAATTTAGTTTTTTTCTTTTGGAAAGGTGGCTTAATCGAGTGTTCTTAGCTGGATCTTATGTAAGTCTGTCTAGCCATTCAAAAGTCACAGCCTTTTTTATAGCTAGAGTCGGGGGTTTTCTAACGGTTTGTTTATTGAGATTAGATTTATGCTATGCATTGTGAAGAATGCTATAAAACTAAAATTTGGAGGTAATTCGCTCAAAAAACAGCCCGACGCGACGGGGAACTACCTCCACTTTACTGTAGACAATCCTTAATAATAACATTAATAACTTAATGTTGTGTTTCTGAGTGCCAGAGGTCATCGGGGTGGGGGAAGGGTCAACACTATTTGTTTGTGGACTCTTTTAAAGGTCAGCAAGGCACCTGCAACTCCTGTGATGTTGCAAGTGTGAGGGGCGGTTACCACCAGGTGAGACATATACTGGTTTGTCGGCCTTATACATACAAAATGCTAATTATTTATAGTCTTCTTGCTATGTCCCGCGGTTTCAGCTGCATTAAACTTTATAAATTAAATATATATATATATGGCCTTTGCGTCTGTCACAGACGATTTACGGCGCATTGTCTGAGAGACATTTCTTATGATGGCTAAACAAACCGATGCGAGAGCCGATAGCCTGCCTCAGGTCTGACAAGAGAAGTTTGCGGTGGTTGGTGCCGAGCCGCTTTCATGTCGCTTCTGTCTCTAATCAGCAAGTACTCCGAACCAGGCTTCATCACAGATCTTACGACCCTCCACTACACGTTTGAGCCATTCAACTCTATTTTCAACGAGCTTTTCCCAGCAACTGTGATCAATTTTAAAAGCGGCCATATCCCGCTTGGTGCAGTCTTTAAAGCGAAGCAGAGGTCTACCGACATCGCGCTATCGCATTAGCTACCGCACCCAACCAACAGAACACATCGTGGTATTCGAGTGGGTTCTATTCTGTTTTGTGTTCCATTCTCACACATAGGCTATAATTTATAGTGGAACCCACTATAAATTATAGTCTATGTGTTATTCAGATTAGCCATGTGGTTTCCGACCCAGAAAGAATAACAGGGGCACGCCATACCATCTCCTATATGTCGTAAAATGTGACTCAGGGATACACCAGGTAGTCGAGCAGCAGCGCCATCTATGTACCAGCTGACATCTAACTGTAGTCGCCAACGCGGTGTCAAAGGCAAACCCCCTCTTAATGGCGACGTCATAGAAACCTTTGGGGCAGGCTTATTGATGATATGTTGAAGTGAAGTCTATTATTCGGATACATAAGTTACATTACTACAAAATTTCATCAAAATCCATTCTGTAGTTTTTGCGTAATTGAGAAATAATCATCCATACATCTATACTCGGCGGTCGACGTTCACCGTAGCCTTGTTGGTAGTGATCCTGCCTACGAAGCTGGTGGTCCTGGGTTCGAATCCCGGTAAGTACAAATATGTGTGATGAGCACGAATATTTGTTTCTGAGTCATGGATGTTTTCTAAGTATTTATCTATCTATATAAGTATGTATATCGTCGCCTGGTACCCATAGTACAAGCTATGCTTAGTTTGGGGCTAGGATGATCTGTGTGACATTGTCCCCAGATATACTCACAAACTTTCGCATTTGTAATACTGCACGTGTGGCGCAGCGGCTAATACAGTCGCCTCACCACTTCGGGTCGCGGGTTCGAGTCCCGCGCCGGTAACCCATAAATAGTAGTTCTGAGTTTAGATGTAATTTGTGTCCGTCTATTATGTTTGTAAAGTACCCCGCGACACAGGGATAAGATTTCCTAGTGCGGGCGTTGCCTTGAAAAAAATGGTAGGATTCAATCTTACAATTTAATATTGATTTCCCAATGGCGTTACATAGAAATTCCATTGTACCAACTGTCAATATTTGTAAATCTGGTACGTAGCGTTATATCAATGAGAGAACATTAACCTGTCATTGAGAATTTAGTAGGTTATTGTCTGTTTTTGTTTGCCTCGCTGGTCTAGCGGTAGCGGTTTTACTACAGTTAATGAGCTATTGTAGTAAAATGCCGTGTGGGTGACGGCATAGCATATCACCTCCTCATCTCATCGGTCACGTAGAAGGTCTATATACCAGCTAATGGGCGGCAAGTTTTCTCTGAATACAAATACAAAAATGATTTATTTTATCTCCACAAATTACGTGATATTAACATAAAACAAATAAAGTTGACAAAATGTATGAAGTTGCAACTTGTGGGAGATCTGGAGTCCAAGCTAAGCCTAGGCCTGTATTTTGGCACTCCAGGCCCCCCCGAAACCGAGTACATTATATATATATATATATATATATATATATATATATATATATATATATATTTAATAATAATATCTGGGGCCAATGTCACACAGATCATCCTAGCCCCAAACTAAGCAAAGCTTGTACTATGGGTACCAGGCGACGATATACATACTTATATAGATCGATAAATACTTATATACGTAGAAAACATCCATGACTCAGAAACAAATATTCGTGCTCATTACACAAATATTTGCACTTACCGGGATTCGAACCCAGGACCACCAGCTTCGTAGGCAGGAGCACTACCAACTAGGCTACGGTGACCGTCAAACTAATATTAATTAGTCAGCACGATACTTTTATATTATTTATTTAGCTGTATATAACTAAGTAAATAAGCCTGTGTAAGCGTGAGTGTGTGTGTCTGTGTATGTGTGTGTACGCGCGTGTGTGTGTGTTTTTGTATATAGAAAATTGAGTAGATACATCTTTAATTTAATCATGGTATTAAATTTAATTATACATCCATTAGTAAATAATTATCATAAACAATATTATGTTAATTGTAGTTATAAGATTTTAAAATCACAGAATACTATCTCACTCACTTTCTTATCGTATAAGCAGCGGTTACCTTAGTATCAGAGTTGAAATAATGAAATTTATTCAGCACTTGAGTATTTTACATACACTTGTACCTACTTGTCAAGCTCACAAAGCAATACATAAACATAGTTGAATGCAGTATCAAAGTATTAAAAATATTTGGATGAGTCCGTCCGTACGGTCTATTTCGTCACATATATTTCTATTAAATCCTTAAATAAGTAATAAATAGCAAGTTACTAAGCTATTATTATTACATTAAGCAATACTATAAAAGTTTGTTCAAGCAGGCCTCAGACATGGCTTATGGACTGTTACTTGGCATGGAAGCACCCAGACGCTCAGAAATTAAGCTACTTTGGCAGTCACCCATCAATGGACTAACCGCGATCCTAATTGCTTAACTTCCCCAATCAAATGCGAACAAATGAGAGCATCTCTCTATGAGCACCTCAAGAGAGTACTATGAACATCATACTGCAATCGCCAACCTGTCTGCCAAGCGTGGCAATTATGGCGAATATCCTCAAAATGATGGGGAGATCTTTGGCAGAAACTTTTGTCCAGCAGCAGTCTTTCGGTTGATATGATGAATTAGCTGTTGGTATTTTTCTGGCAAGAAATATCTAACTAGCAGCAGTCAGAGTCGGGAAGTGGGTATTATTAGTCGCCAGCCGTTAGATTGTCATCATCATCATATCAGCCGAAAGACGTCCCCTGCTGGACAAAGGCCTCCCCCAAAGATCTCCATAATTGCCGGTCTTGCGCTATCCGCATCCAGCAGTTTCCAGCGACCCGCACAAGATCATCGGTCCATATTGTAGGGGGCCGCCCACGCTGCGTCTTCCGGTTCGTGGTCGCCACTCGAAAACCTTTCTGTCCCAACAGCTGTCGGTTACGAGGTATGTGCCCCGCCCACTGCCACTTCAGTTTTGCAATTCTTCGGGCTATGTCGGTGACTTTGGTTCGCCTTCGGATTTCGACGTTTCGGATTCGATCCCGCAGGGAAACTCCGAGCATAGCCCCCTCCATTGCTCTTTGGGTGACCTGGAGCCCTCTAATAAGGCCCATAGTGAGCGACCACGTCTCTGTTCCGTAAGTACACTGCGGTATTTTGGACGAGAAGATATTACGTAACTTCCCGAACGCTGCCCAACCGAGTTAGATGGTATTATTATATTATTACGAGTAGTCTGGTGCACCTGTGTTAGCGTGCATAATCCTTTTTTAAATAAATAAATAAAATAAAAAAGGTTTTTATTCACGTAGACTTTAAAAAAGCGCTTGTAAATAGTCAGAACATGTTTGTAGTAATATAGTTGTATACATTAGATATTATTTCTAGTAACATAGATATTTAGGTACATCTTGTATGAAAACATTTATAAAATTTATTTTATTACAGAAATGATATTTAGCTAGCTCGTATCAAGTTATTGTCAAGAGATTATGTTTAATTATCTAGTTTAAGTCTAATATTTTTACTACATATTGTCAATGTCTTTACTTTGACATGTTATAATAAAAGCCTTCCTGGCCGATTTCGGCCACGGCGGGTAGTCTCAGTGAAAACTAGCTATATGCCAGTCACCGACGGCTTACAACGTTTTACGTGGCCACTTTTGACGTGGGCTCCGAGTTATGGGGGTGCAAGGGTGCACTCAGAAATTTTCTTATTAGAAAATGCCCAAAATCACTTTTAAGTGCAACTCGGGCTTCGATCCCGGGACTTCATTATCTTCGGTTGAACACACTATTGGCTACACATTGTCGGCTAATCTCTGTTGAGATTGACAGCCGTATCCGAAATTATTGTTAGTGGAAAACACAAAATTTAATAGGGTGCTATTCATAAGAAGGAGGTTTTACAGACGACAGATTTTTTTAGATTTTGCAAAAATAGTTATTTTATGTAGTTACTATTTACTTAAGCCCAACTTAAGTAGTTATAGCCTGAAGACACTAGTGTTAAACTGATTGATAAACTTGTCAACTTTAAAAAAAAAACCACAGTCCTTTTTTGTAGTTGTTATTTTTTAATCGCCTTATCTCTTAAGTTACTTTTAAATATGATAATACAACATTTGAAGATGGTGTTATAGTTAAAAAAGTTATTATAGAAAAAATCTTTGTAAGACTTGAATTCGCATTACACAATAATAACTCACCAATTCTATGAGTATAAGATTGTATAGAGCTTAATAATACACTAGATAAATAATAAATCCCATGAATGAATATGAGATACATCGTAAACGTGCCGCGATTGCGCGCGCATTGCTCTACGAGCAACTGGTTTTAGACACAGAGCATCGGATTGTTGGGTGTAGAGTGGACTCTAGGTAGAGACGAGTAGGTAGAAATGAGACGTTCTTACTGTAATAAGTACCTATATTTACAATACGGTCTATTGTGAACAATAGATATTGCGAGATAATTTCTAATTAATGCAAATTGTATGTAAATCATTTAAGCCCAGTTATGCAAAGTAATTTATTACAGCGAATTTTATATATTTTTTTAGAAATTTGAGATTAAGTTATCGAGGTTAACTTAAACTAAAAAATTATAAAACTTGCTCTATTTAATCACTTTGCATAACTGGGCTTGAATATTATATTAATAATAAATAAATAATTGTAACAAATTTAAATTGAAGTAAATAACTAGAAAAATATGTCTCTACATATTTTTCTAGTTATTTACTTCAATTTAAATTTGTTACAATTATTTAAATTTACTTTCACTATAACTACATAAAGTATTTATCTCTATTAATACTTTATGTAGTTATAGTGAAAGTAAATTTAAACACAAATACACACAAAGTTTTTATTTTAGTGTATGTCTTTGGCATAATATTTCTATTTTTTGTGTTATTCTTTTCTCAGAGAAGCCTAATCTTGAGTTCCGAAACACCAAACAACACCGCATTTTCTTGTATCAACTTTATTTTTTACAAACTCATCCATTTATAAGCAGGGCGCGGAATAATCTCGGTCAGCATAAAAGATTCAGTCTCTAATCGGCTTTATACCTTTATACCTACAGCCGCCTCTCCTCTGTATTCCCCACTCTTTGCATTGTACAATATCCACTCAGTACATACAAACCTCTGCAACATACCAGACGTGTTAGTCAACACCTTTATACAGTCGCGATCTTTTACAAACTTTACAAATATACTCTTATATGACTTTTAAGTCGTATACGACTGGTGTAAGTGCCTTTTTAGTGGTTTAAGTGAACGTGATGGAAAATGAATGGTGTGGTGGTCCAAACTGAGAAAGAGGCCGGGATTATTGAAAGGTAATTTTACGAAACAAAGTTTTGTAACGGTTGGGTAATTGAAATACTTGTACTTATCGTTGCTGTTATTGGGAAATTACTTGGGTAACGATACGATTTTGTTTCAAGTTCTTGTGAATTTTAATGAAATCTTATTATTAATAAGTTAAAGACTGTTATGAAGGTTTTTGAACGGACATCTCATAGTGAGACTGCTTTATAAATGTTTGAGTATGATGTATTCATTGAATAATAATGGACTAAAACAACTAATATTTTAGAATTTATTTCAATCTAGCGTCAACTTTTTACTTATAAAATATTTATTTTACAGTCATTTCGGTCTCTATTTAACTTAACCTCAACTTAATTTTAACTATTTTCAAGGGCTATGTTGGATAATTATAAAAAAAAACATTTTTCATGATTTTTACTATACTTTGAATGAAGGTTGTTTTCGATTCCGATACCAATATTCTTATTTTTCTTTCGTTATGATATGAGCCGATTTATATAATTTTATACTATTAGTTCGGCAATGCTATCAAAATGGGATAAAATAATTACTGTTTTAAAATAATCATAAACGATATTTGACTTTTTAACTATAAATGATTTAAACAAAATCTATTTTGTTTAAATTAGTTATAGTTAAAAAAGTCAAAGATCGTTGAAATAATTACTGTTTTACAATAATCATAAACGATCTTTGACTTTTTAACTATAACTGATTTAAACAAAATCTATTTTGTTTAAATCAGTTATAGTTATAACTAATTTAAACAAAATCTATTTTGTTTAAATCAGTTATAGTTAAAAAAGTCAAAGATCGTTTATGATTATTTTAAAACAGTAATTATCATTAATTTGACTAAAAAACTTTGAAATAAAGCATTACTAAATAATTCTTAAATAATATAAAATATTGAGTGTTGTCAAAAGCCGCCGCAGCAATACCTCAAAATTGTCTTAAAAATAGGCTTAACTTCAGTACTTAACGTGCTCCTTATTAGTGTCTAAGCCATATTACATTAATCAATCATTTATTTATTTTCAGAACACAGGTCCATATAATAGGCATATAGGTGTGATATTAAAATAATAGAACTCTGCGTTTTACCTAAAGGCATGTAAACGTTGATCAACGTCATTACAGAATACAAAAATTAGTTTAAAAAATATTAAAGTTATAAGTAATATAAATAATAATAAAATGATATTCAGGGATAGATATTATTCACACACAACCATCTGATCCCAAACTAAGCTGACCTTGTACTATAGTCCAGATAACAGATTTACTAAATTTTGTTTCGTAAATACAGACATATAGATAATTACACCCAGACTCGGGACAAACAGAGATGTTCATGCACACAAATATTTGTGCTGGGTGGGAAACGAACCCACGACCTGGGGTGTGAAAGGCAAGTATCCACCAACCACGCCGACTGGCCCATCTATTTTTAATAAATAAATATCTTTGGACACCTCACCCACTGCCATCTGATCCTAAACTAGGCAGAGCCTGTACAATACCAACCCGACGACTGATAAACATACTTATATATTTCTAAATACATACGTATTATCTATAATACGTATGTATTTAGAAATATAAATTACCCCCAGGCACAACGAATAACCGTAACCATCACACCAAGATTTATCCTGGGGATCAAACTCACGACCTCTGGCCACTTACCAGTATATATAAATATTATAAATACAAAATCAATCAATCACCGCCCGCAAAAATATGCACATGCAAGAAGGACAATATAAAAAAGTATAATATTTATAATATTTGCTTTTTATATTGTCCTTCTTGCATGTGCCTATTTAAAAAAGTTGAATGGAATTTTAAAATAATATATTCCAAAAAGTATTCGTCGCCCATGGCATAAAACTATAAAAATATATTATGTATAATAAAAATAAGTCGAGTTTTCCTTCCTGACGCTATAACTCCAAAACGCACGAACCGATTTCCACGGTTTTGCATTCGTTGGAAAGGTCTTGGGCTCCGTGAGGTTTATAGCAAAGAAAATTCAGGAAAATGTTCAACAGAAAAGCGGGAAAATCTTTAATTTATAAAATTTAACGCGGGTGAAACCGCGGGGCACAGCTAGTTATGTATAAATATTTTTCGTTTCATTATCATTTTAAAACTTACGCTATTTAATCTGTAATTAATTACCTGCATGTGAAGAGCGGGGCTTCCTAACACAGGCAATGTTATGCCAAAAAGGTCTGCCCTAACAATATTGTAATAAGGTTGAGATAATGAAAAAAAAACATTTATTTATTAATTAACTTTTATAAATTAATTAAAAAAATTAAAAATTATAACGAGCTTTTTTTAAAATAATTGGAATATTTGAGATAATTATTTAGTTGTTCAGTAATTCTTTCGATAAGTGACCGCTGACCTGGTTTAATTATTGTCTGTCTCCGTGCTTCGAAATGCCATCTAAGTTATAAAAAACGACTGTGCTTTAGACCAGAAGACTGAAGTAAAACTTAGATATACGAAAGGTAACTGGCTATGAGAGAAAGAGATAAATAAAATGTGTGCCTCTATTGCCTGTACATTAATATACAAAGTGTAAGTTTCTCTTGTACTATTTGCATAAATTGATGTCTCCCCCTCAACTTACTTTTGCATCGTTCGATCTCACTTTTCGTAACACTCACGTCACGCATTCAGAATCTTACTCCCCAAGTGAAGCGAGCATAAAGAAGTTTAACTTCAAAGAAAATTGTCACTACGGTAACTATTAGAATTAAATGGAATTAATAAGATCTAATTCAATAAATGATGGGAATTAAGTACACCTATTCTACCACTTAGGCATGCAAATTAAACTTGTAACATAGTTAAATATGAAATAATTGATGAATTAATTAATATGCGCATCTTTAATCAACAATATGCTACTAAAGGTGACATCAATACTCTTTACACCACCTACATATCACTTAGTTGCCTCTCGCTAAGAAACATAATTTAATATATAATATTTAATATATGGACGGTAACCGTAGCCTAGTTGGTAGTGCTCCTGCCTACGAAGCTGGTGGTCCTGGGTTCGAATCCTGGTAAGTGCAAATATTTGTGTGATGAGCACGAATATTTGCTTCTGAGTCATGGATGTTTTCTATGTATATAAGTATTTATCTATCTATATAAGTATGTATATCGTCGCCTGGTACCCATAGTACAAGCTTTGCTTAGTTTGGGGCTAGTATGATATGTGTGACATTGTCCCTAGATATATTATTATATACTACGAATAATACTTCATATAGACTGTAGTTACCCTGGCGTCAGGGTTGTTCAAGCCGCCATCTACGCCTTTGACATGACTTAAAGACTGTTGTCCAATGATTACAACCGGGACCGACAGCTTAACGTGTGCTCCGAAGCTCGGAGACGCTCTAAAACCAAACCACTTTGGTGGTCACCTACATATATGTGGAATGACCGCCTAGTTGCTTAACTTCGCTGATTACTTACGGACCAGTGGGATCGTCTAGTGCCACGGCATTTTATAATGGTAGTATAAAAAAATACAAGTGCAGCCATGGCGACCAATTTCAATGTAGAATTGTTAAGTGGACACTTGGCTATTCTGCATTGTAATTGGCCCAAATACTTGATCGACTTTCGGCCCTGAAAAGTGCACTACAATATGTCCCGCGCAGACACTGGGGCTCTTTCTAGGGAGCGACAAGCAACACGACCAGATGGAGGTCAGATACAAGACCGACGGATTTACGTACTTCCGGATCATCATGTCAGACAAAGTACGTCAACTGCTGGACAAAAGACTCCCCAAAGAATGGGGGGAGACGCCATAATCGCTACGCTTGGAAAACGGGTTCGCGATCGCAGTTTGATGGTCATAGTACACAGAGAGAAGCTGCCCGTCTCTGGTAGGTATTCCCTCGGTCGATTTCTACGATCCCCACGGGATGAAATGGGATGATGATATACTATGACGTCACCACACAGTAAGCAGTACTTCCGGATGATTCTGAGAAATTTTTCTTTTCAGCATTATCCCATAATCCCTTTTGGCGCCACGCGGGATTTAAATCCTGAACCTCATAATTTGCGGATGAACACGCAAACGAGATAGGCTCCTATATTTTTCCGTTTTCACTAGCTATTTATATTTATAATTATCTTTAAATTTCTTCCACTATTTATTTTGTAGCTTCTAGCTAGATAAAAGAGGAAGAACTGAAAAGTAGACCATCAGCTTACATACCTTATAACTTTGTAAATAGTTTCTTTAAAAGTGTTGCGTAGGTACTTACAATCCCTCCAAAAATATTTTCCCCTTTGTTTTGGTGAGTACAAAAATATCAAAAGGAAAACTTCTTCTGAATATTTAAGAATATGAATGAATATGTCAAAAATTTGTAGTATTTTAACTGGGCAGAATATATATATATACAATATATATTTTAATACATCATCATGTCAGCAGAATAATGTTCACTGCTGGACAAAGGCTTTCACAATGATTTCCACACCGGAGTTGTGTCCATCATTTGGAGGGATATGCCATAATCGCCACGTTTGTTGACGGGTTGGCGATCGTAGTATATAATAATAACATATAGAGACAATCTCCTATCATCCTAGCCGCAAACTAAGCAAAGCTTGTACTATGGGTACCAGGCGACGATATACATACTTATATAGATAGATAAATACTTATATACATAGAAAACATCCATGACTCAGAAACAAATATTCGTGCTCATCACTCAAATATTTGCACTTACCGGGATTCGAACCCAGGACCACCAGCTTCGTAGGCAGGAGCACTACCAACTAGGCTACGGTGATCGTCATATATGACTACAGTATGAGTAGTATGATGGTTATAGTACATAGAGACGCCCTGCTGCGCGTTCTTTTGGAGATATTCGCTCGGGCCGACTTCTACGCCCCCTAAGGGATGAGATGGGGTGACGATATTCTATGCCGTCAACCATACAGCATGCATACTGGTATTTATTGACTTTGCTTTGTTATAAACTTTTGAGGAACACATAAAACATTTTTTGTCTAATATCATCTCTCTAATAATATATCCTGGGACATTACTAACACACGACCATCTGATCCCAACCTAAAAAGAGCTTGTACTATGAAAACCAGATAACTGATATACTAAGTATATCTTTTTTTATTTATTTAAGGAGCTTTTTGTCCACAGATGTATCAGCTCGTGAATAAAAATACAATAATATTACATACTAAACTAAAATAAAAAGCATCTGAGCTGCTTCTGAAGTTGGCTCAGCGAGTATACTAAGACAAATTCCTACATCTAGTTTATTATAATTAAATTTGTGCATCAATAATTGTCGCCGATCTTTGTTTCGCACACAATCCATCAGTAAATGTTGCACATCCTCAATTACCTCGCATACTCCACAATTAGGAGAATCGACTTTTTTCATTAAATAAGCAAATTTCCTGGACGGATAGTGTCCCGAACGAAGTCTATGTGAACGAACACTATATATGAACGACTATCGACGGTCACCGTAGCCTAGTTGGTAGTGCTCCTGCTTACGAAGCTGGTGGTCCTGGGTTCGAATCCCGGTAAGTGCAAATATTTGTGGGATGAGCACGAATATTTGTTTCTGAGTCATGGATGTTTTCTATGTATTTAAGTATTTATCTATCTATATAAGTATGTATATCGTCGCCTGGTACCCATAGTACAAGCTTTGCTTAGTTTGGGGCTAGGATGATCTGTGTGACATTGTCCCTAGATATTACTATATCAGTTCTCTGGTTTCTATAGTACAAGCTGTTTTGTAAATACATACTTATATAGATAATTACATGGTTATATGGTATATAATTACATGTTGATTTGTCCTGAGTCTTCAGGACCAACCGACATGTTAATGCGCACAAATATTTGTCCTGGGTGGAAATCGAACCCACCACGTCAACAGGCCAGTCGATATGACATCGCAAAGTAATTATAAGTACAAGTTTCCGATTTATGGAATCGGTTATTAAGTTTCTGACCAGGTTTAACTTTGCAGCAAACTCGTTTGGCGACTTGTTAGTTATCAGCTATAAACTACTCTGACATATCAAGGTACAAAGTTGAAGACCAAAATCAATCAATTTTGTAAAAATATAAATAAAGGAAGTAATAAATTATTTACTTCACTTTGTAACACTTTAAACATAATGTAAAATTGTATATGAATAAATGAATATGTATTTCATTAAAATTCGACACGAACGCCTAACAATAATAAACAATGGGTTTTACCGCAACCTGCTGAGGTTATTCAATATTTCGCTTAAAATAACATCATACTTTTTAACTTACAGCATAAGGAAAGCATCCATAATAGAGCAGTGTGGTTAAGTACATGCGCCCTGGGGGTCTACCGGTTAAGTCACCGAACATCGTTTTCTTGAATGGCGTTCTAATAAATAAAGGTTAAAAATGACTTAATCAATCGTTCAATCGGATTCCATGACCTCATGTGACGTCATAATTGGTCCGGAATCGATTGTCAGCGTTTTCACAAAGCCGATTTAACGATTGATTAAGTAATGTTTAACCTTTATTTGAACGCCATTCACGAAAACGATGTTCGGTGACTTAGCCGGTAGAGCCCCAGTTTGAAGATGGGTGATCATACTGGTCGATTTTTAACACTTGCCCTTAAAACCTTATTACTACTACCTTAAAATTGGTGCCATATTTACGGAATAAAAAGAAATAAATAAAACGAAGGTCGTCTTCAGTAAATTATTAGTCTTGTGGTTAGTGACTCTGACTGCTAAGCATACGGAACAATAAGCAACCATAGGTTCGATTCAAACCCGGGACAAATCTTTGTATAATTATTTGGTCCATGTCTGGTTTTTATTTATGTATAGTATGTATGTATTTAAAAATATATAAGTAGGTATTTAAAAATATATAAGTAGGTATTTAAAAATATATAAGTAGGTATTTAAAAATATATAAGTAGGTATTTAAAAATATATAAGTAGGTATGTATATCAGTTGTCTGGTTGCCATAGTACAAGCTTTGCCTAGTTTGGGAACAGATGGCAGTGTGTTAGTTGTGCCATGTATTTTTTTTATTATATATTTATAATTTTCTTGTCTCCGCTATTTCGTCCACGCGGAAGAGATTGCGTTATTTTTCATAAGAAAATATTTTTAGATGTATCTACATAAAACAACTTATCATCCATCAATTTATATTCATCAATTAAGTAATTTAATATTATTTGTCAGAAACAGTTGATTAAATATATAAAAGTATCTAGAGATAAGCAAAAATATGTAATAGCAATGGATATTCAGTCCTACAGGTGTAATAAAAACCTTTCTAATGTCAATTACAGATACTGATTGCACATCAAGTTTACCCGGGCGTTATTCGCTATTTTTCCAGTTACTTTGTTTTATAAGAATGCCCGCGCTTGAGAAATTCTTTCCTATGTCGCGGGATACTTTACAAATATATCATAGACAGACAAAAAGAACATCCGGACTCAGAACTACGATTTATGGGTCACACGAATAGTTGTCCTGCGTGGGAATCGAACCCGACGAGGTGACTGTTTCAACCGATGCACCACACGTGCAGTTATTCTAGGTATCATTAATTCTCAGGTCCATGCAACGCTAGAAACAAATTTATGTATACAAACAATCCACTTTCAAATAAATAGCAAAGCGTCATGAACTTAAATTGCAGCTAAGATTATAATATTTTGAGATAACTTGTTTGCTCTGCAATGAGTCTTTTTGATTTGCAGTTAAATTCTATCCTTTTATAATTAACTATTATGATGTGTGGTGATAGCGGCGACTATCAGATTATAATAATAATCATATCCTGGGACATTATTCACACATCTGAACCCAAACTAAGCAGAGCTTGTACTATCGAATCCAGATAACTGATATACTGCATATATTACTTTTTTTTTGTAAATACATACTTATATAGATAATTACAGCCAGACTCAGGATTCACAGACATGTTCATGTACTCAAATATCTGTCCTGGGTGGGAGGGCACAGAAGTCGACTCGAAGGAGTTTCTACCAGAGGACGGGTAGCAGCTTCTTATTGATCACTATGACCATCATACTGCGATTGCCAACCCGTTTGCAAAGCGTGGCGATTAAGGCATATCCCCCGAAGACGATTCTTGGGCGAGACTTTTTTCCAGCAGTAGACTTCTTACACCTGTAATGATGATAAGTAACTTTATGATTTTTTTAATGATTAAAACTTATTTGAATTATGTTTGAGATAAAAAGAAAACTCCTTAAAATTATCTGCTCATTTACTTACTGGCTAAACACCAAACCTAAAAACAACTTGATCAATGAAGCTGAAATTCGGCAGATGGGTAGCTAGTCCATATAGGTAGGAGGTATCAGCAATTTTTTAGGGAGTCCTCACGGACGTACTTAAGGGCGGACCCTAGTTTATATGATTTGAGCAAAATGATATGGGTCATTCTCAGAACTCCTTTTAAATATTTAAAAGGATATCTCGAGACAACCAACACACTGCCATGTGATCCCAATTTAGGTAGAGCCTATGGTTACCAGACAAACTAAACTAAATACATAAATATCATAGATAATTTACATCCAGACACAAAGATTTGTCCAGGGTGGGGATCGAACCCACGACCTCTGGTTTAGCAGTCAGGGTCACTAACCACTAGCCAGCAAAAAGCGGATAGTTTTATTTTTAATTTATTATTTATTTATTTATTAATAAAGTTACCAACATAAGTACAGCATAACTAGACACATAAAAAAAATTATATCTTAAATTATTCTAGGTTAACTGCACTTACAAATTACAAGTTACCACAGCATGCGTTAAACATTTTAAATTAGAGTAATATTTTTTTTAAATTATGAAATACAAGTAAAAATTTAAAAAATAATAATAAAAATACAGGAAAATAATAAAATAAAAAGGAACAATATCATCGACCTCAAATAAGTCAACATTTAATGAGTTAATGGGTATTATATACTTAAAACAGGGATAAACAAAATCAGTTAACTAACGCAGCCGGATAAATGGTAAACATACTCGTATATACAAAAAAAAACATGCGGGTAGTGCAATTGAGAACTTTCTCATTTTTCATAAACTACTGAAAAATATTAAGAATGATATAAAGAGTATATACTTCTTATCCTACTATATAGTAGGATAAGTACATTCTTTACTGCCTCGTTGGGCACGCGGTAACATTTTAAACGGTGTCAAAGTAATGGTGCCCTGGATTTAAAACCCGGATCGGATAAAAAAGCAATATTGTGATATTCTTGTTAAGAAAAATTTACATATCAGCCCGGTGCGTGGTAGTAATCAGTGATCATTTATTAGGTTTGATAAACATAGGTATACAATACATTGGTGTTAATATAAAATATAATTCCGCTATGTTTTGCCGAATATAATCGGCGTACAAAACTGAAGTGGTCGACATAAAATCTTTATATTAATTTTAATTACACATTACATTTTATTACACATTACACATGTCAAGGAAACTAATAAGTGGAACCTTTATAACTTTGCTTATCATCTATGAAGTCTGTGATTGAGTAGTAACATCTCTGCACTACCAACTCAAACAAACATTTTTTAAATAAGTCAATGCATTCCTGATGTCGGTAGATGGCGGTTTCACACCTGTGAGCCTCAGAGAGCTCGTAAAGCCGTCGTCGGTCCTGTACTTTACCTCCTTTGAGTCGTGAGGGCCATTGGTCCCAACGGTTCATGAGAGAGAGTTCATAATAGAAAGTGCACTGGTTTATGCGCACAATCTTGTGCACTATAAGATGTCCCACGCAGAAGGCTAATCTCCATCGAGACTCCTTTAATTCAACAAAGAAGACGTTATTATCAGCATGTTATATGTGAGGCAAAAGACGTGTGCAAAAATCGTGACAAATGGAAATCCGTTGTCTCTGCCTACCCCTCTGGGAAATAGGCGTGAGTCTATGTATGTACGTATGTTATACGATTGGCTTATATATTCGTTAGATTTAATTTTAAGATAAAAAAAAACAAATACTTTAAATTTATAACACCACTCGTTTTAGTCGGGTATTTGTGTATTAAAAGATTGTACAGGTACAATATTTACACTTCACTTAGTTCCGTCTCCCAAAAAATAAGTGTTAAGCAAGTAAGTTTCAAAGCTAAATACCTAATATACACTAATTCAACAAAAGGAAAGCTTTGATAAAGGCAAAGCCTTCAACCTTCAATAAAGTACATTGACCTCTCTTGAAACACCTACTTGTTAGTGAGAAACAATGATTCAATATAAATTCACACATTCACAGAATCATTACCACACAGTATGAGAGCTTAGTAGGTTTTTTATATGCTCAAAAGAACAGACACACAAACGGCACAAAGGGCCACTCTAGGACCAAAAATAGATATTAAATCTTAAACTTTCCACAATTGCAGCTTATTATTGTAGTAGTAGTATACAATTTGTAGTCTGTAGTGCAGGACACAAGATGTCCACCCCTTGGAATATTTACATACATGTTTTATTACAAAATTTTTAGTTTTGTAACATTATTTGCATTGCAAAGCTTAAATGCAAAGCCGATGGATGACACAGACCTACATGCTCCGTAAGGACGTAAGAAAGGGTAAATTTGAACTGCCAGTATGTATTATTCATAGCTTAACGACAGAACGCCTTCCCCAGATTGGCAGAGCGTGTTGGTTCAAAACCCGCCGGACGATTCAATTTATAAATTCAATTTGAGATTATACTGTACTATGTAAAAATGTTCTCCCAGCCCAATTTTGGGAAGGAGGAAATTGAAGATTAATAACAGAATGACAACACCTGTCTGATCAACATCATTGTAGATATTTTGTGTAACTGTCGCTCTACGTTTACATACGTAGACGCAAAATCGCTCATGCGATCAATGATCGAAGTCCGAAGTCCGTTTGCAAATATATATAATAACAATAATTTAATGTTCAAAGATTAACATTGGTATTCTAGATTATGTAATAGTTTTAGGTACAAATAAGTTATAGCTTAATGTTAATAAAAAGTGCCTCGAGAGAATATAGAAAATCACTAAAAATAACAATAATACTTAAAAAAATAGAAGGTTAATTTTTAGTCTTAAGTTAAAGATAGCGTGTTATCTGAACTAGGTATGTAATTGTGTTGAATATTATATTTTTTACACTACTTTTCATATCGTTTCATAGATTAGATATATTCGTTCAGTTAATATAATTTATATCATTAATCATTGGTACTTAGCGTGGTGTAGACGAAACAACATTTACACATGATATGCGCTCAAAAAGATCAAAGGCCAAATTTTTTTATAGTTGCTACGCTAAAGACGTAATCAATCAATATCGCTTCTTATTTACCACGTGTTAAATGCTATAATAGCTTGAGAAAAAGATGTTTAATCTTTTTATAAATTTTTAATCTTCTCATAAACAGCCAACAAAAAATGTGTAAGTGTAAATCCTATGTTTTTATTAGTAGTTTCTTTTCTTGTTGATAACTGTTTTTTCTGTGGAATTATGAGGAACTTCAATCATGCCTAACTTGGCAAGAGAACTCATTATGCCTTTGTGTTAGTAGAGTCTATTCGTGTAATAGCGCAATCCTTATACATATTAAACTAGCCAAGCGATTTACTATTTTAAAAAATCTGTGTTTCCTCAGTTATATTATATATTTAGATGTTATTGCTATCTCAAAAATGGGAAATCATAAATTTAATCGTACGGCAGATCTCGAACCCGCACCATCTACCAATCCGGGGTAGGCGCTCTACGTTAAGCTACGAACGATACACACTGGCAGATCAAAAGGATTCCTTTGCTTAAAGCTTGCTCGCTTGCTTCTTCCGGAGAATGTAGGCTTGCTAACACCCTTCCGGAGGATGTAGGTATTATCTATCGGCTTTGTTCTAGAAACATGGCCGACTGACATTTTTGAGGTTAGATTAACGGTTTGCATTAAAATAAATAAAATAAAATAAAAAAGGTTTTTATTCACGTAGACTTTAAAAAAGCGCTTGTAAATAGTCAGAACATGTTTGTAGTAATATAGTTGTATACATTACATACATTGCGAATAATGCTATAAAATTTAAAATTAAATGTTATTACTATGTCAGCCAAGAAACGTCCACTGCTGTACAAAAGCCTCTTCTAAGGCTCTCCTAAGGGATGTGTCATAATCACCACGCTTGGCAGACGGGTTAGCAATCGCACTGTGATCTTCACTGTATGTAGAGAGACCCGCTCCCCATTCTCTGGCAGATATTCCCTCGAGGCGACTTCTAAGTCCTCATGGATTGAGAGGGTACGAATATTCCATGGTATTCGTCGCTGTCTGAAAGTGCCTATAGAGAGGAGATGTTATCATAATCATGTTATTGTCTCTCTTTAGGCACTTTAGAAAGAAATCAATTTATCCTTGACCAACAGAGATACAAAGGAAATAACTAAAAAAACTAATTATTTACAGGAAGAGCTTCAACGAAACTGTAAACTATTATTTTTTATTGTTTAACAAGACAACGCCCGCACTATAGAATCTAATCCCTGTGTCGCGGGGTACTTATATACATATAATAGACGGACACAAATTACATCCACACAAATAGTTGTCCTGCGTGAGAATCGCACCCGGGCCACGTAGTGGAGAGGCGACTGCCTTAGCCGTTGCGCCACACGTGCATAATTTGTGTCTTAGGACAACTAACAGTCTGCCATCTGGTCCTAAACTATGCACAGCCTGTACTATGGCAACCAGACAACTGATAAACAAACATACATATATAATTCTAAACGCATACATAATACAGATTAATTACACCCAGACACATACCAAATAATCGTGTTCCTCGCACAAAGATTTGTCCTGTGTGGGAATCGCTCCCACGACCCCTGGCTTAGCAATCACTAACAGCAGGGTCACTAACAACTAAACAAAAAAAATAGGCCAGTCAAAAACCTGATACCTTTTTTAGGGTTCCGTAGCCAAATGGCAAAAAACGGAATCCTTATAGATTCGTTATGTCTGTCTGTCTGTCCGTCCGTATGTCACAGCCACTTTTATCCGAAACTATAAGAGCTGTACTGCCGAAACTTGGTAAGTATGTGTATTCTGTAAACCGCATTAAGATTTTTACACAAAAATAGAAAAAAAAAACAATAATTTTAAAGAAAATATATGATGTACAGTACCATAGAAACTAACAACGAAAATTGGTTTGAACGAGATCTAGCAAGTAGTTTTTTTTAATACGTTATAAATCGCAATTTGCTATCCCTTTTGCTTTCCCTTTGAACCCTTCATGTGCGAGTCCGACTCGCACTTGGCCGGTTTATTTATTTTTAATGGGTATAAATCAAGTTGTACTCTTGACTACACAAGTGGAGTAGAGGTTAAGTCACCTTACAATTAGCTCGGCGCCCTCATGTTTCAGGTTCGATTCTTGCGCAGGACAAGTATTTCTGGCCTGTTGGCATGGTTGGTAGATACGCTGCCTTTCACGCCGCAGGTCGTGGGTTCGATTCCCACCCGGAACCCGAAAAACCCGGAAGATATTTATGTGCATGAACATGTCTGTTTGTTCTGGGTCTGAGTGTAAATTATCGATATAAATCTCTATATAAGTATGTATTTACAAAAAAAAAATGTATATGTAGTATTTTAGTTAGCTGGTTTCCATAGTACAAGCTCTGCTTAGTTTGGGATCAGATGGCCGTGTGTGAATAATGTCCCAGGATATAATTATTATTTTTGTAATCCACATGTACTTGTTGAGTGTAGTTTGTGTCCATCAATTACATATTTGTAAAGTCCTAAACGATACAAGAATGTAATAAAATAGTGTAATCATTGTTTTTGTTTTAAATACTCCCTCCTCTACATTTGAGATTAGAGTGCGTCGTCAGACTCGAGCATTGAGAATTCTTTATTCTGTACTAGCTGTGCCCCGCGGTTTTACCCGCGTAAAATTTTATAAATTATCATAACTCCTCCCCCGTTGGTTGTAGCGTGATAATATCTAGCCTATATGCTGACCCGCCCTCTTAGTAATATTCATGCAAAATTTGAAGTAAATCCATGCAGTACTTTTTGAGTTTAGCCCGGACATACATACAGACAAACAGACACACAGACAAAAATCTAAAAACTATATTTTTGGCTTCGATATCGATTATAGATCACGCCACAAGTATCCTTTAAAAAAAATTTTCAATGTACAGTTTTGAGTTTCCAAAGATTTTATTATATGTGTAGATTGTACACAGAAACATACATTTAAGTAAAATTTTACAAGAAAACGTCATGTACATAGGCGAGCTTAATTCATTAACGAATTTTCTTCCAGCAAACCATTAGTAGAGTGAAATTTTTATATAATGAGTACGAACAGTGTACAACAAAATATTAAATTAAAATATTTTCCTTACCCTCAGGTATGTGAATAATTCATCTAGTTACGAACCCAGTCTCGAGGATTTTTTCCAGTTTTCGGTGATGTAAGCAACCGGAAATTAAAAACTAATTTAGTATCCGGATGTTTTTCTTAACTTTAGGTATAAAAGAATGCTTCATATAAATTTTCATATTTCAAGGTACAAAGGGATATGTACAGACCAGCATATCTTTTGATGACTACCAATTCTTGTTACAAATTGCAAAGGCAATTAATTTTTTCTCAAGAAAAATAACGCCACAATTTGACTAATTAAGAACGAGTCTCACGAAGTAGAGTTTTTTACGTGAACAAACATAAATCAATGACAAAAACTTGACGCATAGATAATCAAACATTCAACATATCAAGTTCAGATAGACTATTACATAGTTTTTATAAAACATAAATAATAGAGCTTTGTAATTGAAAATAATGTCAAACGACAAGGAATTAGTATTATTCTTTTATTAAAAATACTAGCCATCTCGGCATACGTTTACCTGACCCGAAATAATATCCTGATATGAACTCTCTCGGGTCTAAATGGAAATCCCAACTATCTAGAGGTCACCAAGCTGTGCAGCACCGCTGAGGTTTTTGAAGCGCCCCATAGCTTAGACGATTAGATGGATTCCATTCAACCAGGTTTGAATGCTTTAAATCATCTATGTATACTAATATTATAACGAGGTAACGTTTATGAGTTTGTGACGTTGTAAGGTGTAATCTCAGGATCTACTGAACCGATTTTCAAAAGTATTTCACCAATAGAAAACTACGTTATTGTGGAGTGTCATAGGCTATGAAAAAATCTATTCCAAACTTTTAACCCGAAGTATTACGCGGGACAAACAGGCAGGGACAAAAATATTTATAACGCGGAACGAAGTCCGCGGGCACTGCTAGTAAAATATAAATAAATATGTTAGACTAACACACTGCCAATCAGATGACAGTGTGTTAGTTGTTCCAACTAGGCAAATCCTGTACTATAGCATTCAGACAACTGATAAACATACTTATATATTTCTAAATACGTACATATTACAGATAAATCACACCCAAAAAAAGAAAAAATCGTCGTGCTCATCAGTCAAAGATCTATTCTGCGTGGCTATCGAACCATCGACCTCCGGCTTAACAGTCACTGTCACTAACCACTACCCCAACAAGCCTATATTTATATCAATCCTTCTATTATTCACCTGCATTAGAAGTTCACTTAGTTCCATGAAGAAGACGACTTAATTCTTACTATTCCATGGATTCACCATGCGGAAACCGGGTCCATTGCGTGGTAGAGGAGGGAACACCCGATAGAGTCTGAGCCCCCTGTGATGCATCAACACTCACCTTCTCTGTCTATCAGTGTTCCCCCCTCTTCCTCGCCAAATTTCGTAAGATCCTAACAATGCCGCTTTGGATACTCGTTCTAATATAGAACTTACGGAAGTTCTTGATAATCCTAAGTCTTTTAATAGGTTATAGAGGATTTTGCTGGTAGGTTTGCCACTCGCACTGCGAGATCGAATCGGAAATGTTGAGATCCGCAGGCGAACCAAAGTAACCGACATAGCCGTAAGAATTGCCGAGCTGACGTGGCAGTGGGCAGGGCACATAGCTCGTAGAGCCGACGGCCGCTGGGGCAGAAAGGTTCTCGAGTGGCGACCACGAACCGGAAGACGCAGCGTGGGCAGGCCCTTACAAGATGGACCGATGATCTTGTGCGGGTCGCTGGAAATCGCTGGATGCCGATAGCGCAAGACCGGCAATTGTGGAGATCTTTGGGGGAGGCCTTTGTCCAGCAGTGGACTTCTTTCGGCTGATATGATGATGATGATGATGCCACTCGCACCCACTTCCACGGCATATAAATTAACCACAGAGCTCATCCGTATAAATACAAGACTCCTATAACAAACATTTAAAAAGGTCAGATACATTTACATGAAATATAGTTAGCATGACCATAGCCTTTGGGACTTTAATTGATAAGCCAGGATGAAACCTTGTCTTATTGATATAGTTTATCTAAAGACACAACTTCGTATTTAAAATAATCATATCAAATTTGCTTTAACAGGCTCCTTTCGTGGCTGAGCTATTAAAGAATGATTACACAATTGCTCACTCACGTTTTAGTGGAACTGACGTCAAAAATAGTCACACTTCGTGTCGTCACCAATTCATAAAAAAAACAAATAAACATATCCACATTTCGCGGATATAGTCCCGCGCCGGACAATTTGTGTCCCTCTATTATATGTTTGTAAAGTACCCCGCGATACAGGGATTAGATTCCGTAGCGCGGGCGTTGTAAATTGACTTTATTGTAAATTGACATAGCATTCCATATAAATACATATATTATTAATACAATGTTCATATTTTTACCTAAACAAATAAACCTTTAAATTACAAAAAATTTACATTACTGTTATTTAAAAGCATGAAACAGTGGTGGTCTGAAGCACAGGTCTAACCTAGTTCAGATAACTAACTTTGACCAAAAATTTAACTCATATTTGCATTTGTATAAGAAATCGTTTGAGTTAGCCAGGTATATATTTTTTCTAGTTTATCTCAAGGCACTTTTACTTAACCTTAAAATACAATTTATTTGTAAATTTGAGTAATTAAAGTTACTAATTATTGTAGCATACCTAATATCATTAAAAGGAGACGGGGATTTCTGGGCCTAACTGTAATAAGTTGAGATATGGTTTAAAAAAAGCGTTATATTTTTCTATTTGGAACTGTAAAAAATTTACCCAATTTACAATCTAGAAAACGAGAAATCTAAAAATAAGTTTAAGTCACGTATTAAATTGGTTGCTGATTACTATAATCGATTAACGTTAATGAGTTCAAACAATGTAATATAAAAACTCTTATAATATCGGTTATCGTCCAAATCGATTTATTAGTTATTGGCAACTATATTTTTAATCTATGCCGACAGTGACTGGTGACAGATTTTGAATCCTAATCTATGATCTGTCACTCGTTTCTCGTATCGTTTATTGCGTGTGTGATTTGAGTATTTTTTATTGTTTTGTTTATATATGCCTCGACAACTACATTCTCTCTACGGACTTCTGATATTGCTTAACGTGTACGACTTTTGCTAACATACTGGACACGGATTACTATTAAATAGCAATCGTCAATTAAAAATCAGCTGTTTAGTATAGGTTGGTACATAACCTCTCTATTAAGTACTACATCTTATAAAACTCTGCTCACAGATTGAAAATATCTGTGGAATTTTTAGTGATTGGCTGATAATTTATAGACCCATTAATTGACATCGCTTTTATCTTTTTACATCCGAGCCCAATATTGTATGAACACGTATCCGTCTCCTTTGTCTTTAATATCTTTATTCTTTGACAATACCACCTTAATATTTCAGAATTTCAGACAAATGCGATGTCTAGTTATTATTCATATTTATTATTAATTATTTTTATGAACCGTTGTATAAATAAACCAAACGAAAAAAATATTATATATAAATGCGCAGATACCTACAGTTACCGTTAACATTCTCCGTCTGAAACAAATAGCAAGTAAGTATTAATATTATTTACCTCTTTGTACCTACCTACTATCCTTGGAAATTATTTCAATATTATGTACCAGTAGGTAATTCTGAGCCTCCGATATTAGTGTATAAGTAGTCTGTCTGTGCTCATAGCTAGATACTCTCACCGGTCCGTAAGTGATCGGCGAGGTTAAGCAACTAGGCTCGCGGTGAGTCCATAGATGGGTGACCGCCAAAGTGGTTAAATTTATGAGCATCTCCTGTTTCGGAGGGCACGTTAAGCCACGGTCCCGGTTGTTGTCATTCGACAATAGTCGTTAAGCCATGTCAGAGGCCTACTGGGTGGCTCGAACAACTCTGACACTAAAGTAAGTAAGTAGTCTGTAAGAATCGTTTTAAAAATGTAAACCATCCACAGTATGCATAGCGAGAAAACTCTATAATTTGTTACAACTTTATAATCTTAAATTATATAACCATGTATCTTTAACTTGCAACTACCTTGAAGAACTAGTCTTAATCATTTAAATATCATCACTACTTACTTACTATTTAAGTGATTGCGATTATAGTACGAGTATTAAATGTGATATTTAATTATAGGTACCTACTAATATTATGAATACAAATTTTTGCGATTATGGATGTATTTTAATCTCTGATGTAAAAACTACAGAAGGAATTGTGATTAAACTTTTTAATAATACAGCCTATATATCCGAATAACAACACATGGGCCTTAGTTTATAAAAAATAACGCGGGTGAAACCGCGGGGCACAGCTAGTATTATGATGTAGTTCAGATTTGATTTATTTCAATTTAAAACGAAATTGTTGGCATATTAATTTTTGAATTACAGGTTCTAAATACAATTAGGTTCTAAGTACAGGGTTATTATGGTTTTAATTGTTTATTTAACTTTTGATAGCTCTAATACTTAATCAAATAGTGATACCCCGACCCGTTACCGATTCGATTTCTTTTATCAATTGATTTTATTGTTATTTTCTATGAAAAAAATAACTAACTATAAATGTAATAAATAAATTAAAACTATACTAACATAGATATTGGAAATAGATTAAAACTACGTACAAACTAAAACTATCATTATAAACTTAAAATAAAAATACTAAATTACAAATAAAAGAATAGCTTATGGATAAAAAACCGCTTTTAGTCACCATCGGCCGGTAAGGTGCCTTGGTTTTAATTATATTTTTATTTTCTTTGTTGACATCTTTAGACACATTTTATTGCATAGTTTGATTTTTCTGGTGTTTCATCTGTTACTGATTTAATTGGCATTAACGTAATTTATTATGAGTTTTTTATACTTTAAAATATAGCAAAAACAAAACCGACAACGAAAATCGTTATAGTTAGCTGTTAATCTGTGTAGGGACCTCGGCAAGTGATGCAACGTGTTCGTGATGCAACACCAAACTGGTTCCTCCACTTACTAGTTACTAACGCCAGCACATCCACCTACCCCAATCTGTCAAATTTCTTTTATAGATTTTCAACTTTATCACAAAAGCATAAGGTTTACTTTCAATTGGGGAAATTTGACAGATTGGGGAAGGTTGATGTGCTGGCGTCTGTACATACATACATGAAGTTACCAGTTGCTCGTTATCCAGCGCTCTGCGCGTAATTTTTTTTTGTATGATTCAAGCAAAACTTCTTTATGCACGGCTACATTGACTTGGGGAGTAAGCTGGTGAACGCGTGACGAGGGGAAGATATAAGTAAGTGAAGATAGAAAGAGGGAGAGAGTTAGGTTTCGTATATTACTGTAGGGGCAAGAGAGACGCATGCGAGCATACATTGTCTTTATCTCGTTGCCAGTTACGTTTCGTAGGTATATCTAAGATTCACTTCAGTCGTATAGTCTGAAGCACACTTAACTTACTAAATTGAAACACTCCTTCCGAATATAACCCATTCAGAAGGACTGTTTGTTTTAATGGCCACGGCCACACTTTCTACGTTCTCTCGGAGAATGACTTTTCTCAGAGTGTTTTAAGCGTGCAGGGGCTACGGTACCTACTTACTATCAGTTCAAACAACAGCAAAAAGTATTAGTCAAAAAAGAGAGTTTTGAAAATTATACAACATTTAACTTTGTTTACAATAATTGACATAACCTAGCGTAATAACTTAATTATTACAATCATTAATCAAGTTTTTATTCTTAATGCTGCATTGCATACCACAGATCTAAATATCTAAATGTACCTTTTTTTTTATGTCAGAGGTCGACATACGAGCAAGTGGGTCACCTGATGGTAAGCGATCACCACCGCCCATGGAACTCGCAACACCAGAGGAGTCGCGGGTGCGTTGCCGGCCTTTAAGAGTCAGCAAACAAGTGTTGCTGACCCTTCCCCCCACCCCGATGAGCTCTGGCGACCTTACTCACACTCAGAAACACAACATTAAATTATTAATGTTATTATTAAGGAATGTCTTCTGTAAGGTGGAGGTACTTACCCAGTCGGGCTGCTCTTCAAGCGAATGAACGCTGTGCCCTACCTCTCTTAACCTAGAAATAATTAACATTTTCATTATATACAATTTAAAACAAAAGTGTCATGTATGTCTATACCAATTATAATTTAATCAAATCATTAGAAAAAGCTTAAAACTAAAATTCTAAACTAATTCATATAAAATACTAGATGTGTCCTGCGAATTCACCCGCAATAAACTTAATACAATTATGCCTATGTGTTATTCGGATCATCATAACAGCCACAAAAGTCCACAGCTGGACAAAAGCCTCCCCCCAGAATCATCTTAGGGCGATATGCCTTAATCGCCACGCTTGGCAGAAGGGTTGGCGATCGCAGTAAGATGTTCATAGTTTAGAGAAAGAAGCTGCTGCCGATCTTCTGGCTTCAGGTTGGCTTCTACGCCCTCCACGGTATGACATGGGGTGATGATATTCTGATGTTCGATGCCGTCACCACACAGCAATTTATTCGGATGTGTAAGCTATATTACTACAAAGTATCATCAAAGTCCTCAAACCTTTTTTTATATATCTGAGGGCGACAAACGAGCAAGTGGGTCACCTGATGGTAAGTGGTCACCGCCGCCCATAGACACTCGCGACACCAGAAGAGTCGCAGGTGCGTTGCCGGCCTTTAATAGTCAGCAAACAAGTGTTGTTTCCAACTTGTTTCCCCCACCCCAATGAGCTCGGAAACACAAAATAAAAATTATTAATGTTAGTATGAACGAATGTATTCTGTGAAAGTTGGGTATGGCAGAAAAAGAATGAGAGTAAAATAAATGCAGTGGAAATGAGAGCTCTGAAAAGTATGTGTGGTGTGACTTTGAGAGACAGAATTCAAAATACTGATGTAAGAGAGCGTTGTGGTGTGAAAGAGGATGTAGTCACAAATATTGAAAAAGGTATGCTGAGATGGTTTGGCCATTTAGAAAGGATGAATGAAAGAAGATTGACAAAAGAAGTATACCTGGCCTGTGTGAATGGTACAACCGGAAGGGGAAGACCTCTAGAACATTCTCTGATCAAATCGGAGACGTACTTAAGAAAGGTCAGGTCAGAAGTACCCTAAACCGGCGGCATGTATGAAGAATATAATGTCAGCAAAAGCGAAAGAGGTATGCAAGGTTCGTGACAAATGGAAGTCCGTTGTCTCTGCCTACCCCTCTGGGAAACAGGCGTGAGTCTATGTATGTATGTCTTCTGTATGGTGGAGGTACATCTCCAGTCGGGCTGTTCTTTGAGCGAATGAACGCTGTGCCCTACCTCTCTTATAGTTGTTACATTTATAGTTTTTGTGTGAAAGAGTTATAAACATCCATACCTCCATACTCACAAACTTTCGCATTTATAATATTAGTAGGGTTAACAATAACTATATACAGACTGCGTCAAAGTACGCCTCCGGTTCGATCCCAACGGAAAACGTAAATATATGATAGAAAAATATATAGGGACAATGTCACACAGATCATCCTAGCCCCAAACTAAGCAAAGCTCGTACTATGGGTACCAGGCGACGATATACATACTTATATAGATAGATAAATACTTAAATACATAAAAAACATCCATGACTCAGAAACAAATATTCGTGCTCATCACACAAATATTTGCACTTACCGGGATTCGAACCCAGGAACACCAGCTTCGTAGGCAGGAGCACTACCAACCAGGCTACGGTGATCGATAGAAATAATTATGTACAATTTACTATATTACTACAAACATGTTCAGACTGTTTGCAAGAGCTTTTTAGGGTTCCGTACTCAAAGGGTAAAACGGGACCCTATTACTGAGACTTCGCTGTCTATCTGTCTGTCCGTCTGTCACCCGGCTGTATTTCATGAACCGGGATAATTAGACAGTTGAAATTTGTTGTTGATATTTAAGGGGCTCCCATACAACAAACGTGAATTTTTTGCTCGTTTTTATAGATAATGGATCGGAAACCTTCGTGCGCGAGTCTGACTCGCACTTTGCCGGTTTTTAATGTTTATATGTATAAAACCTGTTTTATTTAATAACTTTAGATCCAAAGTTTATAATCTGATTTCAACAAAATTATATGAGGAATAAAAATAATTGCCGGTTCATAAACAACGAAGAAATCGAGTAACATATATAATAATAGTAGAGATATAAACTGACTGGTTCCGTAGCATCTTAAAAGATGCCAGTTATGGAGGAAAACCCACAAAAAATTCACGATACTTGTTTAAATATAATACTTATTTTACATCGCCTCAAATTTTGTTGTACACCTATCGCATGTCGCAATATAGCGGCGCCCATGACTCTCATCAGCTGACCGTGCAGTTACATTCGCACTTATTTGTGAAAGTGCTCCACGGTATTTGGGTTCTGTTTAATGTATTTATATAAATATTGTAGTTCACTTGATCGTGATGGACGATACAGCTGGTGAGTCAAATAAACTGGTCAAGAGGGCAATATCAAGAATAATGCGAACAAATACGACAGTGAATTAATTTTAAGACGTAAGTCAAAGTTCCACTTGCACCGTCGTTTCAGAAAACCAAACAATGTTTTTATTTATTGGAACGAAGTTACTTATCGCGCGTTGTGAAAGGGGGCTAGACGGAAAAAATCTTACGAAAAGTTGTCACGTCACTTTTTTCAGCTGTGCGGCGTGCGCATGTTTCTCTGTCTGTCTGTCTCTCTCTCTCTCACTCTCTCTCTTATAGAAAGCAAGTCAGATATTTTCATTTCTATTTCGCATTGAACAGTGTGGTGTCGCGACGATTATTTTTGTTGAGTGTAAACAGGTTTTTTGTACATAGTAAATAATAAGAAATAACTTCGTTCCATCCGGATGTCCCTTGACATCTCTCAAGTTTTTTATTATTGAAGCGGCAATAATAATATACCCTTCGTCAAAATTTTGTTGAGTGTAAACAGGTTTTTTGTACATAATAAATAATAAGAAATAACTTCGTTCCATCCGGATGTCCCTTGACACCTCTCAAGTTTTTTATTATTGTAGCGGCAATAATAATATACCCTTCGTCAAAATTCCAACTAGTTAACTATTACGATTTATCAGATACAGCGCACTGACACAGAGCAGAGGCTTAGTAATGAGGTTCCGTTTGCATCCTTCGGCTACAGAACCGAACAAGGATAATGCTTGTTGGTGTGGTTGATAAGTACTCGTCTTTCACGCCACAGGGGCTCTACCGGCTAAGTCGCCGAACATCGATTTCTTAAATGGCGTTCCAATAAATAATGGTTAAAAATTACTTAATCAATCGTTGAATCGGCTTCCATGAACACATGTGACGTCATAAATGGTCCGGAAACGATTGTCAACGTTGAAGCCGATTTAACGATTGTTGTAACGATTAACAGAGAGGGTTACCCACCACTGCAACTCCTGTAAACCAGGATCAACAGTGGCACACAATGAAATGAGCGGTGAGGTTCAGGCATGTCCCGCGGAATCCCTTTTAACTGTCTTGGATCCCGCAACGAATTTAATCAAAAAGAAACAAGGAGCAGTAAAAAAATAAATAGTTCCACTTCCCTCCAGAACAAAGCGGGAGACAGATTCATAAAACGAGTGAATTGCAACTAGAAAAGCCAGTTGCAAAAGCACCGAGGATCATTACCGTATGGGCAGTGGTCGCCCGAGTGTCAGAGTTGTTCAAGCCGCTGACATTAGGCCTCTGACATGGCTTACCGACTGATGCCATGGCTACTACCAGTACCGACAGTTTAACGTGCCTTATCACGTTACCGGGTCACCGGGTCACTGTAGCCTAGTTGGTAGTGCTCCTGCCTACGAAGCTGGTGGTCCTGGGTTCGAATCCCGGTAAGTGCAAATATTTGTGTGATGAGCACGAATATTTGTTTCTGAGTCATAGATGTTTTCTATGTATTTAAGTATGTATCTATGTATATAAGTATGTATATCGTCGCCTGGTACCCATAGTACAAACTTTGCTTAGTTTGGGGCTAGGATGATCTGTGTGACATTGTCACTAGATATTATGAAGCACGGAGACGCTCAAAAATTAAACCACTTTGGCGGTCACCCATCTATGGTCTGACCGCGAGCCTAGTTGCTTAACCTCGCCGATCACTTACGGACCTGTAATGCATCTGCTTGTCTTGATAAGTTTCCTTTTCCCATGATGGTACGAAATCGTAATGTACACACGGCTCCTTATCAAGCTACACATTTCCACTATAAGCTGACCTCTCATTGTATCGAAATCCTATATAATGCGGGTTCAGCTTATACTGGAAATGTATAGCTTGATGTGTAGCCGTGTGTACTATTGAAATCGTTCACAAACACCTAAAAAATACAGTTTAATCAAGTCAACTTAGTTTTTTAGGTAAATTAAAAACATAAAAAATATAACTATGATTAAATACATACCTAAGTTATTAAAATCTTCCATAAATATTATGATCATTGGAAGTTAATTAAATTTTCAAGGTCACCAGTCAAATAAGTACCTGCCAAACACGTTAGTATCGTAAAATTGTCAAAGTATAAGTTATGTCTTTATAAACAACTAGCTGTGCCGCGCAGTTTTACCCGCATTAAACTTAAAAATTGTAGCCTATGTGTTAATCCAGGGTGTCAGCTAACTCCATACCAAATATTATTAGAATCGCTCCAGCCATTTAGACGTGAATAAGTAACAAACATACACACTCACACACTTTCGCCTTTATAATATTAGTGTGATTCTGTGATACGACTGGCCAGTTGGTCTAGTGGCTAGTGGCGCTGACTGCTAAGCCCGAGGTCGCGAGTTCAATCCCACCCAGGACAAATTTTTGTGCGATGAACCTGATTATTTGTTCTTTGTCTGGGTGTAAGTTGTCATAATATGTACAGACACCAGCACATCAAGCTACCCCAATCTGTCAAATTTCCCCAAATGAAAGTGAACCTTATGTTTTTGTGATAAAATTGAAAATCTATAAAAGAAATTTGACAGATTGGGGTAGCTTGATGTGCTAGCAGCTGTACATATGTATTTAGAAATAAAACTAGCTGTACCCCGCGGTTTTACCCGCGTCAAATTTTATAAATTATCACAGCTCCTCCCCCTATATGTTGACCCGACCTCTTAGTAATATTCATGCAAAATTTGAAGTAAATACATGCAGTCCTTTTTGAGTTTAGCCCGGACATACATACAGACAAACAGATAAACAGACAAAAATTCTAAAAACTCTATTATTCTATTTTTGGTTTCGATATCGATTGCAGACCACGCCCCAAGTATCCTTTTTAAAAAATATTTAAAGTACAGTTTTGACTTTCCTACGATTTTATTATATGTATAGATAAGTATTCTCATCAGTTGTCTGGTTGCCATAGTACAGGTTCCGCCTAGTTTTGGATCAGAGAGCAATGTGTTGGTTGCCCCAAAATATTTATATATATATATATTGCTAGCGACCCTGTCTTTTTAACAACTATTTGTCATTCCATCTCTCACTAATATACCTAGTATGAAAAGAACAGGGCATTCACTGCACTAATCCACGCTTAGGGGGCATAATAGGGGACAGAGGGAACAGAGGTAATTCACAAGTGATGTCAAGTAGTAAGCGTCATTGGCTACCGTAACCACTGAAGATAGGTGAGCTGAATGCTTGTTTGCTGACGCGTATTAAAATCTCTCATCATCGTCATCATCAGCCTGATCTCGTCCTTTGCTGGGCATAGGCATACTCCAAAAGTTTCCACAATTTTGCCATTTGGATGTTACTACTCTAGGCAAGCGATTTGGTAGCTAGCACACGTGGAGTATCTCATAAATAAATATCTTGGGAGAACTAACACACTATCACTTGATCCCAAACTAGACTGAGCCTGTACTTATGGCAACCAGACAACTTATAAACATACTTATATAATCCTAAATACATACATATTTGAGATAAATTACAGCCAGACACAGAATAAATAATAATAATATCTGGGGACAATGTCACACAGATCATCCTAGCCCCAAACTAAGCAAAGCTTCTACTATGGGTACCAGGCGACGATATACATACTTATATAGATACATAAATACTTATATACATAGAAAACATCCATGACTCAGAAACAAATATTCGTGCTCATCACATAAATATTTGCACTTACCGGGATTCAAACCCAGGACCACCAGCTTCGTAGGCAGGAGCACTACCAACTAGGCTACGGTGACCGTCAAAAAAAAACTATCTCGTCACACAAAGATTTATCCTGGATGGGGATCAAACCCACGGTTTAGCAGTGAGACTCATCAACCGCTAGTCCTATTAGGTCCGTGAGCCGTAGTCGTCTTTTATAGGGAGGCCGTTGATATACAAAAAAAAATGTGAGCCGTCACGGAACGCCTGGCAGATGTGAAACATCGACATTATTTTGTAAAAGTAATATGCAGAAAAGAACATATTCTGATAGGAACTAAATATGTCATAATGATAAAATAAAAAGTCGATTGCGCATGGGTCACGGCATGCGTCGCCACGCCAGAAATCTGTTTTACGTGCGGCTATAGATGTTTCACATCAAAAACCCTTTTTTATGGGTTTTTATATATCAATGAGGGAGGTCCTCTTATTCTTTCTGTGTTGGAAACCACATGGCTATTTTTTATATTTTATTATATTTTCTTCTTCTTATTCTGTTATATTATTGCTCTTCTTTACTTAACACCGTATAAAAGTAAGGTCAAACGCATTGAAGGTTAGTAAAAAAGATACCTAAATGGGCTATTTCATACATAAGCTGCTCTAACAAGAGTTTTTATCCGCTGCGGTGTATGAGGCAAAAAGTATAACGTTCGCAATATTGTCTGTGTTTAATCTGTACCAAACAAAACCAAAACAGGTTATACAACCAGCTTAATTAAAGAAAAAAGTTGGATTAGCGCAATGCCGTATATTCGGTGGTGTTTTCTGGTTTCCGAAGTAATGTAATATGAGGTGGTCGTTCTTTTTTTGTAGCCATTGGATAATAATTTACTAAAACCTGTATTCGGGAGTTGCGGGAATCCCAAATACATGTTATTTGGGATTCCCGCAACTAAGATAAAATATTCGAAATTTTCCGCACTACTTGAATTAAGTACATAATATATAATAAAGTGTTCATGGCATTTACTTACTTACTTATCGTATGGGCAGTGGTTACCCTAGTGTCAGAGTTGTCCAAGCCGCCCAGTAGGCCTCCGACATGGCTTAACGACTGTTGTCTAATGACTACAACAGGGACCGACAGCTTAACGTGCCCTCCGAAGCATGGAGACGCACAGAAATTAAACCACTTTGGTGGTCACCCATCTATGGACTGACCGCGAGTCTAGTTGCTAAACCTCGTCTTTTACTTACGGACCAGTAAGAGCATCTAGCTATGAACGACTCATGCGCCTTCGTGGCATTACTAGATACTCTTTAAAAAAGGAAATTTGACAGTATTTATACCAGATTAATGAATGGTTCTACGAGGTCTTCCCCTTCCGGTTGTATATCCCATTCACACAGGCCAGCTATACTTCTTTTGTCAATCTTCACTGATCAAATCGGAGACGTACTTAAGAAAGGTCAGGTCAGAAGTACCCTAAACCGGCGAGCATGTATGAAGAATATAATGTCAGTAAACGAAGCGGAAGAGGTGTGCAAGGATCGTGACAAATGGAAGTCCGTTGTCTCTGCCTACCCCTCTGGGAGACAGGCGTGAGTCTATGTATGTAACGTAACATGTATCATCAATATGGACTTAAGTAATCGTGGCCAATATCACCGCTCACACCGAATCACACCCATTTCCCACCCTCCTATATAATAACTGCAGTAAAATACCTGCTCTCCCCTGTTCTCCATCTCTCATATATGTAAATACACACATATAAATCTATCATATTTTATTGACCGTGGACGTGCTGCACCGAATTGCAGGTTGATACAGTATTAGATGATTACCTACCATGCTTTTTATAGAATATGCAAACTAAGGCGATTGGCACACTGCCCCGCATGATGCAGCGTAGTGCGTGAGTGCGTGTTCTAACGTTGCTCACAAAGCACCGCGCGCGTTCATGCAGTTGCAGTTTCAGTGTGTTGGACTGTGCGTGTTTTCTATACAAACAGAGATACTTACAAGCAACGTTAGAACACGCACTCACGTACTACGCTGCATCATGCGGGGTACTGTGCCAATCGCCTAAGGGTCATGGGGCGCGAAGACGACGAGTATTTTTGAATTGCACTGCACCAAGGGCACTTTAAATACCATTTTTATACAGTACCCGAAAAATATTTTATAAACAGACAGATATCTCTCGTCTACATGACTAGGAAGTTAACAAACCAAATTACAAAACTGAAATGCAAACGCAATTTAGGCTCTACTTCCACCCATTTAATTCCATTAAATATTCCATTATCCAAATGGTTTTGTACGTCAAGGAAAATTATAAATGCATTTCCTCGAAAACGGCCCCATTTTATTAGTACCTATCTACGCATAGATATCATATATTGGTACTAAATGTGCCCACGACTTCGTCCGCAGATTTTGTAATGACTCCGTAAATGTTGCATCACAATATCTGTAATATTTTGTCCGACAGACAGACTTACTTTCGCATTTATAATATTAGTAAGGATTTCATCTCCAACCTATAACACATTGGGCGGTATATAATATATATAGCTTACATATCCGAATAAAACATAGGGTTTAATTTTAGAGTTTAACGCAGTTGAAACCGCGGGGCCCAACTAGTAATAAAAACTATCCGTAATAATATATATATTTTAAGTCCATATAATATAATCTCTGTGTCGTGGGGTACTTTACAAACATATAATTGACGGACACGAATTACATACCAGACTCAGAACAACTATTCATGGGTCACACAAATAGTTGTCCGGCGCGGTGGCGCGGCGGTGCAGTCAAAACATAATTGTAACATAATGCAATTGGCGACCTTATCACTAATAACGATTTATTTCAGGCGATTTAAAAGTGAGAAAATGAGATTATATATAAATACAACATTTTTAAGAATTAAATCACTTAAACCTGAAAATGTGTAAAAGAGAATTTGATAACCTTAATTTTTGACACTAAATACCGTGATTTTGTATAGCATGTGAGTGATTTTGTTATTAATTAGGCCGCCTATAAATCATAAGATCCAGCGATACAATTCATACTATACGTATAAGGTATAACGAGTCGACATCATGCCATTTACGATCATAATATGTGGTTGTAACGACCCCTCGTTAAGTTGGGCAATCACCAGCTATGTGCTAATAATCATATGTACAGTTCGCAGAAAAAGTTTCTGATTGGAGACAGAAATATTAAATCTAGTTTATCTTTCATCAAAATCAAGCACACAACTCAACGTAGTACTCGCCGGGCGAGTTTTTTGGTCTTACCTAAGATTAGGACAAATTATGGCAAGAAGATGCTGACTTATCAAGGGGCACAGATGTTCAACAAACTACCACCAGACATTAAACATGTAAACTCATCTAATGTATTCAAAACCCGATTATTTCAATATGTACAAGAATCTTACTCAATATCTTAACCTCGGGAAAGTGGGTACATTAGATGAGTACCAAACTACGAACTCGACCTTATGTAATTTATTATAAGTTATTATTTATTGTTCTCAAGTAAGTGACTTATTTGTTTTTATTGAGAATAAAGAATCTTTAAACCTAAACCTAAATAATGTCAGTATGATTGACATAACCACAGATCATTAATATTTAACTAACATGAAAGCTTTCCCTATCAAATGAACGGAGAATGCAAGCAACGGAGAAATCCCGTAACAAAAAGAAAACCGTAAAGAAATCTATATTTACCATTTTATTATTTTAGTTATATGAGGGTCCAGTTGTAAATCAGTGCCAAGCCCCGCGGTTGGTAATGCTGAACTGGATACCTAGTTGCTGCAGCTGTCAGATACATGCACCCACTTGAATATCAAGTATAGTTTTTTGTTTTTTAATATCGCCAGACGTGTATGTATTTGTGTGTAAATTGTGTCTTTCAATGATATCAATAAAAAAAAACTTGTGTGTACTTATGTACACGCGTTAGAAGTTATACTTCTTAATATACAACTTGAACATAGTTATAAATTTTCATACCACCTAGAACTAACGTCATGCTGTTAAATTTTTTGGTGTCGGTGTGCGCGCGCATCGTAAAAATTCACTCTCATCGTTTTTCTCCATCGCGCCAAAAGAAGTATAACTTCAAAAATCTTTTCTTTCCTTTTTTTCTGTAACTAAGATGGCGGTGGCCAGCATCGCCGGAGTTGAAGAAATGGGTACTCCAGCGCCATCTCGCGGCGTTGTTACAAAACAATTAGTAACAGACTTTCACAAGAAGTGAAGTTATCAATTTCGACGGCATGTTCTTTTACGTATGTGTTCCACGATGTTCTCCCTTGTTTATAAATAGATTTTAATAATTCATTTTTTTTCCAATAGAAAATGCTTTCGGAATGATTGAGTCGTTAGAAAGTTGAAATTAATTCTAATTTTTAAAACAGCTATTATTAGATATAATAACTGTTAACTGTTAACCATAAAGAAAACTAAGAGTAATTTTAGAATAAAATTGATTAATACCATTGTTACTTATACTCATAAACAGTATTTGACAAACGTTCATATAGATTTCTTATATACTCTCGTCTTACCTCTTGAATCTTGGAACCTTTGTTCACAAAAAAAAACGGGCACCTTACAGTAATTGGTTATAATAATAATAATAATATCTCGGGACAATGTCACACAGATCATCCTAGCCCCAAACTAATATATAGATAGATAAATACTTATATACATAGAAAACATCCATGACTCAGAAACAAATATTCGTGCTCATCACACAAATATCTGCACTTACCGGGATTCAAACCCAGGACCACCAGCTTCGCAGGCAGGAGCACTACCAACTAGGCTACGGTGACCGGTTCTATTGATACTATTAATAATTTTAGTATGTCAATGAGGATATAGTATACAAAACTTAAATGCTGGAATTGATATGATGAAATTAAGACTACGAGTATTTTACTAAAAAAAGACATTTAAAGATAATAAATAATAAACCTCGTCTTGACATGCTTTGCACCAGGCTTTTCATGGTTTCCTGGGGAATGTATTCCCACTCTGCCGTAAACATACGTTTAAACTCTCTGATTATTAGAGCTCTCTAATAAATATCTATAATAAGTAACTAGAAATAATAACTGTATTACTACGAACATGTTCTGACAACTCATCGACTCAAAGATATCTGTATTAAGTCACAATAAGGCAGGATTAAGCGACAAACATAAATTTTACTAGCTAATCGACTTAAATTATTCAACTAAAAATACGGAGAAGTTAGTTTTAGTCGCCTGATAACCTTTTAACCGCAGACCCGCTAAAATAAGTAAAAAAAGACAAACGGGGAAGGCATTTTTTTAAAACAAAACTGTCGTGTGTGTTAGCGGGCGATCTCGCATTGTACCTTTTTATTATTAATCGAATCTTGTAAACTATATTCTGTAAATGGTGCGCAATAAAGTGTATTTATCTTATCTTGTCACCCTTTTGCCAGTTATGGGATATTTATAATATAATAACGATGAATTAGTTTACATTTTCTTAGTGCCGATGGCCTTAATTGGCACTAAGAAAATGCATATGTAGTATATCAGTTATCTGGTTTCCATAGTAAAAGCTCTGCTTAGTTTGGGATCAGATGGCGGTGTGTAAATAATATCCCAGGATAAAGGTTCCTGGCTGAATTACGCTAATCTCATCAGATACTAGCTTACTACGCATAACTCATTAAAGTCTACAAGTGTAAGCTTAAACAAATGTGAAGATTCTAATTTGATTTGGCAGAACTTGGTCATGTTGTCTGTATTTTAGCGGTAGCGTGTTCACCCGCAGAGAACGAGGTCCTGGGTTCAAATCCCGGGTCGGACTAAAAGTGATTTTGGGACTTTTCTGTAAAAAGTAAAATTTCCCAGCATCAGCCCGAAGTCTGGGAGTTGGCGGTATTGTACTCCCGTGTCTCGGAGAGCACGTAAAGTCGTCGGTCCTGTACCTGACCTCTTTCCGGTCGTGTCGCTAGGCGTCCCATCTGATCATGAGAGTGATGGAATAGAAAGTGCTCCTGTGTTTGCGCACATACTTGAGCACTATAATATGTCCCGCGCAGATGGCTAATCTCTATTGAGACTGGCCGCCGTGGCCGGAATTCGGCTAGGAGGACATTATCGTGCCACCTTAAATAATAATAATACTCAATAAATGATTGAGTATTGAGTATTATTATTATTTAAGGTGGCATTATAGAGAGCGCTTAGAGCGTTCTTGATATGATAACAGATGTCGCAAGGTCTGTGGGTCATCTCCATATTCACTTACTGCCACCACGTCGCAGTAAATATGATACGAGTATTAGTAAGAATTTATGTACGCAGTTTTCGAACTGAATATGTGAAGTGGTTTGTGAGAGAAGTTGGGAAGTGCATTCCATTGTTAGTTATTTTTTTTCATTGTTAAAAATGAGAACGCCTGCACTAGGAAGTCTAATCCCCGTGTCGCAGGGTACTTTACAAACATATAATAGACGGACACAAATCACATCCAGACTCAGAACACCTATTTATATTTGTTGGCGTGGTAGGCAAATGCGTGTTTTCACGCCGGAGGTCGTGGGTTTGATTCCCACCCAGGGCAGATATTTGTGTGCATGAAAGGCCTCCCCCAAAGATCTCCACAATTGCCGGTCTTGCATAACCGCATCCAGCGATTTTCAACGACTCTCACAAAATCATCGGTCCATTTTGTAGGAGGCCTGCCCACGCTGCCCTTAAAAATACTTAATTTAGAAAAACTAAAAGCCATGCTTTTATATAAAATCAAACTAAATGGAAAATAAAAAGAAAATAATTTATTTAAAATAGCGTAGGGTGCTTTTTAAGACACATATTATCAAAATGATAATCCTTCTACTCATATCCGTCACTAAAATATTTATTACTATTAATAATAAAATACATTTTAATGTTTTCCTTTTTTTAGTTTAGATTTCTAAAAAAGGTGTTTTTAAGTTCTAGTTAACTACTATTTTTGATTGTCTATAAAAGGTTGTTTTTTACATTATTATCTTATTTATCTAAAATCACTAAATCGCTAACCATAATTATCCTAGAAGGGATAACGGATCTGACTGTTTATAATATTGAACTATCATCGGCCAAAATACGGCTAAAACACATATGAATATAATAAAAGCGTTATAATAAGAAAAACCAGTGATAAAATAGTTAATTATAATTTCTATGATTTACATAGTATGTGGTCATTTATATTCCATAAACAACAATAATCATCATATCAGCCGAAAGACGTCCACTGTTGGACAAAGGCCTCCCCCAAAAATCTCCACAATTGCCGATGTTGCGCTATTCGCATCCAGCAGTTTTCAGCGACCTGCACAAGATCATCGGTCCATCTTGTAGGGTGTCTGCCCACGATGCGTCTTCCGGTTCGTGGCCGTCACTCGAGAACCTTTCTGCCCCATTATTGTTGTTGTTTTTCAACAACAATAATAGCTATGTAAAAATAAAATACTATAATTCCTCAATTAATACAGGTTAAAATAATAATAATAATATCTAGGGACAGTGTCACACAGATCTTCCTAGCCCCAAACTAAGCAAAGCTTGTACTATGGGTACCAGGCGACGATATACATACTTATATAGATAGATAAATACATAGAAAACATCTATGACTCAAAAACAAATATTCGTGCTCATCACACAAATATGTGTACTTACCGGGATTCGAACCCAGGACCACCAGCTTCGTAGGCAGGAGCACTACCAACTAGACTACGGTGACCGTCGGCTAAATATGGTAGACAAAAAAAAATTAAGGCCGCTGCTGCCCGTTCTCTGGTATCTATATTCCCTCGAGACTTCTTCGTCCCCACGGGATGAGACGGGGTGGCGATATTCTTCTTGGCCGTCAGCCACATCGCCAAGCCAGTGGTCCAGGGTCAAATAATCCATTAGTAGATTAATTGTACTTATTTACATGGTCTACTTACTTTATCAACATATAATGTATGTTTTGACATATTAATTCACACTGATTGGTATATGATCGTTAAAAAATAATGAATAACAATAACATCATACCAACGTAGAGATAAATACAATGCTCCAATCGTAATAACGACCAATCACACTAACTTTAGTATCAATATTGGGCAAAAATCAAATAACTAATAAATTGTGACTCAGGACTTGCACAACTAACAATTATTATATTTAATTGTAAAAACACATTAGTAACAATATTTATTTATTTTTATTATTTATTTATTTTTATTTATTAAATTATTATTTATTTAATAAATTCAGTGTCAATTGCCATAGTTGCATTTAACAATGAATTAATTAACAAATGCCATAGTTACAATTAAAAATAAATCTATTTATAATCATCATAAGGTATTTGATTGATAATGAACATTTAAATAAACTAAAATAACCTAAAAATTCCAAATCTCCATTTAATAATGTGTATGCATTATATGATAAGAAAATCTACAGATTTACCATACTTAATTTCGCAAATAAGAATTTTATTTAATTTTACGCGTTTTTACTTGTTTTAGTAATGTTTTTGTTCACTCTATTTTATACGTGTTAGCTTAAATGAGTGGGAATGACACATTGAAATTGAGTTTTGCAACCTTCTTCCAGCAGTTTACATCAATATCAAAGTCAGTTGACATTAATGTTAAAAAAGCAACAATTGACATAATATGGTGTCATACTATCGAAATGGCGTCCATTGCGATGTAATGACATTTACATTAGGTACAATAAAACGTTCTCAACAAAATTAGAGTAAAAACAATAATTTACATTATTTTGTCTCGAGATCCGGTTGTAAACGACCTATTTCGAAAGCAAGCTTAACCTGACAAAGTAAATATGTCATCGCGTTGGAGATGTATCTTCCAATATAATTTACATTATAAATAGTCGCCTAATAATGTCGATAACCTTAGATAAACTTGTAACATTGACGGGTCTCCTTCGCTTTATTTTTGTTATACAATAAGTACATACATGAGATGTTGATCAGAGAATAACATCAATATTATCTATTTATGTTAGTTTGTATTTCCTTAATGTATTTACCACCAATACTAAAGAGGCCTCTTATTCAACACACTAGCAAAGGCTTTAGAAATATCTCTTATCTTTTAACTTATGATCTCAAACCAGTAGGCGGTTTAAAAACAAATATAATAATAAATAATAATAATAAATCCATTTATTATCTCATCGCAAATGGGGTTACATAATACATATACGTTTATAGTTACGTTTCAACATACAAAGCATGTCTCCAAAGAAATTAAACTATTTATGTCTGTATATATATTTTTTGTGCTTGTTCTAAATGTTTCCGCACAACGGCTCCTCCTACATTTTATAATTCTCTAATAATAAAAAGCGTCTCGGGATGTTTTTATGTAATTTGCTTTTTTTCTCCTTATTTTTCGCGAATCTTTTAGTAATTCATTAAAAAATTGTGGAGAAACAAACGTTCAGCTGTTTTACCATACTCATTATTATGTTTCGGAAGATATAATGACCCGTATACGACGGGTTGCCAAAAATATTAGGCCTATTTCTTATTTGTAATTTATTAGTATGTCCAAAGTAGTTTATAGGTTTAGACAATTAGATAACTTCAGTTTATAAAAACATTCACGATTTTATAATAATTAAATAACACGACATAATTGCATCTATAATAAAATTTAATAAATAATGAATGATTTAATAAATCTTACTAGAAATGCCTTCTTTCTGTTATTCATATCCATAAATCGATTGTTAAAATTATTTTTATTAGATCAACAGTTAAAAACAACAGCACATGCAAATTTAATAAACTGGCCAAGAGCAAGCCTTTCTCTCTTTCTCACAGGTTTTTACATTATTGTAAGCCCATGAGAGAAAGAAAACAGCGCTTGATTGTTCCGAACCGACTTCAAAATAGTAGGCTGTTTTCAATACAACTGTTGTACAATTCCTTTCATAATCATAATCATTTATTTGCAATAAGTGTTGGTTCAAAGCAGATCTTACATATAATAGGGTCTTTAACACTTAGCCATACATGGTCATGCAAATATTATTATACAATAATGTCAATTAATATTTTATAACAATTCCTAAATATACATATAGCAACATAATATTCAAATAAAAATGTACAAATGTTATATAGTATAAGGTGCTTACTAAATGTCATTAATCCAATAATAAATGATGAAACACACAATGATAATGTCAACATAAACATAACAACATCGAATTATATAAAATTAAAATAATTAATATGTCACAAAGTTAAAAAATACATACAATAATTTGCAATAAAATTATAATTAAACATAGGATTCTTATATATTATAAAAACATTTTTCTATTAGCCATGATTTTAGCTTCTTGCAAAATATTAGAATATAATGATAGATACTTAGATTTTATTTTTTGATGTACTTGGCTATTAAACCATTGGCAGAAACGACTATCGGCACAATGATAGCTGAGTCACCATCCCACATGCTTATAATTATTATTATTAAATGTCTATGGTGGACATACGGATAAATAGACGGGACAGGTAAACAGCCCAGTATTATCAGTGGGCAGTTGGCAGTGTCGCCCTTGAAGAATGACACTAAAAAATAAATCGTCAAAGGTCATCTCAAAAATCATTTATTCCGTAATAATTTTACATTTATGTGGAATCGTCATTTTTTTGCCCTACCGTGCAGTGCATGACGTGGCAGCTACTGAGAAATACTGCCAGAAAACTCAGTAGGAATCCTTTTTAAAAATAAAATATACTTCAGATTATTTACAATCATGTGTGTTGACTCAGAACAACTCAATCCCAAGCACTTTTGTCACTTTAGTAATCAGAAAATTTGTAATATGCCTTGCTACACAATTTGGCTTTAATAATTCTTTTAAACTTATTCATAGACAATTCTCTAATATCATTGGGAAGTTTGTTATAGAATCGTATTTATACTTTAATTTTATTCCGTGTGCCATTGACCAATATCAGATATTTCTTTATATTCAGTTGGTAAGAATGAGAAAAATAATCATACGTTACAAATTATATTAGTTTTAGTAATAAGAAATAATTATGTTGTAACTAATGAGTTAATTACATCACGCTATTGTCTAATATAGAACTTTTTGGTGTTACCAACAAATTGGTTACAGATAATTAAATTATACCCCCATGAAGTGTGACCATTTGCTCACCATTATTTTTTAAAAGAAACTATTGTACATACTGAACTTATGGAAATTTGACTTCAAGAATACATAGTAACTATTTCTCATTAATATAATAACGATAAATAAATATTAAATATCTTGGGACATCTAACACACTGCCGTCTGATCTCAAACTATGCAGAGCTTGTACTATGACAACCACAACGTAATATATTTATAAGTACATGCATTTTTTTTGGTTCGGTGTAATTAATGTATGCATGTCTCACATATGATATTTATTACACCGAACCACAGAAAAAATAATCGTAATCATTACACAAAGATTTGCTCTAGGTGTGGATTGACAGACAGCGTCACTAACCACTGGACCAACTGGCTAGTCGTATTTTAATTAAAGTAACGTTTACCAAAATTGATTCGCATTCATATACTTATTTGGTGGTTTTACCTGCGTTAAGCTTTATAAATAATAACCTATGTTTTATTTGGATATACAGAGCTACGTCTTAAAACGCGGCGACGTGGTCCGCCACCCGTCACGTCTCGTTTCCCGGAGAGGCGAAAAGTGGCCAACGGAGAGCCGTTTTGCTACGTTGAATGTGGGAGGAGGAATAGAAGGTAAGATGGACGAAGTATGTCAGCTGATGAGTGAAAAGCGGATCGATGTGTTGTGTGTGAATGAGACGAAGCGGAAAGGGTGTGATACTACAACACACGGACAATACACGGCGTATTGGTCTGGAGTACCGAACACCACCAGAGGTTGCCAAGGTGTGGGTCTCATTCTTTCCACAAGTATGTCTGAGTGTGTGACTGAGTTCGAATGCGTGAATGCAAGAGTAATGTGGTTGAGAATGAAAGTTGGTATGACCCGTATCTTCCTAGTAGGAGTGTACGCTCCTGTAGATATGGGTGCAGTTGTAATACAGCGAGAACAAGAGGAAAGAAAGGCATTCTGGGAGACCCTGAGAGATGTGTTGCGGTTAAGTCAGTATAATGAAAGAGTAATAATGTTAGGTGATTTTAATGGATGGGTTGGGGTAAAACGTGATGGTTTTGAAAGAGTACTAGGTCAATTCGGTGACGAGAGTGAGAATGAGAATGGGTACAGTCTGCTTGAGATATGTTTGGAATGGGGTCTTTGTGTTACAAATACTATGTTTGAACATAAAAGAATCCATACGTTTACACGAGAGAGGAAAAATGTGAGAAAGAGTATGATTGACTTCGTGATTGTAGATGAAAGACTGAGAAAGAATGTTCTAGACACAAGAGTCTATCGTGGGACCGCAATCCATACAGACCACTTTCTGGTAATGAGCCGAATAAGTGGTCTATTCAAAGGATGGCGCCACCGAATCCCTGAGACTAAAAGTGTACTAGAGAGAATAAAAGTAGAGGAACTGCAAGAGGAAAAAGTGGCAGATGAGTACAAAAGTAAGTTGGTTGAGAAGTTTGAGGGATCTGAAGACATAAGAGAAGTAGAAGAGCTATGGAAGGTAGTCAAAGAAGGTGTGGTGAGCGTAGCTGGTGAAGTATGTGGTGTAATAAAGAGACGAAGAGGAAGAAAAATGAAGAATATTTGGTGGGATAAAAGTGTACAAAAAGTTGTATGTGAAAAGAAGAAAGCATGGTTAGACTGGCTAGCCACCAGAGCAAACGAACGAATGCATAAGGCGACGAATGAGGATATAGAAAGGGCCTGGAATGGTTATAGGAAAATGAAAGGAATTGTAAAGGATGTGGTGAATGAAAAGAAAAATGAACAAAAGGATAATTTTGATAGAAGGTTGTCTAAGGATTTTCAGACGAACATTAAGTTTTTCTGGAAATCCATTAGATCAGTAAGAGGCATAACTCAAACCTCAGAGCTGAAATCCATTCGAGACCAAGATGGAAATATAGTGAAAGGGGAAGAATGCGTGTTGAAACGTTGGAAGGAGTATTTTGAAAGTTTGTATGAAAGAGATGTAACAGAGAGTGAACGTAGTTCACTAAGTATAGACAAGAACAAATGTAAAGATGACATTGGTATGGATGAGATTGTGAAAGCTATTAAGGGTATGAAATCAGGTAAGTCACCAGGGTATGACAGGATAACTTCCGAGATGCTGAAGGCTGGACATGGCGTCATAGCGAGTCAGCTGTGCAGCCTATTCAATTTATGCTATACCACCGGCCAAGTGCCAAGTGATTGGTGCAAGGCTGTCATCGTACCTCTTTACAAAGGGAAAGGCTCACGGCAAGACTGTAAAAACTATAGGGGCATTAGTCTACTCAGCGTCGTTGGTAAGTTGTATGCAAAAGTATTGGTTGAAAGAGTTGTGAAAGAAACCGATGCGAAAATATGGGATGCACAGGCAGGTTTTCGGAAAGGAATGGGATGCACGGATCAGGTCTTTTCTTTGCGAAGCATAGTAGAGAAGTTTTTGGGCAAAAACCAAAAGGTTTACTGTGCCTTCGTAGACTTAGAAAAGGCCTACGATAGAGTGTTGAGGAGTGAACTATGGTCGGTACTGTCCATGTATGGGTTGAACGACAACCTTGTTCAAGCACTAAAATCTCTTTATAGGGATTCCAGAGCTTGCGTGAGGATTAACGGGTCATACACCGAGTGGTTTAGCATCCAAAAGGGTGTTAGACAGGGATGTGTAGCGTCACCGTGGTTGTTTAACCTATTCATGGATAGCTGTTTAAAAGATTTGAAAGAAAGCGAATGCGGTGTAAGGATGAATGAGTTACTCATCAAATGTCTGCTTTACGCTGATGATCAAGTTTTACTTGCATCATCGGCGGACGAGTTGCAGGTGATGGTAACAAGTATGCATGAATCTTTTGAAAGGAAAGGGATGAAAATGAATGTAGGTAAGACGAAAGTAATGGTATTTGAGAGGGATGAATACACGACAACGTGTGATATTGTGATTGGAGGAGAGAAAGTCGAACAGGTGAATGAGTTTGTATATTTGGGAACTTTGTTTACGAGAGATGGGAAATATGAAAAAGATATTGTTAGAAGAGTAAATGCGGGGAACAGAGTGAATGGGGCACTACACGCCTTTATGAGTAGCCGGCAAGTATCAAAGAAGGCTCGACTAGCCGTGCACGATGGAGTGTTAGTGCCAACTTTAATGTATGGAAGTGAAAGTTGGGTATGGCAGAAAAAGAATGAAAGTAAAATAAATGCAGTGGAAATGAGAGCTCTGAGAAGTATGTGTGGTGTGACTTTGAGAGACAGAATTCGAAATACTGATGTAAGAGAGCGTTGTGGTGTGAAAGAGGATGTAGTCACAAAGATTGAAAAAGGCATGCTGAGATGGTTTGGCCATTTAGAAAGGATGAATGAAAGAAGATTGACAAAAGAAGTATACCTGGCCTGTGTGAATGGGACAACCGGAAGGGGAAGACCACGTCGAACATTCTCTGACCAAATTGGAGATGTTCTCAAGAAAGGGCAGGTCAGAAGTACCCTAAACCGGCGAGCATGTATGAAGAATGTAATGACAGTGATCGAGGCAAAAGAAGTATGCAAAGATCGTGACAAATGGAAATCCGTTGTCTCTGCCTACCCCTCTGGGAAACAGGCGTGAGTCTATGTATGTATGTATGTATGTACGTCTTAAAAAAACAAATACCTAGCAGTGCTAGCTAAATAGTTAAAACCATAGGCAACAACTTTAGATAATTTGTTAGAATTTAATTTCATACAAAAACAAGTATTCATTTAATTTCCCTCTTGAATGTTTTATAAGTCTACGAGCATCGCAACGGCGCAAACACGCGCGCGAGCTTAGAGCCTGTCCAGATAAGGCGTTTTACGCGCGAGTGCACTCGCGCGTCTCAATTTCTATTCCGTCCAGATACCGCGTTTCAGGCGCGTTTCTATACGCACCTGAAACGCTGGGAGGGATCCAGTCAGTTGCAAACATGGACTCGGAGACAGCAATTGTGTTGTGGCTTGCATACCGTCGATGGAAACATCGTAAACAGTACACAAACATTTAGTTATCACGCTCCATTTTAAATAAAATAAGTCCACTCGCAACGAACTCGCGCGTAGTACTGGACGCAGCAATGGCGCTCGTGTATCTCTATTCGCGCGGCGCTCGCGCGTAAAACGGGCGAGTCGAGAGTCCAGCTTCGTTCTCAGGTCATCTTTTCGTTTACGAATGAAACATAGACCTACAAATGTCACGAAAGTACAACAACGACTTTTTAAAACAATTATTTTTCTATGTATTGAGTTATGTCTGAATTCGTAGACCAAAGTTTGTTGCGTATGATATTAGCAATCTAGTCCTGCGAGGTTGTTGGTGTTTTACAAATAACCTTCATCATCATCATATCCGCCGAAAGACGTCCACTGCTGGACAAAGGCCTCCCCCAAAGATCTGCACAATTAACCTTGTATGAGATATATTTTTTTTATATAAGAGGGCGACAAACAAGCTAGTGAGTCACCTGATGGTAAGTGATCACCGCCGTCCATGGACGCTACACCAAGAAGTCGCGGGTGCCATGTCTTTTAATAGAAATAAAATAATTTGGCAATATGCAGGAAATAAATACTGTTTGAAAAAAATATACCACCGATTTTAACTTTTCAATTTAACAACCAATGATCAAAATTGACATTGGACAATTTCGAAAGTAGTCTTTGACAAGTAGTAGATATAGTAGAGTAGAGTATGTTCTGAATTGAGTATATTTCATTTATATAAAAATTATTTAATTCAATTATGATTTAATCACGTGTCTCATCATCATCATCTTACCTACGTATACGGGTTGCTACTTTTAGCTTCAGTAAGAAATAAAGAAAGGTTCACGAGTGGCGGCCGGAAAACGCAGCATGGGCCCATGAAGTTCCACCTGCGACCTGAAAACTCTGACAATAAGGAAAGGCGGTCCCTGTGCAGCACTGCCCAAACATAAAATATGCTGAACATAAGTAAAGTAAGGCAAACACGGACCTGAAGACGCAGCGTGGGCAGGCCCCCTACAAGATAGACCGATGATCTTGTGCGGGTCGCTGGAAACAGCTGGCAGTACCGGCAATTGTGGAGATCTTTGGAGGTCCCTATCGGTTAGGAACAATAAAAGGTTTCCATCACGAAAAAGAAAGGCCTTTGTCAAACAGTGAACGTCTTTCGGCTGATATGATGAAGTAAAGTAAATTCCACAATAGAGCTGCTTGGACTACTTTCCTAACTGTGGTTCAATCACAAACACATGATATTATCCGATGTAAATGAAAACTTTACGACTTATTTTATGGAAATGCAGTGGTTTACGATAAAACTGTTACGAATTGAAGACATCATGAAAAATGCTATATATAAGACATTTGCGATAACCAATTTTATGCCATAATTCTTTAATCTAAGATATAAAATCGAAAAGTAAAAGAAGCTACATATCGCATTTTCTATTTAGCTCTTCAATTGAATTGATTTACATTTGAATTCATTCTTCCAGTAGTTATACTCAATCGTATAAATTTAATTCAAATGCTTGAAATATTTGCTTTGTGACGTTCGAATTGAACCGTACAACAAAAGCGCCTTTAATGTTGCAATTGTTTTTGGCGAAGCCTGTGAGACTTTTACATACACTCTGTATAAGGCTGATTTCAGAGTCGCGCCGGCGAGCGGCGCCGTCCAAACGCGCGCGCCTGCAATTACACTAGGTAGTAGTTGCATTTCATAGTCACGCAGTTCACACGCGCCGCCGGCGAGACGCGCGCCGTCGGCCAGCGCTGGCGAAGCGCGCGCGGCCCGAGCTCCTCTACTGGCAGCTAGCGTTTCAGAGCGACGCGTCTCGCACGCGCCGTTGCGTACACTTAAAATGGCTGTTAAGACGCGCTGGACTCCGGTGCGTGCCGCGCGCGTCACTCTGAAATCAGCCTAAGACTCCCTCGTTGGTCTAGCGGTAGCGTGTTCAACCGTAGATAATGAGGTCCTAGGTTCAAATCCCGAGTCGGACTCAAAGGTGAATTATGGGATTTTTCTGTGAAAAGTAAATTTCTTAGTATCAGTCTGGGAGATGGCGGTATTTTCGATCCCCACCCAGGAAAAATATTTGTGTGATGAGCATGATTATTTGTTCTGGGTCTGGGTGTAATTTATCTAAAATATTATGTAACTATTTAGAAATATATAAATATATCAGTTGTCTGGTCGCCATAGTACAGACTCTGCTTAGTTGGGAATCAGATAACAGTGTCATTGACTTCCCAAGATTTTTGAAGTTATACTTCTTTTGGCGCGAATTTTTACGATGCGCGCACACCGACACCAAAAAATTTAACAGCATGACGTTAGCTCTAGGTGGTATGAAAATTGATAACTATGTTCAAGTTGTATATTAAGAAGTATAACTTCTAACGCGTGTACATAAGTACACACAAGTTTTTTTTTAATTGTTAGTTCAGACGTTTAATGTATCCTATACTAGCTGTGCTCCGCGGTTTACCCGTGTTAAGTTTTATAAATTGTGCAGTGCCCGCGGACTTCGTTCCGCGTTATAAATATATTGTTCCTGCCCGTTATATAAAAAAAAATCCTAGCCTATGACACTCCACAATAACGTAGCTTTCTATTGGTGAAATAATTTTGAAAATCGGTTCAGTAGATCCAGAGATTACCCCTTACAACGTCACAAACTCACAAACGTTACCTCTTTATAATATTAGTATAAATAACCTATGTGTTAATCCAGGGTGTCAACTAACTCCATACCAAGTTTTATTAACATCGCTCCATCCGTTTAGACGTGAAGAAGTAACAAACATACACACTCAGTAACATTCGCCTTTATAATCTTAGTATGATTAAAATATTCCTCTAATAAGGGCAAGTGTACTTAAACATTAACAGAATGTTAATGACCGTATATATTATGTAACTCATAACAAATTACATTCAGTCGTAAACTCCAGCGCCGGTGACAAGTCATATCATTGACTTAATCTAACTCCGTAACCATTGTGGGCAGTCCTTTTGTTGGGACAATGGTACAAACAGGCCCTTGATAACAATGGACATTATGTTTAAGCATAACAAGGTATTATATGCACCACTTGGCATTATAACAAGGCTATTATATAGGGCTTAAAATTTAAAGGAATTTCGAAGAAGTCAGTTCATAGTTATATATTCATATAGAATGTTTTGCATATAAATATTTTAGGACAACTAACATACTGCCATCGGATCCCAGACTATGGCAATCAGACAACTGATATATAAATATATATATATATATATATACTTATTTATTTATGCATCCTACTAATATTATAAACGCGAAAGTTTGTAAGTATGGATGAATGGATGTTTGTAACTCTTTCACGTAAAAACTGAGTGGATTTTAATTAACCTTTACAATTATATCTATACATATAATAAAATCATAGGAATGTCAAAACTATACATTGAATATTTTTTAAAAAGGATACTTGGTGCGTGATCTACAATTGATATCGAAGCCAAAAATATAGTTTTTAGAATTTTTGTCTGTGTGTCTGTTTGTCTGCATGGATTTACTTCGAATTTTGCTACATATTATCACGCTATTAAATACGGGGGAGGAGCTATGATAATTTATAAAAAAATAACGCGGACAAAACCGCGGGGCACAGCTAGTAGCTTATAAATCAGAAAAACACATAGGCTACAATTTATAAAGCTATTGTGTGAATTGTCCAAAATATGAGGATAAGTGTCAAGTAAGTAGGAAAAATCTAGCATCTGCGAGCTATTCCGGCGTGCACTGCATAAACTGCTAGAGGTAGACATGCTACTATTATTATAAATGCGAAAGTTTGTGAGTATACATAGATGGATGGATCTATGTTCGTTACTCTTTTACGCCAAAACTACTTCAACGCGAGTGAAACCGCGGGCACAGAATAAAAAGTACTCCGCGGGGCACATATTATACATAATATATTCACATACATAATATTTCTAGTATTATATATCAATGACGCCTAGATACATAACAAATAATCGTGCTCATAACCCAAAGATTTCTACTGTGTGGATCCCCACACGGTAGAAATCTATCGATAGATATATATCTAGTATCTAGGCGTCATATATATACAGGGTGTCCCAAAACTCAACGTCAAGCCGAAACGGGGTGACAGGATTGATCATAACCATCACGAGAAAAATCTGAAAAAAAATCTATCCCATGCAGTTTAAAAATTATGGGCATTTTAAGAAAAACCTAGAAATTTGATCAAACTGTACCATTTTTCGGTTATTGTGGTTATTCTTTTTTATTTTTGTTCATTTGAACTTTGGAAACGTAATTCTAAATAACATTTTTAGAATCCCAATAAAAAATAATGACACAATTGCCTCAAGTTTCCGAGAATTGAGACTATTTGTTAAACTACGAATTTAAAATTTTCAAGATTCGTCGACTTTGACAGGCCCTCCTATAAAAAAAATGTACTAGAGTGCCTTGGCAAGTGGCATTAAAAGTTGGCGCATTTAATCAGAATTCTAAAATGGTACAATACTTGTTAGTTCCATACAATAGAAAAGAGTAAAAAAATTAAAACCTCAAGTAACCCGATTTTTGCTATCTCATTTTACTCAGTTAAAATGTTTTTAATTCACACAAGCTCTAGGTAGGTTCTTAATTTTAAGACAAAATGATGAGAGAGATGGATAATGGGTATGTTCGCCATGAGTGAGCGAGACAGATAGTGACGCCACTTTTACCAAAGTGAAAAAAAGTTAGTAAAATTAGTAAAATAATTAGGTTTGTTGGAATAAAAGTCAGATGATAGAGAAATAACGTTTTTTATTAAAATAAATGTTCAAATTGTTTACCATCAGCCTCAATACAAGCCCTACATCTTCTTAAAAAAGATCTACTTATTAGTCGGGCATATCTTCGAGAGTTGATCGCCGCAGCTGCTTGAGAAATGCGTTCACGCAGGTCGGCTACGTTCTCAATGGGCTTTGAGTAAACTTTTTCTTTGAGAACTCCCCAATAGAAAAAATCCAGGGGATTTAAATCTGGTGAACGGGCGGGCCACGAGATAGTGCCCGAACGTCCAATCCACCATCCCGGATATTCCTGGTCAAGGAAATCTCTTACTTGCACTGCGAAATGCGCTGGGCAGCCATCTTGTTGAAACCACATGTCGCGAAGATCTGCTAGTGGTACGTCCACTCATGGCAAACATACCCATTATCCATCTCTCTCATCATTTTGCCTTAAAATTAAGAACCTACCTAGAGCTTGTGCGAATTAAAAACATTTTAACTGAGTAAAATCTGATAGCAAAAATCGGGTTACTTGAGGTTTTAATTTTTTTACTCTTTTCTATTGTATGGAACTAACAAGTATTGTACCATTTTAGAATTCTGATTAAATGCGCCAACTTTTAATGCTACTTGATAAGGCACTCTAGTACATTTTTTTTATAGGAGGGCCTGTCAAAGTCGACGAATCTTGAAAATTTTAAATTCGTAGTTTAACAAATAGTCTCAATTCTCGGGAACTTAAGGCAATTGTGTCATTATTTTTTATTGGGATTCTAGAAATGTTATTTAGGATTACGTTTCTAAAGTTCAAATGAACAAAAATAAAAAATAATAACCACAATAACCGAAAAATGGTACAGTTTGATCAAATTTCTAGGTTTTTCTTAAAATGCCCATAATTTTCAAACTGCATGGGATAGATTTTTTTTCAGATTTTTCTCGTGATGGTTATGATCAATCCTGTCACCCCGTTTCGGCTTGACGTTGAGTTTTGGGACACCCGGTATAATACTTGATGTGCCCCGCGATGAACCCACGAGCTTTGGCTTAGCAGCCAGGGTCACTAATCATTTGACCAACAGGCCTGTTGTATGGATCGAAAAATTTGTAATGTGTATAGAATATAAATAATGCATGCAATACATTTCTGTCAGCTCTAAATAAACCTTACAAACATATTCTGTAACATCTATATTATAACATATAATAAAATCGTAGGAAAGTCTATAGGTATATTGAATATTTTTTTGAAAGGTTACTTAGGGTGTGATCTTCAATCGATATCGAAGCCAAAAGTATAGTTTTTAGAATTTTTGTCTGTTTGTCTGTATATATGTCTGGGCTAAACTCAAAAAGTACAGCATGGATTTACTTCGAATTTTGCTTAAATATTACTAAGAGGTCGGGTCAACATATTATCACGCTATCACCTGCGGGGGAGGACATGTGATAATTTATAAAATTTTACGCGGGTAAAACCGCGTGGCACAGCTAGTTTGTAATAAATGAAGTGAACAATTATTATTATTATTCACATTCAAAACTGTTAGGCATGTCAAAATGACCCATCTGTCAATGCTCAGTGGGAAACTAACGCTGTGTTCATATAAATTAAATAATAAAAAAAAAAATAAAAAAAATTAACCACATAATAAATAAATTACCACTAAAGAATGGTTGTTGATCTGAAATGGGAGATTAACGCTACTTGACACGTACTTCATACTGAAATGAGGTTTAAGAAAAGGTGTCATTGATATTCTATAAAACTTAATTGACTGTTTCACGCATTTAGGAGTGAATGCCAAAAAAGTCTTTTTTACTTTGTTTGGTTGGTTATTAAAACAATATCTTTTCATTTTAACCTCTATATGTGTACATTATAAGTTCTGTAAACATTACCTAATTACTTACTGGCCTCAAATAAATTGCTCTAGTTTATTATTCCCAATAAGCACGGTACTAAATAAATAACAAATTATAATAGGCAATAAATATAAAAATTATTCGCGTGTTTAGAAGGACTACGAGCATTTTATTTTCGGTAGTCACACAATTCGGACCTTGTAATGTGTAGGTAAGAAGGAGCAAACTTCTAAACTGACCCTTCGGATCGTAACCCGTAGGTTTCACGTTTTTCAAACGCGCTTTTATCCTATAGAAGAGTTTGGTATTTGTTTGAATCGATACAAACGCGATGCTAACGCGCGTCTGTATCGCTACAAACGCGCGTCAACAGCGCGTCTAAAAACGTGGTGTGCATAGACCCTTAGTGAAGTTTCTGAACTTGGTAATTTTTATTTAAGTAAAATAAATAAAATATAAATTAAAAAAGGCTTTTATTCACGTACACTTTAAAAAACGCGCTTGTAAATAGTCAGAACATGTTTGTAGTAAGTAATATATAATTAATTTATAATTATTTCTAGGTACATATAGATATTTAGGTACACGGATTGTAGGAAATAATTGACTATAAGAATAATTTTATAACAGTAACGATATTTAACTAACTTAAATTAAGTTATTGTTAAGGATCATGTGTAGATTTATTATCAAAATTTTAAATTTTAGCTATATTTTTACTACATATTGTCTGAATGATTCTGTCTATATTAAGGTACGAATTAAATGTAGTGTATTGTAAGTGGCTCCCATTATGCTCCTAGCAGTTTATTTGATACAAGTCTATAAAGTTCGTGGATTATTTTTTAATAACAAAGTTATAATATTTAACAAATCACTTCGCTGTCAACTTCACGACAAGACTTCGTGCGCAATCATATGTGCTCTTTATCCCTCACTCTAGTTATCATGGAGTGTGATCCCGCATGGGGATTAATGCTTGACGTGCTGTCCATGGTACGGGATAATACACTAACAAGACCCAGACTTCAGGTTACTACAGGACGATATTACTGGTCAAATATCGTCCTGTAGTAGCCTGAAGATCCTAATGACAATATTTGATTCGACCCAGGATCTTTGACACGAGTATTTGATGTATTCTAAATTCGATAATATTATCGATTAATTCATAAAATATCGATTTTTGTTTTTGTAATAAAATATCTTGGGACACAGCTAACGCACTGCCATCTGATCCCAAATTAGGCAGAGCCTGTACTATGGCAACCAAAATCATACATCCATACTCACATATTTTCGCATTTATAATATTAGTAGGAAGAAATATAATATATATATAATATGTAACAGTATTAGCGAATTCTTGTTATCCAAACCAATGTGATCAGTAGTTATAAGAATTGTAACTTTGGCAATTGAAATAAATCAGACGGGGTGTTGGTACTTGGTACCACTCCCGGATTCACTGATCTTTTTAGTTTTATTCAAACCCCAGTAAAGGACCCTAGTCCTAGGGTTCTTCAGGGTGTTTTTTACTTCTTCACGCAAAAGCTACCATTATTTAACCACGCGACGGTAACACTTTTATGTGATGAACTAAATTCTGACTAACTTGTGTTAAGAGCCATTTCACAAAATGATTACGCTCGCGCCGCGCGCCGTACTAATTGGCGCCCACTCGCTCGTGTATCGTAATTTATTGTAGTTTAAACTGATGTTCAAATCGATATTATGGCAAATTAATTGCAAATATTTAAAAAAACTGTAGAATTCGATTCTACAAAGAACATAGTTTATTTTGGTATAATTTTATTTTAGTAATTACGCTTTATTTAAACCAAAAATCAATATGAAATTTAAAAAAAAAAACTTAAAATTGGTGTAAGGATTTATTTTTTTACTAATTAATGGTAACAAAATTCAAGAATATGTTACATTAAACGACGAATAAAATATATGTCTCATGCTGAATGTATGTTTTTAGCTTAGTTTATAAGTATTATTGCTAGATACAGGACTTTGAAATTAACTCTGCGGCGATTTTTCATTAAAATGGTTGTGGGAGATGAATCACTACAGAATAAGCAAATTTTTTTTGGTAAATGTGATACATTAAACGTCAACAAAAACGATTTTTCTATATTAAACATGTATTCAATAATTTCTGGGTATTACTTAAGATGGTAATATAGGAGCCCAAAATCTTAGAAATTCGCGCGAAAACGTGAAATGGCTCTTAATAGGAAGGGACTACGCCCATGAAGTTTAAACGGAAACCTAATCGTTATTAAAGTAAAACATCTTAAAGCACACTTTACTAAGGAAGTAAGCTGGTAAAGGCGTGACGAGAGCGTTAAATAAATAAATAAAATAAAAAAGGTTTTTATTCACGTAGACTTTAAAAAAGCGCTTGTAAATAGTCGTAACATGTTTGTAGTAATATAGTTGTATACATTATTATTTCTAATAACATAGATATTTAGGTACACATTGCATGAAAACATTTATAAAATTTATTTTATTATAGCAGTGATATTTAGCTAGTTCGTATCAAGTTATTGTCAAGAGATTATGTTTAATTATCTAGTTTAAGTCTAATATTTTTACTACATATTGTCTATGGTTCTGTCTATATTAAGGTATTATTATTATGACGGACCTTGTGTTAATAACGACGGTCGCGCTTTAATGCTACCACATACAGATACACATTATACAGAGATAGAGAGTTAAGTATCGTATATTAGTTACGTTTCAAGTTTTACTTCATTCGTGTGGTCTAAAGCACATTTTTTATGTTTACCGTTATTATGGTAAGGAGTGAAACTTGAAACGTAACTGGCTATGAGAGAAAGAGAAAAAATGTATGCTCACACACTCACACAATGTATGCCCCTACCGTAATATACGATACTTAACTCTCTATCTCTGTATAATGTGTATCTGTATGTGGTAGCATTAAAGCGCGACCGTCGTTATTAACACAAGGTCCGCCATAATAATAACATTTAATTCGTACCTTAATATAGACAGAACCATTCGACAATATGTAGTAAACTATAGCTAAAATTTGAAATTTTGATAATTAAACCTACACAAGATCCTTGACAATAACTTAATTTAAGTTAGTTAAATATCGTTACTGTTATAAAATAAATCTTATTGTAAATTATTTCCTACAATCCGTTTACCTAAATATCTATATGTACCTGGAAATAATTATAAATTAATTATATATTACTACGAATATATTCTGACTATTTACAGGCGCTTTTTTGAAGTCTACGTGAATAAAAACCTTTTTATTTTATTTTATTTATATCTTCACTATCCTTCTTCACTATTCTTAACTTGCGTCAACCTCGCTTGATCATACTTTGTAACGCTCTCATCACTCCTTTACCAGCTTACTTGCTAGGTGAAGTGAGCGTTAAGATGTTTTACTTTAATAACGATTAGGTTTCCGTTTAAACTTCATGGGCGTAGTCCCTTCCTATTAACATAAGTTAATTTGAGTTTGTTTCGTTGGGTCTTCTCAGTTGGGGCGCATTGGATCCGGTGGTAGCATTAAAGCGCGACCGTCGTTATTAACACAAGGTCCGTCATAATAATAATACCTTAATATAGACAGAACCATTGACAATATGTAGTAAAAATATTAGACTTAAACTAGATAATTAAACATAATCTCTTGACAATAACTTGATACGAGCTAGCTGAATATCAATGCTATAATAAAATAAATTTTATAAATGTTTTCATACAATGTGTACCTAAATATCTATGTTACTAGAAATAATAATGTTTACAACTATATTACTACAAACATGTTCTGACTATTTACAAGCGCTTTTTTAAAGTCTACGTGAATAAAAACCTTTTTTATTTATTTATTTATTTATTCTTATGCCAATAATTTTACCCCCAGTTACTTCAAATATTAGCCATTATATTATAGAGGTTAAATATTTGTGTAACCACGCGACGGTAACACTTTTAAGTGATGAACTAAATTCTGATTAACTTATGTTAATAGGAAGGGACTACGCCCATGAAGTTTAAAAGGAAACGTAATTGTTATTAAAGTAAAACATCTTAACGCACACTTCACTTAGGAAGTAAGCTGGTAAAGGCGTGACGAGAGCGTAACTGACAATGTGATCGGGCGAGAAGAACGGAAGTTGAGAGGCAGATAAAAGTTAGTGAAAATGGAGAGTTATGTTTTGTATATTACTGTAGGGGCTAGATAGAAGGGTGCAACCATAAATTTTTTCTTTCTGTCTCTCATAGCCAGCTGCGTTTGAAGTTTTACTACATTTGTGTGGTCTAAAGTATTTTTATTTATGTTTACCGTTATTGCGGTAAGCGGCACAAAATACGAACAGTAAAGACCTTATTACTATGTTTAATAATAATTGTTTTGAAAGCATAGAACTGACTGACTGATAAATATAAATTTATTACACGTTCCAAATGCAGCATGCAAGCAGAATTTTCAACATCTGTTGACAAACAACTGATTTATCGTGAAGCACATAAACAAAAATATCTTATAGTCGAATTGATATCCTCTTCTTTCTAAAGGCTGTTAAGAACATAGGACTGACTTCAAATTATAGGTCAGTGTCCAGCAGTCGTCTGATATGATGATGATGATGCGATATTAAAAAACCAAGAACGAGGAATAAGGGTTATATATTTTACTTGTATTCCAGAACCATTGTCTTCAATATTCATTAATTCGTAATAAAAAATAAGTTTAAGTGAGCCCTTCAAAAAATGTTTCCGTGGTTTCAGGAAACATTTTTTTGAAGGACTGACTTAGTTTAAACTTATTTTCACCTACTTTAATCAAGAAAATACCTCTATCCAATATATTGTTTAAGTTGTAGGACTACGCCCATTATTAAAACACTCGTGATCACATTCGTGATCATAATTCACAGTGAAATTACGAATACCAACGTAACGTGCAAAGAATATAATTTTGCAAACATGTTCATATACTCCAGCATGGCTACCGAAAATTTGGGTGAAGCTTGTTAGTCTATTTTAGTAATATGAGTCTCGTGAGTGGAACACATTAATTTCTTCTATACTTTACCATAAGGGCTGTGGCTCCCAGAGTGTCGGAGTTGTTTAAGCCGCTTAGTAGGCTTTAGTAGTCAATGACAGTCGTCTAACAACACTCAGAAATATCACTACTTTGGCGGTTCCCCATCTAAACAGTTACCGCCTCAGAGCATGTGGTTACCGCATATGACAGTGGTTTTTAAACCTAACCCATCAAGTAAAGAATCCAAGAATATATTTTACTAAATTTGGCCAGTCATTTATGAGTAATTTAGTGACAAACACACCGACAAAATTATGAACAACCCATGAGACTGAGCTAAACAAAGAAAACCAGTTTGTGAAATGCAAAATATATTTTGCTCCCCATACCAAATGCAGCTACGTCAGCACGTCGTAGCTACTGAAAAATTGCCTTTATTTAAATATTTATTTCTAAATGTAAAATTACATTGTACAGACGCCAGCACATCCATCTGTCAAACTTCTTTCATAGATTTTCAACTTTATCACATAAGCATAAGGTTCACTTTAAATTGGGGAAATTTGACAGATTGTGGTAGCTTGATGTGCTGGCGTCTGTACTTAAATGTGTTAATTTAGAGCGACTCAATCCCAGATACTTGCTTTTCACGCCGCAGCTGCGCAGGTCGTGGGTACGATTCCCACCTAGTATATATTGGTGTGAATGAACGTGTCCGTTTGTCTCCAGAATCCGGGTAATATCTATACATATTCATCGCCGCCGATCACTTATAAATTGGTGGGAGACCAAAATAAAATAAATAAAATAAAAAAGGTTTTTACCCACGTAGACTTTAAAAATGCGCTTGTAAATAGTCAAAACATGTTTGTAGTAATACAATTATTATTTCTAGTTACTTATTACAGATATTTAGGTACACGGAATGTTAAAACATTTATACACTTTATTTTATAATGGTAGTGATATTTAGCTAGCTTGTATTAAGTTATTGTCAAGGAAATTATGTTTAGGTTTAATTATTGATTATTGAGACTGGCTATGAGATTAACTCACGTCAGAATTTGATGGGGCACGTCCAACTATAGTTTCCGCCATTGAAAATTATCCCCGGACCGACTTCGAAACTACGCAGACAGTGATATAATCGAATGTATCCTTTAGAGATAAACGATTGAATTATTTCTGGCGTCCGTTGGATGGTCTCAGTTCTAACCTAACCTACTTTTCTAGTAACGATTTATTAACCATTTGATATTATGAACGTTCTTGTATGCAGAAATTAAATAATAGAATAAAAGTTATTTTATATTATCGTTTCACTACACAAGAAAACCTATACTTATCATGACGGTCACCGTAGCCTAGTTGGTAGTGCTCCTGCCTACGAAGCTGGTGGTTCTGGGTTCGAATCCCGGTAAGAGCAAATATTTGTGTAATGAGCACGAATATTTGTTTCCGAGTCATGGATGTTTTCTATGTATATAAGTATTTATCTATCTATATGAGTATGTATATCGTCGCCTGTTACCCATAGTACAAGCTTTGCTTAGTTTGGGGCTAGGATGATCTGTGTGACATTGTCCCTAGATATTAAAAAAAAAGTAATAAAATGTTGCGTTATGGTAAATAAGATATGTACGCATTTCGACCAAGAATACACCATCAAAAATTAATTAGGTCCAAGACTGTAACCATACAAAAATAACGTCACGCGTTCTCATTATAGTTAATATTATTTCCGCATGATTTGGCCGACCCTGAACTTTGTAATCTTTATCGCAATGTTATACGACACTTATTTGGCTTCTGTTCACATGTCTGCCGAATAAGGATTTAAAACACACGTTGGATTAATTAATTTATCGTTCACGTTTGTTTCTCTAACCTCTTAAATCCTGGATAATTAGTTATCGCTATAAGGTCATCAATACGAGTGATTAACCAGAGGTCACCGTAGCCTAGTTGGTAGTGCTCCTGCCTACGAAGCTGGTGGTCCTGGGTTTGAATCCCGGTAAGTGCAAACATTTATGTGATGAGCACGTTTGTTTCTGAGTAATGAATGTTTTCTATGTATTTAAGTATTTATCTATCTATATAAGTATGTATGCCTGGTACCCATAGTACAAGCTTTGCATAGTTTGGGGCTAGGATGATCTGTGTGACATTGTCCCCAGATATTATTATTATTATTAATTAAGATTTTGATGATAGAAAATAGCTTTATAAGATGTGTATACGACTCATTGTTAGGGAGGTGCTCGTCGAGAGAGTTTACTCGTCGAAGCAATAATAATAATAATAAGACTTTATTTTCAGACCAAATTAGTGTCCAATAAGTTGAGTAACAATTTTCTTATAAACTAGTGTTAGTAATAAATATTTTTAAAATATGTAACAAATTTAACAAATTTATCATTCATTGCTGCGTCATTCCATGCGAAATGGCGCAGCAATGATTGACGTAAATACAGTCTAGCCGACTAGCGATCATGCTAAGGATGTTGTTGGTGCTGCCACGCATTCTGCGCCCCAGAGATGCGCATCTCTTACGCATCGTAGCGTAGAAACAATCTACGCGATGCTCAGCAAACATCCCTGTTGCACTACAGAATCGCCGCAGAATTGAACTCGGAGGGCACCGTAAGATTTTTGAGTATTTTTTACAATGTCCGTCCAATTGGAAGAGTGAAATATTTAAATTTCTAGCGTTGAGATTCATCTATCGTAATTCAGGCGACGCCGCAATATAAAATAACATCCGATTCTCAATACTACATATTTATATGACATGACAAATACATAGGTAATAACCCTTTAACTGCGATCAAGCTAACAAAGTTTAGAATAGAATAGAATAGAATATAGTTTATTTGTTAGAATATAGTACAATAATAGATAGATAGACGCCATTGTTTAAGTTTAATGTATGAAACGTAATATTAGGTTTGGTCAGCATTAATGTATACAATTGCATATTAATAAGGCTGACTTCTGTGTTGGTTTAGTGGTTAGTGACCCTGACTACTACGCCAGAGGTCGTTGGTTCGATTCCCACCCAGGATAAATTACTAACACGATTATTTGTTCTGTGTCTGGGTGTAATTTCTCTATAATATGTATGTATGTATTAAGAAACATATAAGTATGTTTATCAGTTGTCTGACTGCCATAGGAAATACAATCTGCCGCGTAGTGGATCAGACGATAGTGTGTTAGTTGTCTCAAGATATTTATTATTATAATAATAAAATAAAATAAAAAATAAAAAGGGTTTTTATTCACGTAGACTTTAAAAAAGCGCTTGTTAATCGTCAGAACATGTTCGTAGTAATATATAATTAATTTATAATTATTTCTAGGTATGTACCTACATGAAATATTTATTAGTTTATTATATTTGTTTATGTATGAATATGAATGTATGTAAGTACATTAATCTATGTAGTATATTTATTTTTAGGTTAGGACACTACACTCTGTAGAACTGACGACGACGGTACGCTATCAGCTGCCTGTCATTTTCAATTATGCTAGCCCATCCTACGGTTGTCTGGAAGAAATCGCTATTATGCGATAAGACCGCCAATTGTACATTATTTAAATATTAAGTTTTTTCGGTAAATGTTTTTTATAGTTTGTGCAATAAAGTGTATCTATCTATCTACATATAGATATTTAGGTACACGGATTGAAGGAAATAATTTACAATAAGATTTATTTTATAACAGTAACGATATTTAGCCAACTTAAATTAAGTTATTGTCAAGGATCATGTGTAGGTTTAATTATCTAAATTTTAAATTTTAGCTATATTTTTACTAAATATTGTCTGATTAATAGTACTATGTTACTGTGTTATTCAGTTAAAAATGTGCTATTCTGTGAAACAATATATACCCCATATATTGTTTCACTGAATAGCACATTTTTACGAGTACATCTAGGTCCAGGTTTAGCTGATGATTAGTTTTAAAATATTATGGAAACAAACAGTTTACTTCAATTGTTAAGGTGGAGCTATCATACAATACCAATGCATACGTTTTTCAACCTTTCTTTTGTATTGTATGGTATATTAATTACCCTGGTATCAGAGTTGCTCAAGCCGTTCTGTAGACCTCTAATTTAGCTCATCGACTGTTTTCTAATGAAAAAACTGGGACCAACGGCTTATTGTTCACTCCGGAACACGGAGACGCTCAGAAATTAAACCACTTTAACTGACCGCGATCACTTACGACCCAGCCTCAGCTTTTTGAAGAATAACATTATTTTATTTTGTTTCAGGTATGATCAACTGAGAGATCCACATAACCACTTACCGGTTGGAACCACATTTTTCTGAGTATTTTGTCTTTTGTCACTATTAGTGACATAAATAACAGAATATAGAATGCTTCTAAGGCCATGGTAAAGTATAAGATATATATATACCTATCTATATATATATATACATATATATATATATATTTAACTCAAATACTCATTTCTATGTAAGATAATTTTTAAGGCTGTTAGAAGTCGCTGGATGCGAAAAGCGCAAGACCGGCAATTGTGTAGATCTTTGGGGGAGGCCTTTCGGCTGATATGATGACTCATTTTTAAGTAATCAATACGGTTTTTGTATAGTTATAAGAGTATATTTATATAGTAAGCCAGTTCTAGGCCCAAACTATAAGAAGAATAAAATATCTAAATATAATACAGTCTATCCTAGAACGCCCGTTCACCATACTCACAAAATACTTACCAGGAGGGAGGAGGCATAGTAGAAAGAATTAGAATTGAGAGGGGTGTCGCTAGACAAGTCTAGTAAAACATGTGGACTTTGAAACAAAATGAATTGAATGTGTCTGTCTCGACATATTTGCTATCATTTATGACATAAATTTTGTTCCACCCATAACTCACAAAGTATAAATTAAAAAAAATTTGACCTTATCTGGGCCTTCATCTACATAGATATCACCTGTAGCTCTGTCTTTCACCGTGAAAGGTTTTATCTTCGTTTAGGTAAAACCGACCTCACTAACCCTGAAACCTGACAACTCAAGTAAAAAATACAGCATCACGGCCCTTGCCAATTTTAAGGTACTGAAGTACGTCCAGCAGTTGACTTACTTTGGCTGACATGATTATAGAACCACTTGATCATATGTGATTATAAATAGTATACTCGTATTTATACTATAAAGTATGTAAAGGTTTTCTGGACTATAAAGATAGATATATATATTGTTACAAGTATTCCTCATTATAGGTATATATTAAGCATTTATGAATCCGTGAAGAGTGCTTATAAATAGTCAAAACTTAAAATTTATTTAACTATATAATTTATTTTATTAATAAACATTATTTTTTTTGAAAACTTATGTTATTTACTAAACGATTCAAAATTGCTCACGAACATTTTTGAGATTAAACCTACGAGTATTTTTCATATTATTTGCATCTAATTTTCCTAAATTTGTTTTAGTAATATGATATTATCATAATCATAATGTCAGCCTCAAAACGTCCATCGTTGGATAAAGATCTCCCCCCAAAACCTCGTCAATATTTTTATATTCTATGATATTATATTTTAGACATGTCGTGTCTATCTTTACCTAGGTGGACATTCAGGAAGTTATTATTAGAGCGTACCTTACGTGTATGACGATGGTTGCAATTTAATTCTACTACCGGAACCAAAGCGGCCAAACTGAGAAGTATATTGTTACTCACAATATAAATAACTAATAATGGATTAATTCATCAAAACACACATGTGTATATTTAACAACAAATAATAAATTAATGGGCAATCCGAGATAAATTACGTAATTTTCATTAATTATTGAAGTTATACTTCTTTTGGCGCGATGGAGAAAAATGATGAGAGTGAATTTTTACGATGCGCGCGCACACCGACACAAAAAAATTTAACAGCATGAAGTTAGTTCTAGGTGGTATGACAGTGAATTTATACGATGCGCGCGCATCGTGCGCGCGCATCGTAAAAATAACAGCATGAAGTTAGTTCTAGGTGGTATGAAAATTGATAACTATGTTCAAGTTGTATATTAAGAAGTATTACTTCTAACGCGTGTACATAAGTACACACAAGTTTTCTTCTACTATATAAAAATAAGTCGGGTTTTCCTTCCTGACGCTATAACTCCAGAACGCACGAACCGATTTCCACGGTTTTGCATTCGTTGGAAAGGTCTCGGGCTCCATGAGGTTTATAGCAAAGAAAATTTATAAAATTTAACGCGGCTAACACCGCGGGGCACAGCTAGTCTATACATATAATAAAACTGTAGAAAAGTCGTTTTTGTACATCAAAAAGAAATCTTAATATATTTTTTGCATTCAAAATGGCCGCGGACGAAGTCACGGGTAACAGCTAGTCTAAAATAAGAAGCAGTCTATCATTACACTAAGATTTGACATTGGCATCTATCAAGGTTGTGATCATTTAAACAGGTTTCTTATTTAGGTACGACTGGCACCTCGATGTGAGCGCTGATTTAGCGGGTACGTAAACACAGGTCCAGTATTAGTATTAGTTTACTCGTATATTAGTCAATACTTATTCTAAGCTAATACTATACGTATGACGTTTGATTGATTAGTGTTGCCAGCTCCGACATCTTATGTCGTAAGTACCTATAATCAGACATTCAAACGAGTATTGCCCCTTCAAATTTTGGCTGCTCAAGTGTATAATAGTGCCGAAGCAATTCTTTTTGGAGGTTTTACCGAAATTTTTGGGGACATTCTATTATTTTATTATATTTATCAGTATTGGAGTGATCTGAGTAATTGTTTAAACTTATGCCATAGACATGCTCGCAAGAATCTCTAATACCGTACGTTTCACTTCAGAAAACATACGGAACGTCCGATAAAGCTGAACATATTCGACGGATTATTTTTTTTGACCAATATAATATTTTTATAAATGAGTAGGTAACTTATATCACTATGTTATAGTTTAATACAATGAAGCTTTGCTTAAATAACAGTTTTTTAATTTGCAACTAAGATTAGAGAAACGCTGAATTTGCATTGTCACTACTTCGCTTTGAAACGCTTGAATATCGCTAGTATTCATATTTTTGGTGAACAGTACTCGGTTTGTCTATAAAATATGTAACAAATTGTTATTTATCTAAAAGTATCGATTCGTTTGAGCTATTTCGGTCTTAAACGTCTTTAATTGCATCAGAAAAAAATAGTCAGGTCCTTTACCGCTTTTTGGGTTTAGAGTTCTGAAGCGATTTGGAATTCTCATTGGTAAATCGACTTTAAAATACTTAAATATATGTATTTATTTAACTATTGAGTGGCCTAAATAACTTTTCTTAACCCTCTGTATCATAGTGTAGACTGCAGGCTACATACCCTTTGGATGTCTACAAAATTAATAGTGTTGATATTTTAATGAAATAAGGCAATGTAGCCGACGGTCTACACTCTGAGCTAACGAACTAGTACTAAATAAAATATCTAGATGGCATTAATTTTCGCAATTTGATATTTGTTATTCATCAATCGGATCATTTCGAAAGTACTGCTCGGCTCCAATTTAAAAGTGGAATAAAAATATATTCTGCTCGTGAATTGGGATTTTATGTTGAAAATTAGAGAGGTTAGTGTTTGAATTATAACATACATTATTGTTTTCGAACAATTATTATGTTTTATTTCGATTTTATTGTCAAATCGTGTTTGTTGCTTGTAGGCTACATTAGGCAATAAGTATAATATTTGGGTTAATGTTGACTATAGTTTATATTGTACTTCAGGATGTCTCCTAAGCATTTCCTCGGAGATAAAGACATAAATTTAATGCTGCATAATGGTTCTGATAGTGAAGATGGCCTAGATTTTGATGATGACCGCCTCGCCGATCCTAATTTTGTTCCTTACTTGGAAACTTTCGAAAACAAGACTCCAGAGTTAGATATTGATGCGATAATAGAAACGCTAGAATACAATGAGGAACATCCTTCTTCTAGCTCGGAAACTCCATCGTCACACGAGAGTACTGTTCAATCTGCCCAACCCAAGAAAACTCGAAAAGCTGCTACAGAAAAGCCAACTAAGCTGAATTTACGCTGGAAGGAAAATAATTTAGTTTTGAATGCAGGTCAGCTCATTTTTATGGGAAACAAGGCCCTGGGCATTGATCTACTTGAGTTAGATACAAGAATAAGTAGAAAAAAAAATATATGCGACATTTTTTTTTCTACTTATTCTCACAAGAACTAATTACGAAAATTTCTGAGGAGACCAATTTCTTACATGTTCAAAAAGATCCTAGTAGCACTTTCCGAATATTGAGTCTGATGTTAGGTAATTCATGGGTGTGGTATATCTAATGTATCTCATATAATTACCCAGGGTTACCAACCACTGGAGCCCCATACTTGGAACCCCTCTTATAAAGGAAACCATGACCTCGAACAAGTTTCACATAATTAGTCAAACGTTGCACCTCAACGACAATTACAAAAACCTTCCAAGGGACAATCCTGATCAAGATAAGATTTACTAATTAGGTCCAGTGGTGGATTCCTTGTATATGGCTTCCAGTCGAGCCCTAATGGAAGAAAGTCTTTGTGTGGACGAGCAAATGTGCTCCACAAGAGCGCAATAAGTTGAAGAGATATAACCCCAACAAACCTCATACTTGGGGTTATAAGGTCTTCGTGTTGAGTGGCGTTTCTTGCTTTGCCTATAAGACGGAAATAGAAACTGGTGAAGAAAATGTTGTTTTGCAAGGACAGCCAGATTTAATCGCATCATCAAATGTTGTCATCAGGTTAGCACGAATGATTCCAAGTCACCAGAACTTCACGCTCTATTTCGACAGTTATTTTACTTCTCTTCGTCTATTGAAATATCCGGCCAAGGAAGGTATTCTTAGTCTTAACACTGCGAGAAGAAATAGGATTCCAGATGTAAGCTGTTATCAGAAAAGCTCATTAATCCATCTTTCCTAACATTGTGTTCTCATAAATTATGGCCACTTATCTCAGTGTTGCCTACCGGCAACAATCCCTATTTTTGTTATTTTCTGCCTGAATATTAAAAAAAAATTAAATTCCAAAAATATGTCAATTTAATTTTTTTGATATCAATTTGAATACAAAAAATCATATAAATCCCATTTCTTGAGTGATAGAGGGTTAAGGCTACCTATTTGTATAGATATACTACAGCAGTTCGATATTCCATCAGGGTAACGGTTCAGTTCATGTAGTACCTAATCGATCATATGAATTCGAATACGAACTCCACAAGAGGTGGATCGGTGCACGCATATGGGGCCGGATACCCCATATCAACCAAGGCGTTATCATGTCAGCGAAAGTAGGTCCACTGCTGGCCAACAGAATGGGGGAATATGCCATAATCGCCACACTTGGCATACAGGTTGGCAATCGCAGTTTGATGGTCATAGTTCACAGAAAAACGCTGCTGCCCGTTCTCTGGTAGGTATTCCTTCGGACGCTTTCTACGCCCGCCACGGGATGAGATAGGGTGATGATATTCTATGCCATCACCACACAGCAAACAACAACCACGGCGTATCCAGCCCCATACCTACATTTATAATATATATAGTCCTCCTTATCGATTTCGATAACGGCGACCCTTCGAAATCACCTTCTTTGGTGTGCCCTTAGATGGCTAGCTAGACCGAACTTAGTTTTAAATACTCGGTCACAACTAGGACAATAAAGTGTCCTACATTTATAATATGGAGGCACTGACCAAGTGGCAAAAACAGAAAGAAGATATTCAACTAAGTAGTTTTAAAATGCACACGTCTAGGAAATGGACCATGAGATAGGGTGCCACTGATTTGATAAGACATTTAGTTGACATCTGTCAAATTTCTTTTATAGATTTTAAAGTTTATCACAAAAGCATAAGGTTCACTTCCAATTGGGGAAATTTGACAGATAGGGGTAGCTTGATGTGCTGACGTCTGTACATTGAGAGGTTGTGGTCGCTGGTATGGGATAAAGGAAATCACAAATCAGGGTCAGAAGACAGACGCGGCCCTCTCTGGCTAGGATCCTGTCATAGCTAACCTGCAATTTTCTCTAGCTACCTAAGTCGATGACCTGCTGAAGATAAAACCTAAAGAAGCCCCGATCTTGTTTCTTTCACCGTCTTTTGTTTTGTTTAATTTTTTCAATATATGTATGTATTCTACATTCCAAGTATGTTGCCTAATGCAGGCTCTGAATTATTTTCATCAAAGCGGATTATATATGGGGATGAAAGTGAAAACATTCTTCTACTAAAGTTTATGTCTTACTTTTTGTCTCTCCATGCATTTATTTTCCCTCCTTAATCAATCACCATTATCGATACCGTAATGGTACACACGGCTACATATCAAGCTAGACATATCCAATATAAGCTGACCTCTCATTGTATGCAAATCCTATACAACGCGAGATCAGCTTATACTGGAAATATATAGCTTGATGTGTAGCCGTGTGTACATCAGGTGTAAAGTTATTTTCCTGCAACTACATTATCAACCAAAATCCAGGATTAGGCACCTTAAAAAGAAAAAGGGGACCGTTATTGGATCATTTTGTTGTCCGTTCATTTATCAAAACCCTTTTTCTGAATAATGGACTTATTTGAAATATAAACAACATGTTTTAGGCGCAGCCCAGGTAATGTTGGAAGATGAATTACCAAACGCCCGGTGAATTATTACCGGGTGTAAAACAACCCACAGATAGTGAGGTCACTTGTTTGGAAATCACCACTTAGACTTGGTTTTTTGTTAAAGTGGTGGTGTGATGTACCTACAAATAAGGCAAGTCCGATATAAGAATAGGAAATATTTTTATTCGAGACCATAAAAACCGAGGTAGTCCACGAAAGGCACCCATCTGAATGGCACCTGCGCGAATGGCACCTAGCTGACAAACTGTCTAGGTATGGAATACGTGGTAAATGTCTTGATCTATTAAAATCTTATTTAAGTAACCGCCAGCAGTACACAGAAATTGTAAATATTAACATTAAAACTAAACGGGAAATTAAACACAGGTCAAAATATAGAACGGTGAAGTACGGAGTACCCCAAGGAAGTGTGCTCGGACCTTTATTATTTTTAATTTACATTAACGACCTCTCAAAAAATGTGATTCACCCAACCATATTGTTTGCTGATGATAGCACAATAGTCATAAAATCTGATAAATCTTATGATCATGAACAGGAAGTAAATAACACGCTAAAGAAAACAATAGAATGGCTAAAACATAATAATTTAAAAATTAATCTAGATAAAACTCATATCATGCAATTCAATCAACGACAATACCACGATCCGTTAAACATTGTATATGAAAGAGTATCAATTGCAAAAAAAGATTACACCAAATTCCTAGGATTAACTATAGATTGTGAACTATCTTGGAAATTACACATAGAGGAATTATGTAAGAAAGTAAACAGTTTCGCCTATGCGCTTCACAAGCTTTCTAAGCATGTAAATCATGAAACGATACTCGTTGCCTATCATAGTTATGTGGAATCAATCATAAGGTATGGAATAGTGTTCTGGGGAAATTCCACCGATAAAAATTTTGTGTTCCTAGCACAAAAGAAATGTATTCGTGCAATATGTAATTTACATTCAAGAGATAGTTGTCATAAACATTTTCAAAATTTAAAATTACTTACGTTTCCTAGTTTATATGTATATGAGATAGCAGTATTTGTCAAAAATAATCCGCATTTATTTCATATTAGAGACCCTGCAGATATTAGGTTAAGGAAGAGAGAATCAAATATTCTTAGTATAGATAAATGTAATACAGCTCTCTGTAAAAAAAGCGTATACCAAATGGCTCCAACGATTTATAACAAAATTCCCAAAGATATCAGAGATTTAAAATTAAGCACTTTTAAAAAAGTCTTCAAAGAGTTCCTAATTAAAAAATGTTTTTACTCTATAACTGAGTTTATGGAACATAAGTCTGATTAGTCTATTTGATGTTATTGTTTTAATTTTGTTTTGTTTTGTGCTCTAAGTTTTATGTAAGTGTGGGATTGTTTAGTGTAAGTCAATATAGTCAAAAATTAGATTAAGATTATGTACAATAAGTTATTAAAATTTGTATGCCTGTGGGTACAATGTAGCGACCTATTATAACCAATGTAACACCTATATGTAAAATTTACCTACATTGACAAATAAATATTTCTATTTCTATTTCTTAGTCCACGAATGGCACCTATCAATAATTAAGGTGTTATTATTATGACGGACCTTGTGTTAATAACGACGGTCGCGCTTTAATGCTACCACCGGATCCAATGCGCCCCAACTGAGAAGACCCAGCGAAACAAACTCAGCGGGCGTCTCTACTACCGGTTTCAACACGGCCCAGTTGAGACGCTCCGGCGAAACATACTCATTTATTAACATTACTAATGTAACGGTTAACAACAACAAGAATACACAAAATAAATTGAATCCACGAAGAGCACCTGCCAGCAGTATTGATAGGTGCCTTTCGTGGACTAGGCTAGGTGCCATTCGCGCAGGTACCCTTCAGATGGGTGACCTTCGTGGAATACCTCTAAAAACCGACTTGGCAGTAACTTAATTTAGTGCTTCAGTATTTTTTGTCATATATGAACACCATCAGTTCGACGTTAGAGAACAGGGAATTTAGCTCCTAAGTCGTCGCCTAAAGGTGATTTTCCTCGAGGCGAGGAGAGAATTGAAATTTGTATGGCAAATTTTCAATCCTCTCCCAGCGCATTTTTGGTGGAAACAGTGTGGATTGGCGAGAGATTGAATTGAAATAATTGTTTGTGTAAAAATGAACCGTATTGCCTCCGATATATTGTATAAATTAACTTTGCAACAGAAACACGTATTTACATACATACATACATAGACTCACGCCTGTTTCCCAGAGGGGTAGGCAGAGACAATTGACTTCCATTTGTCACGATCCTTGCATACCTCTTTCGCTTCGTTTACTGACATAATATTCTTCATACATGCTCGCCGGTTTAGGGTACTTCTGACCTGACCTTTCTTAAGTACGTCTCCAATTTGATCAGAGAATGTTCTACGAGGTCTTCCCCTTCCGGTTGAACCATTCACACCGGCCAGGTATACTTCTTTTGTCAATCTTTTTTCATTCATCCTTTCTAAATGGCCAAACCATCTCAGCAAACACGTATTTAATAATACTAATTTCCGAGACATTATACAAAATTGTGTGTGTATTGCAAGACGAACTCAAACAGCACTGTACTTGTATCTATTTATTTATTCTCTTCTCGCCTCGTCTCGTCTCGCCACTCTGGTTTATAGTCACCTTAAGTTACTAAAAGTAAATATACGAGTAGATACTCTATTCAAGGCTTAATTGTGTGGGAGGTTTACGTGTGTTTTATGGAGGACACAAACAAGTTCAAACGTATACAATATCATGACGATCACCGTAGCCTAGTTGGTAGTGCTCCTGCCTACGAAGCTGGTGGTCCTGGGTTCGAATCCCGGTAAGTGCAAATATTTATGTGATGAGCACGAATATTTGTTTCTGAGTCATGGATGTTTTCTATGTATATAAGTATTTGGCTGGCTAAAAGACACGCACTTTTTCTTAAAAATTCACTATATAACAAAGCCAACAAACACCTCAACATATATCCGTTAACCAAATGGAATGTAAAAAAGAAAGTTTTCAACTGGTTACACACATTAAACTACGATGCCACAGAAATTCTTCTGAATAGTTAAAAAGCTTATGTTTATATTTCCTTCTCGTCTCGATGTTTTATTAATAATTATCTTAATTCTCTTATGCGGACTAGGTACAGACGAAAGCACATCAAGCTACCCCAATCTGTCAAATTTCCCCAATTGAAAGTGAACCTTATGCTTATGTGATAAAGTTGAAAATCTATAACAGAAATTTGACAGATTAGCGTAACTGGATGTGCTGGCGTCTGTACCTAATATAATATTTACAAATGGATTACAGATTACATCTGCCTACGCAGCAGTTGATGTCTATGAATATTGCGTCAAAGTTGATTATAAACAGAATAAATAATGTTTACACACATTACCCAAACGGCTGTCCTATGATGCTAAATATTGGCTGGTAGATATTTTGTTAATATGTAGGAGATGTCGACTCAGACATAGATTTTGTAACCGGGCTTACTTAAGGTAACCTAAAGGTCTACCTGGATAAAATCGTGGGCGGTGATTTATAATATGTTACGAAAATTTGGAAGCACTACGGCTATGAAGTAAATAGAGTATATTTATGATAAAAGAGCAATAGGTACCTAGTACTAATATATAAGTTGTAGCTTAATAAAGTTAGTTCATAGTGTGAATCTTCATAAATACTTTTTTGTGAAATTTTCCAATGTTATTAGTAACTAGCTGTGCCACGCGGTTTTACCCGCTTAACTTTTTAAACTTTATAAATTATCACAGCTCCTCCACCGTAAGTGATAGCGTGATAATATGTAGCCTATATGTTGACCCGACCTCTTAATAATACTCATGTAAAATTTGAAGTAAATCCATGCAGTACTTTATGAGTTTAGCCTGGACATACATACAGACAAACAGACACACAGACAAAAATCCTAAAAACTATATTTTTAGCTTCGATATCGATTGTAGATTACGCCCCACGTATCGTTTATTAAAAATATTCAATGTACATTTTTTATTTCCTACGATTTTATTATATGTATAGACTACGTGCATCCACATTTACAAACTTAAACGTCCAAATTCAACATTCCCGGCATGTTTAGAATATATTACGCATACCAATGTATGTAAATACCTTTTGTTCATACATGAATATTTTAAAATAAAATAATGTAGTCTGTTCAGCATAATAATGAAGTATCTGTATAAATAACAGCTTCCGTTCTTTCCTAGACTTGCAGTAGGTATCATGTTTTATTCTTAGTAAATGTTTGCGATAAGCCAGTGATGTATTGCTCTAATCTGGGGGATGACTTTGCCAACTGTCAAATTAAATACTAATAAAACTCGTCTATGTACATGACGTTTTATTGTAAAATTAAAAAAAAATATAATTAATAAAAGTAAAATTTAGTTAAATGTATTTTTTGTGTACAATAAAGAATAATAATAATATCTAGGGACAATGCCACATGGACCATCCTAGCCCCAAACTAAGCAAAGTTTGTACTATGGGTACCAGGCGACGATATACATACTTATATAGATAGATAAATACTTAAATACATAGAAAACATCCATGACTCAGAAACAAATATTCGTGCTCATCACACAAATATTTGCACTTACCGGGATTCGAACCCAGGACCACCAGCTTCGTAGGCAGGAGCACTACCAGCTAGGCTACGGTGACCAAGAATAAACAAAGAATAAAAATTCATGAAGTGACTAAGGAAAAACACCCACCATTTCGTTAAAAAACGAGTGTTCTTAAGACCACACGTCTGAAGTAAAACTTAGAGATACTTAACGTAACTGGCTATGAGAGGAAGAGAGAAAGAAAATGTGTGCTCGAAACTCTTGCTCTTGGTCCAACAGTGAAATACGAAGCATAACACTCTCTCTTTGTATCTTCAAAAACTTATATCTCCCTCTCAGCATCCGTTCGCCTAGCCTGATCACACTTTTCGTAAGGTTATCGTCTCGCATTGACCAACTTACTTACCCAAGTCAAGCGTGCGTAAAGAAGTTTTACTTCAAAAGTGATTAAAAACTTTAGAAGAAATAATCGACATCTGTAATCGTAGTCATAGTGGACATTTAACAGGTATCATTTTTATACAGCTGTAATTATTATTATATTTTTCTAGATATTCATAAATAAATTAAAACTATACTAATATATAAATAAAATAAAATAAATAAATATAAAAGGTTTTTATTCACGTCGACTTTAAAAAAGCGCTTGTAAATAGTCAGAACATGTTCGCAGTAATATATAATTAATTTATAATTACTTCTAGGTACATATAGATATTTAGGTACACGGATTGTAGGAAATAATTTACAATAAGATTTATTTTATAACAGTAACGATATTTAGCTAACTTAAATTAAGTTATTATCAAGGATCATGTGTAGGTTTAACTATCTAATTTTTAGCTATATATATATATATATATAGATATTGGAAATAGATTATAACTACGTACAAACTAAAACTATCATTATAAACTTAAAATCAAAATACTAAATCTATATATATATAAATGAATCCCTATTTCCCTTGGTCACGCCATCACGCGTGAACGGCTGGACCGATTTCACAATTCTATTTTTTGTTGTGTTTGTTGCTGTCAGGAGAAGGATCTTATGAAAGAAAAAAAATAAAATAAAGGCGCGCAAAACTAGAAAATTTAAGAATACTTAACGACCATATAATATTATTTCTAATCTAACCTTAGCGCTTTGGACAGTACAAACTTGGATCGCAAGGCTTATGCGTTGGCCGAGGTACGTGCCAGAACAGCCCGGGGAAGTACCTCAACCTCAACCTTCATAATAAAATTAAGAAGACATTCCTTAATAATAACATTAATAATTTTAATGTTGTGTTTCTGCGTGTGAGTAAGGTCGCCAGATCTCATCGGAGTGGGGCTAGGTTCAGCAACAAACGTGCTCTGCTCTCCCTTTTTATACATAATTGCCAAATCTTACTTTATTTAATACGATAATATTGTTTCTTAGGGTAATGTAAAAATATTCTACTATTCTATAATAAGTCTAAGTCTACGTGGTGCATTACCACGTCCTGTGGATACTGCTTTCACTTGCGAACGTTGTGGGAACATATGCCGCGCGGCTATAGGGCTCTATAGACATAAGCGACGATGCGGCAACCCGTAGTTTTAAACTCAAATTTATACACACTAGCGCTGCAACACACATCGATGTAAAAATATTAAAAATTTCTTGTTAAAACCCTTTATTTACTCGAATGTATTTTGTTCCTTTGCCTACCGCTGAGCTCAAAATGGAAAATGCCAATGAAATTTCGTTATTAATTCTGAATTTCACCGCCAGGCTTCAGTAAGTATGCTGGTGAAAATTGGAACAAAGACATTCAATAACAGCGGTATACGCCTGTCTCATACAATATGAAAAAGCATGAAAATATGTAATATATATATAATACACACTGCTAACAAGAATTCAAAACATTAGCCACACGTACAGTAATTCAACTGCACGTGTGGCGCGGCGATTAAGACAGCCGCTTCGCCACTTCAAGTCCCGGATTCGATGTGTGTGGAGAAGTATCTGCTTAGGACAGCATATCATTCAAACGGAAGAGATACAAATACTCTCTGCGTAATAAATCTGAAAGTATATTAAAGCTATGGGATTAAACAGTGACAAGGAGCTCTGCTACAATTAAATAGATCAGAAATGGTCGAAGTAGCAATTTCAAGCCCCAAACAACATAATAATAAAATATGCCAACGAAGCATATGAAGAAAAACAAGGAAATATTAAGTGTCGACAATTTATGTTCCATACCGATACTAAATAGTTTGCAGCGAGGGGGGGGGGGCGTAGCTGTAACCAATTCCATCCACCGTGAAGATTTGATAAGCGGCCTTTGGTTTACCTACGTACAATATTACTGTAAATATAATCGTTCTCAAACGTGCTACGTATTAATTATGATTTTAAAAACATTCAATCGACTTCACTATTTCTTCACAACAACCGCTTTCAACACAATTTATACATCACAAGAAATCACCTAACACAAATTAAAAAGAAAAGACTTTTTTGTGATTTTTTTTTTTTTTTTCATTCAGTACATTCTCTCACCGAATCGGAGATGCTCTCAAGAAAGGCCAGTTCAGCGAGCAGTTGGCGAACGCTCCCAACAAGTAGTTTAATTTAAGTGGCATAGACGACAATTACTTAAAGTATTTACTGTATTATATAAACTTTAACTTGTTGCAAAACTGTTATTTCGATGGTTGGCATTACAGTTAGCCGACTCGGGCGCCAAGTAACAAATCATCGAGGTAGTTTATTTATTTACCAGTTTACTGAACTTTATGTGCGTGGGTTAATGGACTTACTGTATTTCGATAAAGAACAATACAACATGTCAATCAATCAATCAATCATCCGGCTCCAAAGCAAAACAAAAGAATCAACGTGTGAATTTAAGATATAATTTATGTTATGTGCAAAATAAAAGGATCGCTATAAAATTTGCAGTTTTATGGTTCCATACAACTAAATGATAATGCGGAATCCGAATGATATATAGGACACTCTTTTTTACTTATTATAACTTCAGTAAAATGGATTGTAAGGTATTTAGACGAACTTAATGCCGAAGCCATGTTTAATCAGTCAACCTTAGGGTGGTGTAGAGAAATCATGGCAGGTGCACTCAGTTTATACTCAGTTCATACTAAATGTATTAACTTATTATAATCACACCAATATTATCGAGGTAAAGGCGAAAGTTTATGAGCGTGTGACTGTGTATGTTTGTTACTTCTTCACGTCTAAGCGGCTGGAGCTATTTTAATAAAATTTGGTATGGAGTTAGCTGCCACCCTGGATTAACACATAGGTTATAACTTATAAAGTTTAACGCAGCTAAAACCGCAGGGCACAGGTAGTCATAAGTAATAATGATAAATATAAATACTTACTATACTTAAATATCAACATGTACGTTGAATACTATACATAAGTATGATAGTTAATTATATGAAGCTAAGGAACTAATAAAACTATAATAAACATAATCATAGATGAGACATTTCTGCCTACCGTTTTTTTTGAAGCGTAAAGTGTTTCTTAGCCATCCTGATTCCTACAGGAATATCATTCCGAAGAAGGAGAGATTGGATAAAGACAGTCAGACAAAGAGCAGGGGATAAAGTCAGAGTTGGATCATAGGCGTCAGGTTGCAAGCTTATCGGTTTTTTATAGGCTATTTCATGGAGAATGCGCTCAAGACCTCCATGAACTTATCCCTCCTTCCCCCTTTTTTCATCGGACTACTAGGCGTCGGGAGGGTTTTCACCGCTTTGTTGTTGACATCCCATTCTGCCGTACAAAGCGCTTTGCTTCCTCCTTTATCATACGCACGGCTAAGCAGTGGAACACCCTCCCGAACGACGTGTTTCCAGACTCATACAACATGGGTTTATTCAAGGCTAGAGTGAACAGGCATCTTATGGGTACGCGCAGTCCATCTTCGACCACATCTTCACTTACCATCAGGTGAGATCGTGGTCACGCGCAAACCCATTCTGCATAAAAAAAAAGTTATGACGTGGACATCGTAGAACTCCTATGTGGTTTTGTCAGTGGGTCATAGCCAGTTTACTCTGGATCATAAACATGACCTTCTATATAGCCCATACATGGGAGTGTAATACACCTTCTCGTAAAAAAAAAATAATAATAATAATATCTAGGGACAATGTCACACAGATCATCCTAGCCCCAAACTAAACAAAGCTTGTACTATGGGTACCAGGCGACGATATACATACTTATATAGATAGATAAATACTTATATACATAGAAAACATCCATGACTCAGAAACAAATATTCGTGCTCATCACACAAATATTTGCACTTACCGGGATTCGAACCCAGGACCACCAGCTTCGTAGGCAGGAGCACTACCAACTAGGCTACGGTGACCGTCTAATACTGTTATAAAATTTAAAAACAATGTTTTGTAAACTGAATATCCATTAAAATGAAATGTCGCTTGTTGTAGGTATCAAAACATTTTTTAATACAGGGAAGAATTTATAATTTATTTTAAAAATATTACTATTATTTACCGTACTGAGCCTCGCATGTTGTAAAACGTACAGAGAATAATACTTCTTTATATGTAAAATACAATAAAAGATGTTTATGGTCTTAAAATAATTTGGTTAATCTTTTGATATTGCGCGTTGATATATTAATATCTTATAATTATCATTCGAAACCCGGTTATTTTACAATTGCATATATCAACTCCGTTGGAATTGGCTGCAGGTGTGGCGCAGTGGCTAAGACCTTTGTTGCCTGACTACCTGCTATATCTCTTAGTCGCCTTTAAAATGTAAATACACGGTTACAAAGTGGTTATGTAACTTAAACTGTAAATACACGGTTACAAAGTGCTTATGTAACTTGAACTATGAAGAAACAGAAATATTGATTCTAACTCAAAAATTAAAAATTATAAGAACACAAATACACACATTCACACACTCACCTCTCACACAATTTTGATTTTTTTGTTTTTATGTCCTATTTTGCCTTGTATGTGTAACACATTACAAATTCTATTAATAATATTATCCTCACAAAACTTTAGTTTATAACTTTGTTTAATTTGGAATACGTAAGACTCTAAACTTTATGTCCAAGACGGGGGGAGTCTGGAGATCTGTTATACAGGTTTCGAGCGTAGTACAGACTCCAGCTCTGTCAAAGGCTTTTTAAATAAGTGCTTAAACAATGTTTTTAACATAACAACACGATAGTTAATGCGCAATTGAAAGCAATTTATTTTATGTTAATTATTGCATGCCAGCAGGTAAAGTATGGCTTTTATTTACATTTAGTAACATACACCATGTACCCATACTTGCGAAATAAAATATGTTTATCTTTAAAAAAAAAACTTAAAAAAATATGGATGCGCCATCATTTTATTATTATTATTTTATACGTCACCCACGGAATGGTATGGGGTGGAACTGTTATTCTTTGTGGGCCGAAAATCACACGGCTATTTTTATATAAAGTGAATTATATTAAAATGTGGTCATAGATTCATAAAGATTATTACCCGCAATTAATGATTAAGTTAAATTTCCTCTTGTTTTATTTAAAACTAGCTGTACCCCGCGGTTTTGCCCGCGTTAGTTTTTATAAATTATCATAGCTCCTCCCCCGTAGGTGATAGCGTGATAATATGTAGCCTATATGATGACCCGACCAGTAATATTTATGCAAAATTTGAATTAAATCCATGCAGTACTTTTTAAGTTTAGCCCGGACATACATACAGACAAACAGACACACAGACAAAAAATCTAAAAACTATATTTTTGGCTTCGATATCGATTGTAGATCACGCCCCAAGCAACCTTTTTAAGAAATATTAAATGTACAGTTTTGACTTTCCTACGATTTTATTATATGTATAGAATATAGAATAGATGACTAAATTAATGACTTGTAAATTTTAATGATACGGGAGGGTTTTGGGTGTTAATATAAAATGGCTTTATCGGTCTCTTAATACGAGTACTTCTTAGAATAAAACGATATTTAATATATTTCCTATTGATAAAGGAAAAGTTTGCTTGTTAAAAAATATTCAGAAACCACCCACATGTTATTTACACATGGCTTTTAGAATTCAAATAGACTTTGTCACAGTGGTCAAGGTAGTGAACTCGCTGCTACCACGTGTTTCGGGTTCAAACCCATTATAAAAAAACAAATTCTGTGGCCTATAAATGATTAGAAAGGATGAATGAAAGAAGATTGACAAAAGAAGTATACCTAGCCTGTGTGAATGGTACAACCGGAAGGGGCAGACCTCGTAGAATATTCTCTGACCAAATCGGAGACGTTCTCAAGAAAGGTTTGGCCAGAAGTACCCTAAACCGGCGATCATGTATGAAGAATATAATGTCAGTAAACGAAGCGAAAGAGGAGTGCAAGGATCGTGACAAATGGAAGTCCGTTGTCTCTGCGTACCCCTCTGGGAAACAGGCGTGAGTCTATGTATGTATAAATGGTTATTCTGAGCCTAGTTTATAACTCACAAAACACTCAAGATACAGTGATTTACTGTAAGAAAGAAAAAAAAAGTATATATATATTCATATCACGTACAGGAAATGAATAACAATTTTCGTAAATATTTTTCTAGATTTTTAAATAGAATCTGTACTGACATGAAAAGTGTCCCTATTCCAGCTAGTACTAGGTACATTTCTGCAGGGCTTATCGTCCGATAGAGCCACTATGAACTGGTTCATTTATGGTTCGTGTAATTAGTAACACAAACATACAAAATTGCATAATCATACACGATAAAATTAATAATTAACGAATTGATACAAATAAACTATGTTTATTTTGTATGTACAGACGCCAGCACATCCAGCTACCCCAATCTGTCAAATTTCTTTTATAGATTTTCAACTTTATCACAAAAGCGTAAAGTTCACTTTCAATTGGGGAAATTTAGCAGATTCGGGTATCTTAATGTGCTGGCGTCTGTACCATGAACGTTAAGTCCTTATCCTTCAAGTATTTATTGTATTCAATACGTACTGTGCAAGTAACAATATTTGTTTTTGCTCGTGTATACGGTTTTTGCTCGACTGCTTGACACAAAGCGAATACTTTGTCTACAATACGATTGTGACTTATTTATTAAAGTTTTTACTTATTGAAGTATCTTTGTGTACAAATAGTTCTATTTTTAGATCTTCTTCCATTTTCTACTGTTTACTATATGTAAAATGAACAGTAAATCTGGCCATTAAATTGCAAAACTTTTCTTTAACAATTACTCTAAGTGGACCAAATCCCGTGTTCATGCCCGCTTGAGTATGTTTCGCCGGACCGTCTCAACTGGGTCGTGTTGAAACGGTAATAGATGAACCCACTGTTAGATGAACACAAAGTTTGTTTCGCTGGGTCTTCTCAGTTGGGGCGCACTGGATCCGGTGGTAGCATTAAAGCGCGACCGTCGTTATTGACACAAGGTCCGTCAAAATAATAAATAATTCAGACAATACGTAGTAAAATATAGCTAAACTATAAATTTTGATAATTAAACTAAAAACATAATCTCTTTGAAAATAACTTAATACAAGCTAACTAAATATTATTGCTTTTATAAAATCAATTTTATAAATGTTTTCATACAAACCGTGTACCTAAATATCTATGTTACTAGAAATAATTATGTATACAACTATATTACTACAAACATGTTCTGACTATTTACAAGCGCTTTTTTAAAGTCTACATGAATAAAAACCTTTTTATTTTATTTTAATTTTACATTATTTTTGAATTAAACCTTTTTTACGCACCCTTGACTTGGAGAGTAAGCTGGTAAAGGTGTGATGAGAGCGTTTCAAAAAGTGTGATCGGGCGAACGGAAGTTGAGAGGGAGATAAAAGTTAGTGAAGACAGAAAGAGAGAGTTAGGTTTCGTATATTACGGTCAACGTCGACGGTCACCGTAGCCTAGTTGGTAGTGCTCCTGCCTACGAAGTTGGTGGTCCTGGGTTTGAATCCCGGTAAGTGCAAATATTTGTGTAATGAGCACGAATATTTGTTTCTGAGTCATGGATGTTTTCTATGTATTTAAGTATTAATCTATATAAGTATGTATATCGTCGCCTGGTACCCATAGTACAAGCTTTGCTTAGTTTGGGGCTAGGGTGATCTGTGTGTCATTGTCCCGAGATATTACTATTATTATTATTATTATTACTAGGCGTACGAGTGAGAGGTGCTAGGATACATTTTCTTTCTCTCTTTCTCTCATAGTCAGTTACGTTTCGTAAATCTGAGTTTTACTTAGTCTTAGTGTAAAGCACGCTCTTTTTTTTAAATTAAACATTATTTTCAATTCATTCTGATATCTGAATACGAAAGAGCCCAGTTTTTCTCTTTTTCTCGGCACCCCGACTTTTTGCAAAGTGGTTAAATAATAGGATGACACGACCAATTAGAGGTCCGGTACGGGATCTACAACTCTAATCGTCTCCAAGGCACGAGGGTGTTATAAAACTGTTAACTTCCAAACTCCAGGCTCATAGCTCCCCCAGTTTTAGTTTCCCAATATGAGATTTGAACCTAGGACCTCATTTACTGCAGGTGCTCAAGCTACATATTCTTAAAAAAAATATATTTCGTTTGGTTGTTTGATTATGTTCGTACGAGGTCGTGGGTGCCGTGTGTAAATAATGTCTGGGACATATACAAACCTGCATTACAACTTACTCAAACTCAGAAAAAACCATTCGAGGAAATATATATAGATCTATTTTCCATCGAAGGAAAATATTTTCTGTCTGTATTGGATGCTTTCAGCAAACTTGGTCAAGCTTTTGAAATAAGCAACCGGTCTCTTCCTGACGTAGTAAAAGCTCTCATAAAGTATTTTTCATTTTATGGATCTCCCCAAAAGGTCAGTTCTGATGCAGGCTCAGAGTTCAATAATAATCAAATATAAAATGGTGATATAATTATATGCTGTAACATTATTCACACACGGCCATCTGAGCCCAAACTAGGCAGAGCTTGTATTATGGAAACCAGATAACTGATATACTACAAATACTACTTTTCTTTTGTAAATACATACTAATATAGAATATTACACCCAGACATAGGATAAACAGACATATTCATGCACACAAATATTTGTCCTGGGTCGCTATTATTATTATTATATTTTACGAGATCGAAATACCATTTTCCTTCATTCGTGCATACGCGCGAAACGTAGCCATTTTACATCACGCGTTCTTAAAGTAATGATGACATCACGCTCAAATATACCCCTTAATATCTGAAGTAGACCCTTAATAACAATACCACCCTCTTCCCGAGCAACATTACATACATACATAGACTCACGCCTGTTTCCCAGAGGGGTAGGCAGAGACAACGGATTTCCATTTGTCACGATCTTTGCACACGTCTTTTGCCTCGATTACTGTCATTATATTCTTCATACATGCTCGCCGGTTTAGGGTACTTCTGACCTGTCCTTTCTTGAGAACGTCTCCGATTTGGTCAGAGAATTAAGAATCAGAGAACGGTCCGAGCAACATTAGTAGTAAATAAAAAGCAAAATGAGACCTTAAGTATTGTACGCCTTAAGTAAGGCAATATTTCATCTCATTATTGCTATTTGATAGCAGCGTCGGCAAACCCACCAAGTATTGATTGCACACATTGTACACCCCAAAATGAGCCAATAACTCATCAACTTTATGAACAAAAGGCGACCACTCAGTCGTAACTCATAGTATTGGAACACTAGTGTATGCTTGGATAGACAGTATTGGCGATTGGCGATATATTTCATCAAGAAGCCAAAAAATAGAAACACTTAATTCATATATATATAATCTATATGAATTAAGAGACGGTCACCGTAGCCTAGTTGGTAGTGCTCCTGCCTACGAAGCTGGTGGTCCTGGGTTCGAATCCCGGTAAGTGCAGATTATTAGTAAGTGCAGTATTTGTGTGATGAGCACGAATATTTGTTTCTGAGTCATGGATGTTTTCTATGTATATAAGTATTAATCTATCTATATAAGTATGTATATCGTCGCCTGGTACCCATAGTACAAACTTCGCTTAGTTTGGGGCTAGGATGATCTGTGTGACATTGTCCCCAGATATTATTATTATTATTACTATATATTGGGGTAAATAAGACACTGCCACTTGCTTCCCGACCAGGCAGAGGCTTTAGTGATTTTCTTACAATTAAAGCGGATAAACTATACTGAAGTGGATGTGGGCGGGGCACGGAGGTTGTAGAGCCGTCGGTCGCTGGGTCTCGAGTGGCGACCACAAATCGGAAGACACAGCGTGAGGCAGCCCCCTATGAGTTGGTCCGACGAGAGTGGTCGGAGGCTGCTGGATGCGGCTCCCGCCCGATTACCTTAGTGTCAGAGTTGCTCAAACCGCCCAGTAGGCCTCTGACATGGCTTAACGACTGTTGTCTAATGACTACAACCGGGACCGTCAGCTTAACGTCCCCTCCGAAGCACGGAGACGCTCAGAAATGAAACCACTTTGACGGTCACCCATCTATGGACTGACCGCGAGCCTAGTTGCTTAACCTCGCTGATCTCTTACAGACCGCTGAGAGCATCTAGCTATGAGCATCACGTTTATATTGCGTATATAATAATAATAATAAATACGTTTATTTTCCTTTCACAAATTGGAACATAAGGCTGGATTATAATTATACTTAGATACTATTTTCATTTGTGAAGGACTGGTGCCTGAAATAGGTTGCGAAAATCGGTGCCACAGGTCACCAGGCCCTCCTCATGGAAAAGTAAGTAGGTGCATAATTGAAGCTTACAATTTTATTCATCATCATCATTACAGCTTAAATAAGTCCACGGCTGGACAAGCCTCCCTCAAGAATCATCTTGAGGGGATATGCCATAATCGCCACGCTTGGCAGGCGGGTTGGCGATCGCAGTATGATGGTCGTAGTACTCAGAAGGAAGCTGCTTCCCGTCCTCTGGTAGATATTCCCTCGGGTCGACTTCTACGCCCCCCACGGGATGAGATGGGGTGATGATATTCTGATTCTGATATTTGTCGCCGTCACCACACAGCAGCCGTCACCACACAGCAGTTATTAGTACAATTTTATTACTAGTGAAAGAAAGGATGCAAATGAGTATGTATATGGCAGGGTGTATTTGTGGGTGTGTGAATGGACGCGTTGAGATGAGTCTATATGTGTGGATAGATAACTCATTAATAATTATTGATGGAATTTTCCTTAAACAACAAAAACTTCGTAAATTATATGAAGCATTAACAATATTGTTATTTAATGAGAGGAATTTATATGGATTTAGCTATCATTATAATTGTAATTAATGAACGGTCATTAAGACCACTAGATAAATAAAACAGGTTGATTAATAATTGTATTCTATTAAAAGCATAATTTAGCATTTATATTTATAATAAATATTTTTGTATTATTTTCATTACCTTAGTTCATAGTATAAATTGTTGTGCACTGTTTGTAACCCATTACATATAAGCTCTCACTCTAACAAAGGTTTGCTGGAAGAGAACTCATAGTTGAGTTAAGCTCGCCTGTGTACATGATATATCTAATCTTTTTTATAAATATGTATTTCTGTGTGCAATAAAGTATAAATATAAATAAATAAACCATGTTAAATTTATGATTGAATAATTAGTACTTAAATATGACATTTGAAGATGGTGCCAACAATAATAGGGAACGAATTGATCAATTTCCTTAAACTTCCAGCCTATTGGAATTAAAATATGGACTGCACATTAACATGTGGCGCAGCGGTAAAGGCGCGGGCCCACCGCGGTGCACGGAGAGGCTACGCACGTGTATTAGCTTCGCTTTGTAAGAAAATGTATGTGGTTGTGTCCACTGCAACCCACGGAGAGGCTACGCATGAATTGACGTCATTGATACACGCGTGGCTTGCTCGAATAGGCGGTTACATAGCTCAACGCTGTCAACGTGGGTCTACGTTTCCACTGGAGTACACGAATAAGACCCACGACTATGTACAGCTCGGATATCGCAGAGCAGTTTTCAGTAAGATTGCAGTGGCTTGTGTGTAGCCTCTCCGTGCGCCGTGCCACGCTAAACATAGTCGTGGGTCTTCGTGTAGGTACTCCAGTGGAAACGTAGACCCACGTTGTCAAACAAATGAATACACGCAGCTAAAATGCGCCGCGTGCCCGTGCACAGCATGCACCGCGGTGGAGCCGCGCCTTAAAGACAGTCACCTCGCCACTTCGAGTCACGGATTTGATTCCCGCAAGGGATAGCTATTTGTGTGACCCATAAATACTTGTTCTGAGTCTGGTTGTAGTTTGTGTCCGTCTATTATACGTTTGTAAAGTACCCCGCGACACAGGGACTAGATTCACTAGTGCGGGCATTGTTTATAAAAAAATCTTAATCGATTCATAAATAACGGTGTAAGTACCGACTCCAGCACATCCAGCTACCCCAATCTGTCAAATTTCTTTTATAGATTTTCAACTTTATCACATACATAAGGTTCACTTTCAATTGAGGAAATTTGACAGATTTGGGTAGCTTGATGTGCTGGCGTCTGTACATAGGCATACTAAAAATAAATAAATAAATTATAAATAATATCCTAGGTCATTATTCACACACAGCCATTTGATCCCAAACTAAGCAGAGCTTGTACTATGGACACCAGATAACTGATATATCACATTACTCTTTTTCTTTTGTAAATACATACTTATTTGGATAATTTACACCCAGACTCAGGACAAACAGACATGTTCATGCACACAAATATTTGTCCCGGGTGGGAATCGAACCCACGACCTACGGCGTGAAAGGCAGCGTATCCACCAACCACGCCAACAGGCCCGTCAAGAAAAAGAAATACGCAGAGAATTAAAACCATTTTGAAATCGGTTAAAAAACTAGTTAATTATTATTGCCACTTCCTCGATGGTCTAGTGTGTAAGTAAAAACTTTTAAATTACCACGCATTAGGTTCTTTCCTTGCAAAAACATGTTTGGCTAGATCACATCTAAATCAATCCACGTTCAAATATTTAATGATCGGCAATCGTCTTTACGTACAGACGCCAGCACATCAAGCTATCCCAATCTGTCAAATTTCCCCAATTGAAAGTGAACCTTATACTTATGTGATAATGTTGAAAATCGGTAAAAGAAATTTGACAGATTGGGGTAGATGATGTGCTGGCGTCTGTACACATATGTAATGATGTACCATTCATTTTATCCGATACTGGTTTAGATATTATCTGAAGGCAGAATTACTGCACAAGATATTTTAATTATATTTAAAACTTGTAGATATTATATTTGAAGTTAAACGTAGTCGTTATTTAGCTTCTTGGCGCAGCACATATACTAATCTGTTCGTTTCTATAAATTTAATTATAATATCCTGTGTCATTATTTACAAGTATTGCTTAGTTTGGGATCAAATGGGCGGCCATCTGATCCCAAACTAATCAGGGGCTCTACTGGCTAAGTCACCGAACATCGATTTCTTAAACGGCGGATAATGGTTAAAAATGAATTAAAATCGATTGTCAAAGTTGAAGCAGATTTAACAATTGATTAAGTCATTTTTAACCTTTATTTATTGAACGCCATTCACGAAAACGATGTTCGGTGACTTAGCCGGTAGAGCCTGTACTATGAAAACCAGATAACTGATAGATATACTACTTTTCTTTTGTAAATACATACTTATACTCGTATAAATAATTACACCCATACTCGGAAAACAGAGGAGGTCGTGGGTTCGACCACGACCTCCGGCGTGAAAAGCAAGCATTTGGCAACCACGACAACAGGCCCGTCAATTGATTATTTATATAATGATATTCAATTGATTAAGACGAATAAAAAAAAATCTATTTAAAATAGCTGTGCCCCGTGGTTTAACCCGCGTTAAACTTTATAAATTATCACTGCTCTTCCCCCGTACGTGATAGCGTGATAATATGTAACCTATATGTTGACCCGACCTCTTAGTAATGTTCATGCAAATTTTGAAGTAAATCCATGCAGTAGATACTTTTTTAGTTTCGCCGGACATACATACAGACAAACAGACAAAAATTCTAAAATCTATATTTTTGGCTTCCATATCGATTGTAGCCCAAGTTCCTTTAAAAAAAAATATTTAATGTACAGTTTTGACTTTCCGACGATTTTATTATATGTATAGATTACATTCCCAAAATGCTCGCAGCATCACATGGACTGGGATGGCACACCACATTGGATGGCAATGCCTATTTGCTGACCAAAATATAATAATGTCTTCCCGGCCGAATTTCGGCCACAGCGGCCATTCGCAATGGAGATTAGCCAATTACGCAGGACATATTATAGTGCACAAGTGTGTGCGCAAACACAGGGGCACTTTCTATTCCATCACTCTCATGATCCGATGGGACGACTAGCGACACGACCGGAAAGAGGTCAGGTACAGGACCGACGGCTTTACGTGCTCTCCGAGGCACGGGGGTGTAATACCGCCAACTTCCAGACTTCTGGCTGATTCTGAGAAATTCCTTTTTACGGAAAAATCCCAAAATCACTTTTTAGCCCGACTTGGGATTTGAATTTGGTTTAGACGGTACGAATCCGACACCGGCGGGCGACATAGTTAATGATAAATATTTCTTCTTCATCGTCATCATATCAGCCGAAAAACGTCGACTGCTGGACAAAGGCCTCCCCCAAAGATCTTCACAATTGCCGGTCTTGCGCTATTCGCATCCAGCAGTTTCCAGCGGCACACACAAGATCATCGGTCCATCTTGTAGGGGGCCTGCCCACGCTGCGTCTTCCAGTTCGTGGTTGCCACTCGAGAACCTTTCTACTCCAGTAGCCTTCGGTTCTACGAGCTATGTGCCCCGCTCACTGCCACTGCAGCTTTACAATTCTTTGGGCTATGTCAGTGACTTTGGTTCGTCTGTGGATTTCGAACATATTTCTTAGCAAACAATACAATACAAAAAAATACAATACAACTATGATTTATTTCATCTCCACAAATTACATGATATTAACATGAAACAAATAAAGTTGACAAAATGTATGAAGTTGCAATTTGTGGGAGATCTGGAGTCCAAACTAAGCCAAGGCCTGCACTCCAGGTCCCCCCGAAACCTAGTACATTATATAAATTTGTCAGCAAGATACTTTTATATTATTTATCTAGCTATATATATATATATAAGTAAGTAAATAAAACTTTGTAAGCGTGTGTCTGTGTGTGTGGCTGTGTACACATGTGTGTGTGTATGTGTGTGTATGCGCGTGTGTATGTTTGTGTATATAGAAAAAACAATTCTTCCTCACAAAGTCAAATGTAATTATACAGCAATATGCATAATGAAAATAATATGATAAATACAAATAAAAACTGTAAACACAGTGCTACAACCTTTGCTCATAATGACACGTTAGTGCACATAAGCATGGATGTAAACAGAACGCTTACATACATTATGATTGGCAGGTAATTCTAATGTAATGTTGGTTTGCTAATAACATTAAAATAATAGTGATGGTACGTTATAAGTTACAATATGGTAGTAAATAATCTTGTCTTTGTTGGGTTCTACTTACGTACAGCACTTCGACCCTTCAGGATCTTTTGTACTAACCCCCATTGGTTCTTATTCTATCCCTTGAGCCCTGAATGAAGTCTGTTTTTCCAGATTCAAGATTAAAATTCATTTATTCCATAAAAATATTACATTTGTGTGGAATCGTCAATATTTTTTTAACCCACAGTGCAGTGCATGACGTGGCAGATACTGAGAAACACTGCCAGAAAACTCAGTAGGAATCCTTTATTAAAATATTTATTTCTTACATAAAATTACATTGTATTTAAATATGTTAATTTAGAGCGACTCAATCCCAAGCTGTTGTGTCACTTAAATAGTCAGAAGTCTTGTAGTAAGCCCTGCTTCACAATTTGGTTTTTATGATTCTTTTAAACTTATTCGTAGACATTTCTCGGGTACCACTGGGAGGTTTATTATAGAATCTTATAAATTGCTCCATAAGATATGTAACACGGTGTTTGTATGGCTCTGTACATAATTCAGTACGCTTCTTAGGGGTAGATTCTTGTAGTCTCCTGGTTCTGGATATGCCACCCCCAGGATGGCCATTCGGTGTCTTGCCAACACATCACTTTTACATATTTTAAGGAGCATTGTTTCATTTTCTTCCCCTCAGTAGTAAATGCTAGTCGTACGAGGAACTATTACGGCTTTGTTGGTCAAGACCTGCCTCAGACGGTGATCTCTTCCCTGTGTCGGATGGCCGTCCAATTGGATTTTGTGAGTGAGGAATAGATAGTCCACCTATGTTTTCACACATTGCACTGCACAATCACAACGAAGACTACTAATTACATAGGACACGTAACCGTAATTTCGCTAACCGCACTTAAAAATAAACATTTCAGGTATCTTCAAAGCGTCTATTGTAACGTTGATCATCATCATGATCATAATAGCGCATATATATATAAAAGACGCCCACTGCTGGACAAAGGCCTTCCTAAAATCTCCACATTCCACACACCCGCACAAGATCATCGGTCCAACTTGTAAGAGGCCTGCCCACGCCGCTTGTTTCGGTTCGTGGTCGCAACTCGAGAACCTTTCTGCCCCAGCGGCCGTTGGTTCTACGAGCTACGTAAAGTTGTAAAGTTGAACTAACTTGGACTACTTTAGATACTTGCAACGTAAGTACATAAACTGGACGTCATTCAATGTATTATTATAGTTAAGTGCATTTTATTGTATTTGTTATAGTCGACTTAGGCGACCTACCGTTACGAGCCGTCCGAAATTAAGTATCTTGGGAAGACTAACACACTGTTACCTGGTTCCAACTGATGAACATTCATATATATTTCTAAATAGCTGTGCCCCGCAGTTTTACCCGCGTTCATCATCATCATCATATCAGCCGAAAGACGTCCACTGCTGGACAAAGGCATCCCCCAAGGATCTCCACAATAGCCGGTCCTGCGCTGCCCGCATCCAGCGGCTTCCCGCGACCCGCACAAGATCGTCGGTCCACCGTGTAGGAGGCCTGCCCACGCTGCGTCTTTCGGTTCGTGGTCGCCACTCGAGAACCTTTCTGCCGCATCGGCCGTCAGTTCTACGAGCTATGTGCCCTGCCCACTGCCACTTCAGTTTGGCAATTCTTTGGGCTATGTCGGCTAGTTTAGTTCGTCTGCGGATCTCAGCATTTCTTATTCGATCTCGCAGGGAAACTCCAAGCATAGCCCTTTCCATTGCTCTTTGGGTGACCTTGAGCCGCCTGATAAGGCCCATAGTGAGCGACCACGTCTCTGTTCCGTAAGTCATCACTGGCAACACACACTGGTCGAAGACTTTCGACTTGAGACAATGCGGTATTTGGGATGAGAAGATATTACGTAGCTTCCCGAACGCTGCCCAGCCGAGTTGGATTCTACGATTGACCTCCTTTTCGAAGTTGGACCTACCTAGTTGGATGGTCTGTCCTAGGTAAATATAGTTCTCAACAACTTCGAGTGCAGAGTCTCCAACCTTAACTAGAGTGGGTGCAACATGGATGTTCGACATGATTTTCGTCTTATCCATGTTCATTTTCAGACCCACTTATTGAGAGACTCTACTGAGGCCATCGAGCATTGTACCGAGGTCGTCAAGGGTCTCAGCCATGACTACTATGTCGTCGGCAAATCTAAGGTGAGTGATGTACTCGCCATTGACATTGAAAAACGACGACCTCTGGCCCTGGCAACGTTTAACACACGAACACTGCGGTCCGACGAGAAGATAACCGAACTGGAGGAAGAACTGAGCAGGCTACATTGGGATATTGTGGGATTATCTGAAGTCCGAAGAGAGGGGGAGGACTCGATAATACTGAAATCCGGAAACCTGCTCTATTACCGGGAGGGTGACCAACTATCCCAAGGTGGTGTCGGGTTCATAGTCCACAAGTCCCTTGTGAACAACGTAGTGAAAATCGAGAGTGTGTCGAAGAGGGTTGCGTACCTTATACTCAGAATCACCAGGCGGTATTCGCTGAAGGTTATACAGGTATACGCACCTACTTCGACATACTCCGATGATGCAGTCGAGGTCATGTATGAGGACATTTCCAGAGCCATACATACCTCGAACTCTTATTTCACTGTGGTCATGGGGGACTTCAACGCGAAGCTGGGCAAACGAATCGGTGATGAGCTGAAAGTGGGGCAATTTGGAACCGGGGATCGGAACCCCCGAGGCCAGATGTTGGCTGACTTCATGGAGAAGGAGGGTCTCTTTATGATGAATTCCTTCTTCAGGAAGCCGGCACATCGTAAATGGACCTGGGTGAGCCCCGATGGGAAAACTAAAAACGAGATAGACTTCATCCTGTTGACGAGGAGACAAGTATTCAATGATGTCTCTGTGATCAATGCGGTTAAGACCGGGAGCGATCACAGACTGGTCAGAGGCTCATTGAACCTAAATGTCAAACTCGAGAGGTCCCGACTGATGAAGTCTACGCTCCGTCCCATACCGTTCCACCTCCAAAACCCCGAACCCTTTCAACTCGAACTTCAGAACCGATTCGAATGCCTAGCAGACTGTGAAGAAGTGGATACATACCACGACAGGTTCGTGGAAGCTGTCCATACGGCCGGGTCTAACTTCTACAAAACCCGCCGTACAAATGGAACCAAAAAGATCTCCGACCATACCCTAGAGCTTATGGAAGAAAGGCGGAAAATGATTCTAACATCCTCATGTGATGCTGCCAGATACAGGCAGCTCAACAGACAAATCTCAAAGTCTCTGACTCGCGACACACGCCAATTTAATACTATTAGTATAAAAGAGGCCATTGAGCGGAATAGAGGCTCTAAAGTGTTCGCAAGAGATTTGTCTATTGGGCAAAGCCAACTGACGAAGCTGAAGACTGAGGATGGTAGAATCGTCACGTCAAAACCAGAGTTGCTAGGTGAGATCGAGAAGTTCTACGGACAGTTATACACGACAACGCGACTTCCTGTCAATAGTCATGCCGATCCAAGAGCAAGACTAACCCGACACTACACCCAAGATATCCCGAACGTCAGCCTGTACGAGATTAGAATGGCTCTCAAACAACTAAAAAACAACAAGGCGCCGGGTGATGATGGAGTTACAGCTGAGCTTCTGAAGGCGGGTGGTACACCGATCCTACGGGCCCTTCAGAAGTTATTCAACTCCGTCATACTCGAAGGTCAAACGCCAAAAGCATGGCACAGGAGTGTGGTGGTGCTTTTTTTCAAAAAGGGCGATAAAACCCTATTGAAGAATTACAGACCCATCTCACTGCTGAGCCATGTTTACAAGTTGTTTTCGAGAGTCATTACGAATCGTCTCGCACGAAGGTTTGACGACTTCCAGCCTCCCGAACAAGCCGGATTCCGAAAAGGCTACAGTACCATAGACCACATACATACGCTGCGGCAAGTTATACAGAAGACAGAGGAGTATAACCAGCCATTATGCTTAGCGTTTGTGGACTATGAGAAAGCCTTTGATTCTATCGAAACATGGGCCGTGCTGAGGTCTCTTCAAAGGTGCCAAATTGACTATCGGTATGTCCAGGTGTTAAAGTGTTTGTACGAAAACGCCACCATGTCAATCCGGCTTCAGGACCAGAACTCGAAACCTATTCAATTGCAGCGAGGCGTGAGACAGGGAGACGTCATATCTCCGAAACTGTTCACCGCTGCATTGGAAGATGTTTTCAAGCTTCTGGACTGGGAAGGCTTTGGCATCAATGTCAATGGCGAGTACATCACTCACCTTAGATTTGCCGACGACATAGTACCCGCGTTAAATTTTATAAATTATCATAGCTCCTCCCCCGTAGGTGATAGCGTGATAATATGTACCCTATATGTTGACCCGACCTCTGAGTAATATTCATGCAAAATTTGAAGTAAATCCATGCAGTACTTTTTGAGTTTAGCCCGGACATACATACAGACAAACAGATAAAAATTCTAAAAACTATATTTTTGGTTTCGATATTGATTGTAGATGACGCCCCAAGAATCCTTTAAAAAAATATTCAATGTACAGTTTTGACTTTCCTACGATTTTATTATATGTATAGATAGTCGACTTAGGCGACCTACCGTTACGAGCCGTCCGAAATTAAGTATCTTGGGAAGACTTACACACTGTTTATCACCTGGTTCCAACTGATAAACATTCATATTTATTTCTAAATAAATACTATATATATAGATATATTACATGCAGACATAGGCCGAATAATCGTGTTCCTCACACAAAGATACGTCATAGATGGGAATCGACGACGACCCCTGGCTTACCGGTCAGGCTCTTCCCACTAGACAGACCTACAGGCCAATCAAATATTGTAAATTGCAATTATAAATTTGAACTATTTGACTGGTACTAATTGCAAGATAATATTTCTTCGTATAATTTATATTAAAGTCCACAGCTATCGGAATAGCAATGATTTAAAATAAATGTTTTGATTGGATATCAATATTGAAACTTCTATTGAAATTGTTCATTAATATTAAGTCTAGATACCTTTCCTAGTAAAATAATAGTAAATTGACGGTCACCGTAGCCTAGTTGGTAGTGCTCCTGCCTACGAAGCTGGTGGTCCTGGGTTCGAATCCCGGTAAGTGCAAATATTTGTGTGATGAGCACGAATATTTTTTTCTGAGTCATGGATGTTTTCTATGTATATAAGTATTTATCTATCTATATAAGTATGTATATCGTCGCCTGGTGCCCATAGTACAAGATTTGCTTAGTTTAGGGCTAGGATGATCTGTGTGACATTGTCCCTAGATATTATTATTATATTATTTTAGTATATCAACTGTCAGGATTTAGGTTTAATTAAAAAAATACCGGATATGTGCGTGATGATGATATGTAATGAAGAGTTACGTAGATACTTGTAACAATATCATTCGCCTAGATGAGGTATTTACGCATATTTTTTTCAATAGAAATGATGATATCTTTTGTAGGCAGTATTTACCTGTTATAGCTTTTGTAGATGTTTTTTTTTATATTTACTACAGTAAAGACTCAAATGTCAAATTTCCCCAATTGAAAGTGAAGCTTATGCTTTTGTGATAAAGTTGAAAATCTTTAAAAGAAATTTGACAATATGGGGTAGGTGGATGTGCTGGCGTCTGTACATACAAATAGAATACACGTATAATTTGGAACAAAAAAATAGATGTACGTCCTAAAATGTGCTTTATCACGCACATTTTAGGACGCATTTTCAATATAATTATGTATTAAATATATTAATTATGTATATTTTAATAAAATCTTTTTTTCACTAACTAAGATGAATGAACGATATTGACGAGATTTCTTACTACAGAAAAATCCCAAAATAACTTTTTGGCCTAACCCAGGATTTGAACCCAAGACCTCATTATCTGCGGCTGAACACCGCTAGACCAACGTGACGGTAATAGTAAAACAAAAGTAAAAGTTTCTTTAAAAAATCAAGTATACAAAAATATATTATATGTTATTTTGAAGACTTTTATCAAAAAAATAAAGCTAAATTATACGATATCAAATGTCCAGCTACACAAATTTCATGTAAATCCCATTGATAGCTATAGCTCATTTATATATGAATATGATTTAAGTAATATATTCATTATTTTATCCCTTGTATAGACCTTTTCACAAATATACATTACATATACAAAGGGTTGAATTGGGAGCAAATAAAATGTAAAAAGGTTGACCTGTGGAAGTTTTTATGTTAGTGGAATTTTCCGATATACAGACACCAGCACATCAAGTTACCCCAATCTGAGAAATTTCCCCAATTGAAAGTGAACCTTATACTTTTGTAATAAAGTTGAAAATATACAAAAGAAATTTGACAGATTTGATTAGCTGGATGTGCTGGCGTCTGTACGTGTCAGAAACACTCGCTGTGCTATTCGGTTTCAATACGTACGGTCAGCAAATGACGGAAGTAATTAGGTATACCACGGCAATAGGTATGATGCTGTGTGGTGACGGCATAGAATATCATCACTCCATCTCATCCCGTGGGGAGCGTAGAAATCGTCCGAGGGAATCTTACCAGAGAACGGGCAGCAGCGATTTTCTGTGAGCATTAAACTGCGATCGCCAACCCGTCTGCCAAGCGTGGCGATTATGGCATATCCCCCCATTCTTTGGGGAGGATTTTGTCCAGCAGTGGACGTACTTTGGCTGATATGATGAATAAGTATGAGTGCAATAATGAAATTTATTCAGCAATTGGGTATTTACATACACTTGTACTTGTCAAGCTCACAATGTATTACATAAACACAGTTTAAAAACAGTAATTAAAGCAACAATTTTTTTCAATTAGTCGGTCCGTGCGGTCTGTTTCGTCACATATATTTTTAATATCCTTAAATAAATAATAAATAGCAAGTTACTAGGCTATTATTGTTAAATTTAGCAATAGTATATCAAATTAAAGAATTGAAAACAATGAGCAGTTGGCTAGCGCAAAAGGCTCTCAACCAGTAGCTTAATTTAAGCGACTAAGTAATACCTGAGGGCACCCTTATGGAGTGCTTCCCAATTGCTTGCTAATACACACATATTGCTATTTGGTTGACGGCAAAGAATATCATCATCCCATCTCATATAGTGGAGGGCATAGAAGTTGTCCCGAGGAAATATCTCCCAGAAAACGGGCAGCAGCGTCTCTCTGTGTAGTATGAAAATCGTACCGGCGATTATGGCATATCCCTCCAAATGATGGACACAACCCATTGTAGAATAGGGAAGCCTTTGTCCAGGAGTGGACGTTATTTGGCTGTCTTGATGATGATGATAGAGAAACATAGTCTCGCTCGCTACACACATCCATCCATCCATCTATCTTGTAGGGGGCCTATCTATCTTGCGCCCACGCTGCGTCTTCCGGTTCGTGGTCGGCACTCGAGAACCTTTCTGCCCCAGCGGCCGTCGGCTCTACGAGCTATGTGCCCTGCCCACTGCCACTTCAGCTTGGCAATTCTTACGGCTATGTAGGTTACTTTGGTTCGCCTGCGGATCTCAACATTTCTGATTCGATCTCGCAGGGAAACTCCAAGCATAGCCCTTTCCATTGCTCTTTGGGTGACCTTGAGCCGCCTGATAAGGCCCATAGCGAGCGACCACGTCTCCGTTCCGTAAGTCATCAGTCTATGAGACGCCATTAAGCTTCCCCAATCTGTCAAATTTCCCCAATTGGAAGTGAACCTTATGCTTTTGTGATAAAGTTGAAAATCTATAAAGGAAATTTGACAGATTGGGGTAGCTGGATGTGCTGGCGTCTGTTCATTCTAAGCCTTGAATAACATACTTGACTACTGAAGTGCAGGCTCCAGTCTAGTTTGAAAAACAGTTTCTGGGCTTTATCTGCGTCCAATATTTTTAAGCCCAACTAAATTGTGTATATCTGTGAATTAGTTTTTGATCAAAATTGCCATGGGTAGATGTAATTTAGTCCTTTACCGTACGCATGTTGTGTTTCTGAGGATAATTAGATGCAATCGTTGTCGTGAGCTGGTATAGCTCTCTTCTAAGCTAACTGCACTTAATGTATATAAATAGTCTATTGAGAATGAGCCGCCATTTAAGATTGGCCAACATTAGTTTAAGTGTCTAAGCAACAAAAATGTTCAAAGTATCTTAAAAATGAAGCGTTATCGGCTATAGCCAGTTGCTCTCTTTGATCTGAAAGTGATCAACAAGGTTAAGCAAAAAGGTGCACGGTCAGTCTATAGACGGGTGACTGAAGTGGTTAAATTTCTAAGTGGCTATTGCTTCAGAGGGCACGTTAAACTGTTTAAGGCCTACCGGGGTGCCATCAACAATTGGCTTACAAGGGTAGCCATTTCTTATACAAAAAGTAACTACTGATTTTCTCCCAAAAAATTTAATGGTGTATGATATTTATGTTATGTGGTATTAATATACAATTTATATCTCATATAGTTTAAATAACACTCAAAAACTATACTTCTCCACTAGTCGTTAACTAAAGGAGTGCTGTTTTTAACACCCTACACAAGGAGGGAGGTGTCTAAAACCGTTGAGAGAATAAGGCTCTACTAAAAAAACAGCTTAGAACTAACCCTAAATATGTATTGATCCCTTATTTGCATCCTAATCCCCAATAGTACAACCCTAAGAAATAAAGTCTCTATAATTATGTGAGTTAACTACTATTAAAAGTGGATTATTTGTGCAAATTATTTTGTCTCTGGCACTCGATGGCTGCTTCCGCGGCACGCTCGACCCATGCGTTTCATCGTCGCAGTTCCAACCTAACCTAACCTACTTTTCTAGTAGCAAAATACTCCCGGGTAAATTTTATGTGCTATCAGTATATTTGATATAAAAATATTTAATTGATGATTATAAAATGACGGGTAAGAAATTTATAGATGTCCATTCAAAAATACGGTTTGACGGTTACCGTAGCCTAGTTGGTAGTGCTCCTGCCTACGAAGCTGGTGGTTCTGGGTTCGAATCCCGGTAAGTGCAAATATTTGTGTGATGAGCACGAACATTTGTTTCTGAGTCATGGATGTTTTCTATGTATTTAAGTATTTATCTATCTATATAAGTATGTATATCGTCGCCTGGTACCCATAGTACAAGCTTTGCTTAGTTTGGGGCTAGGATGATCTGTGTGACATTATCCCAAGATATAATATACTCTTGTGCAACTAGAATTTTGCATTGGTGAAAGAAAGGGCTATGCTCGGAGAATTCCTGAGCGATCGAATCTCAAACGTTGAAATCCGCATGCGAACCAAAGTAGCCGACATCGCCCAAAGAATTGCCAAACTGAAATGGCAGTGGGTAGAGCACATAGCTCGTAGAAACGACGGCCGATGGGGCAGAGAGGTTCTCGAGTGGCGACCACGAACCGGAGAACGGGGCGTGGACAGGCCCCTTACAAGGTGGACCGACAATCTTACAAGGGTCGCGGGAAGCCGTTGGATGCGGGCAGCGCAGGACCGACTATTGTGGAGATCCTTGGGGGAGGCCTTTGTCCAGCAGTGGCTTTCGGCTGGTATGATGATGATGATGAAAGAAACTGCCAAAAAACGTCTTATGAGTTTCTCTAATATGTGCTGCCTAATTAATATTACACAGACAAAGAAAATAACAATCAAGCTCTTGTTGTTTACAATAAAGTCTTTAATATTTCACAATATATACATTCTATTATTTATTTACAATCGCAAACAAAGTCGCCCTAGAACTCTATTAAATACTCACTAATTAATTTTGATGTGATCTTCTTCAATTAATTCTTTAAATGTAGTTCACGCGAATCAAATTAATTCAAGAATAGACATAGCAAAGTGATTATTTTTCGTAAACAATTGTAATTTCGAGTATTAATCAAATTTTACATTTTAAGTTGGCACGAACTAAACTAATATAATAAGTAATAACGAAGGACTATAAACCTTCAAGGACTTTAACAATCGATGATACAGACGCGAGCACATCAAGCTAGCCCAATCAGTCAAGTTTCCCCAATTGAAAGTGGACCTTGGTGCTTTTGTGATAAAGTTGAATGTGTATAAAAGAAATTTGACAGATTGGGGTAGCTGGATGTGCTGGCGTCTGTACCAAAATTATTGGAATTTATTTTATTATTATCTATACATATAATAAAATCGTAGGAAAATCAAAACTGTACATTGAATATTTTTTAAAAAGGATACTTAGGGCGTGATCTATTATCGATATCGAAGCCAAAAATATAGTTATTAGAATTTTTGTCTGTTTATCTGTTTGTCTGTATGTAAGTCCGGGCTAAATTCAAAAAGTACTGCATGGATTTACTTAATAATTGCATGAATATTACCTCTCGGTCGGGTCAACATAATACAACCCTAAGAAATAAAGTCTCTATAATTATGTGAGTTAACTACTATTAAAAGTGGATTATTTGTGCAAATTATTTTGTCTCTGGCATGTCATGCTACATATTATCACGCTATCATCTACGGGAGACGACCTGTCATAATTTATAAAGTTTAACGCGGGTACAACCGCGGGGCACAGCTAGTTAAAAATTAACAAAGCGCATTACTGTTAACTTTGGTCTTAGTTGGTATGTAGGACAAAATGATGGAGCTAGAAGGTTTGGAATCGAACCATGACTTGTCTGTTATTCAATGACGTGGGATAGTTTAATTTAATTTAACCATTGAGTTGTGGCTCCTTTGACTCCTCTTGACATATATTATGATCCTAAGGCAATATAAAAGCGTGTTCGTTAGTTTGTTTTTATTGAATCACACTAATATTATAAAGGCGAAAGTTTGTGAGTGTGTATGTTTGTTACTTCTTCACGTGTAAACGGCTGGAGCGAATTCAATAAAATTTTATATAGAGTTAGCTGACATCCTAAATTAACACATAGGCTATAATATATAATGGGTAACGCGTATTTGACGCGGGTAAAACCGTGGGGTACGGCTAGATATTAATAATTGTATTTGGAATTTGTTTCCTTATTGTTTTTCACTAATACATTCTTATATTCAAATCTTTTAATTACTTAGAAAACTTGACTTCAGTAATAATAAGAAGACGAGATGCACCAGCATTTATAACTTTGCTAATCCTTCCTAATATTACAAATGCGAAAGTAGCGCTTTCACGCCAAAAATGAAGCAATTTAAATTAAATTTGGTAAAGGACATAGGTTACATTATAATGCGAATAAAAGTGGTAAGGGGTTGAAAAGGGGGATGAAAAGTTGTAGTATGTGATGGTAGTATCGTATTTTTTTGAGCTAGAATTAGAAATTAGAATTGATTTGATATACCTATAGCGCGGCGTGGTACGGTGCGGTATAGATGGGGGAAATATGCCGAAGTATACTTACCAGAATGGGCAGGCACGACAACATTTTCGAATACTACGCTACGCGGACGAAGTTGTGGGCATAGCTATATAAATATAATATCCTCCTAGCCGAATTTCGGCCGCGGTGGCCAGTCACAATAGAGATTAGCCATCTGCGCGGGACATATTATAGTGCACAAGTATGTGCGCAAACACAGGAGCACTTTCTATTCCATCACTCTCATGATCCGATGGGACGCCTAGCGACCTGACCGGAAAGAGGCCAGGCACAGGACCGAGCGACGGCTTTACGTCCGAGGCACAGGGGTATAATACCGCCAACTCACAGACTTCGAGCTGATTCTGAGAAATTTTTCTTTTACAGAAAAGTCCCAAAATCACATTTGGCCCGCCCCGGGACTTGAACCCAGGACCTCGTTCTTTACGGGTGAACACGCTTCCGCTAGATCAACGAGGCAGTTATACGTAGTTATAGTAATAAATATACGTAGAATCTGTTATTAACACAGTTAAATTTGACTTTGTATTCAGCTCTAATTCAATAGGTGTGTTTCATTAAACTACTTTATAGCTACCGACCAGATAATTTTAAGTGGATTAGGCAGGGATGTCCACTGCAGTCCCTAGATAGCTAGATAGATACTAGCGACTCGTTCCCGCTACTTATGGGAAGAGTGATAAAAATATGAAATACTATCTGAGTGGTTTTACCCGCGTAAAACGTTATAAATTATAGCCTATGTGTTATTCAAATACATAAACTATATTACTTCAAAGTATAATCAAAATAAGTTTAGTGGTTATTGGGTGCATTTAGGTATAAATTTGTCGTTTTGTCCCACTACTGATTGAAAGTGTGCAACAAGAACACTGTATTCACCATCTGCTCGGTGTCTTAAATTTTTAACGTAAAGCACTTAATTTAAAAGGAGTGAAATAACTTGTTATTTACGTATTTCTTAAAATTGTATGTCATATAAGAAACACGGACAAACTAGTTCATAATTTTTCGTTACTCCCTTTTAATTACAAACGATTGGCGCAGCGGCTAAGACAGTTGCCTCGCCGCTTCGTGTCGCGGGTTCCAGTCGGCGCCGGACAACTATTTGTGTGACCCATAAATAGTTGTTCTGAATCTGGGTGTAACTTGTGCTGTCTATTATATGTTTGTAAAGTACCCCGCGACACAGGGATTAGATTACCTAGAGCGGGAGTTGTCTTTTTAATAAAAAAAAACTTTGAAGCTGATCCCAGTGCCACTCAGTAGGTCTATTATAAATGTACTATAAAACTATTTAGAGACCCGCTCAAACACACTAAAAAATTACCAAAATCAGTCCGGTTGTTCAGAAGGAGTGCAGTCAACAGTCCAGTATCAGAGATGGTGTTGTATACGGATTATTAATTATTTTCTTACTTTACCAATGCGCTTCATTTTTTCTTAGTCGAAGTATTTAATAATAATACTCTCAGAATAAGATTTATAACCAACACTCGCACGAAACAAAAAAATCAACCGGTAACCTCTTTTATTTTTAAAACAAACCTAAGACAAGATTTTGCGATTTATAGCTTATATACTGACAGGCGGAGATAATGGATTGTTCAAAAAATTTCTTGTACATTTTCTGCTGACTATCAGTTTTTTTTTTAGTTTCGATGCAATTATTTTCTAACTATTTTCAAAAGATTTTTTAATAGTAATTCTGATCTTCTTGGGTAATCGAATTAAAAAAATCTGAGATCAGCGAAATGGAAATGGTCATTCTTGAGTTATAAATGATGCAAATAACCCGTCTTTCTGTTGTCTTTACGAACATAATTATAAATTTGAATGCTACAAATAATATTTTTATTGTTGTTATATGTCGTGTTGACTGCAATAATAATCAAATTCAAATAATTTAGATAATAATATAAAAACCATTAATTCTTGCTTTTTGTCTTTACTTTTTTATTGAATCTGGTAATGTCCGTTACGTATAAGTATGAGTAAATGTGTGATATTCTCTGTGATACAGGAATTAACATACCTATTTCTAATTGTTTTGAAAAACACAAGTTGTAAGGCTGTAACTATTTAAATAACAAATTCCTGTAAGATTACGTAATACTTTGACTTTTAGTGAAGTAATTAATACTACATTTGTCGAAAATAAATTATTCCATTATGTGGTACGTACAATAAACAAAAAAGATTAGTAAATACAATAAATTATACCAAAATGTGGGCCAGCCTTATCACACGGAGTAATCACAACTCTAACCCAAAACACATAGCGGGACCTATTATGAAACTTTTGATTAGTTTTGGCAATTTTCGTAATTAAATATAAACAAAACTATTGTGGACCCAACATAACACATACGAGTACATTGATTATTAGCGATAAAAACATATGGTGACACCAATCCAAACCAAGTCTGGGAAATAAAATTTAGCACTAAGTTAAACAATTAATTAAAATTAATACTATAATTTTTAATCGTCATGGTATTCGGAACACGATTTCGAAACACGCCCACTACTGGGCAAAGGCGTTCCCCAAAGATTTCCTCAATTGCCGGTCTTGCGCTAACCGCATCCAGCGGTTTCCAGCGACCCGCACAAGATCATTGGTCCATCTTGTAGGGGGCCTGCCCACGCTACGTCTTCCAGTTCGTAGTCGCCACTCTAGAACCTTATTGGCCCAACGGCCGACAACTTAAAAAAATAAATCAAAAAATTCTTTATTCCGTAAAAATTTTACATTTATGCTAAACAAGCTATGTGTCCTGCGCACTGCCACTTCAGCTTGGCAATTCTTCGTTTCGTTTTACATGTTTGAGTCACCCTCGCAGGGAAACTCCGAGCCTTTTTCATATTCGATGCTTATTAATTTGTTGTGAATATACATTCAGTCAAAAAAGTATCGGGAATGGATGATTTGTTTATGGTTCCAAATTAAAAAAATTGTTTTTATTTGTTGTTGTTAGATTGGCACAACTGTTTTCCATTTTGGCGCGGAGTTTGAGTTGCATCTGTTATTTATAAAGAGAGCAAATTCGACGAAAAAGGCCAGATTTGTGGAAAGAAAATTCTTGGATTTTGCACCACGATAATGCGCCTTCGCACAAGGCCATCATTGTGAACGAATTTTTGACCAAACACTCAACAAATACCATCCAGCAACCACCATATTCACCAGATATGGCTCCAGCTGACTTCTTCCTTTTTCCTAAACTCAAATTATCACTTCGTGGTACCCGATTTCAATCGGTAGAAGACATAAAGGAGAATTCGCGGCGAGAACTGAACACAATTCCGAAAGCAGCGAAATGTTATGATGAATGGATTATTCGTTGGCGTAAGTGTATCGTTTCTGAAGGAGCATACTTTGAAGGAGATAAAATAAATTTGGATGAATAACAAACATTTTGTATATTATTGATCTTTTCCAGGTTTTTTCTTGACAGAGTAGTATGTGTTATAGGTAGTTAAAATACAAAGTAGTTAAGCAATTGTTTTAAAATGGTAAGCAAAAGAATATTGATTAACTTTTCAGTGTTCTAGCGCTAGCCCTAAGCCAGAGACACAACTGCGCATCGGTGATAGTATTTAGTTCTCGCTACGTGACGTGCAACTAGAAATAAAATTAACTGAACTTGAAAAAGCTTAGGAGTGACAACTCAGAAGATAACATTCACAGGAGGAAGAGGTACCGAGCTTTGAAGTGGTATTTTGTGTAAATAAGTAATAATAATGTCCTTCTAGCCGAATTCGGCCACGGCGGCAGTCTCAACAGAGATTGGGCGTCTGCGCGGGACATATTATAGTGCTCAAGTGTGTGCGCAAATACAGGAGCACTTTCTATTATATCACTCTCATGATCCGATGGGACGCCTTAGCGACACGACCGTAAAGAGGTCAGGCACAGGACCGCCGGCTTTACGTGCTCTCCGAGGCACGGGGGTATAATACCGCCAACTCCCAGACTTCGGGCTAATGCTGAGAAATTTTTCTTTTTACAGAAAAGTCCCAAAATCACTTTTGGCCCGACCCAGGATTTGAAACTAGGACCTCATTAACCGCGGGTGAACACGCTACCGCTAGAACAACGAAACCAACCAAATAAGTTTTCCTACTCTCGTGTTCCTAATGCCCCCTGTAGGTCACACCATGAACCCCTTCTTAAATTCCCATTGCATAAAACAGATTTCTATTCTCATTCCTTCACAGTTCAGGCAGTCAGATTGTGGAATTCTCTCCCTCCTAACATCCGTAATTCCAAAACACTACCTCTTTTTAAGAAGCAAGTGAAAAATTACTATCTCTCCTCTTCATCCTAGTTATGTATATATTTATGTATATGTAGTTTATGTATATGGTTGCCCCGTTATAAGTATCTGTGTATTTTAGTATGTAGTTTATGTAATGATATTATAAACCTACGCACATGCCTATTGTACTTTAATATCTCCTCTCGCGGGTCTGCTGGAAGAAATTTATTTTGAAATAAGCAGCACCCATGTACTACCTGTCTCTTCTTCATTTATTTTACTTTTGTTATTTCTGTGTGTACAAAATCTATTAAATAAAAAAAAATAAAAAAGTAATTAGAAATTAGTATATATTTTTTAGACACCCTTGATTTGAAGAGTACGCTGGTGCATACGTGACGAGAGCGTCAGGAAAGGTGTCATCGAGTGGGGCGAACAGAAGTTGTGAGGGAGATATAAGTTAGTGAAAATAGAAAGAGCAGGAGTTACTTTGGAATATTACTGTGGGGGCAAAAGAGAGAATTCCAAGAACACATTTTCTTCCTCTCATAGCCAGTAAATTAATAATAATAATAATATCTAGGGACAATGTCACACAGATCATCCTAGCCCCAAACTAAGCAAAGCTTGTACTATGTGACGTACCAGGCGACGATATACATACTTATATAGATAGATAAATACATATATACATAGAAAACATCCATGACTCAGATACAAATATTCGTGCTCATCACACAAATATTTGCACATACTGGGATTCGAACCCAGGACCACCAGCTTCGTAGGCAGGAGCACTACCAACTAGGCTACGGTGACCGTCAATTTTTGAATGTCTTAGTTTTACTTCAATCGTGTGGTTTAAAGCACACTCATTTTTTTGTAATAACCTCGGGCTTCGTAAGCTTTTTATGCCTTAAGCATTTCGTAGGTTTACTTTCGTCCATAAAAATTTTATCTGTGGCGCTAATTGGATAAACATGAATTTCATTAATACTAATTAAAAGAAAACACTATTATATTAGCACAGTGATAAAGAACTATTTCAGTTCTTAAATATTTTTTTACAAATTTTTCAATGGACATCTTTATTTTGGTAAATTAAAAAATAAAGCACAACCGTGTTTGTAAATTTCTGCCTCAGTGTATTCCTTTACCAGTTACTAATTACAGTTACATCAGGAAGTTTCTATGGGGGTGTTCACATTTGGCTTTATTGTTAAAAAAAAGACAATAACAACACCCACTTTATAGTATGTACCTAATTTAATATGATTGCTAACATCTATCTGGGGACAATGTCACACAGATCATCCTAGCCCCAAACTAAGCAAAGCTTGTACTATGGGTACCAGGCGACGATATATATACCTACTTATATAGATAGATAAATACTTATATACATAGAAAACATCCATGACTCAGAAACAAATATTCGTGCTCATCACACAAATATGTGCACTTACCGGGATTCGAACCCAGGACCACCAGCTTCGTAGGCAGGAGCACTACCAACTAGGCTACGGTGACCGTCAATTTTTTAATGTCTTAGTTTTACTTCAATCGTGTGGTTTAAAGCACTCTCATTTTTTTATAATAACCTCGGGCTTCGTAAGTTTTTTATGCCTTAAGCATTTCGTTGGTCGTTCATTAATATTTTATCTGTGACGCTAATTGAATCAACATAAATGTAATTATACTAATTAAGAGAAAACACTATTAGCACGGAAATAAAGCACTATTTTCTTTTAATTTAACAAGATTTAACAAATGTTTCAACGGACATCTTCATGGAAAATTAAAAAATAAAGCAAAACCACAAAAAATTGTAAATTTCTGTCACAGTGTAGTCCATTACCAGTTACAAATTACATTTACATCAGGAACTTGTTCACCTTTTCTTAGTAAAATAAAATACAACTATAACACCGGCTTTATAGTCATAATAATAGTGTACTGAATTCAGTGATGATTAACGATTTTTAGGGTTCCGTAACCAAAGGCTAAAACGGGTCCCTATTACCAAGACATCGCTGTCTGTCCGTCTGTCACCAGGCTGTATCTCATGAACCGTGATAGTTACACAGTTTAAATATTCACAGATGATGTATTTCTGTTGCCACTATAACAATAAATATTAAAAAACAAAATAAAATTAAATATTTAAGGGGGCTCCCATGCAACCAACGTGAATTTTTTGCTCGTTGTTATAAATAATGGTAGAGTACCGTTCGTGCGTTTCTTTCTTTATTTTTATCTATATAAGTATGTATTTACAAAAGAAAAGTAGTATGTCAGTTATCTGGTTTCCATAGTACAAGCTCTGCTTTATTTGGGATCAGATGGCCGTGTGTAAATAATGTCCCAGGATATTATTATTATTATTTTACCCTACCTTGTAGTGCTTGACGTGGCTGCTACTAAGGAACACAGTCAAAAAACTCAGTAGGAATCTCTTTTTTTAAATATCAGGATCATCTCAACATCAAAAAAAAAGATTATCTAAAAGCGTTGAATTAAACCTACTCATTTCCAAACATTTTTTCAATACCGCAGTGTCTCAAGTCGAAAGTCTTCGAACAGTGTGTGTTGCCAGTGATGACTGAACAGAGACGTGGTCGCTCACTATGGGCCTTATCAGGCGGCTCAAGGTCACCCAAAGAGCAATGGAAAGGGCTATGCTTGGAGTTTCCCTGCGAGATCGAATCAGAAATGTTGAGATCCGCAGGCGAACCAAAATAACCGAAATAGCCGTAAGAATTGCCAAGCTGAAGTGGTAGTGGGCAAGGCACATAGCTCGTAGAGCCGACGGTCGCTGGGGCAGAAAGGTTCTCGAGTGGCGACCACGAACCGGAAGACGCAGCGTGGGCAGGCCCCCTACAAGATGGACCGATGATCTTGTGCGGGTCGCTGGAAATCGCTGGATGCGGATAGCGCAAGACCGGCCATTGTGGAGATCTTTGGGGGAGGCCTTTGTCCAGCAGTGGACGTCTTTCGGCTGATATGATTTCCAAACAGTTTATTTGTTGTCTAAAAGTTGTTTATTGACAGTTTCTGATGTGCTTGGGAAGATTTTTGTAGAATCGTAGACACTGCCCCATACAAGAGATACTGATTTTTTGGAGCATGCGCAACTAGAATATGCTTATTTCGAGTATTTACATTATGAATTTCACTTTTCTCTTTAAATTGATCAATATTTTTATGCACATACAGTATAGATCTCGTATATATATGTGAGAATATACTGTATGTGCATAAAAATATTAATAGCTCTTAGAGCCCTTCTTCGCAATGTAAAATGGTCTCCATCTGGGGCTCTACCGGCTAAGTCGCCGAACATCGATTTCTTAAATGGGTTTAAAATGAATAAAGGTTTAAAATGACTTAATCAATCGTTAAATCGGCTTCCATGACCACATGGGACGTCATAAATGGTCCGGAATCGATTGTCGACGTTGAAGCCGGTTTAACGATTAATTAAGTCATTTTTATGCTTTATTTATTTGAACACCATTCACGAAAACGATGTTTGGCGACTTAGCTGGTACAGCCCCTGTTAGGGAATTGGAACTCCGTGTCTTAGTTTACAAACATATAATTGACAGACACAAATTACATCCAGACTCAGAACAACTATTAATGGGTCACATTTATACGGTGGCAGATTTAATCTACCTGGTAATAGGTATTAAAAAGATATATAAGATACGTAAGATAAAAAATATAAACGGTTGACTATTATTAAGACTGAGCGTGTGGCGTAGCGGTTAAGATAAATCTCCTCGCCACTTCGTGTCACGGATTCGATTCCAGCACAAGACAAAATTTGGGTGACCCATAAGTAATCGTTCTGAGTCTGGATGCACTTTGTCTATCATATGTTTGTAAAGTACCCCGTGACACAGGGATTCATTTACCTAGGGCGGGCGATTTTTTAATAAAATATACTTAGAGAAGTAGGGCACAGCGTTCATTGGCTCAAAGAGCAGCCCGATTGGGGAAGTACCTTCACCTTACCGAAGACATTCCTTAATAATAACATTAATACCTTAATGTTGTGTTTCCGCGTGTGAGTAAGGTTGCCAGAGCTAATCGGGGTGGGGGGAAGGGTCAGCAACACTTGTTTGCGGACTCTTTTAAAGGCTGGCAACGCACCCGCGACTCCTCTGGTGTTGCGAGTGTCTATGGGCGGCGGTGATCACTTACAATCAGGTGACCCGCTTGCTCGTTTGTCGTCCTATGACATTAAAAATAAAAAAAAACATGTCTAAATGGGCCAATATTATGGTAATTATGATTGACTTTTCCGTCGTTTTAAACTCTATAACGGGGATAAAATAAATAAAAAAGGTTTTTATTCACGTAGACTTTAAAAAAGCGCTTGTAAATAGTCAGAACATGTTCGTAGTAATATATAATTAATTTATAATTATTTCTAGCTACATATAGATATTTAGGTACACGGATTGTAGGAAATAATTTTAAATAGTAACGATATTTAGCTAACTTAAATTAAGTTATTGTCAAGGATCATGTGTAGGTTTAATTATCTAAATTTTAAATTTTAGCTATATGTTTACTACATATTGTCTGAATGGTTCTGTCTATATTAGGGTACGAATTAAATGTTATTATTATGGCGGACCTTGTGTTTATAACTACGGTCGCGCTTTAATGCTATCACCGGATCCAATGCGCCCCAACTGAGAAGACCCAGCGAAACAAACTCAGCGGGTGTCTCTACTACCGGTTTCAACACGGCCCAGTTGAACCGCTCCGGCGAAACATACTCAATGGGGCATATACACGAGATTTGGTCCACTTACTGAAATTATTTAGCAGGAAAACACAATATATGCTCGATCGGTTGTCTGTTTAAGTATTTATTTTAGGTTTAATATATTAGAAATAAAAAATAAAAACGTCAAAATAAAAGTAACATTAATCATTTTGAGACACAACCAACAGTTCTGAAATTCGTAGAATATTTAAATAATAGATAGTTTTATTACAGATAGTTCATGTAACATAAAAGTATACTCATGTCTATATGGCTATAAGATCCCCAGCGGACTATGTGCAGATTGATTGATCCATCTCAAAAGGCACAGCGAATATATAAATAGTATTACTGAACCCACGATACACTGATTAAATGTATGTCAGTTATCTACTGCGACCTAGTTGCAGCTATATAGAAAACAAGTAATAAATATCTCGGGACAACTACCACACTGCCATCTGATCCCAAACTACTTCCGATACTGTTTATATCGATTACTAGCCGTGCCCCGCGGTTTCACCCGCGTTAAACTTTATAAATTATCACAGCTCCTCCCCCGAAGGTGATAGCGTGCTAATATGTAGCCTATATGTTGACCAACCTCTTAGTAATATTCATGCAAAATTTGAAGTAAATCCATCCAGTACTTTTTGAGTTTAGCCCGGACATACATACAGACAAAAATTCTAAAAACTATATTGGCTTCGAAATCGAATGTAGATCACGCTCCAAGTATCCTTTTAAAAAAATATTCAATGTACAGTTTTGACTTTCCTACGATTTTATTACATGTATAGATTAGCCCATTTCATAACAAATAGGTTATCAATAACACCGGTTTTTTAACAATAATATCCTGTGACATTATTTACACACGGCCATCTGATTCCAAACTAAATAGAGCTTGTACTGTGGAAACCAGATTTTAACATCGTTGTTAGCCATGTAGGTTTCATAAGACAAAGATTTGTCCGGGGTGGGATGGAACCCAAGACCTATGGCGCCGCAAATAAACTTTTTTGAAGTTAGGTATACTTCTTTTGGCGCAATGGAGAAAAATGATGAGAGTGAATTTTTACGATGCGCGCGCACACCGACACCAAAAAATTTAACAGCATGAAGTTAGTTCTAGGTGGTATGACAGTGAATTTTTACGATGCGTATCGTGCGCGCGCATCGTAAAAATAACAGCATGACGTTAGTTCTAGGTGGTATGAAAATTGATAACTATGTTCAAGTTGTATATTATAACTTCTAACGCGTATACATAAGTACACACAAGTTTTTTTTTATTTTTGCGCGTATCTATAGTCGGGTGATTTCAGAAAAGTTTCTTCGTAGTGGAGACAACGGACTTCCATTTGTTATTCTTTCGCCTCATTTATTGTAATTGTATTCTTCATACATGCTCGCCAGTTATTTTTCTCAGTTTTTCTCAGAAATAAATGCAGAAATTGTGAGTTTTGCTGTTATTTAAATATCGAAGGTAAACACCATAACTCAAGGATTCGTAAACAGTGTGTTTGCACAAATTATTTGTTGTAACAAGATATATACCCCCGGTCCTTCACATTTGTCGAACAATGGTGGGAACATCACACCTATTGTTCCAGCTTTTTACGATACTAATAGCTATCGTGTAACAAATGCTCAGACGCCAGCACATCCAGCTACCCCAATCTATCAAATTACTTTTATAGATTTTCAACTTTATCACATAAGTATAACGTTCACTTTCAATTGGGGAAATTTGACATATTGGCATAGCTTGATATGCTGGCGTCTGTACTAATACACCGTACCTTGTTGTGCCCTCCTTGACCTTGTGAACTTGAATTTCGTACTTGACCGCTCGAAGAGAATATGTCCACAGATTACAATTACTAAACAGATAGGAAACTCCACAGAAAAATATTAAGTCACCACTTGAATAAAAATACAGCATTCAATCATCATCATCATCAATCAGTCAAGACAAAAGCCTCTCTAAAGAATAGTGGTAGACCCATAATCGCCTCGCTTGGCAGACTGGTTGGCGATCGCAGTTCGATGGTCATAGTTCACACAAAAGCACTGCTGCCCGTTCTCTGGTAGGTACCTAGGGACGATTTCTACGGCCCCCCACGGGATGAGATGGGGTGATAATATTCTCCGCCTTCACCATTCAGCGTTCAATATAAAATATTTATTATCATACTAGCTGTGCCCCGCGGTTTTACCCGCGATAAAGTTTATAAATTATAGCCTATTTGTTAATCTAGGGTGTCAGCTAACTCCATACCAAATTGTATTCAAATCGCCACAGCCGTTTAGACGTGAAGAAGTAACAAACATGATGATGTCCGTCCAGAGGTATCCGTCGACAGCGACACCCTTGGCTTGTGTTGGCTTTGGCCCTTGCATGGGCGCGAGCATTACTAGCAAAGCCAAACTTAGTTTTGAAAGTCCTGTTGCAGGAAGCACAGTAAAGAGACCCACTTGAGTTTTATGTATTATTGTACACACTCACAACCCTTATAATATTAGTGTGATATTTTTTTTGTATATGTTACCCCAACACTTGGGTAATAAATCCCTGTATCGCAGAGGGCTTTAAGAACAGGGAAGCTTTTAAAATTGTTCATGTTTGAATAATTCTGTAGTAATTTCCTTTTATTAACTAGTATTTCATTTTCCTTTTAGCATTTTAAAAGTGCAAAACTGAAATCAAGTTTCACATATTTTTAAAAGGATTTTTATAATAGTCCACGCGGTCAGAGCTGGAGGCGGAACTCCATTGTTATTACGACACTCGTTGGATGGACCTTTTTGAATAAATATTAACATTATTTCATTTCCTTATACCAATTTAAAGTATGAAAAGGGCAGTGTAATTAAATTAACGTTAAATAAATTCTCCTTACAACTAAGTGATATCAGTTGTAAGGATAATTAATTTGACAGTACTATAATTACCTTATTATATCATATCATAATTATCATATCTTAATTGTTCAGAAAATTGTATGAAAATCCTTGAGGCCTCCGGTTTTATTTCTTATAACTCTTGTTTTTTTTATATCAGCAGGCGACAAACGAGCAAATGGGTCACCTGGGGCTCTACCGGCTAAGTCGCCGACCATCAATTTCTTAAATGGCGTTCAAATAAATAAAGGTTAAAAATGACTTAATCAATCGTTAAATCGGCTCCAACGTTGACAATCGATTCCGGACCATTTATGACGTCACATGAGCTCATGGAAGCCGGTTTAACGATTGATTAAGTCATTTTAACCTTTATTTATTTGAACGCCATTTAAGAAATCGATGTTCGGCAACTTAGCCGGTAGAGCCCCTGTTTGGGCAACATGGCGCTGTATGATGTGTGCCGGATATTTATTTTATGGTTTCACGTTTTTAGTTTTTTTTTTAATATGTGCTAAGCAGTCCTGTGTCCATACCACCCAAACACGTCGATTTGGGTGTATGGAAACTGGACAGCAGGTTTTAATACTAAAACGACAACTAACTATTGATCTGAGGCTCGTTTATTTGACCAAATAAAATGGGTAAGGTCACTTAAGTTTGTCAACAAAACCGTACCGTCAGGTAACTCCACGGTATCGCCATCTATTGGTACAATGACTTAACTAATTTACTAAAATAGACTACAATATGGGTTTAGTTGTGAACAATATTTTACGTCACAATACTTTTTTTATCTGTTTTAGACAAACAGATAAAAAAAGTATTGTGACATATTAGGTAATTTATGGCGTATTCTCATTTAACTAGTCAATTTGTGTGTTAGTGAATCAAATAAACCAATAATAATATAATAAAACAATATCTTATTGTTTCAGGTATTAATTGCGGTGTTCAGATTAGAAGCTCTAAGCATTGCACCGTTGCAACTTCAATTCTTCTGGACTGGAAGTGGTAAAACTTGTTTGGAATGTGATATATTAATCTATATTATAATACTCAATAACCGAAGAAAAAAGAGATATTTTTTATTTATTTATTTATTAACCAACTTACATTAACGGTTAGACCAAACATACAAGTTATAGGTTACATATTAAGCAAATGTTACTAACATTTACAACTTTCTTAAGTCGATTAGTATCATTGAATTTAATAAACACAACTGAGAAAATTAATGATGATAAGATAATAATCTTTATTGTATACCAAGTAAAGTAAAATATAAGAAACAAGGATGCGTTACAAAACTGTACAATTTTATTGGCGGCCTTATAACTAGACGTGATCTCTTCCAGGCAACCTAGGCAGGGGTTGAAATATAGAATAAAATACCCCAACGGTAGTTGTCAGTGTACACAAATGATGAAATGGTGCGCACTGGTACAATGACTTAAACAGTGAGCTTAATACACTACAAACTTATACCCGTAAAATATATATTTGATCAAAAAAGAAAATAAAAATGAGGAGAGCTACCTGTCTTAATGAAAGAAAGAAAGAAATTTATTCAGTAAACTGCCACAGATAATAATAATAATAATACACAAACAGAAGTCCTTAATTCTTATCTGTGCGAGTCCGAATTGGTCCCATCTCAGCATTAGCTGCAACATTAACTGTTGCAGCGCTGGTTTTATGGTGGCACCATGTAAAATAATCACTTCAAACCATGTAAATTAATCTACAACTTACAGCCTGATTCCGTGCCTTACAAAAAAGTGCTAAATTTAAACATTGAAATTAAAAGCAATATGCATGATCTAGTTCCGACACAATATGAAAAATAAAGGTATGATGTTTAAATCATATTGTTAAAAATGCTCAACTGAACATAATGTTGCTAAATATTTTAAAGGAAAATAAATTTGATTCACAGCAAGAACTTAAATGTAAGCATGATATTACTTCGACCCCTCAAGCACAGCGCCATTTTTATATAGCTGACGATAATTAATCTATGGTATATTATTTGTGAACACCGGTTACCCCTGTGTTAAACGTTATAAGTTATAGCCTATGTGTTATCCACGGTGTCAGCTATATACATTTTTATTAAAATCACTCTAGCCGTTTGGACGTGAAGAAGTAACAAACATACACGCTCACACACTCACAAACTTTCGCCTTTATATTATAAAGGCGAAAGTTTGTGAGTAGAGTTAGTGTGATTATTTAAGAACACCGGTTTCTCCAGTGTTTGAGTATCGACTTCTATATATTTTTTTGTGAATAGTACGCTAGCGAGATAATCTCATGTAGATTGTGTAAAGATCGTATTGTAATAGGATCTATTAGGTACAAGTTGGGCGTCGTTGAAACATTATGCTATTTTTGAATTTACAAACAGAAGTGATAAAAATAGAAATAGTCTATACTAATATTATAAAGAGGAAAGATTTGTATGTATGTTTGTAACGAATAGGCTCAAAAAGTACTGGACCGATTTTAAACATTCTTTCACTATTTGAATGCTACATTATCACATATTAACATAGGCTATTTTAATTTCAAGAAAAAAATAAGGATCCCTGCTAAAACTACAATAATGTTACTCACGGTGTGAAAAAATGCCTATGAAATATATTTCATCGCATGCGCTGCGAAAACTATTGATGATAGAACAAAAAATTGTTACACAATATTAATGAACATATAAGATGATTCTTCGGGTGGACCTTTTACAGCTGTTATGATGATTTAAAAAGTAAAAGTGTTCGGTTCGACGATCAAACCCGTGGACACCCGAGTACAAAAACCGACCCAGCGGACACATAGGTGTAACAGAGGATTATCATAATTAAATTGAAGTATCACGTATACTTTTTTGGATGATACGACGTCTAAACCTGGTCTAAGCCGTATTTGCGAACACTAAATCCTCCTTATAAGCAGTTACGTATACCTATATTCCAAGTTGGTCAAACTAATTACTGGTTAGGTAATCTAATAAAATGTCCTCCTAGCCGAATTTCGGCCAAGGCGGCCAGTCTCATTAGAGATTAGCCATCTGCGCGGAACATTTTATAGTGCTCAAGTGTGTGCGCGAACACAGGAGCACTTTCTATTCCATCACTCTCATGATCCGATGAGTCGCTTAGCGACACGACCGGAAAGAGGTCAGGTACAGGAACGACGTCTTTAAGTGCTCTCCGAGGCACTTCGGGCTGATGCTGAGAATTTTTTTCTTTTTACACAAAAGTCCCAAAATCACTTTTGGCCCGACCCGGGATTTGAACCCAGGACCTCAGTCTCTGTGGGTGAACACGCTACTGCTAGACCAACGAGGCAGTCATTAGATAATCTTACATAGATTATCTAATGATGTTAAACCTATTATAATCTGCACCAGTCTTGTAACAGACACTAATGGTGTACCAGCCACCTTAACCTCCGACCTAGGAATAATAATAGCATGAGACAACACGTTAATTACTGCCTCCATACTACGGCTACATGTTTTCTAGTGTTTACCAACGGAAACAGACAATTGTGTGGGTAAACAAGTAAATTAGGGTCGAGGTTATGGTTGGTGCAGACAAGCTGCAGATCAATGCTACTTTGTGGTGGTATCATGAAGAGTCAGCCCTTGCGAGTCAACTTCGTGACCGTTTGACTTAAATGTAACAACCTTATTTTTTAAGACAACGCCCGCACTAGTGTATGTAATCCTTGTGTCGCGGGGTACTTTACAAACATAATAGACGGACACAAATACCTGGGTGTAATTTGTGAGACTCATAAATAGTTGTTCTGATCCTGGGCTCAGTAGAACTATTTATGAGTCTCACAAATAGTTGTCCGGCGCGGGAATCGAACCCGGGATACGAAGCGGCGAGGTGACTGTCTTGGCCGCTGCGCCACATGTGCAGTTTGTACTACGGATAATAAAGTTTCCAGGTTTGATTACCAGGAGCATCGGTTTACAATTGTCACTTTTCTTTGACTATATTTATTAATTTTTGACGTTATTTTATTGTTATTTGTTAAATAAAAAATTTCAACTATGTATTCTAACGGTTCTTGAGATAAACCCCACAGTCATACAGACGGACGTACAGCGGACGCTTTATAATACGGAACCCAAAAACAAAGCGCCAAATTCTAATTCTCAAAGGTTGAGTAATTATATCTGTTAACTGACTTTCAAATAAACTGCAAGCACTTACTGGGCCCAATTTCATATGTTACAATTTAATGTACAGACGCCAGCACATCCAGTTAACCCAATCTGTCAAATTTCTTTTATAGATTTTCAACTTTATCACATAAGCATAAGGTTCACTTTCAATTAGGAAAATTTGACAGATTGGGATAGCTTGATGTGCTGGCGTCCGTACATAAACAAAAAATACAATAAATTGTATAACTTAAAATTTTAAATATAATGCGGGCGTTGTCTTAAAAAAAAATTACAGTAAGTCAGTTAACAGTTATTATTGCACAATTGGAGTTATTAATTAGACAACACATAAATATGAAAATAAATAAATAGCAATATAATGCCTAGTGCAGATGCCTTGTCGGAGACTTAAGGCCACCCCCCATGGTTCCGCCTCACCAGACCGACATTATTATGCGCTGGCCTCGAGGAAGTCCCAATAGCATCTTGAGCACGTTCACGGACTAACGACACAGCATCTTATTGTAACATTGGATGCGTCCATACCCCAGGTGGATGATTTGAATACTTCGATTTAAGTTACACAATTTTTAGGTCCAAATTAATATATACTTACTTATTATCACCTCGAGTACGTAGTGGTATAAATTACAAACCAAAAAGAAACATGCGGGGACACTTTGGGGACAGTCAATAGAAGTGAAACTATTTGTTCATTTCCTATACTCGGAAGTGTTTATTTGATCCGAGTAGCGAGGAGAAGATGCTTCCCACCTTTGGTTAAGACTTATAGTACCTAATTGTTTCCCTCCCTATCTATGGTGGGAATAAATTTAAAAGAAAATAGAACTAAATTTGGATTGGCAGTCGGCTTTGAAAAATCTAATATAATTAAGAAAAAAAGAACTTGAGAGGTGTCAAGGGACACCCGGATGGAACGAAGTTATTTCTTATTATTTATTATGTACAAAAAACCTGTATACACTCAACAAAAATAATCGTCGCGACACCACACTGTTCAATGCGAAAAAGAAATGAAACTATCTGGCTTGCTTTCTATAAGAGATAGAGAGAGAGAGAGACAGACAGAGAAACATGCGCACGCCGCACAGCTGCAAAAAGTGTCGTGACAACTTTTCGTAAGATTTTTTTTCCGTCTAGCCCCCTTTCACAACGCGCGATAAGGAACTTCGTTCCAAACAGTCGGCCAGAGTGAATAAAAAAATGATCCTCCGTCTCTGCGATCAGGTCACCTGTCCTGACGCGAGTTTAACATTTTTGGACCACCCCAAAAAAGTGTACAACGCCGCTGAAGAACTTTTCACTTCAACAAGACCTTCGTTTTTAATTTATTGATCAAACTATTTTACGTTATATGTTTTCTATATATACGACAACCGATGTCCATTGGTCACGATTTTTTAACACCTCTTTTGCTTCTTTAACTGTCATTATACTAGCCGGTTTAGGGTACTTCTGACCGGGCCTTTCTTGAGAGCGTCTCCGATTTGGGCGTCTCAGAGAATGTCTACGTGGTCTTCCCGTTCCCGTTTAACCATTCACACAGACATCATTTAATGTTGATTTGTAGATAATCATTTTTACAATTACCATTGACAATATGTAGTAAAAATATATGACTTAAACTAGATAATTAAACATAATCTCTTGACAATAACTTGATACGAGCTAGCTAAATATCATTGCTATTATAAAATGAATTTTATAAATGTTTTCATACAATCGATACAATGTGTACCTAAATATCTATGTTACTAGTACTATAATGTATACAATTTTATTACTACACACATGTTCTGACTAATTACATGCGCTTTTTTAAAGTCTATGTGAATAAAAACCTTTTTCATTTTACTATGGTAGTTTATCAATATTATCTAGCAGTTGTTGTAGTATGTTGTTTATTTTTCCTTGATAATGTTTTTACATACTCACATTTTTTTCTGGTAGGCTTTTATAAACAGGTAGTGAGTATTTAAACAATATAAGCTGGGTGTTGTATCCTAACGCTTTGCTTACCGTAAGCAAACCTTGGTCGGACTTGATCCTTGCTTTATAAATGTTCGTGCTTCAAATTGTTTATTCAGATTTGTTATAAACTCACGTTATTACAATTACCGCCAAAAATAAACTAAAATGTAAGCTCAAATCTACGAAATTATATAATAATATATGTTAATTTGAATAAGAAACTGACCTAAGTAATAACTATTTATGTTATACTAGGTGTGCCCCGTGGTTTTACCCGCGTCAAATTTTATAAATAATAATAATATCTGGGGACAATGTCACGCAGATCATCCTAGCCCCAAACTAAGCAAAGCTTGTACTATGGGTACCAGGCGACGATATACATACTTATATAGATAAATACATACTTAAATATATAGAAAACATCCATGACTCAGGAACAAATATTCGTGCTCATCACACAAATATTTGCACTTACCGGGATTCGAACCCAGGACCACCAGCTTCGTAGGCATGAGCACTACCAACTAGGCTACGGTGACCTAGCTAGAATTCTAGCTGTTATTCGGATATAAGTTATATTACTCCGTACTCCAAAATTCGTTTCTTAGTTTTTGCGTGAAAGACTAACAAGCATCCATATATCCATACTCACAAACTTTCGCATTTATAATATTAGCAGGATTGCTGTGGCCTCACAGGGTTTTGTTGGATACAAATATACAAAAGAAAAATAGTATATGTAATATATCAGTTATCTGGTTTCCATAGTAAAAGCTCTGCTTAGTTTGGGATCAGATGACCGTGTGTGAACAATGTCCCAGGATATTATTATTATTATACTTGTAACACCTATTGTACGAGGAAACTTACGAAAAATAATGGATAAAATATTTTATGAAAGTGCTTAATTTTGATGTTAAAGGCTAAAAAAATTTAGTATATAGACTTGCAGTTAAAAATTAAAATATATATTTCAGGATTTTTGAATATTCCACCCCCAAGGTCGTAAAATTGGGGATGTAAGTTTATATGAAAACAGTGCCAACAAGTTTTATGTATGCATTGTATTTAGCATTACAGTTAAAAATTAAAAGTACGAGTATGTGTTTTAGGATTTCCGAGAATTCTACCACGTAGGGTGACAAATAGGGGATGTTTGTATGAAAAATGTGACATTTTTTAAGGTAAACTCATGAAAATTGGTATTTGACCTTTTATTTAAAAATATGTATTTCAGGATTTTTGGGAATTCCAGCCCTTTAGGGTGACAAATAGGGGATGGAAGTTTGTATGAAAAATGTGACATTTTTTAAGGTAAACGCATGAAAATTAGTATTTCGCCTTTCATTTAAACATTATAAATATATCATCAGGACTTTTGGAAATTGCACCCCTAAAGACGACTAAAATAGGGGATGTAAGTTTGTATGAAAAACTGTTTTTTTTTGAGTAAAGAGCATGTGTAAATTGGTATTTCAGTTAAAAATGAAGCAATCAAGGGAATAATTTGTTGTTAAAAAAGGTTATCCATAACTGATTCAATAGGTCAACACCAAAAATGTACGCCAACTTAAATTATAGAGAAATTCGTTTCTTATTGCTTAAAATGTTGTGTTTGTTGTCGTCTAAGTAAAGATTTAGCGTTCTATAAGATTTATAATTTCTTTTTTTTGGTATTTTTCATAACATATTAAAAACGTCCATTTAATAAAATTGGGATAAAAAGTCATTGACCCAAAATTCGAGTTAGCGTAGTATAAATTGTTCGTGTCGAGATGATCGCACCCAAAAAATATCATCTTAATTTTACTGATCTACAAGTTCACAATTTTGTAACTCGATGGCTTTTATATCGTTTCAGATCGCAGAACTCATTTGACATATCGGTTAAAATAAATAAATGCTTGAAGTAAAAGGTAGTCCAAAACTGAATCAAAAGATGATCGCCTAAATGGTGTAATCATCGTTTTAGATCGCGCTATGGTTTCGTTCACAAAATGTGATATTAGACCTATCAATGCCGTGGTCGCAACCTAAGCTAATGGGAGTTACCTTGGTGATTAAGCATCGTTGATTATTTTATTACTTTATTTGACTTACTGACTTTACTTATGGACAATTATTATTGATATGTATTCTTTGATATTTTTGGGTTTATGATATCGGGTCTTTTTTTTAAATAACAGTAGCAAAGTAGTCTTTAGTTTATTTCTTAACTAGGTTCTTTATAGGTTAGGTTTTCTTAAATTTATATTGCTTATTTCTTTTAAAAGTATTTTTTTTTTAGATTAAGCTAGAAGTAAGTAGTTACATTGGTAATCATTCAAAATTGTCGCGGACGAAGTCGCGGGCACCAGCTAGTATAATAATAATATAATATCTAGGGACAATGTCACACAGATCATCCTAGCCCCAAACTAAGCAAAGCTTGTACTATGGGTACCAGGCGACGATATACATACTTATATAGATAGATAAATACTTATATACATAGAAAACATCCATGACTCAGAAACAAATATTCGTGCGCATCATTCGTGACCGATGGATGTCTGATAAAACTGTTCTGCGACTCACCATAGTTCGACGAATCGCAGAACAGAATTTTCACCCAGGCGTTTATGGGATATCCATTTGTCGAACTCAAGTAGTGCACTTGACAGTGTGTCAGAGTTCCTCGAATCAGTCACTAACGACTCTTGTATAATGACTAAAACTGGGAACGATAGCTTAACGTGCCTTCCAGAGCACCGAGTACATTTATGCTTAAAAATTTAATGACAGGTCTGTTGGTCTAGTAGTTAGTGACCCTGACTGCTCAGCCAGAGATCGTGGATTTGATTCCCACCCGGGAAAAATCTTTGTGTGATGTGCACGATTATTTTTTCTGTGTCTGGGTATAATTTATCTATAATATGTATGTATTTAAGTTTTTTCATGACAACGCCCGTACTAGGGAATCCAATCCCTGTGTCGCGAGGTACTTTACAAACGTATAATAGACGGACACAAATTACATCCAGACTCAGATCACAGAAATAGTTGTTCGGCGCGGGACTCGAACCCGCGACACGAAGTAGCAAGGCGACTATCTTAGCCGCTGCGCCACACGTGTAGTCAAATGTATGTATGTTTATCAGTTGTCTGGTTGCCATATGAGAGTACAGACCCTGCCTAGTTTGGAATCAGTTAGCTGTCCCAATATATAAAAAAAAAATACCAAATTGGTAACTTAACGAATCATATGATGGCTAGATATAAATAAAATAAATAAAAATAAAAAATATAAAGCCTTTTATTTCTTACAGAATTAAACAAAATTAAAACTTACTAACTATCTTATATGGTAGATTCACTCTGCAAGAAGACTGGATGACGGTCACCGTAGCCTAGTTGGTAGTGCTCCTGCCTACGAAGCTGGTGGTCCTGGGTTCGAATCCCGGTAAGTGCAAATATTTGTGTGATGAGCACGAATATTTGTTTCTGAGTCATGGATGTTTTCTATGTATTTAAGTATTTATCTATCTATATAAGTATGTATATCGTCGCCTGGTACCCATAGTACAAGCTTTGCTTAGTTTGGGGCTAGGATGATCTGTGTGACATTGTCCCCAGATATTATTATTATTATTATCATTTATTCATATATATTTCTTATTAAATACATTTTAAAATATATAAAATACAGAACAAATATACATTTTAAAATATAAAGAATAGGATTTGCAACCGGCAGCAGGAACAGGGTCTATGCTACCGGAGGTTACGACTCTAGAGACAGGAACCTCCTGACAATGCGAGCCGTGTCCAAAAGCACCGCTTTTTGGATCTTGTTCTTGACCCAACCGCCTAGCGTCAGCCTCTTTAGGTGTTTTTCGAGGCTCTTTACTATTAATCCATTAGCAGAAACGACTATCGGTACAATGATAGCTGAGTCAACATCCCACATGCTGACAATCTCCCGCGCAAGATCCAAATATTTAATTTCTTTTTCTTTTTCAGCCTTCAAAAGATTTTCATCATGCGGGATGGTAACATCAACCATCACTGTGCAGCGTTTTTGTCGATCTATCATTACAATATCAGGTTTGTTGGCAATCACAGTCCTGTCTGTAATGATAGATCGATCCCAGTATAACGTGATAGTACCATTATCCAGAACTGGCGCAGGTGCATACCTGTAATAAGGCACCTCTGAAGCTACAAGGCCATTATTATTATTATTATTATTATTATTATCACATTGGAGGAGGCCTTTACCTGCAGAGGTAAAGGCTTCCTCCAATGTGATCCAGTCTTCTCTGGATTTTGCGGAATGCTTCCAGCTGGGACCCCCTATTCGTTTAATCTCGGCTAGATATCATCATCATCATATCAGCCGAAAGCTGATATGATGATGATGACTATGACTGACTCAAACCAAACTTTATTTTTGACATTTGATTTAATTATGATTGTAATCCTATTATTGTTTTATTATTTAATTTGTATAATTTTACACTAAAATTAGTCGAGAGTCTAAAAATATTAAGTATTACAATTTATTTTAACCAAACAAATATTTGCACGACGTAAATGTCGAATATGGTGGAACCTCACTGATTTATATCAACAATTTGTAAACCTATATTCTAGCAAACAAAGAGATTCATTCATTCAAAGACGTCCACTGCCGGACAAAGGCGGTCTTGCACTATCCGCTTCCAGCGATTTCCAGCGACCCGCACAAGATCATCGGTCCATCTTGTAGTGGGCCTGCCCACGCTGCGTCTTCCGGTTCGTGGTGTCCACTCGAGAACCTTTCTGCCCCAGCGGCCATCGGCTCTACGAGCTCTGTGCCTGCCCACTGCCACTTCAGCTTGGCAATTCTTACGGCTATGTCGGTTACTTTGGTTCGCCGGCTAGATATACTCGTAGGTAAACATAACTTTATTAATCTTAAACAGTAAACAAAGTATTGTTATCAGCAGCCTATCTTAATTAGCGTACACAAGATACGACCAATTAGCGTATAAATTTAATTACTGCAAACAAACTCTGGTTACTCTTATTTTCTTATACTTTGTATTAATTGAAAAACATTTGCTGTTTACATGCTGCGTACAAGTCTTTATAATATATATCTTTTCTTCTCCTTGAAAAGCCATATAAGCTTTTATAGCTCACAGTGACCGTGAAATTTAAGCATCTAGATGTACTGTCAATCTTTTGACGGGTGATTGTCACAGAAGCTTAGTTTCTAAGAGTCTCCGTGCCTCTTAGAGCATTTCAAGTCTTGGTTGAATTCATTAAGACAGAAGGCGATAAGTTGATAAGCCATATCGACGGGCTGGTTGGTGTGGTAAGTAAATGCTTGCCTTTCAATCCGCAGGTCGTGGGTTCGATTCCCACCCAGGACAGATATCTATGTGCATAAGAATGTGTTTTTTTTAAGAAGACAACGCCCGCAGTAGGGAAATTAAGCCCTGTGTCGCGCGCGGGTTACTTTACAAACATATAATTGACAGACACAAATTACATCCAGACTCAGAACAACTCTTTATGGGGCACACAAAAATTTGTCCTGCGCGGGAATCGAACCCGGGACATGAAGCGACGGGGAGATTGTCTTAACCGCTGCGCCAAACGTGCAGGCAACGTCTTTGTCCTGAGTCTGGGTGTAATTGTCTATACAAGTATGTATTTACAAAAGAAAAGTAGTATATGTAATATAGTCATATCAGTTGTCTGGTTTCCATAATACAACAAACTTTGCTTAGTTTGAGATCAGAAAGCCGTGTGTGAATAATGTTCCAGATATTATATCAAAGGCATGCTAGGTGCCTTGAACAAAAAGATCTGTATATGTCCCCAAATGGAATAAGGGTGACCATAACGTCAACGGTGTGCGTTTTGACTGTAAAGCACACATACATAGCGTAAAATTCTAACAAAATAATTTTTAAATTCGGTTATAAATACATTAGTAAAATTTTATGTCAATCTCACTTCAGAATAGAGACTTCAAATTGGCACAATACAAAACATATCTTCAGAGCACAGTTTAAATTTACAATTAGCTGTCGAATTCTTGTTATGTATAGTGTATACATTGGCGCGTGCGCAAGTCGCATTTCAGTTGTTTTACAAACAATAGTGGTTTACGGCGATCTATGAACGTCATGCTTCATAGCCCTGTTGAAAGGTAAACAGGTACAAATTACGGAATTTGATGGATCTCTTGCTGGCATAAACAACATCGAGCAAAATAAATTTGAAGAACAGTAGTTCTGTGTATAGCTACTAAGATACCTACTGAAACAAAAAAAACTTGTGTGTACTTATGTACACGCGTTAGAAGTTATACTTCTTAATATACAACTTGTACATAGTTATCAATTTTCATACCACCTAGAACTAACGTCATGCTGGTATTTTTACGATGCGCGCGCACGATGCGCGCGCATCGTAAAAATTCACTCTCATACCACCTAGAACTAACTTCATGCTGTTAAATTTTTTGGTGTCGGTGTGCGCGCGCATCGTAAAAATTCACTCTCATCATTTTTCTCCATCGCGCCAAAAGAAGTATAACTTCAACAATATAACAATATAATATATTATATTATATTATATGTCTGACACGATGGGATGATAATGCATGAACTCATAGTGTTGACTCTTCTAGTATCGGCTTAGATACGTGTGTAGAGAGCGAACTGGCAACCCTGCCATACCATAGTCACAGAATAAGGTCACAGTTGTCATAATAATTTACATGAAAGTGAAATAACAAAACAGTAAGTAAATATTCTTAAATATATCGTTTTATATCCTTAATTATAAACATGGACCACCATGTCTTGTAGACGAAAGGGACAGCCTTAGCCTAGATCCAACTAATAAATGTAGCGCTATTGTAAATAATGATATTTTAAACTCTTTTTTTCTACGGAAATTTACTTGGAGCTCAAAAAATCTTGTCGAATTAATAACGATTATTGACCGGTTGGCGTGGTTGGTAAATACTTGCCTTTCACGCCGCAGGTCGTGAGTTCGATTCTCAACCGGGACAAATATTTGTGTGCATGAACATGTTTGATTGGCCTGAATCTGGGTGTAATTATTTGCATAAGCATGTATTTACAAAAGTATGTCCCTTTTCGCTGAGAAGCTAAAAGCTTGCAAAGATTGGGGGAATATGCCATAATTGACACGCTTGGCAGACGGGTTGGCGATCGTAGTTTGATGATCATAGTTTACAGAAAAACACTGCTTCTCTGTTAGGTATTCCCTCGGGCGATTTTTACGCCCCCACGGAATGAGATGGGGCGATGATATTCTATGCCGTAACCACACAGCAGGTCTACCCAATATCTACTGTATTGCCTTGTTCATATTATATTAGTAATTTAGACAAATTTCCTATTTCTTTTGATTTATCTATATATATAAAAATCAATGCCACTTTTCGTTGTAATGTTATAACTCAACAACGCTTTTACCGATTTGGATAATTTTGGTCTTGAATTATTCGTGGAAGTCCAGGGAAGGTTTGTACGTAGAGAAAATTTAAAAATGTCTTAAAAAAGTGTAAAATCAACATCTTTTAGCAATCTAAAATATTTTTTTGTTTGTTCGTTCAAAGTTCACGTACCGGGCCGCTAGTTTAAATATAAAATGTAATAAAATAGGCGGTTATTAATATAATTAAGTTTAGGGACAGATAATTATTATTAACATCAAATTCGTGCGCGCGCGCTCTGCGGTACGGACGTGTCGTGCGTCATAAGTATTATTAAATAACTACCAATCTAGTTAATTACGAATCAAATATGGTTCAGTGTAAAAAATGTAAACTTTTCATGTCTGTGAGCAAGGAAGATGTAGTGAAGTGTAAAGGTTCATGTGAGGCAGTTTATCATAAGAAATGTGTGGAAAACAACAAGCAATTCTTGCAAACTGCGATCTGTGATGACTGCCAAAAGCACAATGGTAGTCCGGAACAGTCACTAAAGGTACCGAAACCCTTGATTACTACACTTGAACCATCTTCAGAAAGAGTGCTACAGGAAATCAATCAAAAATTGGAGGTATTGTTAAATGTCGAGAAAAAGTTAGCTGACCTGACAACTAACGTCGAATTCTACGCTGAAATGTATCAAAAGCTTATTGAAAACAAAGAGGAATCTCAGCAGAAGATTAAGATGTTAGAGCAGAAAAATGTGTATTTGGAGAAGTGTAACAGAGGTTTAGAAGAAAGGGTAGAGGAGTTGGAACAAAAAGAGAAAGAAAAAGACATTGAAATTCACGGTTTAGAAGCGCAAAACAATGAAAATACCAAACATTTGATACGCGAGTTGGCTAAAACCCTTGAGCTAAACCCGGACGAGGTCGAAGATGCAAAAAGGGTCGGGCAGCAAAAACCTGACAATCCAAAACCCAAGATAGTATTAGTTACCCTCAAGTCTAAAACTACCCGCAACAACTGGATGATGGCTAAGAAAGAGAACAAAATTACAAATAACAAATTATACCATAATGGAAATAACAATCAGATTTACATTAACGAAGCTTTGCCCAAATACAAGCGCCAACTTCTTTGGACAGTTAGAAGTAACCTAAAACCCAAGGGTTTTCAGTTCATCTGGGTACAAAATGGTAATATTTTGGCAAAAAAGAACAGCGAGGAAAAGAGAATTTATAATATAAAATCAGAAAAGGACCTGGAAAGATTTGAGGAGAGAGAAACATCGAATAATTAACCAAGCTTATAAGCAATCAGTACACACTAAGCGAAAAAAAAATTTCTTTAAAAAATTCGATCGAACAGATGACTTTCCTAGTGATATTGTTTACAAAAGGTATTATGACATGAACATCCTATGTAAAGATTTACACCAAAAGAAAGGACATACACACCTGATGCATATTAATATCAGATCACTACGTAAGCATTTCAACGAACTATTGGTATTACTACAAGTTAATGATTATAAAATAGATATATTAGTACTAAGTGAAATAAATATTAAAAAGGACGAAATGGCTTTTTATGAAATAACGGGATACACATCATACATATTAACTAGAGAAACAACTAGAGGAGGAGGTATATTAATATATGCTAAGAAAGCACTCAATTTTGATACGCAAGAATCAAATACCGGATTCTCAGAAATCATTCATGGACAACTACTAACCGGCAAAAGAATTAAAACTCATATAATCGCCATCTATCGACCACCTCATAAAAACAAATTATTATTTGTCAACGAAATAGAAATTATCATTAAATCAATTCCACCTAATGAAAATATAATCCTGGTTGGAGATACCAACATCAACATTCTCAATAACAATATGAATCCGTTAAACACGAAGTACAAAAACACCCTGTGTGAATGCGGCCTGGAGTGTGCGATACCTAGCACTGAGATAACACGCGAAGCGATCGTGGACGGACGGATGGAGACATCATGCTTAGACCACGTGTGGGTGCGAGCGGGACGCAGCGAGCTCGGCGCAATATCGTTTGTCGTTGAAATGCATCTATCGGATCACTATGCTGTCGGAGTCTCGCTGGATTTGAGTGGCAGCGATGGCACAATTGACAGATTGATGACAGATGACAGTACCCGTAGTTTGTTGACGAATAATCATTGTGGAATTAAAATTTTAAGTGATAAATTAATTAAGCAAAAGTTAGATGCATATGATTGGAGTGAACTTTATGAGATAACATGTCCGATATTATTGTTTCAAAGGTTATGCGCAGTTTTTGAGGAGATCTACCAGGAAAGTACAATAACAGTGGTGAAACGTAACAAAAGAATTAGACAGCCATGGATAGACAATAGCTTGTATATAATGATTTTACGTAAGAATAGTCTGTTTAGAATATGGAAAATGGATCCTAAAAATATGAATAAACGTTTAGTGTACACGAAGTTTAGAAATAAGGTAAATAGAATCATTAATGAGGCAAAGAATAAGTATAGACAGGCAGAAATAGCTAAGTGCAATGGAGATTTCAGAAAGATATGGGCAAACATAAATTCGTTGATAGGTAGAAACAGGGATAGTTCGGATGGAGTTATAATGAAGTACTTAGGCAAGGTGGAAACTTTAGATAATATTTGTACAAATTTTACACAAACATTTACTCAAGAGATACAAAACATCAAACATGTTTGTAATGTTAAATTCTTGGACAGGAGAAACTATGTGCAACCTAGTGAGATAAGTCTAAGATTTAGTAAAGTGGATCCATTAGAGGTAGAAAAAGTAATAAATTCATTGTCATGCCAGAAAGCACCCGGGCCAGACAGAATTAGGGTACAAGATATCAAATAGCTAAAAAAACAAATAAGCCCTATATTAGCCAATTTTCTAAACATGTGTGTCTCAAATAGTATATATCCTGACTCATTGAAGAGTGCAATTATACGTCCTATTTATAAATCTGGTAGCCACTTGCAATATGTAAACTATAGGCCGATAGCTATATTATCTGTAATTGATAAAGTTGTTGAGAAAATTATTGTTGGACAAATCAGTGGGTTCCTTGAAAAATATAATATACTGTCAGATACTCAACATGGGTTTAGAAGAGGTAGGAACACAATCTCAGCTCTAACTAATTTTGGAGATTACATTAATGAAAGTTTAGATTCTGGGAAACAGCTGATTGCACTTTTTATTGACTATAAAAAGGCTTTTGATACTTTGGATCATAGCATACTCTTACAGGCGATGGATGAATGTGGAATACGAGGGCCGATGAATGACTGGTTTAGAAACTATTTATCAAATAGAAAGATAAGAACCGATGTCGCAGGAATAACTGGTGTGGATGCAGAAGTGAACTTGGGGTTGCCGACTGGCTCAGTGTTTGGGCCTGTAGGGTATATTATGCATGTCAACAGTGTGTCAAATGTAGTAAATAATTGTCAGGTGTATATGTATGCAGATGATATGTGCCTTATTTATGCTTCTAAAGATATATCAGAGGTACAAAGATGTGTCCAACAAGATTTTGTAAACATTACCAAGTGGGCTCATGACAATGGCATTATTTTAAACTTTTCAAAAACAAAATGTATGTATATCCACTCACCTTACAATCAAAATGCTAAAAATGTAAGTAAGGAATATCTTGCCATTGTAGGACACACATATGACTGTTTGCATGCAAATTTTGTTAATTGCAAATGTAATTTATTAGAGTATGTTAATAGTTATAAATACTTGGGCTTACACATAGATAAACACTTTAATTGGAAATTACATGTATCTGACATTTGTGCTAAGTTAAGATCTATATTAGGAAAATTTTATCAGTTAAAAAGAGTTTTAAATAAGGACACCTTAAAAGTTGATTACTATGCACTTGCAGATTCCCTCATAAATTATGGACTTATTGTGTATGGCCGAACATTTATAACTTATTTGAATGATGTTAAAAATCTACAAACTCGATTATTAAAATATTTAGTGAGTAACAAGGTGAAAAAAAGGTGTAACAAAGAATATGAAAAGTTATTTCCAATTTGTAAAATCTTACCTGTAGAAAAGAAAGTTCAGTATCTGATAGGATTAGAATACTATTATAGTGATCAACATAAAAATATGGTTACAAATAAATATAATACAAGAAGGGTTAGAGAGGGAAAGCTAATTAAACCTAAGGCTATAAATTACTATGGACAACGGACAACTAAGTTCCTTGTACCAAAAATATTTAATAGCATAGATATGTTAAGAGAGAACAATAAAGTTAGTATCAGTAAACTTAAGAAGGGACTTAAAGAGTTGTTGCTTGATGATAAAAAAACCTAGCTCAATTGCAGTAATTTTTTCTGTGAGTTCTCTTTTAAAATGATCTCATATAGATTACTAAGTTATAAAAGCAAACAATATTTTAGGTTTGTTCTATGTGTAATATAAAGTATATAAATGTTAAAATTTTTACGTAAAGAGGATAGGTAGGTTATTTTTAAACATAAAGAGCGTATCTCGCCTATAAACAAATGTGTTTGGCGAGAAAAACCATCAAAGTTTGTAAATGTAACTTACCATTAAATAAATAAATAAAAAAAAAAAAAAAAAAAATTACATTTAACGGTTCAACCGCAACTAGTCCTCGGTACGAGTAGCTTCATTATAACTAAGTAACCTATGACTCACCGTCTTATCGGAGTGCTACAGGCATCCTACCAACTAAACCTTATTCATCATCCCCATCGTTATTACAGCTGAAATAAGTCCACTGCTGGACAAGAATCATCTTGGGGGATATGCCATAATCGCGACGCTTGGCAGGTGGGTTGGCGATCGCAGTAAGATGGTCTTAGTACTCAGAAGGAAGCTGCTGCCCGTCCTCTAGTAAATATTTCCTAGGGTCGACTTCTATACCCCCCACAGGATAGGATGGGATGGTGATATTCTGATATCCGTCGCCGTCACCGCACAGGAATGATATTCATCGTCGACACAGCAAACCATATTACTAAATAAAATGACCCTATGGCCAAAAATAGCTCCAGTAGTAGTGTCACCACTGATATCTGACTGTTCAGATATCTACAAGTGTCACCCAAATTCCAGAGGTGGCGGCCACTTCCAAGTTGTTAAGAGAATTGGTGTACTTGAAGTGAGTACACCAATTCTCTTAACAACTGTCACTCTCACAAATTAAGTATTATGTAGTTATCACCGTCATGGTGCACAAAACAATCAATTTTACAATAATTATCAACAATTTAATTACAATAATAATCAATAATGCCTTTGCTACGGTTTCAGCCGTAATGTCTATTAAAGGTATTGCCTCAGGCCATCTCGTAAAACGATCAACGGCAGTGATACTATATCGAAATTCCTGACATAATGGCAAAGGACCTACTATGTCAATATGGATAAAAGAAAACCTAGACTGCGGTAATATGAAAGTACCTATTGGTGACAAGACATGTCTAGTGACTTTACAACGATGACAAGCTAGGCAAGTGCGTACCCAATGTCGACAGTCCTTTTTCACTTCAGGCCACACATAACGTTCGGCGACTAGCTTGGCAGTGGCGTTGGCACCAGGATGGCTGAAGCAATGAACACTTTCAAACACCTGTCTGCGTAGTTCTAAGGGAACAAATGGTCTCGGAGTGGTGCTACTGACGTCGCAGTATAATTTACTGTGAGAACCAGGTATTTTGATCTGCTGGAGCTGCAACGAAGTGTTACCTGAGATTAATTGTGACAGTTCCTCATCTAGGCTCTGAGCTACAGCAATTTTCTCGGGATCAACGTGTTGCGAGATCTCCTCGATACGTGACAGTGTGTCCGCCACAACGTTGTTTTTGCCCGAAATATGCCTAATATCTGTGGTGAATTGAGCTATCAGATCTAGGTGTCGAAACTGTCTAGGAGAACATTTGTCCTTACGTGTGTGGAAAGCATAGGTAAGGGGTTTATGATCTGTATAGATGACAAAATCTCTAGCCTCTAGCATGTGCCTGAAGTACTCGATACTCTCGTAAATGGCGAGTAGTTCACGATCGTAAGGGGAGTATTTGACCTGAGCGTTACTTATCGTGACTACTTAAAATCACAACACTCAAAGTCACCAATATTAAGAATTTTATCATTTTATTTTACCCATCCACGCGGTATTTCAAGATGACATGACAAAACAACAACGATAGGTCGCTCCGAGGTCAAATCAGCGTTCCTATGCCCAGCGTTAAACGAATGAATGACAGACGTTCAGAAACTGTCAAATGCAAACAAAACAACAACGTCTAAAAGTATTATTACTTGTATTAATTAATATAAACTTTAAACTTACGCTTTGATTGTAACCGCCAGTTGTTCTATCAGTTTGTCGATATCGAACAGGTTCTGGAAAAGGAACAGAGAAGCGTCTATTTCAATTTTTTCATTTTATTTTGGAATTAGATTTGTTTACATTCCATTTTTTTTATATTTAAGAGGCCTATTACAGTCCACTAGCGCCGCCAATCGAAAAAATGTCATAACTCGTAAATAGAATCAAAAATACAAAATATGTTCTATTATTACTGTGGAAAAGGCAATAACGTAATTGTATAACACCTTGTCAACACTTGAAATATATCTGTTTAGCTAAATCGTGCATTCAAATCATAAACGGCCGTTTTTATTACAAATGCACGATTTAGCTAAACAGCTATATTTCAAGTGTTGACAATGTGTTATAAAATTACGTTATTGCCTTTTCTACAGTAATAATAGACCACATTTTGTATTTTTGATTATATTTACGAGTTATGACATTTTTTCGATTGGCGGCGCTAGTGGACTGTAAAAGGCCCCTTAATAAGTTTGCACTTAACCATAACCACACCTCATAAGCAAATAGGTGGTCTAAAGAGGACAGTTATACACTCTACTACCCTTGAATGAATGTTGTGCGAATATGACTGAAAAAACGTTGCTAGGCAAGGCATTCCGCAGCTTTTCCGTGTGTATTATGACAGAACAAGCAAAGCACTTCGTACAGCCAACTGAAAATCAAGAGCGACGAGGTGCAAACCTTCCTAGTACAGCATGTTCTGATGTAGTATGGGGAAGCAGGGGAAGATCGTAGAGTTCTTACCCCTTTGCAGTTGTGAGTATCGTTTAGCGAGGGTAACATATAAATAATAATAATAATATCTGGGGACAATGTCACACCGATCATCCTAGCCCCAAACTAAGTAAGGCTTGTACTATGGGTACCAGGCGACGATATACATACTTATATAGATAGATAAATACTTATATACATATATAGAAAACATCCATGACTCAGAAACAAATATTCGTGCTCATCACACAAATATTTGCACTTACCGGGATTCGAACCCAGGACCACCAGCTTCGTAGGCAGGAGCACTACCAACTAGGCTACGGTGACCGTCATAAACACCTTTTTTATGACATAAAATTTATCACATCAGCCTAATTACGTCCACTGCTGGACAAAAGCCTCCCCAAAGAATGGGGGATATGCCATAAGTGCCACGCTTGTCAGACGGGTTGGCGATTGCAGTTTGATGGTCATAGATCACAGAAAAACGCCGCTGCTCGTTCTCTGGTAGGTACGCCCTCGGACGATTTCTACGCCCCCCACGGGATGAGATAGGGTGATGATATTCTTCGCCGTCACCAATTACCAGCCAATGTGCCATACCAAAATATTAAATTGCCACACTATTATAGATACAACAGTGATCTGGCAACCCAGCATCCCGCGACACGACATCGTAATTCGTTCCGCTATTAAAAGTGAAATTAGTGCTTTTTCCACCCAAAACAGTGCAAAATACTCAAAACCTGGCATCTAACATCACACAGTGCATAGTGAACTAATAATTTTTGTTCGAAAAGTGCTTTAAAACAGTAAAAGTTAAACCATTTAAAGTTACTATATTGCGCATACTCAAACCCGGCGAAATAACGACTCGGCGAAATAACAGTATTGTGACAATTATCCACTAGTGTTGCCAAAACAAATTCTTGTAAAAGTACAAATGTTAAAAATATATAATCCAAATTAAAATCCTATTCTTAAATTTATATATATCGCGTAATTATCAATAAAAAAAAAAAAAAAAAAAAAAAAAAAATTATATATATTAAATAAAAAAAGAAGCACGCAATACGCTGTAACAATATGCCACGGAAGAAGAATCCTCCGTACCATACCTGCTAAAACAAACAACCTAGCAATATGAATGAGCATTCTTTAAATATACAGAATGACAAACAAAAACATCTTACGCAGCAAGTCTTTCATAAAGGTCTGTTCATAAACAGACAACGAGCACGATCTCTTAATGAACAATCTACCTCTAGTGCAGGACAGAACCTGACGAGTGAAACTATTGATTTAACTCCAGAAATTGTTTCACTGGACAGACCCACCATAGATGCACCGTGGCAAAAAGACCAAGTACCGCATGCTAAGCGGAAAAGAGGCGAAAATAGCCCAGACACCGACGACAAGGCTAACAAGGCCACGAGGCCAAAGTATGCAGTCCAAACGCAAAACCGCTTTGAAACTCTCGATTTGGATAACAATGAGGATTCCAACGAACCAACGCAACAGTCACCTAGACTCCCTCAACCTGAACCCATATTTGTCACAGGTGTCATTAACATTAATCTACTGAAGGAAACCATGAGTAAAATTGCTGATAATGACAAATACACCTTAAATACACTAAAATGTGGCCACATTGTAAAAGTAATGCCAATCGACATCGATATGTACAAAAAAATACGCGAAGAGTTTATCTCCCGTAATATAAATCATTATACATACCAATTAAAGTGCGAAAGAGCTTACAGAGTAGTTCTACGTGGCCTACATGCCTCCGAAGATACTGAAACAATTAAAGTGGAACTAGGAAACTTAGGCCACGAAGTCAGGCAGATAGTAAACATACGGCACAGGTCTTCAAAGGAACCATTGCCGGTATTCTATGTGGATCTTGAACCCAAATCAAATAACAAAGATATCTTTAAACTAGTAAGATTAAACCACATGAAAGTTGCTTTTGAAGCACCTTACAAAAAACAAGAAATCCTCCAATGCAAACGATGTCAAAGATTCGGACATACAAAAAATCAATGCTTCCGCCCCTTTCGTTGTGTTAAATGTGGGGAAGAACATGAGACAATCACATGTACAAAGCCACCTGACACTCATGCAACCTGTGCTAATTGTCAGGAGAAGCACCCTGCGTCCTACAAGGGATGCACCAAGTACAAGCAATACAAAGAATTACACTTTAAAACAAAAAAAGGAAATCCCACTAACAATCAAATCAAACCAAAAATCTATCAAATAAACAAAGAGCACACAGAAGATACAACCACAGAAATGAGACAGCAAGCCATTAAAACAATCCATACCCAAAGATCCAATAATTCTTATGCAGATGCATTAAAAAATAACATTCACAGAAATGCCACCAATTCCAACCTAATGGAATTATTAGACACCATGTTCCAACGTTTTCAAACAATAATGAGCAATATGCTAGACAACATGATGGATCGAATGGTCCAAATTATAACCCACCTACTTCCAAAATGCCCTTAAACCTTCGCATAGTCACCTGGAATGCCAACGGCTTGACGGAACGCCGTCAAGAACTAGAACTTTTCTTGAACACAGAGAGAATCGATGTTGCTTTAATATCGGAAACTAGATTCGCCTCAAGATCTCACATAGCATTAAAGAATTACAACATATATACTACAAATCACCCTACAGGCAACGCACACGGCGGCACAGCAGTTATAATCAAGGAATGTATTAAACATTATGCATTAGAAGAATATTCTAAGGAGAAAATACAAGCCACATCAGTTAAAATAAAAGAGAACTCAAAAGAAACGACAGTATCGGCGGTATACTGTCCTCCTAAACATGTGCTTACAACAGAAGACTTTAAGAACTATTTTAATACACTTGAGATACAGACTAATTTGTGGAGGTGACTGGAACGCGAAACATATATTCTGGGGATCTAGGCTGACATTACCGAGGGGAAGACAGCTATATGCAACAATGCAGGCACTTAATCTTCGAAGTGTGTCACATGGCCATCCTACTTACTGGCCTACTGACAGAAAAAAAGTGCCAGACTTACTCGATTTCTTCATTATAAAACATGTTCCACACATTCAAATCGAAGAATGCACAGATTTATCTTCTGACCACACTCCTGTGATACTCAATGTGAACTGCAATGTTACCAATGTCCAGCAAACCACAAAACTGTACAATCGGAATACAGACTGGAATATATACAAGGACATAATTAATGCTAACATCAACCTTAATACCTCAATGAAAAACCAACAAGAAATTGAAGGAGCTATTGAACAATTTAATAAACTAATTCATACCACAATTACTATTGCAACACCTACTCAAAAGATAAATACCACACAACCGCACCAATACCCCAAGCATATTAAGAATAAGGTAAATGAAAGAAGACACCTTCGAAAAATATGGCACAACACGGGATATCCAAGTGACAAAACAAAATTCAACAGGGCATCGGAAGAACTCAAAAGGATGATTGACGAATCAGCAAACAATGACCTGCAAACCTTTCTGTCCAATCTATCTCCAACTGAGAATACGAACTACTCATTATGGAAAGCGACAAAAAAACTAAAGAGGCCCAAAAACCAAATACCGCCTATAAGAAGTAACACAGGCTCGTGGGCTAGATCAGATTCAGAAAAGGCGACATTATATGCAAAATATTTGGAAACAGTTTTTCAGCCTCACCCTTCTCAATATCCAGAACATGATGAAAAAGTTTTTAAGGAATTATACACACCATTACAAATGTGCTTTCCCTTAAAAAACACAACTCCAAGAGAAGTTAGCTTAGAGGTGATGAAATTAAAAAAAGGCAAATCACCAGGGTATGACCTACTTGATGCTATCCTTCTCAAACAACTTCCAAAGAAAGGAATCCTTTTTCTAACAAATATATTTAATGCATGCATTAAAATTTGCTTATTTCCCGCCCAATGGAAAGTAGCACAAGTCATTATGATACTTAAACCAGGAAAGCCGCCAAACGAAGTTAGTTCATATCGACCCATCAGTCTTCTACCTGTGGCTGGGAAGGTGCTTGAAAAATTAATCCTAAACCGTATGCGCCCTCTCCTGTCTGAGATAATACCATCGCATCAATTTGGCTTCCGGGAACAGCATGGAACAATCGAACAAGTACATCGTCTTACTGATATTATAGGTAGAACTATGGAAAACAAGGAATACTGCTCTGCTGTATTCCTGGATATAGGTCAGGCGTTTGATAAAGTATGGCATGAGGGGCTACTATTGAAAATTCGAAACACACTTCCCCACAGCTTTTTTCATATACTAAAATCATATCTAAGTAAGCGCTGCTTCGAAGTCAAATGTAATGGTGAAACTTCAGAACTATACAAAATACTATCTGGAGTACCACAAGGTAGTATTCTGGGACCTGTGCTCTACCTAATTTTCACAGCCGACTTGCCCACTTACAACCAGAACACAACAGCGACCTACGCCGATGATACAGCCCTACTCTCTGTACATGAAAGACCTGAAACTGCATCCGAAAACCTTCAAACTCACTTGAATATGGTTGAAGCGTGGCTTAACAGATGGCGCATTAAAGCTAACCAAAGTAAATCAGTTCATGTAACCTTTACACTAAGAAGACAGTCTTGCCCAGCAATCAAACTGTATGACAAAGAAATACCCCAAGCAGATACTGCTAAATACTTAGGCATGCACCTAGACCGTCGACTTAACTGGCAGAAGCACATATGGACCAAACGTAAACAACTTGATGCTAAACTCCGAGAACTCCGAGACATGTACTGGCTAACTGGGGGAAAATCCAGACTATCCATGGAAAGCAAAATAATAATTTATAAAGCTATCCTAAAACCGATTTGGACCTATGGTATTCAATTATGGGGAACTACTAGTAATAGTAACATCGAAATCCTTCAAAGATTTCAGAACAAAGCACTACGCAAAATGCTTAACATCCCGTATTATATTAGCAACAAATTCATACATATGGATCTGAAACTCAATACAGTCAAAGGGGAGATTGCAAACTACAGCAAACAATATCAGAACAGACTGTCGCGACACGTTAACCAACTGGCAACTAGACTGGAGGGCACAAGAAGTGTGCACTTCAAGAGACTTAAGAGGCAAACCATTCCTGCACTGTCTAGCAGGTTTGTTGACAACATATGAAGGGTCACCAGAGGAGTGTGCCTTCATTAGAAGTATACCACCACAACTTGACGTGGCCAAACGAGTGGCTCATTGTGACTATTCACAGATCACCATGTTGCAGAAATAATGAAAAAAAAAAAAAAAAATTATAGATACAAAGCATTTGTAACAGGGTTTAAAATTACCTGTAGTACGATGATGCAAATCAGCACTATTAGCCATAGAATGATGCAAATTTTCTGGTTTGTTTTTTGACCAACAAAGGGTTAAACGCATTCTCTGTAAAAATATTCTGTATATAAATTACAAGTTTACAACGTGCTGTGTCAATGACATAGCAGCTAAATTTTGTAACTATTTCCTTTGATCGTTTCGGCTATGATTTATGAAAAGATGCACTTCAATAATGAGGTATTATTATTCAAAAATGAGTAATAACAACATTCTGGGATATTCCCACACAGCCATCTGATCCCAAACTAAGTAGACCTTGTACTATGAGTACCAGGCTATACTACTTTTCTTTTATAAATACATATTTATATAGTTAATTACACCCAGACTCAGGATAGACAGACATGTTCATGCACACAAATATCTGTCCTGGGTGGGGACCAAACCTACGACCTGCGGCGTGTAAGGCAGGCATTAACCAACCACGCCAACATTTAATTCTGTAACACTTTTTATAAATAGCTTCTAGATAATAACAGTTTCAACACATTTTTCTGTGGCCTACAATAGAAAAGTAAACTGTGATAGAGTAGTTCATCTGTAACGTCATCGCGTTACTAAGATTAGTGATTAATATTGTAAGATCTATTGTTTACAGTTATGAGCTGGGCATCCGTTTATAAATCACAGTGAAATATAAGCGTGTTGGTACAATAATTTAGAGTCTAAATTATTGCATAAACATGTTTCGGTCTCTAAATTTTAGACGAAGTGCAGAATTCTACAATGTTTACGTTCAAAACAATAGCTAGATTCTTCTGCTAAATTATATACTAGGCATTTTCTGCTGGTAAACCGTAAAATTTGGAAATTATGTAATTAAAAACGGAAACGTGTGATAGTGTCGCTGTAGCCTAGTTGGTAGTGCTCCTGCCTACGAAGCTGGTGGTCCTGGGTTCGAATCCCGGTAAGTGCAAATATTTGTGTGATGAGCACTAATATTTGTTTCCGAGTCATGGATGTTTTCTATGTATATAAGTATTTATCTATATATATAAGTATGTATATCGTTGCCTGGTACCCTTAGTACAAGCTTTGCTTAGTTTGGGGCTAGGATGATCTGTGTGACATTGTCCCCAGATATTATTATTATTATAATGTCATATTTGACAGGATGCGTAAGAGTACAGCGTCATACGCAGTGCTTTGAGTATCGTTGGCAATCTTACCTTGGTGTCAAGTTTCAGGATGTTTGTTTTGGAAAGTGAAGAGAGGTAGAGGTATCAAAACATAGTTCTTACCTTTTTAACCTACCAAAACTCTGGGATCTTCTTATCTTGGAGCTTACTTTTTCACCAGCTGTTTATTCGTGTTAAAGTCTTAAAAATTATTCCCCTTACTATAAAAAAACCACATACGTATACTTTGTTTCCGTCAATCATATGTTTGTAAAGTACCCCGCATTTGTGGAGAACTTTGGGGAAGGCCTTTGTCCAGCAGTGGGCGTCTTTCAGCTGATATGATGATGATGACAGTACCCGCGACACAGGAATTAATTTCCCTAGAGCAAGCGTTTCATGGGATTGAATAAAAAAGAACTTCTGGCATCTTTCGTCACAGTCACTTAATTGTAGATCCATAACATTTGTATGTTTAGCCCCAAGTGGTAGCGGACTTGTATGGAAAAACGGATCCATCCGTACAAATCCGCCACCACTTGGGGCTTGAGATAATTATTTATGCATGTGAGAACTCCAAAAGAAAGTTTACACTTAAACTAAACTGAAAAACACCTGGTACACACGGCTACATATCAAGCTATACATTTCCAGTACAAGCTGATCTCACATTGTAAAGGATTTCCATACGATGAGAGGTCAGCTTATATTGGGAATGTATAGCTATACAACTTGTAACGTAATTAACGCACACTCTCAAACACCCCAATTAGAATATTATGTTGTAATCATAATGCAAACACTGGATTTTTTATTTAACATGTATATGCATTGTTGTTTATTAAATTGGCTTTTTGGAATAAAGTTTAATTTTCTGTATTTTGTATTGAATGACGGAATTTGTATGAATACACATAAAACTGAGATTTAAAAGTATTATTACTTTGATTTACGATCCATTTCAATTTGTTTTGACTGTACAGGGTTAATATGACAATAATTTCCGTAGTTTTCATTATTTTGGAATAAAAAATTACCTATTTTAAAAATGATTTAAATTGATTTAGTAAACGATTCTGAACAAACTATTTTCAGGATGTGAGTTAATTAAGTTACATGTTGTATAGTATAGCCGTCTGTACCCGAATGAACGAGCTAGTGACACGTCTTGAAATAATTTGCAATTAGAATTACACACGAGGCATTATACATTGTGTTAATGTTTTTTCAGTCCCTTTGAGACCCCGTTTAGGTTATTTTCTTTACAAAACCCTTTTGATGAAAGGAGGAGTGTAACATAAGATAATTAAATTCTTAATAGTTAGGTCCAAAGTGTGTTCGTTTAACCAAATTAACGCTACTTCGGGTCTAATTTAATTTACGTAAATGTGTAAAGGAGAAAGTTGAATTAGTTGTAACCAGTTAGTTTAAATGTAGTAATAAAATTAGTTTATTGTGTTATAGGAGCAAATTGAGAATCTTAGTATTATAACGTATGTTTCTGAGGGCAAAATAATAATAATATTTAGGGGCAATGTCACACAGATCATCCTAGCCCCAAACTAAGCAAAGCTATGTACTATGGGTACCAGGCGACGATATACATACTTATATACATAGATAAATACTTATCTACATAGAAAACTCAGAAACAAATATTCGTGCTCATCACACAAATATTTGCACTTACCGGGATTCGAACCCAGGACCACCAGCTTCGTAGGCAGGAGCACTACCAACTAGGCTACGGTGACCGTATAGGATAGGATATAATAATGTCCTCCTGCTAATTTCGGCCACGGTGGCCAGTCCAATGGAGGCTAGCCAACTGCATGGGGCATATAGTGCACAAGTGGGATCCGATGGGATGACAAGTGACATGACTGGAAAGAAGTTAGGTACAGAACCGACAGATTTCATGCTCTACAAAGTACGGGGAAGTAATACTGCCGACTCCCATACTTCGGACTGATACTTCTTCTTCTTATCGTGTCGATGGTAAGAATTATATTCTATCTTCCCAAAATTGGGCAACGCTGACCCCTTTGGCTGAAGCGTCATACAAGTCCTGAAGGGAACAAGAGACTGGACAGAAGGGACAAACGGATAAATGTGCCATACTTTGGGGTGACACGCCGCACTTGCAGGTGTTTTGTGATGTGGGAATGTAACCCCATCTGCACATGTATTCTTTTGATCTACCAACCTGGGTACGAAGTCTATTAAGAGTCCTCCAAGTTGGCCATGGCAAATTATGTCCCGGAGGTAATTTTTCCTTTGGCGGGACAAACAAAGGAGGAGCAAATTTATCTCGCCATATGGTTGCCCTCGCTTTCTGTGCATCGATAGTAGCTGTGGACTGATACTGAGAAATTTTCTTTACAGAAGAATCTCATATCACTTTGGCTCGACCTGGGATTTGATTATATGCTAACGCTAGACCAACGAGGTCATAAGATACGATATTAAGATACAAAGCCGAATTTTGTGGCTTTTAGTGTAGTTTCCTTTTTCACGATTACGAGTACACGACTCTACCCATGTTTTCGAACCGATTTATATTTTTCATTTTATTTGATAAGGAATGATTCTATATTTTGATTAAATTGGGTGTCGTATAACAAAGTTGAAGTTGTTTCTTCAAATAGAACCAATACTCAAGAGTTTATTGCGTTCGTTCCATAATGTAATTTGCAGATGTTGAGATATTGTTGGAATTTATCGGGCACAGCAACAAAATAATTAAAATAAACATCTTTATTTATTTCCGAAAAAAATATTACATCTTAAAATATAATTACAAACACACAAATCTTACTCTGCTATAAACATAACAGGAGTGCTTGAACTAGGTAATCCTGTGTTTAAGGCAAGAAATACTAATATGAATATAATTTTTTGGTCACTTAATATAAATATAATATACATTTATACATATAATAAAATCGTAGGAAAGTCAAAACTGTACATTGAATATTTTTTTAAAAGGATACTTGGGGCGTGGTCTACAAACGATATCGAAACCAAAAATATAGTTTTTTTGAATTTTTGTCTGTATGCCTGTTTGTCTGTATGTATGTCCGGGATAAACTCAAAAAGTCCAGCATGAATTTGCTTTAAATTTTGCATGAATATTACTAAGAGGTCGGTTCTAATTATAGGGTACATATTATCGCGCTATCACCTACGGGGGAGGAGCTGTGATCATTTTTAAAGTTTAACGCGGGTAAAACCGCGGGGCACAGCTAATACATAATATTATTATACTAACTACGGTTACAGTACGGTAATAATGTCTTCCTAGACGAATTTCCTCCACGGCGGCCAGTCTCAAGGGAGACTAGCCATCTGCGCGAAACATATCATATTGCAGCGGCACTTTCTATTCTATCACTCTCACGATCCGATGGGACGACTAACGACACGACACTCTTTCCCGTCGTCAGTCTGTCCGTCTGTCAGGTACAGGACCGATGGCATTACGGGGGTATACCAGACTTCGGGCTGATACTGAGAAGTAAAGTCCCAAATTCACATTTGACAATGTTCTTGAAACGAATCAAATGATGCGGATGCTATTTTATAATAAATACATACCAAAGACTTTGTTGGTGTCGAACTTCTACTAGAGATCGCACTTGTTAGAAATTCGACCATTAGGATTCTATTGTCAAAGACTATAGACTTAAACACAAATAATATTAATCTGTTCTCACAACAGTCAGTGTGTTACTTAAATTTAAGCCGGCCGCTCAACCATGGTTTATCAAATTTTTCATTTAAAAACACGATTTAACTTTGAACCGCGGTTGAGCCATGTCAAAATTTAAACCACGTCGGCCCCTGGTTTAAAGCTTGCTCAAATATGGCGGATTTTATTTGCATCAGCTGACGTTTTGTTTGACGTTTGTTTGTGAATGGAGGTTTTATTGAAGTTACTAACCATTTTAATTTTTAAATAAATACTGAATTCCAGTGGGAATCTTATCACAACTTCAAAATCCACCGATGAAAATCAATAGTCCTTGAAAATGCACTGTTACGATCATAAATCTATCATTCCATGTCTACCATAGAGCAAAAATCATAAAGTTTTGATAAATAATCCGATTTAGTCGATTAATTTTGGTCAAGCTCTATACCAGTCTCAGAAATGTTGACAGTGTAAAATAAAATGACGTTACTTAGCTGAGAAACCTTTAAGTAGGGTTTTTAAATAAAGAAATAGTTGAGCGGGGTTTAAGTGGTTGAGCAGGGTTTAGCTGAGACATGGTTAAGCGGCGGATCAAGGAATTATTTTAAATAAGAGTGAAATAAGTAGGGTTTTTAAATAAAGAAATAGTTGAGCGGGGTTTAAGTGGTTGAGAGCAAGGTTTAGCTGAGGCTTGAGCTGAGGATTGAGATTATTTTAAATAAGAGTGTCATCATCATTACAGCTTAAATAAGTCCACTGCTGGACAAGCCTCCCTCAAGAATCATCTTGAGGGGATATGCCATAATCGCCACGCTTGGCAGGCGGGTTGGCGATCGCAGTATGATGGTCGTAGTACTCAGAAGGAAGCTGCTTCCCGTCCTCTGGTAGATATTCCCTCGGGTCGACTTCTACGCCCCCCACGGGATGAGATGGGGTGATGATATTCTGATTCTGATATTTGTCGCCGTCACCACACAGCAGCACCAATAAGAGTGTAACTGTTCCAAATTTCGTTCTCCCCCGTACGCGCTATTTTCGTAAAAAGGATACAAAGATTTTGCTTCGCGTATCTATTAATATTATGATGATGAAACATTACAAAACAATTTTATAATAAAACTACTAAGCGGTTTTATGCATCTTCGTAAGACATGGTTTGGAGGGCATTGTAGAGGACTCATAATTTTTTTTTTTTTTACTAATAATAATATATAGGGACAATGTCACACAGATCATCCCAAACTAAGCAAAGCTTGTACTATGGGTACCAGGCGACGATATACATACTTATATAGATAGGTACCTAAATACCTAAATAATAAATAAAAATAGTTTATATTCACGTAGACTTTCAAAAAGCGCTTGTAAATAGTCAAAACATGTTTGTAGTAATATAGTTGTATACATTATTATTTCTAGTTACATAGATATTTAGGTACATGGATTGTATGAAAACATTTAAAAAATGTATATTATAATAGCAATTATATTTAGCTAGCTTGTATTAAGTTATTGTCAAAGAGATTACGTTTAAGTTTAATTATCAAAATTTATAGTTTTAGCTATTTTTTACTACATATTGTCTGAATTATTTATGATTATGGCGGACCTTGTGTTAATAACGACGGTCGCGCTTCAATGCTACCACCGGATCCAATGCACCCCAACTGAGAAGACCCAGCGAAACAAACTCAGTGGGTTCATCAACTACCGATTTCAACACAACCCAGTTGAGAGGTCCGGCGAAACATACTCAAGCGGGCATGAACACGGGATTTGGTCCAATTAGAGTAATTATTTAGTAGGCAAACACAATATATGCTCGATCGGTTGTCTGAATGCTTATTATTTTAGATTATATTTAGGTATACAAAAGAAAAACTTCGAAACAATAACATTATTCATTTTGAGTTATATCGTTGACTAGCTCAGAAGGCTCTCAACCAGTAGCTTAACTTAAGCGACTTGTAAGTCGTTTAAGTTAAGGTATACCTGAAGGTGCCCTTATGATTATATAATAATTTAAAATTAATGTTTATTAAAACGCGGTAGAAATTCTACTTAAGAAAAAGAAAATCTTATGATACAAAACCCAAACATTTTGATAGCAATTTTCAATTTCAAATAGTTGTTATTATAAATGTGATAATTTTCAACATTCTTCAGAAACACGTCCTTGATACAAGTAAAAAAATCTCTGACATGACATATGTATTTATTTTAATATTATTTTTGTTTTGTATATAATTAGTTAGGCTAAGGTTAATCTAGTTAGTTACAGATATCATTTGTTTAATTTAATTCCATTACTATGTCACAATCAAAATATTACTGTCATGCCTTATACACACATCAACAAAGTCTAGGGATACGTTATTTTGAAATCAAACATGGCTTTATTGTTTAAAACCTATTTAGTTTCCTTAAAAAGTTTATTTACAGATTTAAACCTTGTCTATTCTTTATTCAAAATTTAAAAATTAAAATGAGAAACAAATGAAAACACACAAAGCACAGCGCAATCTTGAGTTGTATCTAATTTCAAGAAGTTGCATTAAAATTTTTTTTGCGTGTTAATTGAAGAAAACCTGATAAATTGTTTTATTTTCTTTTCTCAATTGGTTGTGTAAGCTTTTTAGCGTCATGCCACGCCATCATTTGAGTCGAGATGAAATGTTACGGGCAGTTGGCATGTTACAAAACGGTGCTATTCAACGCGTCGTTGCTGAGTCTCTGGGCACAAGCCAAAATGTGGTATCCAGGCTGTGGTCACGTTATCGCGCTACTGGAGATGTGGCAGAACGGCACACAGGTAGATATCGTGTTACCACTCAGAGACAGGATCGATTTCTCCAAATGACCGCCAGAAGACTACCCAATATCACAGCGATGCAACTAGTGCAAAGGCTCCAGGAGGGTCAGCAGCTGCTGGTGAGCGACCAAACCGTGCGAAGGAGGCTGCATGAAGTTGGTCTTCATGCTCGCAGACCGCTACGAGTCCCAGCGCTGCAACGTGGCAATCGCGGTAGGCGACTTTTATGGGCTCAAGAACATTTGACATGGAGTGATCAACAATGGTCATTGGTGCTGTTCACTGATGAGTCCCGCTATGGATTTCATCCAGATTCGAGACGAACACGCGTTTGGAGAACTCCAGGCAGGGTCAGCCGTCTCCGACATCCACAGGAGGTCCACTCTTACCAAGGCGGGACAATTATGGTGTGGGCAGGAATACGAATCGGCGGACGAACCCAACTCATTTGGATTCAGGGCAGCATGACTGCCCATAGATACCGTGAGGAGGTAGTAGAACGTGTCATTGTCCCGCTCAGGGCCCTAACGGGGCAAGAATTTCAGCTCATGCATGACAATGCACCTTCCCATACAGCGCGGCTGGTGAGGGCCGCCCTTCGAGAACACGATGTTCAGGTATTAGATTGGCCTCCACAGTCGCCAGACTTAAACCCAATTGAACACGCCTGGGACATGTTACAGCGAAGAGCATTGAGGGATTTTCCGCCCAACTTGACAACAGAAGAACAACTTTTCGAACATTTAAAAAGAACTTGGGACTGCATACCCCAGCAAGACATTGACACCTTAATTTTAAGTATGGAAAATCGTTGCCGCTGTGTGATTAATGTTAGAGGAGGAAATACCGATTACTGATTATCAGATTTGGTAAGATTTTTATTCATTTAATTCGATTGAATAATTTTATAAGAATAAAATGTTTTTGTTCACTCAGTAATTTTCTATGGCTTAATTAATTTAAGACTTTTATTAATTAGAAAAACAAAATCGCATCGTGTTGTTAATGTTTAAATATCGGCCATGAAATTATCTTTAATTCTTCCATTTACAGTCATAACAAAATGTTTATAGTTTTCTAGATAATCAATGAAATGTTCAATATCCCTAGATTGTGTTGATGTGTGTATACCATATCATACCATTTTAATTTTAAATTGTGGAAATTGTTATGAACGCCGTTATTGTCATTTGCATGAGTGACCAATTTTATAAAATATTCTGTGTGAATTGTTCATGTTTACGATGTGGCTGTACTCAGTAAATACATACATAAAATCCTCATTTCCTGCCTCCATACGCAATTACAGTAATTAATTATTACTGTATTTGGTACCTACTTAACACATCACTTAAAGGCATAAGAATCCGCCTTGTCATCAGGTTGATATAGCGTAATTAATCTTACTAATTAGCCAGCATTACTTCTAAGAAAAGGCAAATAATTCTTATAGACATTTATCATATCAAAATTCGGTAGGTATTTGCGTATAATACATACATTAGTTCTAAATTAAGAAGAGAAATAAAGCTGCAGTGGAAATTCTTGCTGGAAGAATTTATAAATGTTGCTAGTGATAATATGAGAGGAAATCAAAACGATAATTTGTTTGCAAACATGGTTAATGTTTGCAAAGATGTTTTCTTTTTATAATAGTGCTCCATGTTCTACCGTCACATGCACATGTAAATCGTTTTATAAATTACATAAAAAAGATGATAATATATATTTTCAAATAACAATTTTATTTATCTATACAAATAAATAAAATTGGAGTGTCTGTTTGTAATATTGAAATAACCGGTTTTTACTACATAAATATGAATATATATACGGTACATACACAGAAATAACATTTTTTACAATTTTTGTCTGTCTGTCTGTTTGTTCCAGCTAATCTCTGAAACGGCTGGACCGATTTTGACAGGATTTTTATTGGCAGGTAGCTGATGTAATAAGGAGTAACTTAGGCTACTTTTATTTTAGAAAAAGTCTTTTATTTTCCTAAAAAACGAAATAAACTAATTAACACGCGGACGAAGTCGCGGGCACGGCTAGTTTACTATAAGATAATTACCAAAAATATAAATACATGTCAATCAGTCGGAGATTAATCATTAAGGAAGTCATCAACAGAGTAAAAAAATATTTATTTAACATTTTGTTAAGTGCTCTTTTAAAATTGAATATGAATACTGCATTCGTGACTGACGTGGGGCACAGCGGCTAAGTACAGCACAGTCGCCTCGCCGCTTCGTGTCATGGGTTTGAGTCCCGTGCCGGACTATGGATAAAATTTGTGTCCGTCTTTTATATGTTTGTAAAGTACCCTGCGACACAGGAATGAGATTCCCTAGTGCGGGCGTTGTCTTTTAAATATAAAACAAAATAAAAACAGAGTAGGACATAATGATATTGTTATATTAAAGGGAGATCGGTGCTGTTCATGAGTAGGGAACAGGTGACAGATACACTGACACATATTATTAGAATAGTTATAAATACGTACTACAAATACGAATATGTTATTTAGTTTCTTTTAATTAATTAAATGAAACTTTGTTTGCAGAGCAACTTATCGTCCTTTATTTTGTCTACTACTTTTACCCGCGTTAAACTTTATAAATTATAGCATATGCGTTATTCCGATATATAAGTTACATAAGCTGCATAGTTTTATATATTAAGCATATAAGCTATATTACTACAAAGTTTATCAAAATCCATCATGTAGTTATTGCGTGAAAGGGAAACAAACATACATACTCGCATATATAAAATTAGTGTGATTCATGAAAGTATATGGAAGATGATTCATATTTGTGGCACAGGGAATAGCGATCGTCTCGCCACTTAGTTTCCAGTGTTCAGTTTCCGCCGGGTCAACTATTTGATTTTTGAGTCTGGATGTATTTTGTATCCGTTTAATTATGTTTGTAAAATACTCGCGACACAAGGACTCATTAACTTAAAACGGACGTTATTTAAAAAAAAACAAAAAACTCAATTATACATGTTCTTAAGCTAAAGGTTCCGTTTTTTTATGGAGTCTAGTTTCTTTGTGGCCTTCTTCTCCGGGTCGTCCACCTAGGTAGCTAGAGAAAGCCGCAGGCTAGCTAGGGTAGGATCCTCAGCGGTGAGGATCGCGTTGCCCCCTTAACACGTGATCGTTAACCCTGTGCAAGTGATCTGACCCCCATTTCGAATTCCATCTTTTTACTTCAGCGGCCACCTGAGCTGTGGCCCGAACCCCATAAGGGTTCCCTCAGGTATTAGTTGCTTAAATTAAGCTACTGGTTGAGAGCCTTTTGCGCTAGCCAACTGCTCGTTGTTTTCAATTCTTTAATTTTAATATACAATTGCTAAATGTAACAATAATAGCTTAGTAACTTGCTATTAATTATTTATTTAAGGATATTAAAAATATATGTGACGAAACAGACCGCACGGACGGACTAATTCAAAATATTTTGTTTTTTTAATAACTGTGTTTATGTAATACATTGTGAGCTTGACAAGTACAAGTGTATGTAAATACCCAAGTGCTGAATAAATTTCATTATTTCATTTCTTAAGTATTCCAGGCTACCGTTTCTACCCGGAAAGACTACAAATATTTTTAGCGTAACAGTATACTGTACCGCGGTCAAATTTACTAACCATTTCACGGCCTTCACAAAAAACTCAGAACCCTTTTAAAGGAAATACTTGATTGAACCTGTAACACGCTGACGAAGTAGCGGAGCGACTAACTACTCATCCACAAGTACGGTTACGTTTTAGTAACTCTTCCAAAGTCTATCGTACACTGGCCCATCTCGCGATATCGTTTACCTACTTTGATTAGGAACATCTTAATTACACTACACTTAGGAATCTTAAGTTACACTTCCGCAGTGTTAAGTGCACTCCAGTGGACCACTCGGCTCGATAGCTATTAGTCGCACGCGAGTCTGGGCCGGCTGTAACCCACATTAACTGCAGGTCATGAGATAAGGACGTGCTATCTCTAGGATATTTTTGTTATAAGTAACAATGTATTCTTTTAGGTTCCATAGATACGTAGAGTTTTAAGATGTTACTCAACACTTTTATTATAGGAATTTAAGCCCTTCAAGCATGTGCAACGGGACGAGGCTGCTTATTTGAATACATGGAATTGAAGGACTATTTAACTGTAGCAACCATTATCACCGGCCAAGCAGCTGATCAACTAGCTAATATACCGAGGATTCCGAGGATCCCAAGTAATCTGCCAATCCCATTTAAACTGCTTCAATTTTCGGTGTAAACATACTTCGCCCTATCAACAAGTCCCAAGGCCAAACTTTCGAATTAGTAGGGATTGACCTACGAAAATAATGTTTTACTCATGGCTAACTGGTCCTGAAAATCTATTTAAATCATATTAAATAAATTAACATCAAATATCGTTAACAGGGAAGCTGACTCGAGAAATAAACTAAATAATCATTAAATTAAACCTCCTTCGAGCACTCGACGAGTTAGCAGCCCTTGAGAATGGTCCGTGGAGGACCGAAACACGTGTTGGGTATCGTACTGGCGCATGTAATTTGCTTTTTTATATTGTCCTTCTTGTATGTGCACATTTTTGCGGGCGGGAGGGCGGTGCAAATTGCATCCTGGCATGATTAAACTGACAGTTAGCGGAATTGACACTACATATTGATTTTGTAATTAAATTAAAAAAATATAATAATAAAAAGACCCCATAAAATATATTTTCATACTCGAATTTACTTCATTTTTCTTTTTTTTAATGAGCCTACGCAAAAACGGGAAATATGTGTAGGAGTGTGTGTGTATGTGTGTAAAAAAATATAACGTTTGAAATGTTTGTTTGATGCCCGTGTGAAGCAGTCTCAAATAATTATGCGTGTTATAAATAGTGACATATATCATATAAATAGTAACACAGTATTTCATAAAATATTTTAGTATCTTGGTGAGGCTGCTAAGTTGACGTTAAGCTGGCAGACACAGCAAGATATCGAGTTTCTTACAGAGTAATTTAACATGTCAAAAACTTATGAGTGGAATAGTGACTTGTCTGGAGAAACTTTCATTTATACTGCTCAAATACAATTCGAGATATTATTGAGGTGAGGCTGCTAGCTTGACATTTAAGGCAACGGTGATTCCAGAGAATCGGGCGCTATTTGCCAACTAATAAATAGACAATGTAGAGGGCTTTGCTTGAAGTTTTCCTGCGAGATTGAATCAAAAATATTGAGATCCACTGGCGAACTAAAGTAACCGATATAGCCCGAAGAATTTCAAAGTTAAAGATGCAATGGGCAAGGCACATAGCTCGTAGAACGGATGGCAGCTGGGTCAGAAAGGGACCAAGATGGACCGATGATCTTGTGAGGGTTGCTGGCATGAATATGAGTAGCGCAAGACTGGCAATTGTGGAGCTCTTTATGGAGGCCTTTGTCCGGCAGTGGCCGTTTTTCGGATGAGATGATGATGATGATGATGATGAAATACACAAAAGAATTGTGCTTTAAATAGAACATTATATATGTTATTTCGTCACAGCCTACGGATTTATTTACTCCTAGCTGTGCCCCGTGGTTTTACCCGTTTTAAACTTTATAAATTATAGCCTATGTGTTAATCCAGGGTGTCAGTTAACTCCATACCAAATTTTATTGATATCGCTCCAGCCGTTTAGACGTGAAGAAGTAACAAATATACACACTCACAATCTTTCGCCTTTATAATAATATATTAGTATGATTTACATAGGTACGTACTGGTTACTATGAGGTACTTACTTTTACTTGACGGTCACCGTATAATATTAGTATGATTTACATAGGTACGTACTGGTTACTATGAGGTACTTACTTTTACTTGACGGTCACCGTAGCCTAGTTGGTAGTGCTCCTGCCTACGAAGCTGGTGGTCTGGGTTCGAATTCCGGTAAGTGCAAATATTTGTGTGATGAGCACGAATATTTGTTTCTGAGTCATGGATGTTTTCTATGTATATAAGTATTTATATATCTATATAAGTATGTATATCGTCGCCTGGTACCCATAGTACAAGCTTTGCTTAGTTTGGGGCTAGGTTTATCTGTTTGACATTGTCCCTAGATATTATTATTATTATTACTTTTCTACTTATTTCAGTATCATTAAAATTCAAAAATAGAATAAAACTCCTCACCAGTAAATCTCATACCTAAAGCTAAATTAAATAACTGTGATGACATCTAATTTTTATTAATTTATACGGAGTGTTCACGGTGGGGCCTTTTAAATTATGAGCAGTTTACTTTCTCTGCTTCTACACAGAATATCGTAGCGGCGTAGCGCGTAGTACGCCCTACGATACCTTAAATAAATTTCTACGCGTTACGCTATTTTGAAACTAGCCACATCACTACGCACTAATTATGTCAGCGACAATAATATAAAAATACGAGAATATCTAAGTTAGAGATTATTTCGGAACTTGTGTTTACATAATTGTTAAATAATTCCAGAATAATAATAATAATAAAAAAAAACGTCAAAACTGTCAAAAAAGACAAGACGTGTTTTATTCGGGAAAAATTATAAAATTCAATTTCAGGCCATAAAATCCATTATTATGCCCTTGTATTGGGTCAAAATTAAGATCTCCGCTTACAATTTGTATATAATAGATAAATAAGTTTGTACATAATACTTACGTAATAAACCAAAAGAGACCACACGTTCAACATGAAGCTTTTCAAGCATATTTATAGCTCAAGGAAGCTCGTCAACATATTATGACCTCAGTAACAAGGGCTCGAGCACGGGTACCGCCAATGATGGCGGCAAGCTTGGAGTTGGCGGCCGGCAGTGCCGAAGAAGCAACTCCCGCTGTCGCAGAGGTGGTGAGGCGAAGCAGACGTAGATGGAGAGCATCAAATAATGAAAACGTCATGCGAGCTTATTACCGGGCTACTGTAGGGGATACTGCGCCGCGATCTGGCTATCGACGGCGTCTCCTGTGTGAGTGGTTAATACTCGAGCCAGATATCACAGTAAGTCAACAGCGCTTAGTTGACCTTAGACTGGAGGTCTTGAATTCATTCATTGATTCAAATCATCCTCAAAATTCAAATAATGTTTTAAACAATTCGGAAAATTTACTAGGCTCCCAAAATGATGACTTAACAATGAATGATGACTCATCACCTCCAGTAAATTTGGAAGTCAATGATGAAATATCGGCAAATGTTAGAAAAAAATTTATTCAAATAGTTTCACAATACAAAAATACAAAATTTCAAGACAGACCAAAAATAGTAAAATATCCAAATAATTGGGTTATTTGGATATTTTACTATTTTTGGTCTGTCTTGAAATTTTGTATTTTTGTATTGTATTCAATGCTGGAAAATATTCGCTGCTGTCAACCATTTACTTGGTGAGTGCTTAAAAACCAGTGAGTCTCTTGAGGAAACACATTCGTATATTTATTGTGCGGCACTGACTTGCTGTGAAATCACTGGGGTACTGCGGCCGCACAATACGGAAGCCAGTTCTTCACCTAAAATACCTCCATGGCAGCAAATATTACAAAATAAAATAAACACAATAAGGGTTAATTTAGGGAAACTAATTTCATTTTCTTCTGGAAATAACAGGATGCGCATTATCAGTGTTGTAAATAAAATCTTTCCGAACCGTAGTGTAAATTTAAATGACAGTTCCTTTAGACAAGAACTCAATGTCAAAATTGATGAGTATAAACAACGGTTAAGGCCGATCCACACTCGCACGAAAGCCACGCCGTGAATAGCAGCGCGAAGCGTGGCGCGAATCGCGCTTAATATTGCCAACAATCTACACTCACAGGTTCGCGCCGGGCTTCACAGTATAGTTCGCGCTCTTGACAGTAGGTATGGACAGTGAAACCACTGCAGGTGCTTTAGTATTTTGTGCTCTAGCAATTTATAGTTACGCCTTAAAGAAAACACAAACAATTCAAAAGAAGCACAGAAAACGGAGATGGTGGATTACCACCATTCACCGAAACTAAGCAACCCGCGAATGTGGAGTCTTGTCGTGTTCACGCGCGCTTCGCGCCTGCGAACCCTTTGTCGCGGGACAAAAAACCGACAATTTTCGGGGAACGAGCCGCGAAGCCGCGAAGAATATGCGAATAGGATCCACACTCATGCTTCGCGGATGCTTCGCGCCTCCGCGCGCGGGCCGCACGTGAGTGCGGATGCGGCTTTAGGTCTTCTGTCCAAAAGACTACGGCGCAAAAAAAGAAAATTATTTAAGAAAAAAACAAAACAGATTATTTTACAACAACCAAAATAGGTTTTACGCAGAATTAGGCAATGAAAAATGCTCGGTTGGTACCTTACCAGAGAAATGTTTGATGGAACAGTTTTGGAAGAATATCTGGGGTTATTCGGTTAGTCATTGTTTGGATGCAGATTGGGTAAATGATTTGCAAAACAGCACAGAGCAAATTAATCAGATGGAAGAAGTTCAAATTACATTAGAAGATTTCCAAACGGTGGTTTCAAAACTAAATAATTGGAAATCTCCAGGAGTAGATGGAATCCACAATTTTTGGTTTAAGTGGTTTAAAAGTTCACATGATTTATTTGCTAAACAAATTCAAAATTGTATCCAAAGCGGTTCCATTCCTACATTTCTCGCAGAAGGTATAACGTACATGATACCGAAAGTTCCTGGTGCCTCTGAGCCGAAACAATTTCGTCCAATAACGTGTTTGCCGGCGTTATATAAAATCATCACTTCACTTATTACAAAAAAAATCCAAAAGCATTTGTCTGAAAATAATATAATGTCGGCGGCACAGAATGGATGTTGTTCTGGATCAAGAGGAACCAAAGAACTACTGACCATAGACAGTATCGTTAGCCAGCACGTGAAATCCAAAAAACGTAATTTCTTTGCAGCTTGGATTGATTATAAGAAAGCCTACGATATGATACCCCACACTTGGCTTATTAAAATTTTAGAAATTTATAACGTTAACCCAATATTAGTAATGTTTTTGAAAAATTGTATGATGAATTGGCAAGTCAAACTTATAGTGAACTCAGCTGCTGGAGGTTACGTTTTAGAACCGTTTACCATCAAACGGGGTATATTTCAAGGGGATAGTCTCAGTCCACTTTGGTTTTGCCTTGCGTTGAACCCACTTAGTTACTTATTACAAAAATCAAACATAGGATATGAACTGAGCAATAGAAGTTTTAAATTGAATCATCTATTATATATGGATGACCTAAAATTATATGCAAAAAACAAAAAAGATATGGAAACATTACTCGAAATTACAGCAAAATTTAGTAAGGATATTAGAATGGAATTTGGGTTGGACAAATGCGCAGTAATGATGGCTTCAAAAGGCAAAATCAAAAACTCACCTCATTTTGAAATTCCTGATGTGGGACCTATCAATGGCTTAAGCACCCATGAGACGTACAAATATTTAGGAATGGAACAATGTTTAGGCCTTGATCATAAGAAGTTGAAAGATTCGTTTAAAATTAAATATCTCAAAAGAGTGAAAATAGTTCTGAAAAGTTATTTAAGTGGAAACAATAAAATAAGAGCGCTTAACTCATGGGCTTTTCCATTGATCGGTTATTCATTCGGAGTTTTAAAGTGGAGCCAGACGGAATTAGAGACTATCGATCGTAAATTGCGTACCACTATGACGAAGTTTCGTATGCATCACCCCAGTGCATCTATGATGAGACTATATTTACCTAGAAAACTAGGGGGTAGGGGGCTTCTAAATTTAAATAATATGTGTAATGTGGAAGTAAATAAATTAAGAATGTTTTTTAGAAATCAGTCAAAACCTGGCTACCCTGAAATAGTGGCATGTGATTTACGATTTACTCCTTTGAACCTGTCATATTCTGAGATCAATCTTCCAATTATAAGTATAGGAAACCGAATTGAAACCTGGAGAAATAAAGAGCTGCATGGACGATTTTATCATGTTCTGAAAGATCAAAACACGGATTTTAAGGCCTCCGTACACTGGCTACAACATGGTGATTTGTACGGAGAAACTGAGGGATTCCTGTTGGCGATGCAAGATCAGGTGGTTGCAACGAGAAACTACCATAAGTACATCATGAAGGACAATACGGTGGACATATTTGTGTGATGAGCACGAATATTTGTTTCTAAGTCATGGATGTTTTCTATGTATTTAAGTATTTATCTATCTATATAAGTATGTATATCGTCGCCTGGTACCCATAGTACAAGCTTTGCTTAGTTTGGGGCTAGGTTGATCTGTGTGACATTGTCCCCAGATATTATATTATATTATATTATATTATATGTAGAGCCTGTGGTGTCGCAGGGGAAACTCTGCGACACATAACATCTGGATGTTCTTCTCTTGCAGCCACTGAATACTTTTATCGCCACAATTCTGTTGCTAAAATTATCCATCAGCAACTTGCTTTAGATCGCCAACTTCTGCCGGGCCCAAGGGTTCCATACTTCAAATATAATCCTGAAGCGGTCTTGGAAAATGACAGGTTTAAAATATACTGGGATCATCCCGTGCTGACTGACCGAATGGTAGGTGCCAATCGACCCGATATTGTCGTCATTGACAAACAAACGAAAAAGACATCCTTTGTGGATATAACAATACCGTATGATGAAAACATATCTAACGCAGAAAAAGAAAAAATTTCAAAATACCTTGATCTGAGTTTTGAATATGCGCAAATTTGGAGAACCGAAAGACCTGCGATCATACCTATTGTTATATCCACAAATGGAGTTATTCCTAAATCCCTGAAAATCAACCTTGCAAGTTTAGGACTTGATATCTGGCTGGAGAGTTACATGCAGAAGGCGGTTCTGCTGGCGAATGCCAGGATTGTGCGGAAATTTCTCTCCATGTAGCCCATATATTTTATAAGTTGTATTTGTATTAAAATACCCTTATATAATATATGTATTGTAAATAATAATGCTAATAAACATGTGATAATATAATATTCTGGGACATTATTTACACACGGCCATCTGATCCTTAACTGAGCAGAGCTTGTACTATGGAAACCAGATAACTGATATACTACATATACTACTTTTCTTTTATAAATACATACTTACATAGATAATACACCCAGACTCGGGACAGACAGTCATGTTCATGCACACAAATATCTGTCCTGGGTGGGAATCGAACCCACGACCTCCGGCATGAAAAGCAGACATTTGCCAACCACGCCAACAGGCCCGTCAAATAAAAAAATAGAATATAAAGACAAAGTTCTTACTTACTTCCGTTATTTTAATTTACGATAACATTTATTCAAATAGAATACGTATTTTAATTTTACAAAAGTTTCTATCATAGTGGTCGTGGATGTTTGAATTATAAATTATTCTCGACTTTTCCTAAAAAGAAAAAAGCTGCCGTGTTTGACCCAATTCTGTCCAAATACACGGAAATTAGAAATTTCCTTGTTGAACGAGCAAGGAAATTTAACCTTTTCACTTTTTTTATTACGTCGCACGTGGTCTGGGGTTCGACCCACTAAAACCACCACGGTAGCCAGCCTCACAGTGCCTGTAGCGGGGGCTCTGGGTACTCGTGAAAGATCTCGCCAGTACCCCCGCTATACACTGAGCGGCCACGAGGCTATCACCCGGGGAGGGGAGGGGCCTGAATCCCACCCTCCCCTCCCCAGTACGCACAAGCGTGTTACCTGAGCTACAGCAGGTTACCCTTCCCGGGACCGCTGGCGCTCGGAGGATAAAAACTCCACTCGTTCCATCTCCAGACGCCAGCGGTCCCAGATTAACCTTTTTACTTGGATCAAGTCGACCTATGGGCGACATCATTGTCCGTGCACCGCCTTTGGGGTTAAAACCTCAGCTCAGGGCGTGTTGTAACTCACGTAGAGTACGTTCTTAGTAACCAAGACGTCAATTCAAGAAGTGCACGTGTGGCGCAGCGGCTAAGTCAGTCGCCTCGCCACTTCGTGTCGGGGGTTCGAGTCCCACGCTGGACCACTATTTGTGTGACCCATAAATAGTTATTCTGAGCCTGGATGTAATTTGTGTCCGTCTAATATATTTTTGTAAAGTACCCCGCGAGACAGGGATTAAATTCGCTAATGCGGGCGTCGTCTTTTCGAAAAAAAAATATTTAAGATCACAAAAACTGCGTGTTAAATGAACATGATTCTATAATTGAACCCGTTCTTGTGAGGGTCGCTGGAAGTCGATGGATGTGGATAGCGCAAGACCGACAATTGTGAAGATCTTTGGGGGTGGCTTTTGTCCAGCAGTGGGCGTCTTTTGGGTGATATGATGATGATGATGATACAAATAGGTGATTGAAACGATACACGCCGACAAAGTAGCGGAGCGACTAACTACTTATCCACAAGTACGGTCACGTTTGAGTAACTCTTCCTTTCTTAAGTATTCCAGGCTTCCGTTTCTACCCGGGAAGACCACAAATATTTTTAGCGAAATAGTATACTGTACCGCGGTCAAATTTACTAACTATTTCACGGCCTTCACAAAAAACAACTCAGAACACTTTTAAATGAATCTTACAAATACTTGATTGAACCTGTAACACGCTGACGAAGTAGCGGAGCGACTACTTATCCACAAGTACGATCACGTTCTAGTAACTCTTCCAAAGTCTATCGTACACTGGCTTATCTCACGATATCGTTTACCTACTTTTATTAGGATCATCTTAATTACACTACACTTAGGAATCTTAAGTTACACTTCCGCAGTAAGCATATATTCGGAATTAAATTTTATTTTGGTTCTCTTCGTTTTCTTCAGATGAATAATAATGTTATTTATATTGAGCATAACATTGGTATCATTATTAAGGACAGTTAAGCTAAATCGTAAGTCGTAAGTCATCGCTTAACTTTTGAGAACCAGGCTAAATAACCTTTTATATAAATTAAAGTACATTCTGTATTCTCATCATTTTCTTTGGCTTTCCACATCGCATTCATTTACATGCCTTAGTTAATATTTAATTTTCCGTCTTACGCGAGATCAAAGACGATACGCTGGAAACACCCGCCATATTGAAATCTTTTGTCATGCCCATGAGGCAATGATAATGATCCGGAGAGCTCACTTAGAACAAGAAGTAAATTCATATTAGGTGTAACTTAGATTGGATGCGAATTAAGAAGCGCAATTTACTCAAGAAATTGAATAAATAAAAAACAATCATAAAAAAATTATGTTTTTGTATTTCACATAACGATTTTATGTTCAATACAAAAATATAATTGTTGACTGCCATAAAGAATACTTCAGGTGATCGTCACTTTTGTATAGAAAGTAAATCTAATTTTTCGCGTTATTTGCAAACCAAGATTCGACACATTTTTACGTTTATAGGCAAAATAAGCTATTTAAGTATGCTACAGTGTATATTACAAGAATATCATCACCCCATCTCACTCCGTAGGGTACGTGAAAGTCATCCGAGGGAATATTTATAACAGAACGGGCCATTATGCTGCAATTGCCATCCCGTCTGCCAGGCATGGTGATTATGGCCTATCCCCTTATAAGATGGAGTTCTTTGGAGCAGGCCTTTGTCCAACAGTGAACGTCTTTCCGCTTATTTAATGATCTAATATATTTAAAGAGTCACAACTTCTTCAATAATAGGTTTATGCATAAGTAAGAAATGAAATATTTGTGGCGTTGGTGTACTAGTCTCAAACCTCATTTTGTTATTTAGTTAAGTAAGAATTTATAATGAAAAATCTTCTTGTTCTTCATCATCATCATCATCATCATATCAGCCGAAAGACGTCCACTGCTGGACAAAGGCCTCCCCCAAAGATCTCCACAATTGCCTGTCTTGCGCTATCCGCATCCAGCGATTTCCAGCGACCCGCACAAGATCATCGGTCCATCTTGTAGGAGGCCTGCCCACGCTGCGTCTTCCGGTTCGTGGTCGCCACTTCTTGTTCTTCATTGAAGTATATTTTCTAATCATGAGTATTTAGTAAAACAAATATTGGAGTAATCTTAAATTTCAGGTTCAAATTAGGAATACGTTTGTATAGGAAAATTGTAGCTTGTAATGGTGAAGTATATAATTACCCGTCCCCAATTGGGGTAAAATGTTCGTATCTTTTATGTTTTTAATGCATGAGTGCGTTCAACCGCGTTGGGGTACTCAGCTGTGACATTGGTCTGAGTGCCTCCATTAATTGTGAGTGGCCCTGAAATAATTATATATGGAACTCTAAATCAGCCAAGAGTGTAACCATTCGATGTACAAGTAAAATTGTTTTTAACTTTCATGTCTCGTTAGCGTATGGACTATCCAGTTGCTCTAGTGGTTAGTGACCTGGTAAGCCAGAGGTCGTGGGTTCAATCCCACCCAGGAGAAATCCTTGTCCGATGCGCGCGATTATTTGTTCTATGTTTGGGTGTAATTTATCTATAATGTGTATACGTCAATATAGCGCAGGCTCTGCCTAGCTTGGGATCAGATGACAGTGTGTTAGTTCCAAGATATATATATTTATATTTTCTGAACTATTAAGATTTGAATAATTTCATTTATGTTTTATTACTAATATTAAATTCGTTAGAATTTATCAGAAATCAAAGCAAACAACGTATGTCTTAAGTTTATGTTTTGATAGGATGATGTTTGATTTATCATCCTTTACGTGGATCATATAGTTCGTCGATTTTATTCCTTTATTTTAAAGTTTAGTTAGCTAGATTGTTTTTTTTTTTTTTTTTTACTAATAAGAAGAAATTTATTTAATAAGAAATTTTAACTATAACGCTATAAACTAAACTAAAATAAACTAACTAAAGGCAATCCATTAAGCGCTCCGCATCGGCATCAAAGGGTATCGTGCCCAGAAGGCTGGCAGCATTGCCACGTTAGCTAGATTAATTTGTACGTCTTCGTGTACACCACCAACCAAATACAATTTTACTAAGATTGTATGGTGCGCAGAGAAAACCACAACCTCTTGGACAAAGTATTTATCGACCGAAATAGCTTTCCGAAGCTTACCGTAGCGAAACATTTGAAATTCATTCTGTGGTCGTTCAGAAACGTTCGTTATATTTAAAGAAATATATTTTCAATTTCGCAACAAAATTTAAACACGAGAATAAAACGAATAAAACAAAAAAGTTTAAAAGAAAATTGCAACATTCTTCACAAAATTTAACTGAACAAAGTTTGAAAAATGTTTTGTACCTTTATATTTTAATTTGTAGTAGAAGCGTGTGTTTTTCGAAATTTCTTAACTTTTACTTTACATGGTTTCTTATTGAGGTTTTTATTAATTCAAAGAGATCCCATAGGAATCTTAACGACGTTTTAATGTAGTTGAAAAGTAATAAAGCATTTTAAGGTTGTACTTAAAATATGTTTTGGTGTTGAATATTATTCTCTGGGCGAATTCTGCTGATGTAGAGTCAATTTTTATTATTCAAAAAGAGCTGTTAGAGCTGCATGTTATATGCTTGGTTGGCTGGGTTACTCAAAAGAAAAATTGAGAGAAATAAACATTCTAACTGTTACTTTACAATATACTCGTATGTACGACAATATTCTGTATGTGCAACAAAGTACATTTAAAAATAAGTGAAATTCATAATATAAAATCTCAAAGAAGTCGGTTAAATAAACATAATCTGCAGACGAAAAGCATATGCAGTAAGCATATGCTTTTCGTCTGCAGAAAATCGCAAACTTTTTTATGGGGCAGTGTTTACGCTTCCACAAGAAATTTCAATTTTTTTTAAGACGATGGTGTGTGCCTTTGTTTAAGTAGGGTCGGCAACGGCAGCGGTGAGTGATGTTAACACGAACCATCGCGATTAAATCATGTTATTATGATAAGAGCCACGTATCAATTGCCCCAATAATTTGGGAGTTACGCTGGCATTTTCTCAATCTGACTTTTTTTTTTCCTATCTCCAGTTCAGGAGGTCGCAAATATAGAAAGAACTGGCAAGAAACTCTGAGGAATTCGTTTTTAGGGTTCCGTAGCCAGATGGTAAAAAACGGAACCCTTATAGATTTGTCATGTCCGTCTGTCCGTCCGTATGTCACAGTCACTTTTTACCGAAACTATAAGAGCTGTAATGTTGAAACTTGGTAAGCAGATGTATTCTGTGAAACGCATTAAGATTTTCACACAAAAACAGAAAAAAAAATTTGGGGGCTCCCCATACATAGAACTGAATCTCAAAAAAAAATTTTCTTCTTACCCATACATGTGTGTTATCTTTGGACAATCACTTAGTAATGAAGTTTTTCAATTCATGATGGCAATATTTTTTAATTTCTAATACATTTATAATGTTACTCATAATATGTTCCATATTTGCTGTAATTTTTAGAAGCAATTCACTCCTATACCTTTTTGTCATTTATATTATCTAAGATTTCATAGGCAAATATAAATTTATGTTTCTGTAAATTGTACAGACGCCAGCATATCAAGCTACCCCAATCTGTCAAATTTCCTCAAATGAAAATGAAACCCATGCTTTTGTGATAAAGTTGAAAATCTATAAAATAAATGTGACAGTTTGGGGTAACTGGATGTGTAGGCGTTTGTACAAACGTACACAACTTTAAATATTCTACAGACACTTACTATTTCCTTGTCCACCCAACGATTCTCTGGAATACCTACATCGCTACAAAGCGATGTGACTACCGATTGTACCTGTATATGCTTATGTTTAAATTGTGTATTGAGATTTTCTGGTGCAAAAAAGTGTACATTATCTATCTACTAGCTGTGTCCCGCGGTTTTACCCGCGTTAATAAATAATTTTATAAATTATCACAGCTCCTCTCTCGTAGGTGATAGCGTGATAATATATAGCCTAAATGTTGACCCGACCTCTTAGTAATATACATGCAAAATTTGAAGAAAATCCATGCAGTACTTATTGAGTTTAGCCCTGACATACATACAGACAAACAGTCACACAGATAAAAATTCTAAAAACGATATTTTTGGTTTCGATATCGATTGCAGATCACGCCCAAGTATCCTTTTTAAAAAAATATTCAATGTACAGTTTTGACTTTCCTACGATTTGATTATGTGTAGTATAGATATAGATGTTACACAAGTGACATTACGTCTTTGACACTGACATTGCAGTATCTTAGACTGAAGAAAAGAAGTCTAAACTGACAGTTAATTGCTCGAAGAGTCTAAACATATATTGCACAACTATTAAATACGGGCCTGTTGGCGTGGTTGGCAAATGCTTGCTTTTCACGCCGGAGGTCGTGGGTTCGATTCCCACCCAGGACAGATATTAGTAAATATGTCTGTTTGGCCTGAGTCTGGGTGTAATTATCTATATAAGTATGTATTTACAAAAGAAAAGTTGTACATATACGTCGTTTTTCAGTTATCTGGTTTCCATAGTACAAGCTCTGCTTAGTTTGAAATCAGATGGCCGAGTGTGAATAATATCCCAGGATATTATTATTATAATAAATACAAAACATGAAGTTTTCACAAAATCAACTTCACGTTGTATTAGCCATCGTAAAAATGAAAGCTTGTCTTTTTCAAGGAGATGTAAAATAATATCTGTCGGATTTCCTCAAGCCAGAGAAATGGACAACAACAATGGGATTATCTACATCCTTTGTTGGACTGTGCCACCCTGAACTACAGCCTGATTTACTTAGAGACGTGACAGACGTTTAAGTTCTCTCTGAAATTTAAATCACTTAACTTTTTTACTTACAATAACAATACTGACAACTATTTAAATGAAATGTAAAATTATTACTACAAACATGTTCTGACTATTTACAAGCGCTCTTTTAAAGTCTGCGGGAATAAAAACCATTTTTAATTTAAATAATTTATTTTAAAAAAATCACATTTAAGCACTTTTAAAACGAAACGAACTTTATTAATAATAATAAGAATATCGTAGGACATTATTCACGCACGGCCATCTCCACTAAGCACGCTTGCACTCCAGGTAACTGATATATACCGCTTTTATTTTGTAAATACATACTTATATAGACTATTACTCCCAGACTCAGGACAAACATACATGCTCATATACACAAAAACGTTGATTACGTGGGTTCAATTCCCACCCAGGACAGCCTGGGGCTCTACCGGCTAAGTCGCCGAACATCGATTTCTTAAATAGCGTTCAAATAAATAAAGGCTAAAAATGACTTAAGCAGTCGGTAAATCGGCTTCAACCTTGACAATCGATTCCGGACCATTTATGACGTCACATGTGCTCATAGAAGCCGAAATAACGATTGGTTAAGTCATTTTTTATTTGAACGCCATTTAAAAAAACGATGTTCAGCGACTTAGCCGGTAGAGCCCCTGGGTAGGAATTGAACCCACGTAACAACAACGTGCAGCGTGAAAGAGAAGCATCTACCAACCACGCCAACCTGCACTGTTAATTTTTGACCTGCACTGTTATCTATACATATAATAAAATCGTAGGAAAGTCAAAACTGTACATTGTATATTTTTTTTAAAGGATACTTGGGGCGTGAACTACATTCGATATCCTAGCCAAAAATATAGTTTTTAGATTTTTTGTCTGTTTATCTGTTTGTCTGTACGTATGTCCGGGCTAAACTCAAAAAGTACTACATGGATTTACTTAAAATTTTGCATGAATATTACGAAGAGGTCGGGTCAACATATAGGCTACATATTATCACGCTATCAACCGCGGGGCACAGCTAGTATTAGATATTGAGGTTTTGGCTGCACGTGTAACGCAGTAGTTAAACTAGTCACCTTGCTATTATCTCGGCACCGTCAGGTTTCGGGTTCGATCGCGCAACTATTTGTGTAGCCCACTAATCACACTAATATTATAAAGACGAAAGTTTGAGTGTGTGAGTGTGTATTTTTGTTACTTCTTCACGTCTAAACGGCTGGAGCGATATTAATAACATTTGGTATGGAGTTAGCTGACACCCTGGATTAACACTGACTGTAGCATGTCGGTATATATATGAGAATCTAATTTATATGCATAAATATAAAGATTCCTTCTGTAAAAAGAGTGATACTCATAATATAAATACTAGATATAAGCATAACTTTGTGTTACATACCACCCGTCTCCACAAAGTAAGTAACTCTTTTATGGGGCAATGTATAAGATTCTATTACAAACTTCCCAGTGATATCCGAGAAATGTCTATGAATAAGTTTAAAAGAATTATAAAAGCCAAATTGGGTAGCAGGGCTTACTACAACTTCTGATTATTTAAGTGACAAAACAGCTTGGGATTGAGTCGCTCTAAATTAACACATTTAAATACAATGTAACTTTATGTAAGAAATAAATATTTTAAAAAAGGATTCCTACTGAGTTTTCTGGCAGTGTTTCTCAGTAGCTGCCACGTCATGCACTGCACGGTAGGGAAAAAAAATTGACGATTCCACACAAATGTAATATTTTAACGGAATAAATGACTTTTATAATTTTGAATTCTGAATTTGAACACATAGGCTATAATTTATAAAGATTAACGCGGGTAAAACCGCGGAGCACAGCTAGCAGTGTCAAATAGTTGTCCTAAATATAATAATAATATAATATATCTGGGGACAATGTCAACAATGTCATCCTAGCCCCAAACTAAGCAAAGCTTGTACTATGGGTACCAGGCGACGATATACATACTTATATAGATAGATAAATACATAAATACATAGAAACATCCATGACTCAGAATCAAATATTCGTGCTCATCACACAAATATTTGCACTTACCGGGATTCGAACCCAGGACCACCAGCTTCGGAGGTAGGATCACTACCAACTAGGCTACGGTGACCGTCAAATATGTCAAATATGGATATGCTTCTTCTTCTTCAGAGCTATAACTGCATAGTGTGGGCGTTGTGTTTAAAAAAATAGTGTTATTTAGTTAATCGTTTAGTTTACTTAAGTAAATAATATTTCTTTGTTTAGAAACTTTTCATACGTTATTTTGAATAATTTTTAATACGTTATATTGAATTCAATTAACGTTAATTAATTAAATTCAGTTAACGTTAACGTTTAATACGTTATATTGAATTCAATTATCGTTCATATTCAGGTTAATTTTAAGGAAGTTATTATTAGAGCACACATTTCGTTTTTTTACAACGGTCGCGTTCGATGATTAACTCGAGTCAATAGGTTTGAACAATTTCGGTGATTTCACTTCCACTGGTGTTAAAAACTTGACTTGTTAATGTTACTGATATAAAATATATGATTTGATTTTAATTTTAATCACAATTCGTAAAAAGCGCATAAAAATCATACCATAAATGAGTATGCAAATGTAGCCCTTTCGTATAATACAAGTGATTCGTAATTTAAATTTTCAACCCCACTTCACCCTCTAAGGCAGAGAAGATAAAATATTTTCTCAATTTTACTAATGCGTTATGATTGGATAAGCAATATAAAAACCTTTACTAAATTTGTTATTACAATATTTTTTAAAGATGGCTGAAACTTGATTTAAATTTAAGATGATAATGAACTATTTTATACCTAGGTGTGCCCACGGTCTCACCTGCTATTAAACTTTTAAAATTATAGCCTCTGTGTTATTCGGATATACTCGTATAACCTATATTCCTACACAGTTCTATCAAAATTCGTTCCGTAGTTTTTGCGTGAAAGAGTCACACACACACATCTATAAATCCATACATACTCACAAACTTTCGCATTTAGAATATTAGTAGGATATAGTAGGAAGTAGGATTACTATTTAAAACAAAATGGCGTTTATAAATAAGATGAAATGGGATTACGCTTAGCTATTCTAACGTGTATAGTGTGTTGTGTTGTTTAGGACAAGCCACGCGTAATACACTAATATGATAAAGGCGAAAGTTTGTGAGTGTGTATGTTTGTAACTTTTTCACGTCTAAACGGCTGGAGCGATTTAAACAAAATTTGGTATGGAGTTAGCTGACACCCTGTATTAACACATAGGTTATATTTTATAAAGTTTTACGCGGGTAAAGCCGCGGGGCACAGCTAGTTTAATATATACTAGAGATCGCACTTGTTGGAAATCCGAGCATTAAAGGTTCTATTGTCAGAGATTATAGACATTAAAGACAATAATATTATAATATTTTCTCAGTTTTGACACTCAGTTTGTCCTCTCTTCTCAGTTTGTCAGTGTATCAAAAGCGTGTTAGTGTGTTGGATGTTATTTTATTAAAATAATTTGCTTCTAAAAATTGTGGGCTGTCTTCGGGGACTGCCAATAGAAATGAAAACTATTTTTTTATTTCTCATGGGTCCTCGGAAACTACCTAGTGTTTATTTGATCCGAGTAGCGTGTGGAAGATGCTATTTCCCACCTTTGGACGGTAAAGACCCATAGTAATTGCTTCCCTTCGTATGGTGGGAATAGATTAAAAAAATAGAAGTATATTCGGTTAGGCAGTCGGCTGTTAAAAAATCTGACATAATTAAGAAAAATAAAGCTGCGTTCATGTGAGTGTAAACGGCCAGTGTGAATAAAAAAAACGACCCTCCATCTTAGGAATCGATCAAATCACGTGTCCTGACGCGAGTTTAACTTTTTTTACCCATCCTAAAAAAGTGCACAACGCCGCTGAAGAAGTTTTCACTTCAAAAAATATGAGTTTCCTGAACTACTTCTCCATATATGAATTTTAACTGTTCCAAATTCCATACCCCTCGGTCAGCGTAATTTTTTTTAAAACGGTTTAAATTTTTTTTCTATATGACTTAATATTATGATGATTTACTATACACAAACAACTGCCAGAATATCAAATATCGACATAAAAAATTAAAAGAAAAATAAGAAATATGTTACTAGTTAGTCGCAAGTTTGAACGGAGTTTATCGGTAAGGCTGTGCGTTATACCTATTTAATAACATCATACTGAAAATTAGAGTTTAAGTTTTTATAAGTAATTATTATTTCCACTCTAAAAACGTTGGGTTACTGAAGGATCTGGTTTCTGAAGGATCTGGCTTCTGGCTATTGTAAACGGCATCCAATTTGATATCCCTTTGTTCTCGCCCGTATTTTAGTGAACACTTTTTGCTCACACCCATAGTTGGGCTCTCTGAGCCCTGAATGTTCACGACAATTAAACGAAAGGTTTGCAAAACTTTGGTGACATGAGAGTAATTTGTGAAGGATCGTGATAAGGTCTAATTACGGTTAAGTTGAAGATGTTGGGCTTAAAGTGTTGTGAATTCAGTTTAACTTGACTACCCGTATGTATTTTACTTATTACTTAGTTTAGTATACTTAAGTAACCCACTTGGAAAATATTTAATCTATTTCGTTTGTAGGGACTTTATCTAAATACTAAATGGGCCTTATTTGTCCGGAGTGGAAGTAGTTTTATCTTGAATTCTGTTTCATTTAAGTCTCAACTCTACCTGAATTCAAGCTAAACTAGTAATCATATTATATGTATTTTATTTTTTTCGTTTTCGGTTTTGGCAGTTGCCTAGGCCCTTTGTGTACCAGCTTAGATTCTGGACAGGACACACTATTTTTGTGACCCATAAGTAGTTGGTCTGGGTCTGGGTTATGATAAATAAAATTTAAAAAAAATGTGAGCCGTCACGGGACGCCTGGCAGATGTGAAACATCGACATTATTTTGTAAAAGTAATATGCAGAAAAGAACATATTGTGATAGGAACTAAATATGTCATAATGATAAAATAAAAAGTCGATTGCGCATGGCGACGCGTCGCCACTCCGTACACACTACTATCGTATAGCGTGGCGACGCGTCGCCACGGCATACGTCGCCACGCCATAAATCTGTTTTACGTACGACTATAGATGTTTCACATCAAAAGGTTTTTATTCGCGTAGACTTTAAAAAACCGCTTTTAAATAGTCAGAACATGTTTGTAGTAATAAAATTAAGTAGGTATAAATAATTATTTCTAGTTATATGTATATTTCGTTTCACGGATTTTTAAAACATTTATAAAATTTATTTAACAACAGTAATGATATTTAGCTAGCTTGTATTAAGTTACTGTCAAGGAGATTATGTTTAGGTTTAATTATATAAATTGATAGATTAAGCTACGCTAAGCTATTTTACTACATATTTTCTGAATGGTTCTGCCTATGTTAAGGTATGTTTGTAAAGTAACTCACGTCACAGGGCTGTGATCCCTAATGTGGGCGTCGTTGATCAAAAAATATATATTTCCGTAGGCCGATTTCTACGGATAGTACGCAGGACTATATTGTGTAGTTGTGTTTGTGCAAACACAGGTACACTTTCGTATTTGTCACTGTATTTAATCCGACGGGACGTCTGTCGGATACGCCTGAATAGGGAACTAGTAGAAAAGCAGGAAAAGGATAAATAAGGTGTCAGGAGAGGAAATTATAGATAACAAGTAAGTTTGTACAAAAGTTACTTTGAAAAAATTCTCTGTGAGTGAATATAGGTATTTAGTTTAGTTTTTTCGTTTATTTCGTAACAAATAAGCCATAGCCTGCAGTTTTAGGCACCAAGCAGTACTAGGGTACCTGAAGAGTTTGTCATTGTTGGGAGCATATACATATACTTATTTGTTGACTAGTATAAAAATTCCTGAACTATTTACTAACTGAAGTATAAATGGACATAACGAAACTACTGTTTTAGGGTTCCGTAGCCAAATGGCAAAAAACGGAACCCTTATAGATTCGTCATGTCCGTCTGTCTGTCTGTCCGTCCGTATGTCACAGCCACTTTTTTCCGAAACTATAAGAGCTGTACTGTCTATGGATAGCTCTTCAAAAATCATATTAAGTTTCATAATATCATTTTTGTCTTAACTGAATAGTTTGCGCGAGAGACACTTCCAAAGTGGTAAAATGAGTGTCCCCCCCCCCTGTAACTTCTAAAATAAGAGAATGATAAAAACTAAAAAAAATATATGATGTACATTACCATAGAAACTAACAACGAAAATTAGTTTGAACGAGATCTAGCAAGTAGTTTTTTTTTTAATACGTTATAAACCGCAATCTGCTTTCATTTAATCATCTTAAATACTTGCTGCTACGGAACCCTTCATGTGCGAGTCCGACTCGCACTTGGCCGGTTTTTTGAAGTAAAACTTCTTTACGCACGCTTGTTTTGGTGAGTAATCTGGTGAACGCGTGACAAGACTGTTACGAAAAGTGTGATCGGCAGATATAAGTTAGTGAAGATAGAAAGAGAGAGAGAGTTACGTTTTTATATTACTGTAGGGCAATAGAAAGAGGTATACGAGTATAAAGATAAAGATTTCTTTATTGCTAAAACTGTGTACATGGTTGTAGATGGTATACAATTTGGAGTATCAACAGTTGCCCGTATCGGGCGTGCAACAGTAAGGCTTATGAATTAAACATAATAGTACATAACAATTCTTATTATTATAATATACCTATATTTGTGGAATTATTTATTACAATTTATAGAAAAAAGGACCACTTTTTGGCAAAATACTCATTGAGGTCGTAAAACACATCGGAAATAAGCCACTTATTCAAAACTTTTTTGTATTTTTTGCCTTCCAATTCATTGACATTAACAGGTAGATGATTATATATACGTATTGCAGTAACAAATGCACTCTTGTAAAAAATTGTATTATTAATGGATGGTGACAACCGTAAGTTATACTTATATCTAGTCCGTAAATTAGATCTGGTGGCAGATTTATTTATACGGTTAGTTTATCTCAATTTTCCTTCAGTCGTGTGATCTAAAGCATAATAGTATTTTTTTAAGATTTCACCCGCACGGATGTTTTAAATCTGTGTCGCGGGGTACCTTACAAACATAATTACCGGACACGACGTACACCCAGACTCAGAACAACTACTTATGTGTCACACAAATACTTCCGCGTAACAAGAATTCTACTAAGGATGTCTTAGTACTAATAGACAATAAAGAGTTCTAGGCGATGATGTTATTCACCGAGCTATTGTGTAGTGAAGTGTCAATATAATTAATAATACATCGTGGGTGTTGAACCGTAAGCATTCGTAAGACAAGTGTTAAGATAACTGGCAATTAGTGGCTTTACATGTCACGATATTGACATTAAGTGAGCATACACTTAATGTCAACATCTTAAGCTATACTCCATTAATACGTACCTACTTATTACGATATAGGTAATTATTTTGAAGTGAATGCTTCTTTAGAAGCCTAAGGCATTTTAGGCGTAAGAAGAATACAGACAGACACACACCGACACCTCTATATATAAATGATAATTTTCAATTGGATAGCGCTCATAGCTAGATGCTCTCACCAGTCCGTAAGTGATCGGCGAGGTTAAGCAACTAGTCTCGCGGTCAATCCATAGATGGGTGACCGCCAAAGTGGTTTAATTCCTGAGCGTCTCCGTGCTTCGGAGGGCACGTTAAGTTGTCGGTCCCGGTTGTAGTCATCAGACAACAGTCGTTAAGCCATGTCAGAGGCCTACTGGGCGGCTTGAGCAACTCAGACACTAGGGTTACCACTACCCATGCGATAAGCAAGCAAGCAATGATCAATATATCAATATATGATGAGAAATATGTACATGTACAAGATACATACATAGGAACTCATACGTATTGGCATTTTTGGGATTTTTTATCATCGCACCACGCGCACTCGCAGTAAGGTTCATCCGTACCACTTGGAAGCGATCTCGTCAAGCACGGTTCGCTTTCAGCGTTCATACATCCCACGTACGTGCCGGCTCTGGAATGAATTACCTGCTGCGGTGTTTCCCCAGCGCTACGACTTTTCCTTCTTTAAACGAGGTTTAAAAAGAATATTAATCTCACAGCGCTTTGCTGTGCCCCCTGGCATTGTGAATGTCTATGAGAAGCGGTTACCACTTACCATCAGGTGGGCCGCTAGCTCGTCTACCTCCAAAAGCATTTTTTTTTTAAATCGGAATTCCCATTAAACTCGCTACATTGTTACCGTTACCGATACTACGTAATAGTTCAAGTTTTAACTTCTATTCGCACTCCCGGAGTAACCCTGTTTTTATTTAAGACAACGACCGTATTAGCAAAATTAATGTATTTTACTAGATACTTTACAAACATATAATTGACGGACAGAAAGTACATCCAGGCTTAAACAAGTATTTATGGGCCACAAAAATATAGTTGTCCTGCGCGTGAATCCAACCCGGGAAAAGAAGTGGCAAGGTGATAGTTTTAACCGCTGCGCCAAACGTTCATTCACACATATTAGAAATGTAAGTCCTTAATTAGCTTGTTATTTATTTAATAACATCCATACAATCGTAGTTAAATTTTCTTGCCGAATTTTAATCTATATAAATAAAAAGACAAGTCCTGACTGACTGACTGACTCATCAACGCCCAGCCCAAACCCTTGGACCTAGAACGCTGAAATTTTGCACAAATGTTTGCTTTATAATGTAGACGAGGAATAAGGAAGGATTTTTCGAAATTCAACCCCTAAGGGGGTAAAACAGGGGCGCTAAGTTAGTATGAAACTTTGCCGTTTTTGAAGTTTAAGGCATAAAAATTGGTATTTGCCCTTCCAGTTAAAAATAAAAAATCACGTATTTCAGGGTTTTTGGAAATTCCACCCCCAAGGGTGAAAAATAGGGGATGTTAGTTTGTATGGAAAATGTGACAATTTTTAAGTTACATGCATGACATTTAGGATTTAGCCTTTTAGTTAAAAATAAAAAATATGTATTTCAGCATTTTCAGAAATTCCAGCCCAAGAGCGTAAAATAGGGGTTTAAGTTAGTATGAAAAATGTGACAATTTTTAAGTTAGAGGCATGAAATTGGTAATACAGTTGAAAATTAAACATATACTTTTCAGAATTTTTGAGAATTTCACCCCTAAGGGCGTAAAATAGGGGATGTAAACTGCGACTTGAAGTAAAACGCATGTAAATTGGTATTTGAAAATTCAATAAGTAATTAAAAATATATATTCCAGGATTTTTAAAAATTCCACCCCGAAGGGCACAAAATAGGGAATGTAAGTTTGTATGAAATGTGCGATATTTTTGAAGTTAAATTCATGAAAATTAGTAGTTGGCTTTTCTGTAAAAAATTATAAAATATTTATATCAGGATTTTTGGAAATTCCACCCCCGCTGGCGTAAAATAGGGGATGTGAGTTGGTATGAAAATCTGTTATTTTTTGGAGTTAAACGTATGAAAATTGGTATTTGGTCTTTCAGTTAAAGCAATATATGTTTTTAAACCAAAATTCAGGGAATAATTTGTTGTTAAAAAAAGGTAATAAAAACTGATTCAATAGATCGACATCAACAATTTACGCCAACTCGAATTTTAGATAATTTCTTTATTTTTATGCCACGTTGCTTAAAATGCCGTACTCGTCGTCGCGTCGTCTAAATAAAGACTTAGCGTTTTATAAGATTTGTAACTTCTTTTCTTTGTTAAATTTATTTATTTATTATAAAATTAAAACAACAATATTTTAATCAAATTGGGATAAAAAACGAATTTACCTAAAATTCGAGTTAGCGTAGTATAAATTGTTGGTATCGAGATGATCGCAGTTGATCGCACCCAAAAAATATCATCTTATTTTTACTGATCTACAATTCACAATTTTGTAACTAGATGGCGTTCGTTCGTTTCAGGTCGCGGGACTTATTTGGCATATTTATTTATTTATTTATTTTTATTTTTATTTCAAAACTTTATGCACAAATTTGTACAGAGGTGGACTTAATGCCGTAGGCATTTTCTCCCAGTCGACCTTGGGGAGGTGCAGAGATTAATCAGTAGGTAGTAGGTGCACTAAGTATAACAGTATAGATTTTTAAAGGATTGGATAAATATTCGATACATAAATAATTTAAATATATAGTTAAATGTATATGTATATAAATAAATGTATAATATTTAATATATGCAATACTATTACTACTATAATATACTATACATACATACATAATAGATTAGGTAGGGAAATCACAATTCTGCTTACAAGTTGTTTAGAATGTGCTCTCTTAGCTTCATTTTGAATGAGAAGCGGCTTTTGGCCAACCTGATTTCGAGAGGCAGCGCATTCCACAGAAGAATAGACTGGACAAAAAAGGAAGAGTGAATAAAGTCAGAATGGTGAGGCGGGCATTGAAGAAGGCGGTTATAAGTAGACCGGAGAGTTTTCGCATGATTATTGCCCAGAAATTGGAAGTGAGTAGTTAAGTAAGAAGGTGAAGAGGGAGAGTCCAGTATAGAATAAAGAGTAGTTAAAGCTCTCAAAGAACGCCTATGGCGAATAGGCAACCATTGTAATTTCGTACGGTAGAAGGATACATGGTCGTACTTACGGAGATTAAAGACGAATCGAATGCAGTTATTCAGAAGTCGGTCAAGTTTGTTGAGGTGATCTGCATTCAGTTCAAAGTAGCATACATCACCATAGTCGATTATAGGAAAAATTAAAGCTTGCACGAGCGTTACTTTTGTTTTCCACGGCAAGAAATGTTTGAGCCGATAGAGAGATCGCAGGATTCCGGTGACCCTCTGACTTACACTGCCAATTTGTTTTTGCCAGCTGAGTGTTGTGTCAATTAAAATTCCTAGGTCTTTAATATTAGGACTTATACAAATCGTAGTACTGTCGTATACAACTGGTGCGAGGCTATCAAAGTCAACTCTGCTGATCATGCGGGAACTTCCAAGTATAGTGGCTTGGCATTTTGAAGGGTTAACACTAAGACCAAACCTATCGGACCAATTTTTTATCAATGCCAAGTCACTATTGATTTGGCCGATCGCTGCAGAGAGGTTCTCCAGGTTTGCTTGAGCATAAATTTGAAGGTCATCGGCATAAAGATGGTACGCACTCTGAAGGTTATGACTGAGAAGATTTATAAACAAAGAAAATAGTAGAGGAGAGAGAATACCGCCTTGAGGTACGCCTGAGGTAACTTTACACCAATTAGATGTAGATTCACCAATTTGAACCGATTGCAGGCGATCCCGAAGGTAGGATGAAAACCACTCCAATGCTTCGTCAGAGATCATAAGATGGGATAGGATGGCTAAAAGGATATCATGACTGACGGTATTAAAGGCATTGGAGAAATCGACCAGAACCAAGACTGTGATCTTGGTATCCTCCATGCCAGCTCGAATATCGCCAGTCACTTTAAGGAGTGCGGTAGTGGTACTGTGACCAGGTCTGAACCCCGATTGTAGTGGACTTAGGAGGTTGTTCATAAGAACGAAGCGGGAAAGTTGTTTATGAATGCAGGACTCAAGAACTTTAGAAAGGAAAGGAAGAATGGATATTGGACGGTAGTGAATAGGACTGGAAGGGTTTGAGGTTTTAGGGAGTGGATGGACTAGAGCTTTACGCCATAATGACGGGAATGATCCGGAAGTGAGGGAAAAGTTAACAATATGAGTAATTGCAGGGAGGAGATGGTCTAGGATAGGAATGATCATGCGTCTACCGATTTTATCGCAACCCACGGCGTTGGATTGAATAGACAGGATTATCTTTTTGATCTCGTCCAAATCAGCTAGAGTAAATTTGAAAGGGCTAATATTAGGGCGCGTTAAACCATTGATGTACGAAATAGTTTGCCTCTTGGCCAGATGATCCATAGATGAAGCAGTGGTGAAATGTTGATTAAGATCATCTAGAACCATTGAGCTAGGAAGGTCTAAATGTCGCGACTTGCCGATACCAAGAGTCCCAAGGAACTTCCAGATACCAGCAGGAGAAGAAGTAGATATGTTATTAAGAATATGACGGCGTTTAGCTTTACGTACCATCTGATTACACCGATTCCTACAAACCCTGAAGATACTCCAGTTGTCTTCAGTTCGATTTTTTTTTAATTTTCGGAATGCACGGTCCCTCCGTCTCATTGCCATCTTAATTTCCCTTGTCATCCACGGTGCTGGAGGACGCTTTATTTTAACTTTTTTGACAGGGGCATGTACGTCGTAAAGTTCAGTGACCGTTTTATTAAAAATACTGACCTTCATATCTAAAGTGGTCGCTTGTAGCATTGGCTCCCAGTCGATTAACGCAGCATCTTTAGATAAAAGCTCAACCTTTAAAGAAGCAAAAGAACGCACGTACAACACTTTGGGTTTAGGTTTAGGTGGTTTTAGGAGATAAGACAGGAAGATAAGGTCGTGATGAGAAAATCCAGGAGCGGGACATTGGCCATGGGACGAAACCAAGGAAGGATTCGAGGTAAGGATTAAATCGAGCCAAGTATCATCACCTAAGACGTTATGGTGAGTAGCTTGAAGTGGCAAGACGTGCAAGCTGCTTGACTCGATTATGTGTAGGAGTTTGCGGGAACTAGGAGTGTTGTGAGCAAGTAGGTTGGTGTTAAAATCTCCCATGATAATGTGGTGAGCGTACTCTGAGCCCAAAGATTCTAAAACTGATTCGAAATCAGTGAAGTAGTCTACATTAGGGGGGCAATAAACCACACCAAGAATGGTTTTGACTCCTTTGACAGAGACCTCAAGAAAAAGGAACTCGGCAGAGGCTGAATAGTTTGAAGAGGAGGTAGCAACAATATTATAGGGAAAGTCGCTCCGTAGGTATATCGCGACACCACCTCCTCCTTTACCAGTTCGGTCATTTCGAATTAGAATGAAACCAGGAAGAGGATATAAAGTGGAAAGAAGATGCGGTTTGAGCCAGCTCTCGGAAATCAGGATAGCATGAACATTGCACTCAGCGAAAGTTTCGAGCAAGTCGCTATGGTGGCTGGGAATGCTCTGGGCATTAAAATGGCAAACATTTAAAAGATTGGAACGGATATCGTTAAACTTATCACGTAGGATATCACCAAGCGAGCCTTCCAAGGAGCAGAAACTGTCGTTAGCAGAATCGTAAATAGAATGAAAAGAGTCGGTATCATCGTCCGTTAATATGACAGACATGATAACCGGGATTTAATATAAATAAATAAGATATATATGTATATAAACTAGAAATATATATAAAATATAAGTGTATAAAATGTAGTGCAAGGTTAAAATAAACTTAATTTAAACTCTGCACCACCCGCCAGCATACAAACATAATAATCATTAGGTACTTTAAATATAATATGAAACGATTAATAGTATAGTAACACACAATAAGTAATCAACACACCGAAAAAAAAAAAAAAATACAAAACAATAATTAAAAGAAATATATGCTCAAAAGGTGATATTCAGTTGGGTATTGGAATGGACACTTAAAAAGTTTACGCAGTTAGAACGAGTGAGACGAGAAGTATGAAATAAAACGCATATTTCGCTCCCATTTCATACTTCGCGACCATAATGAAGTTAGCAACGAAGTGGATTGAGTTGCATGGTACTTGAGTTTACTTTAATGTATCATTATGAATAGAATGAACAGATTGAATGACTTTAATTGAGTGAAGTAGTTTTGTTTAACCTCAAACTTCTTAACAATTTATGTGTAACAACAACAAGTTAAAGTGACAAACAAGGGAACTTAATCAATATTTGACCACAAGAATGAAATAATGTAGACATATGGTAAGTTTCTGAGTTATAGTGCTACATGCAACTAATGTTATTTAATCGAAGGAATTTGTTGAACTAACGAACCGTGTTTTTCAGCTTATCGTTGCCGCCTGTTGAGGAAACCGCTGCCGTCTTCGGATATTTGGCCGACAGAGTCATGAATTCTTCATTGGTGGTTATCTTGTGCCGCTTTTGATCATGGGTTTTGATGAATATATTAATATATTAATCATATCGGTTATAATAAATAAATGCTTGAAATAAAAGGTAGTCAAAAACTGAACCAATAGATGATCGAATAAATCTCACCCAAAAAATATGCACACATCTTAATTTTACCGCTTTACAAGTTTATAGTTTTTTTAGATGGCGTAATCATCGTTTTAAATCGCGCTATGGTTTCGTTCACAAAATGTGATATTAGACCTATCAATGCCGTGGTCGCAACCTAATCTAATAAGAGTTACCTTTGTGATTAATGCATCGTTGATTCTTACTTACTTTATTTGACTTACTGGCAATAAGGACAATTGCTATGTAATCTTCCTTTTTTTTAAATAATAGTAGCAAAGTAGTCCTTAGTTTCTTTCTCAGTTGGGTTATTTAGAGGTTAGGTTTTCTTAAATTCATATTGCTTGATTGTTTTAAATGTTACATTTTTTTAGATTAAGCTAGAAGTAAGTAGTTACATTGGTCATCATACAAAATTGTCGCGGACGAAGTCGCGGGCACCAGCTAGTATTATAAATAAGTAACATTTGTGAGTTAGTGACGATGTAAGGAGTAATCTCTGGATCTACTGAACCAATTTTCAAAATTATATCACCAATAGAAACCTACGTTATTGTGGAGTGTCATAGGCTATAAACAAATTATCCCGAACTTTTAACCCGAAGTAATACGCAGGACAAACGGTCAGGGACAAAAATATTTATAACGCGAAACGAAGTCCGCGGGCACTGCTAGTACTAAATAATAATAAGTACATTATTACATGATGATTATTGCATCAAATAGTTAACAGTTCATATTTATATATATATATATAAAGAAATAACAGTAATGTTAATACTATAGTCGGCCTTATCGCTAAAAGTGATCTCTTCTGGGCAACAAATGAGTAGTATTAAGCAAAATATATAAGTAGGACGAAAGGGGTAGAAGATAGTGTACAGAATAGTTAGGAAATGGCTGAGCAAAATATCTTGACAATAACTTGACACGAGCTAGCTAAATATCATTGCTATAATATAATAAATTTTATAAATGTTTTCATACAATATGTACCTAAATATCTATGTTACTAGAAATAATAATGTATACAACTATATTACTACAAACATGTTCTGACTATTTACAAGCGCTTTTTTGAAGTCTACGTGAATAAAAACCTTTTTTATTTTATTTTATAACATATGTGTAGGTAATTAGAAATATAAAAGTATGTTTATCATTGCAGTTATCGGGTTGCCATAGCACAGGCTCTACCTAGTTGGGGATAAGATGGCAGTGTTTTGTTCCAAGATATTTATTTATTATTCAATCTGATGAATACCCCAGTTAAAACGAATTCAATTGAGAAGAATCCTCGTTCAAAACTAATTGAGATCTTAATTTTTCTGTAACAACCGACCAAATTGCTGCTTTGTAAATAATGTTATAATATTTGACAAATCCTCACCACGGTATAACGATTACTCTGAGTGCTTGTGAATTAAAATAAAACTCAGTTAAGCCGCGGTTTGATAAATTCGGAGCCACAACCGAAAAGCTTGAGTACCTTGAGTAATCTTCGAATAAAATAAGTTTTACCCATTTCAGCTTTCTGTCTAGTAAAGTGGAGCGACATTTTATTTAGCTTTATTTATTTACAAGTCCTTGCAAAAATATATTGCTACAGTTCTTTGGTGGTAAATCCATTCGTAGCAGTCAACTTTGTCATAGTTTTTTTCCACGTAAGTACTATGTTATTTGACTGCCTCATAGCGAAGTTTTGACAACCACGTTGGTTTAACGGTAGCATGTTTAACCGCACATAAGTAGATCGTGGGTTCATACCCAGGTCGGCCAAAAAATGCTTTGATTTTTCTGTAAAGAAAAATTTCTTAGTATCAGCCCGGAATCTGAGATTTGGCGCTATTTGGACCCTTGTGCCTCAGAGAGCAAGTAAAACTGTCGGTCCTCTACCAGACCTCTTTCCGGTCCAATCGCAAGTCCTCCCATTGGACGATGAGAGCGATGGAATAGAAAGAGCCCCCATGTCTGCGCTTTAAACATGCATATTACATGCGCCAGTATGATACCCAACACGGGTTTCAGTCCTCCACGGACCATTCTCAAAGGACCACAAACTCTTCAAGTGCTCGAATGCGACTTCATACAGCACAGGAAAAGTTAGCGTTCTTGTCCTTTTTGCATGTGAATATTTTTTGCAGATGGGTGGGCGTTGCAAATTTGCAGCCCGGCTAGATTATATTACTAAATTATCACTTCCTTATTTTTCACCCGGTCTAAATATTATAAACGACAATTGGTTACTAACAATTGTTTTAATTATACGTATAAATACTATGAACTAATTACTCGGCTCGTCGTCTCAACTTAATTAAGTTCTACGCTCAATTATAGTAGGTACTTACCAAACAGACGATTTTAATACGAAACCAACGGATTAGACTAATTCCTTTCAGAAACATACCTTTATTAATGCTTTACATTGAATTAATAGCTCCCACAATACATTTTTGAATTCTGTATGGACAATGTAAACGTCTATTCTAAATAATCCATGCATATTTGAGTACTCCATCATATACGCCCACCTACTATTAAAACAATTGGATATTAATCCCGAAACCTACCGGGAACGATAGCCGTTGGGCGTACCTATCCATTAGGTTGGGCACATCCTTACAGAATCCCGGGAAATACCGGGACTAATATTCTAAACAGATCCGAAGTTTAAAATACATGATGTTCTACGTAGAACTATTTTATTGACAGCCTGGCATATATTAAAAACTGTTGTTACCTGCTTTCTAATAATTAATCAAAGCACTAGCATGTTATAAAGAGTTATATTTAAATTATTATATTTTATACACTCCTGTCACTATCTGTATTGTCATGGTACTATTAATAAAATGAACATCTTCTACTGAATTTCCTAATCCCTTTTATATAACAGCTTCGAGTTTCCAGAGAAACAAGTTCCCATATATGCTTTATATATTATACTGAAATAGTGTACAGTTTAAAAAAAAAACAATATCGGTAAACATTAATTAAGACTTTGTTAACTAATACTGCTATAATTAAATGGTAGATTATTTATATACCTCATTCAGCCAAATTTCGTCCACTGCTGGACAAAGCCTCCACAAAAGATTTCAGCGTGTCCAGCATTTCAGGCGGATATGCCATAATCACCACTCTTGGCAGCCGAATGGACGCAAAGAGATGCTGCTGCCCGCTTTCTGCTTGATATATATTCCTCGGGACGACTTCTACGCCCCCCACGAGAAGAGATAGGGTTGTGATATTCTTTGCCGTCAGCCACACAGTATAACTTAAATAATTATTTAAATAACTTAAACCAAATCTATATCCTTTGATTTATCCCACCTTGGGAAGCCTTGTAGCACCTGGGAAATTTAATAAACTACTTACTATCAGTTGTTTGGTGATATTGAAATAAACTTAAGTCGTTAATCTCATCTGTTGTAGAAAACAAGGGGACTAATTAGGTTTATGTATTTTAACAAATATTTTAATTACAAAAAATTACAAATTCATTTCAATTCATTTCATTTCATTATTTGGCCATTTTCTCATGGCCTCGATTCGGAGGAATACTACGGCGCCATCTGTAGTTAGTTTTAATTTATTTATGTCTATAATTTACATTTTCGTAGATTTAGTTTTTCTTTCTATTATAATATTTATGTTTGTATGTAAATAAACGTCCACTTTGTATTACAAAAGCGAAAGACTACTATTTCATTCACAGACTAAACATGAAATCTAAAAAACCATTTGACTTATGAACTTGAAATTTAGCCATAGATAAAAAATGTCATCTAAGAATGAATTTTGCGAAGGCTATTTTAAAGCTAGCGTTAGTCTATACGAAAGCTTTATGTTTTTCCTGTGAAATACATACATATGCTTTTGCTTGTAAAAATAGAAAATATAGTAGGAACTGATAAAAGTATAAATCTGAGAGTGCCTCTGCTTGCTTGTTTACTTTCATAACATGTAGCACAGTAATATTATAAAACAATTGTTCTCTTTCTCAGCAGAAATAACTTTTATAGGTATAACAGGAACTAGATTATACCGATTCGGTCTACAATATATATGAACACTAGCTGTGCCCCGCGGTTTTACCCGCGTTCATTTGTATAAATTATCACAACGCCTCCCCCGTAGGTGATAGCGTGATAATATGTAGCCTATATGTTGACCCGACCTCTTAGTAATATTCATGCAAAATTTGAAGTAAGTCCATGCAATACTTTTTGAGTTTAGCCCGGACATATTAGGTCTTTACCTATGAAATTGCCGTTCTGCAGTACTGGCCATTTCAAATCAAAATAATTTTTGTTTGGCTAAGAATTCTAATTTCAAATTAATTTTATTTTAAAAACATGGATTCTTTTTTCCAAAAGTAGTCATTTCTTTATTGATTAGTGTTACATTTTCATCGCATTTCAATCTTTTTCGTCATCATGGATACGTTAAAAATTCGAGTAATTATGGAATATGAGTACCGTCGTGGCAGCAACGCGGCACAAGCGGCACGCAACATCAACGACGTTTACGGAGCTAACACTACAAACCAACGCACCACCTGTTATTGGTTTGCTCGCTTCCGTTCTGGAAATTTCGACCTGAAAAATGAACCTCGCGGTCGTCCGAAGACTTTGGTCGACAATGACGAATTAAAGGCGGTTGTGGAAGCTGATGATACACAATCTACGGCTGAATTAGCAGCAGCTTTCGACGTTAGCGTCAAAACAATATTGGTCCATTTGCGTCAAATTGGCAAGGTAAAAAAGCTTGACAAATGGGTGCCCCACGAACTCAATGATCGCCAGCGCGAAGTACGCGTCGAGACGTGCCTTGCACTGCTCAACAGACACACAAATGAAGGAATTTTGAACCGCATTGTTACCTGCGATGAAAAATGGATTCTGTTTGATAACCGCAAGCGCTCAGCAAGTTGGTTGGATCCTGGTTCAGCACCTAAACAATGCCCTAAACGAAAACTTACCCCTAGAAAAGTGATGGTCACTGTTTGGTGGTCTAGCGCCGGTGTGATTCATCACAGCTTCTTACCAAACGGGGTGAGCATTACTGCAGATGTGTACTGTGAAGAACTGAGCACAATGATGGAGAAGCTGGCGCATCTCCAACCAGCATTGGTCAATCGCTCGTCTCCGCTGCTCCTGCACGACAACGCGCGACCTCATACTGCACAGCAGACGGTCTCCAAGTTGCAAGAACTGGGGTTGGAAGCTCTCCGTCATCCGCCCTACTCACCAGACCTTGCGCCTACAGACTACTACTTTTTCCAGAATTTGGATAACTTCTTGGCGGGAAAAAAATTCAATACCCGAGAGGCAGTACAAAATGCCTTAGAAGAATTTGTTGCCTCCCGTCCAGCTGATTTCTTTAAGAAGGGCATCAATAAACTGCCACTGCGATGGCAAAGATGCATTGATTGCATGGGTGATTACTTCGATTAATACAAATAAAAAAATTCATGAAAAAAATTCGTTTAAATTTTTTCATACAAAACGGCAATTTCATAGGTAAAGACCTATTATATACAAACAGACAAATATTCTAAAAACTATATTTTTGGCTTCGATATCGATTGTAGATCACGCCCCAAATATCCTTTTAAAAATATATTCAATGTACAGTTTTGACTTACCTACGACTTTATTATATGTATAGATATATAAACCTAAGTGCTAACTAACAGTTCTTTACTAACCTGACATTACGCTTCATGTAAAAAAAATCCCAGAAGTCCCGGCATATAGATGATTTCGACGTAGAAAACGACAATAATTTCGGGATACCGGGAAGTTTTTAACATGTTTCATTCCCTAGTAGGTAGAAATTATTTGCAAAGGCTTATTTAAGTTCTGAACGAAACATTTGCACTGCCCGTCAAACTGTTTTATTCAGAACTCAAAAGCCTTTGAGCTACCGTCAGCGCTGATAAAAATGAGTTTGACGATAACTGAGTATGCTAGTGATAAATTAAATGTGAAAAGCTGATAATTACTTACTTTATCGAATTGTCAGTGGTTACCCTGGTGTCAGAGTTGTTCAAGCTGCCCTGTAGGCCTCTGACGCTTAACGACCTAAGTCTAGCGGCTAAAGTTAGGAACGGCAGCTTAACGCTCCCTCTGAAAACCGGAGACGGCCAGAAATCTGTTGAGCACAAGTATACATACTTGTGTTCTATAATCCATCAGCCATGAACTCTATTATTAATTACGTTTTGGAACGAAGTTCCTTATCGCGCGTTGTGAAAGCGGGCTAGACGGAAAAAATTCTTACGAAAAGTTGTCACGACACTTTTTGCAGCTGTGCGGCGTGTGCATGTTTCTCTGTCTCTCTCTCTCTCTCTCTCTCTCTTATAGAAAGCAAGCCAGATATTTTCATTTCTATTTCGCATTGAACAGTGTGGTGTCGCGACGTTTATTTTTGTTGAGTGTATACAGGTTTTTTGTACATAATAAATAATAAGAAATAACTTCGTTCCATCCGGGTGTCCCTCGACACCTCTCAAGTTTTTAGATTCATATTTTAATTCCAATATTTGTTTCTTTTTTAAAACTTAATATATATTAACTGAATATAAAATAACGCCGAAGGCAGTGCCTGCCAGGCAACCTTGGGGTGATGCAGAGAAAACATGATAGGTGCACTATAACCTTTAAGAATAAAACTGGTAAAAACTATAGATACTTCATATAATTACATATAAACATCAATACGTATATCTACATATATAAAAATCAATGCCACTTTTCGTTGTAATGTTAAAACTCAACAACGCCTTTACCGATTTGGCTAATTTTGGTCTTGAATTATTCGTGGAAGTCCAGGGAAGGTTTGTACGTAGAGAAAATTTTAAAAAAGTCTTGAAAAAGTGTAAAATCAACATCTCTTAGCAATTTAAAATATTTTTTGTTTGAATAAATGAACGTAATAATCATTTTGTTTTATTACTATGCCTTATACGTAGCGAAGCACGTACTGGGCCGCTAGTTATTATATAAAATATGTGTGTCGGATACAATACATTCCTTTCTTTCTGTTCTTTATTCTTACCAAGTGTCAAAATTCAAAGCTTTTAACCGATTACAACAAATGGAACTCGAAATTCCGAAACAAAGGACATTTGCGACGTACAACATTTATTATGACAGCCGAGACAACCCTTTGAATACCGCGACAAGAATAAAATGTTATAATGCGTCTTATAAACTGTCGAGTCGGTTGCTTCAACTTTTTTTTTTTGTGCTGTTCCGATAAATATGTACGAAGGAAATTCAAATGCAAGAGGTACCCTAAAATTTGTCTTCTATCTTCATATACCTATAATTCTTTTGACTGAACCAATATTTATTTTTATGGTAGCCACTTACTACTTTCCTGTCTGACTTATATTAGTTTAAGTTATTATTGTATCTCTTCTACATATGTTTACTTTTATTTACTTTTAATTTTAATTTTTAAGTTTTCGTTTGTTAATTTTATCTTTTTTTTAAATGTAATAGTTATATTCATCTCTTTCTCAAATATTGTTAAGTAAGGAATAAGGGAAGGAGCGGGACAACCCCAACACAAGTGTTATTAATTACTGACTGGGGCTGTTTCATCCACATTTGCTGATGTAACCATTTGAGACACAATAAATATTTTTCTTTTTTTTTTTTTCATTTTTCATTCATATAGGAGTCCGTACACGCTGATAAGATGCAAGTCTATATAGACAAAAATGTATAAAACCCTTCATGTACGACTACAATCGGCTCGCTTTGGCGTCGAGCCGCCGCGGACATTGTAAACATGGTTAAAAATTACTAGCCTTATAAATTACTAGCTGTGCCCCGCGGTTTTACCCGCATTAAACTTTATATGTTATAGGCCTATATGTTAATCCAGGGTATCAGCTAACTCCATACCAAATTTTATTAAAATCGCTCCAGCCGTTTAGACGTGAAGCAGTAACAAACATACACACTCACACACTCACAAACTTTCGCATTTATAATATTAGTGTGATTATCTCTTAATTCACTAATTTAATCCTAATTAACATATCTAATCTATTCTGTTTACAACTATGTCTGTGCAATGAATGAATAAATAGGTTTTTTATTTCTTTCTATCGTTTTAATCTCACTTTGACATTTGGATCAAACAAAACTCATGATCACATTTCCAAAGAAATAAAGGAATATTCATCTTAATATTAAAGTTTATGTTACTATGATATTTTATGAGATTAATAGTAATTTTTATTGTATACTAGCTGTGCCCCGCGGTTCTACCCGCGTTAAACTTTATAAATTATAGCCTATGTGTATCAGCTAACTCCATACCAAATTTTATTTTATTACTTTCGCCTTTATAATGTTAGTGTGATATCTATAGTGCACTTATCATGTTATCTCTGCATCACCCAAAGGTAGAGAATGCCTTTGGAATTAAGTCGAACATGGTTCAGTCTTGTGCAATAAATAATAAGGCAGGATTTTATGTTTTGATTTTAACAATCCACTAAAGAATCTATAGTTTTTTTCTCTACTATGTAATGTTTTGAGTTTATATAAAAATAATATCATTATAACGACTGTAAGTATAGACCCAGGGCTGACTTAATTTATATTGATATCGAAACTCAAAGGAAAATTGTATTTTTTATTGTTGACCTCTTCTTTGTTCTGTCTTATTAAAAATGTATGTAAAAGGCTTAGACATCATATTACCTTCTACAGACAGCCGACTTCTAAAGCTTCTAAAACAGTCATGAAATTCACTTATTTACTTTGCAACCGAGCAAGACTTGTATTTAAATTTACAACTGTAAATATTAAAGTGTTGGCTTCAGAGATGAGGGTAGGGACCACAGATCTTTTATAAACAGAAGTGGCACATGCATTATTGGCGTGGTTCGCAAATGCTTGTTTTTCACGCCGGAGGTCGTGGGTTCGATTCCCACCCAGGGTAGGTATTTGTGTGCATGAACATGTCTGTTTGTCGTGAGTCTGGATAATCTATATAAGTATGTATTTACAAAAGAAATGTAGTATATGTTTGTAGTTATCTGGTTTCCATAGTACATACAAGCTCTGCTTAGTTTGGGATGTGATGGCCGTGTGTGAATAATGTCCCAGGATATTATTATTATTATAAACGGCCGCTCTTTCGACTTTATATCAAGTATTTATTTTTTTATTTAAAACTGTCTGTTAGACGTTCTAAGTCACTGATTCTGTAAACAAAAACTGTTAATAGAAAATTATCAGCCTAAACTGTAATATAATTGTACAATTTTATGTTGTTACTTTAATAAATTATTCAATATCTCCTCTGTACATGTAATTTTCTTTCGTTCTGTTTTCTGTACACCACCCACTCACACCCCCGTCTAACTGTTCACCTACAGTTCTGGTCCATTCATCGGTCGCCTGGAAAAGAGCCGCTTTAAGCAGCAATGTCCCCACTTATACTATTTCTATTTGTTTTCTAACTTTCTACTAAGTGAAATAAAAATCTTACATCTTATCTTTCTCTTTGAATGCCAAACCAGAGGTCCTGGGTTCGATCCCCCATCGCCCAGGTCAAATCTTTATGTGAAGAGCACTATTATTTGTTCTGTGTCAGGGTATAATTTATCTATAACTAGCTATGCCCCGCGGTTTCTCCCGCGTTAAAGCAGTTTTGGCGTAAAAATGTAACAAACATACATCCATACATCTTTACTCACAAAACTTTCGCATTTATAATATTAGTAAGATGTCTACCTCTGGGGTTTTGGCAGTGCACGCCGGAATAGATATCATTGCTAAAATAAAATAAATTTTATAAATGTTTTCATACAATGTGTAGATAAATATCCATGTTACTAGAAATAATAATGTATACAACTATATTACTACAAACATGTTCTGGCTACTTACAAGCGCTTTTATAAAGTCTACGTGAATAAAAAAAAATGTATATTTTTAAATTGTAGCCTATGTGTTATTCTGATGTATAAGCTATATTATTGTAAAGTTTCATTAAAATCCATTCAGTAGTTTTTATGTGATAGAGTAACAAACATCCATCCATCCATACTTACAAACTTTCGCGTTTATAATATTAGTAGGATATGTATGTATATAAAATATATAAGTATGTTTATCAGTTGTCTGGTTGTCACACAGGCTCTGCCTAGTTTGGGATCAGATTTTAAGTACTCCAAGATATAATTATTTATTTTCAAGTCTAAAACTCACCTATTAATTCTAATTTATTCATGTCATTTCTACTAATTTATTCTGCTCTATGTAAAAGTCCGACAAGGTTTTATGGACACTGACGTGTGCGAGATAAAATGGTAAATCTCGGCTTTAGAGGGTCGGGATTTAGTCAGTTTGTTTCATACAAAACCACGAACAGACACAGGTGGTAAGTTGTACATAACCTGTTGAAGGGATCATGGCCAAAACCTATAATTTCGTAGTACAAAAACAGCCGTGGGTTTTAAATGAGCATTAAAATAAATTTACACATATTTTCGACACAATTGGAACAGGAACACGACCGAGAGCTTTACGTGTTCTCCGAGACACGGGTGTGTACATAAAACCAACTCTCCGACTGATACTGCGAAATTTTTATTTACAGTACTTACTTATCGTATGGGCAGTGGTTACCCTAGTGTCAGAGTTGTTCAAGCCGCCCAGTAGGCGTCTGACATGGCTTAACGACTGTTGTCTAATGACTACAACCAGGACCGACAACTTAACGTGCCCTCCGAAGCACGGAGACGCTCAGGAATTAAACCACTTTGGCGGTCACCCATCTATGAACTGACCGCGAGCCTAGTTGCTTAACCTCGCCGATCACCCACGGAACAGTGAGATCTAGCTATGAGCGCCTTTACAGTAAAATCCTCAATCACTTTTGAGTCAGACCGTGCTACTGCTACGCCAAAGAAGCACCTTACCCTTTATAAAGTACTCAAGTATCATTTTTAATTTCACATGCGCTAAATTTACAGGCAGATAACTGGTACAGCCTACTAACGCATCAATACGACTTATACGTCCAGATCCTTAAAAAATACAACATGTCACTTAATTAACGCACATCCTGAAAATAGTTTGTTCAGAATCGTTTACTGAATCGATTTATATCATTTTTAATATAGGTAATTTTTTATACGAAAATAATTAAAACTAAAGAAATTATTCTCATATTAACCCTGTACAGTCAAAATAAATTGAAACAGACCGTAAGTCAAAGTAATAAGACATTAAATCGCAGTTTTATTAGTATTCATACAAAATCCATCATACAATACAAAATAAAGAAAAATAAACTTCATTCCAAGAAACTAATTTAGTAAATAACTATGCATATACATGTTAAATTAAAAATTCAGTGTATGTATTATGATTACAACATAATATTCTAATTGAGGTGTTTGAGGGTGTGCGTTAATTACGTTACATGTCGTATAATCTATACATTTCGTTAATAGAACCAAGTCAGCAAACAATCATACGACCCGCGTGATAGATAAAATTAAGTTTAATCTATCGTATGGGTAGTGGTTACCCTAGCTTCGAAGTTGTTTAAGCCCAATAGACTTCTGACATGACTTAACGACTGTTGTCTAATGACTACAAACAAGACCGATTGATTAACGTGCCCTCCGAAGCACGTAGTTAAACAGAAATCGTGGGGTACTTTACGAACATATTAATGGACATAAAGTACACCCAGACTCAGCAGAACAGCTTATGGGTCACACAAGTACTTGTTATGTGCATTAATGGAACTCGGGACACGAACTTGCAAGGCGACTTCGTGCGCCTCATGTGCAGTTATGTTACAACAAGTTACAAATTATAAGACAAAAACGTTTGAGGGAACATATTATATTGAACCATTTTTATCTGAAAAGAAAATACTCTCTCTATGTGGCCTATTTTTTCATCTTATTAGTTTTAGTTATATAGACTTGACTGTAAGCACATCTGACGTAAGCTTCTACAACACAACACTGTAATTATTTGTACACAATCACTAATTTGGTCCTTTTTATTAATAGTAGCCTAAAATTACAAATTCCGTCATAACACTCTATAAAAATAGCTTAGAGACCTTAACCTTCTACGCTTATAAATATTTACCAAACCACCAATAAATTGATAAACGTTAAAACGTCCCAAAAAACCAAACTGATTTTATAACTTTGAACAAGGTTTTGACCTGCTTCAAAACTTCGGATTAACAAGAAATTTGGCATACATATCAAGGACTGATGACATTTCAATATTTTATACAGTTAGACCCGTTATCCTTACTAGAATAATCAGGATTAGCTTTTTATTGATCCCATAAAACTGGTTGTCTTTGTACCAAGTAAGTGTTAATTAAAATAATAGTTTGAAAAACTAAAACCACGCCATTATAGAAAATAAAAGTAAAAAATAAATAATTTCAGTTTGTTAAGTGCTGCGAATCTATTAAAATGCTATAGGTATTTTAACCTATACTATCTTACTGCTAAGCAATAATACTATTACTTACAGGATAACAACACCCTACTAGGTGATAACAACGCAAACATTACACACTGGATGTTCTATCATCCGACATATATCGTGAGTCGATAAAATTACAACATTACACACTGGATGTTCTATCATCCGACATATATCGTGAGTCGATAAAATTACAACATTACACACTGGATGTTCTATCATCCGACATATATCGTGAGTCGATAAAATTACAACATTACACACTGGATGTTCTATCATCCGACATATATCGTGAGTCGATAAAATTACAACATTACACACTGGATGTTCTATCATCCGACATATATCGTGAGTCGATAAAATTACAACATTACACACTGGATGTTCTATCATCCGACATATATCGTGAGTCGATAAAATTACAACATCACACACTGGATGTTCTATCATCCGACATATATCGTGAGTCGATAAAATTACAACATCACACACTGGATGTTCTATCATCCGACATATATCGTGAGTCGATAAAATTACAACATTACACACTGGATGTTCTATCATCCGACATATATCGTGAGTCGATAAAATTACAACATTACACACTGGATGTTCTATCATCCGACATATATCGTGAGTCGATAAAATTTGATGTTTTTCATTTTATATCAGTCGTAAGATATCAAATGAATAATGGTTCACGTAACTAAGTAACCATCCTTATAAAATTGCATAAAAATATAAAGCGCCTTTGTTTGCAACGCACCTCCATGTATATATAAACTCCTTGTATATATATATTTTTTCTGATTTTGACGTTTTGTAATAGTCGAGTTTTGTTGTCAGTTGGCTATGTGAAGAAAAAATATTATATCATATTATATCTGAACCAGCTCTTTTTATAATTACCAGTCCCAGTCCCTTACAGCCTTACTTTTTAAACTTTTCAAGTAACGGTAGGGAAATAAACTGTCTTCATATTTCTAAAAACCTTATAAAATATTTCTAAAAAGAACAAACCTTATAAAAAAGAGGAATATTGTACAATCTATAAAACGCGAGAGAACAGCTTATACTAGAAATATATAGCTTGATATTTAGCTATATATTTCTAGTATATATACATTTTTAAAACGCTATCAAGTTTTAGTCTTTTATTTGCTTTGTTTTTAAATACCACGCCCGCACTATGGAAAAAAATAACTGTGTGGCGGGATTACTCTACAAAGATATAATTGGCGGCCATAAAGTACATCCAGACTCAGGACAACTCTTATTGGTCCCACCACTAGTTGTCTCGCGCGGGAATCACACCAGGACACAAAGTGTCAATGCAGTCAAAAGTTAAAAACCGGCCAAGTGCGAGTCGGACTCGCCCATGATGGGTTCCGTAGCAGCAGGTATTTGAGTTGATTAAATGAAAGTAAATTGTGGTTTACGATTTGTGACGTATTAAAAAAAACTACTTACTAGATCTCGTTCAAACCAATTTTCGGTGGAAGTTTGCAAAGTAATCTACATCATATATTTTTTTTAGTTTTATACCACTCTTATTTTGGAAGTTACAGGGAGGAGGGGACACACTCATTTTACCACTTTGGAAGTGTCTCTCGCGCAAACTATTCACTTTAGAAAAAAATTATATTAATAACCTCAATATCATTTTTAAAAACCTATCTATAGATATCCCACATGTATGGGTAATTTTTGAGTTTCCGTTCTAAGTATGGGGAACCCCCAAAATTTAGGTTTTTTTTCCTATTTTTGTGTGAAAATCTTAATGCGGTTCACAGAATACATCACACATCTACTTACCACGTTGCAACAGTATATTCCTTATAGTTTCGGAAAAAAGAGGCTGTGACATACGGACAGACAGACAGACAGACAGACACAACGAATCTATAAGGGTTCCATTTTTTTTTACGGAACCCTAAAAAGAGATACCGGTTGAATAATTGCAATAAAATAATGGTAGTTTGTGATAGTAAAATAATAATGTATAGAAACGCATAACCCTTGTATTTGAAATAGATTCATAATTAAATATACCCCACTGAAACATTGACCAATGCACCATAGGTAAGTCTCTAACTTTTCTTGGAATAAAAAGCAAATATTCTTAAGAAAAGTTTACGCTACGCTTGGGACGAATATCTTTAAAGTAAAGTCACTATTTTTAGCTTCTGAGAGATGAAAATCTTCCCACACTCAGTCACTAAGGAATTTTATAAATTCTAAAACATCATACAATAAATAAGCATTGCATATAAAATACATTTTAAGCAAAGACCATTTTCATATCTTAGATGTGATATGATTTTGGCTGAAAGTGGTAGAGATGCAAATTGGAATGCCACATTTATTACCGCCTATAATAGTGGCTACTGAGGGGTATAAAAAGCGGCCGTGTTTTAATCGGTTCAGCAGAGAAATTAGACAAGCAATGTCATTCGTATTCAAAGCCTGGACCAAGACTCGAGACTAGAAAAGATATACATGTCATGTATATGAGATGACGCCAAATGTTTTATTCCAAGAAGACTATCACGAACTATTCATTTTAACTCAACTTCGTCAAGATGAAATATTACTTTCATTTTATACTACGCTAGAATAAAATTTTCATTTTAGTCCTTTGTATATCGCTATTGTGTTTTCAAACCTGACCAACCACGATTTCTCTAACGTAAGACAACAAACAAAACATGACCAAATATATAAGGAAGGTGTACCGAATGTTAAATATAATAATATGTATTGGTCCTTACCTGGCAAATTTTGACATGTTTTTCGTGCTACGTTTCTACGCAGCTGCTACGTAACTACGCTGCTACGAGCGAACGACCGTAACCTTTCGTATGTAAGGACAATAAAAATGAAAAAACAAAGCGATTAGCGATAAATAAAAATAGTTTTTTTCGATTACAGGCACTAATCTGTGGAAAAGAGATCAAATTTACATGGAGTAATTGTTTTTTTATTTTCGGTTAAACTTAAGAATACTAAACAATTTTGATTGTTTATTCCCAGACTGCGGCTTTTCCTAAAATTCAGTCCGTTATAAAAGATTTACAACGTCCTGTTATATAGGCTGCTAAGCGCAACAAAATAACGGGGATAGTAATTTGTAAATGAATACCAATTTATCAACTTGTCTTTTACCTGTGTTAATTGTTAACGTAAATAATATATCTATGTAAGTTCATAGTTAGAAGTTTTCAGTTCTGTAAGTTAGTAGTTTTCAGTTCTGTAAGTTAGTATTCATATTTGCGTACAATAATATACAAGGTTTTACAGTATCCCACATAGTTTAAGGTATTTTGTCTATAATGAATCAAATAATTAATATTGAAATTAAACATTAAATTAACTATTAATTAAAAATATTTCAGTTTCTTACAATGTGGTTCATAGTAATGGTTTGGGCATTCCTTTATCTAATATATAAAATTCTCGTGTCACAATGTTAGTTACCTTACTCCTCCGAAACGGCTTGATTTTTTCCAAATTTTATATGCATTTTCAGTAAGTCTGAGAATCGGCTACTATCTATTTTTCATACTCCTAAGTGATAAGGGTTGTTCACCCTTAAAATATTTTTTTAAATTTTTAAACTATTTTTTTTAGTTTTATATTTCTATGATGTGGCATTAAAATACAGACAATCCTAAATTTTTACCCTTTTATCACCAACCCCTATTTTTAATAGCGATTTTAATATTTAATTGTAGTACTGAGTTTTTTTTTTGTATATTTGATTGAGTCCCTGTATGATTTACACTGAGATTTCGGGTTTTTGTTTCTATTGTTAAGGCAGTACAACGTTTGCCGAGATAGCTAATATAGAATGTTATATAGAATAGAGTATACTTTATTACACGAGAAAAAACAATACATTATCTCAATATAACGTTTACTTCTCGAATTTATTACTTTTCGAAATGTATAGTATTATTTCCTCAGAGAAGTGTGCTGGGCTAACTTTTACTTATTATTTATATTAACGACCTTCCTAGGGTGACCAATTTCCATCATATTTGCTGATGGAAGTACAATTAATTCAAAAGGCGACGATAAATCAAATATCGAGCATGAAATAAATCTAACATTAGAAAATATTAATAATTGGTTGACATGAAATAATTTAAATATTACATACATATAGTCACGCCTGTTGCCCAGAGGAGTAGGCAGAGACAACGAACTTCCATTTGTCATAATCTTTGCCCACCTCTTTCGCCTCGTTTACCTCGAATACTATATAATAATAATAATAAATGAATAATACATATATATTATATATCTGTTCATTACGGAGTTATTGCGAAAAGGCTTACGAAAACCAGTACAACGACAAGATAAGAAGAGGAGTGATAATGAAATACACACACTTGTACTTGTCAAGCTCACAATGCAGTATATAAACATAGTTTAAAAACAGTAATTAAAGCAACAAAATATTTTTAATTTAATTAATAAGTCCATCCGTGCGGTCTTTTTCGTCACATATTTAAAGTACAATTGATAAAGATATTTACACACACACACATTTACAATTATAACGTTGCATATTTATTCAACGCTCAATAGTTACCTTTTAACTTAACTAAGTTTTGTTTCTTATTCATTAACACGTCCTGACATTGTAATATGGTTTATGAATAGTAGGTAGTAGGTTTAGTAATATGATTTTAAATAATAGGTCTTCAAATTAGACTTCGGCCCACTTACTCCGGCTAAATAACTAACCCACCATGTCCGTTAATGATCGTCCCGGAATGCGCTAATTTGAAGCTTTGCGCTTATTGTGAAAATAATTATTTATCCCAAGCACCGTTTGTAAGTAAGTACCCCGCGACACAGGGATTAGATTTCCTAGTGCCGGCTTTGTCTTTACAAAGAAATAATAAAAAATAAGTAGTAAAGTAGTAAAATATTCTTTGTTGAAGTGTTATTTTTCCTAAGTTTCTTTATTATTTCCTCCTTTGGCTAAGAAATGTAACTTTTCTCCCATCACGATACCGGTCGCTATAGTGCATGTTCACTTCAATCGTATACGGTTCGCTGGCTTGCTCGGTCTTAAGGTTGTCCATAGTGAGCAACCTATTTTCGTACTTAGCTCGCTCTTTGTCACTTGACTTGGATATGACAGACAACATGAGCTCAGCTTTCGTGCGAAAAGCTGAGATCTAGTTGTCTAAGTTAAGTAATATCTAAGTCTCGTAAGATACTAAGTCACAGCTGGGTTAAGAATGACTGCCTACATTACGAGTTTTGAGGTTGATTTTAAAGTAAGATTACCTAACATTCAAATAATGCGAGCATTAAAATATACTTAAGCTTGTTAAGTATATTTTATTTTAAAAAAGGATTCCTACTAAGTTTTCTGGCAGTGTTTCTTAGTAGCTGCCACGTTATGCACTGCACGGTAGGGTAATAAAAAATGACGATTCCACATAAATGAATTTTTTTACGGAATAAATGATTTTTGACGTTGACTTTGAATAACCTAAACTTAATATTATAAAGCGAAAAGATTCGAACTTTTGTCTGTTTGTTTGTAATGAATCAACTCAACATAGACTTTCATTTAAAATGGTTTCACTTTATAAATATAAATTATCAAAGAGTAACATAAACAGATGTGTAATATTTATTTAAAAAAAATATTGATATCAATGTGACTCAAGGTATCAAATATTTTTCTATAAAATAATCTATAAATGCTATAGTCTTTATTTCGCTCAAAATATGGTACACGCAAGATTTTATAGTGCTCACATTTACAGTTTCACATATTTGGTCTACAATGGCATGAAATTTTATCAAATAATGTACAGGTAACATTAATTATAATATTCTATTACATTGTCATAACAATTTTATTAATAATATAAAGATGATAATAATAATAACGTCATCTATCTTAGTACCTGTCCAAGTATTTTTTTCTTTATTTACAACTAGCTGTGTCCCGCGGTTTTCCCGCGTTATATTTCCTTTTAGTAATACGTAGTCCCTAGACCTTTTAGTAATATTCATGCAAAATTTGAAATAAATCCATGACGTACTTTTTGAGTTTAGCCCGGACATACATACAGACAACTATATTTTTGGCTTCAATATCGTTTGTAGATCAACCCCAAGGATCCTTAAAAAAAATATTCAATGTACTGTTTTGACTTTCCTACGATTTTATTATAGGTATCTAATATATGAGTTAATTAATATCTAGTAGTGGTAGTTTTGACTTTCTATCTACACGTGCAAGCACTCAATTGCTAACAAGACATTCAATTTTCTTATCGACTTCCCTAAATAGTATTTAAATAAATAGCCCCATGTCTCCACAGAATCCGAGTACAATATCTCCAAGCAAACAAATCACTAGATTTAGGAACATTTCTAACCACTATATATGCTAATTTTTATAGCTTTCGTCAAGCATTAACGTATGATTACATTGTCGTCGGAATTATAGAGCTCTGGTTGAGTTTAAATGGTAATTGTACGACAGGAATTATTATATCAGCAATAAACATATTATTCTACGTAGAGAACTATCTCGACGTTTTATGAAGTCCAATCCTACTTATGTACATATCTTTGGACAACTAACTCATTGCTATATGATTCCATACTAGGCTGAGGCTGCACTATGGCAACCAGACAACTGATACACATCCTACTAATATTATTATAAACTAGCTGTGCCCCGCGGTTTTACCCGCGTTAAATTTTATTAATTATCACAGCTCCCCCGTAGGTGATGGCGTGATAATATGTAGCCTTTATGTTGACCCGACCTCTAAGTAATATTCATGCAAAATTTCAAGTAAATCCATGCGGAACTTTTTGAGTTTAGCCCGGACATACATACAGACAAACAGACACACAGACAAAAATTCTAAAAACTATATTTTTGGTTTCGATATCGATTGAAGATCACGCCCTAAGTATCTTTTTTAAAAAATATTCAATGTACAGTTTCGACTTTCCTACGATTTTATTATATGTATAGATACGAAAGTTTGTGAGCATGGATGGATGGACGGACGGATGTTTGTTACTCTTTCACGCAAAACCTACAAAACGGATTTTTGTGAAACTTTGTAGTAATATTGCTGATATATCCGAATAACACATACGCTTTTATTTATAAAGTTTAACGCGGGTACAACCGCGGGGCCCAGCTAGTACCTAGTATATATTTCTTAGTACAGATCATCACACAAAGATTTGTCCTGGGTGGGAATCGAACCCACGACCTCTTTCTTACCAGTTAGGGTCACGAACCGCTAGACCAACAGGTCAGTCAGTTATTTCCTACTAATATTATAATCGTGATTTGGACATTTAGATGTTTCAATGTTTGATACTTAATCACGCAAAACTGGGGTTCCGGCGACAATGTTCTATAAAAATGACAATACCAACGAACCTGAAATGATATGTAATTTATTTTCTAATTTTTTTCAATCAGTATATGAAACTTCTGTATTTGATAAAAATGAATGGTTGCCTCCAGCAGAGTATGCAGATAATTTCGTTGTTATTAACCGCATAAATTTTAGCCTTTTATTTTTGAAAAGTCTTATATTTGAAAAAAACAAAATTAACTAATTAACATGCGGACGAAGTCACGGGCTAGTATCAAATGAAATTCACCATATTTATGAGATATCCATTACATGTCATAAACATCTAAATTACCTAATTAGTCGAACCTTTATAATGTTGCTTATTATTTCTAAAGTCTGTGCCTAAGTATGAACAGCTCAGCATTAAAAACTCAAACAAATATTATTGGGTAAAACTTGACTTGGGGTATTGCTGAGTGAATGCAAGATGAGAGTGTTACGAAAAGTGTGATTGGGCGAGGTGGACGGAAGTTGAGAAACATCTATAAATTAGTGAAGATAGAAAGAGAGAGTTACGTTTCGTATATATAAGTTATACTTCAGTCGTATGGACTAGAACACACTCGTTTTTTTTTAATAATTAAATTTTAATAATGCATTCCGCAAGGAAGCTTTTTACGTACACGTACGTGTATTGTGGGATAGGCATTTAGATCACGTCTCGAGCCGGGTTAAATTGTAAATATGACTTTTTACAAATTACGTCATTAATATTTTTGTATACTTTAATATAATTATCTCCAATAATTCAAAGTAATATCGTGTTTCCAAGGGGTAGTATTAGCGTCTGCATTACAATTATGAAGTATTGCGTAAATTTATTTCTTTTTTGATACTAGGTCATACAATCAAGATATATAAACTCTTAACCCTTTCAACCAAGTAAAAATAAAAAATGGAAAATTTTCGGTACTATTCTTAAATTTTTGCGATTCTTCAAGCATCAAAGTCAAAGGAATAAAGAAGAAACTAAAAAAGATAAAATAAAAACATACATCTATTTGATCATCCTTTTCGTCTCCAAACCACAGTAAAGCCAAATCTTAGCCCGGAAGCTCTGCGGAAATGAAGACATTCCGCCCTGAAGTAAAACGAAAATATTGACGCAGCAATAATAAACAGAGATTCCCGGGCTCGCTTCCTGTCGACGACTGTGTGATTAAACGTTACAACTTAAGAAGACAAATATGACTTGTGTGGCTTTCTGTGGCTCCAAATAATAATTTCTATTTTATTTATAAGCCTTAGGGAACAGCAAGTAATAGTAATATAAAAATTCTAGTCAGGTGTCAGACCAAGGCTATTAGATTCATGCTCGACATCCCAAAATTTATTCAGAATAAATATATACTGCGCGATCTCAGGCTCAATTCCGTGAAAAAATTTATCGCTGTTCGTACTCTAACATACCAGCAAAAACTAGCACTACACTCTGGCTGCCAAATTAATCGGTTCTCGAAGTACTCATCACACAAGACTATGTTGAAAATTACCAAAGTTTAGACTGACTGTCATTTACGGTCAAATTGGTCAAAAATGGTCATTAACTGTCAAAAATGGTCATTTTCAGTCAATTTGATTTCCGTAATATTTTAGTACCTTTTAAGTTTTTGTCGTTGATAAAAGTCTACGACTTCTAAATTGAAACAAAAAGGTGGTTTTTGTGACTTATAGTACTATTATATAGTGTTAATAATTTTACATTTCTAATCATGCGTGCATTTGAGACAACATGGCAACGTCGCATCGCCTCGCGCACCGACTTTGATGTCGTCTTATCCTCTCATGATATAATTGAAAATAAAACGGTGCTTCATTTAAACTTGCATATAAATTGGGTACCTAAATAAATAAATAATTGGGTGGTAGTCGAGAATGGACAATAATATTTGAGTCAAATTGACTGAATTTGACAGTAAATGACTGGTCATTTAAGGTTTATGACAATTGTGACTAGTCATATTCAGTCATTTTACATTTCTACACAAGACTGAGGAGGAAAAGTATTCCGAATCTTATTATCCGATTCCTCAAAGAATAGTGGGTGTGTTCAATGGACAATTCCTCACTGCTGCAAAGAATCATCACCCACATATAATCACACAAAGAAGCAGTTAAATGTCTATGACAGATTGCTGAGCTAGGCGGGATAAAAAAAAATGTTTTTATATAGAGCTGTGGATAAAGCAGCTTGTTATTTTATAACTAAAAGCTGACCAGCCAAGTTAGAGCTGTTGTAATCCATAACATCTGAGCTACTTAACCCATTATATGGCAGTAGGTTTGTTTCTAATTGGTTGATTTTGAACTGTAACTCAACATCGTAGAGTTCAAAACATAATCTCAAATATATCGACGGAGCCCCGTAAAGGATTAACATACAGCAAGCTCAATATGAGGATGACTTGTCGCTAACTAAGGTCACATACATTAATCCGTTCGTTATTAAATAACTTCACAATGGACGAGCAAACCCACTCGAACGGTGCATCAGTAGGTAGGTATATAGATAAATTAATTTAAGAATTTGTACGAAAACTGTTAATATGACTTACTTACAGTTAGACACATAACTTAAAAAATATCTCATGGGTAATGATTAGTAATCATACTAATATTATAAACGCGAAAGTTTGTAAGTATGGATGGATGGGTGGATGTTTGTTACTCTTCCACGTAAAAACTACTGAATGGATTTTAATGAAACTTTACAATAATATGGCTTATATTTAGCAGTTTTGGCAGTGTACGCCGGAATAACACATAGGCTACAATTAATAAAGATATTGTGTAAATTGTCCAAAATATAACGATAAGTGTGAAGTAAGTAGAAAAACATCTACCATCTGCGAGCTATTCCGGCGTGCACTGCCAAAACCGCTAGAGGTACACATCCTACTAATATTATAAATGCGAAAATTTGTGAGTATGGATGTATGTTTGTTACTCTTTTACGTTAAAACTACTTTGACGCGGGTGCAACCGCGGGGCATAGCTAGTATGTGCATTATTTTATAAAATGTTCTTTTTATTAAAAAGTAGGCAAAAATCAAGTGGATCACCCGATGGAAAGTGATCACCGCCTGTCATGTTCAATCGCAAAGGTGACGCAAATGCGCTGCCAGCCATTATATTATTATCTTATCTTATCTTTGATGGGGTGTACTTGCGTACAGCACTTCGACCCTTCAGGATCTTTTCTATTATCCCCCACTGGTTTTTATTCTATCCCTAGAGCCATGAATGAAGTCTTCACATAATCCAGTACGCTTCTTAGGGGTAGATCACGAAACATAAGTCATCGGCGTACATGATCTCGGTAACTACAGCGTGTGATACTTTTGTGCGGGCCCTGAGCCTCGCAAGGTTGAAAAGGTTGCCATCGGTGCGGAAACGAATACGGACACCTTCTGAAGAAGTTTGTAACCTTGTAAGTATGTAAGACATCCTTGACTAAAACTGCAAAGTACAGCGCGAACAATGTGGGCGCCAACACGCACCCTTGCTTCACCCCACAGGTAACGGGAAAGAAGTGAGACTGTTCGTTCGTTGAGAGCGGCACAACACTCCATGTTGTCGTGCAAGTGTCTAAGTAGTCTTACAAACTTCGCCGTGCATCCCAATCTTTCCAACACCATCCACAGTGCTACTCGAGGCACGCTGTCAAACGCCTTCTCCAGGTCTACGAAACAGAGACATAATGAGCGACCCTGTTCTCTGCTTTTTTCTTGGAGTTGGCACACTGAGAAGATGGCCTCATATGTGCCTCGTTCAGGTTGAAATCCAAACTGTGTTTTAGGCAGGAGCTTTTCCGAAAGATGTATAAGGCGGTTTAAAAGTACCCTGGCAAAGACTTTTCCTGGGGCTGATAAAAGCGAAATTCCGCGGTGGGAGTCACAGTCAAAGCGATCTCAGAGCGAGTGTGTATATAAAGTTACATTAAAACATAATCTGTGACGGAAGTCAGTTTTCGTGAGGATGTTTGTGTTGGCGTCGTATCTGTGTGTGTGCGTGGGTTTGTCGTGCGTGAGTGTGTGTGTGGATGTGTGTGGGTGGGTGAGTGTGTGTGTATGCGTGTGTGTGAGTGTGTACGTGAAGAAGACTTTGAAGGATTATAAAGGATATTCTATGACATTAAGTTTGGAATATATTTATCGCCACCTCGACTTTGCTGTAGGCGATACATTCTGTGGGACCAATTTAGGATGACATTTTCGCATAACATTTGAAACCAGGAAGGACCTCATTATCTGCATTTGAGCACGCTACCGCCAGACCAACGAGGCAATTAATAAGTATATTTGACTCAAGTAAATAGTTGGCGAAGACAAATTCGATACATGAGGACACCTCGGTATTGCCAAAGCGACTCCCTTAAATACTGCGCTACACGTGCAAGCAATAAAAGTTAAACCAAGTTATTAAAATCTTTCTTTATATTCCGTAGATTCTTAGAAATCATTCTGTTGGAGCTCAGTAAAAGCAATAAATATTGACTACCGTAATATTCTAAATGCATGTACTTAAGGCAAAATGTAAATAATCTACTTCCTTAAGAAAGCTTCCTGCTTCTTAGAAGTTATATTCCGTGGAATTTTAATTTCTCTTCATTATTGTTACTGATAAATCTCTAGGAATGGTCTTAGATGCATACGTGGTGAACAAGATGTGATTACTTACAAATTTGAAGTATAAAAACAAATGATATTCAATATTTAAGAAACTAGAGTTCCAACCTCGATGATGTTGTGCATCTAAGATGTGTAAGACGCAAAACCGAACAAACGGTTCCCACGTAATCATGTGCAGAAAAGTAGTGACACTAATGCATTGAACACAGGTCGCAATTATAGTATTCTAGAAACGGTGCCGGAGAGTTCTCATCCCAGTCTTAGTCCCTTATTCAGAGGCATTTTGAGGGGAGGATGGTCGGTTAGGAATTATCATATGTGATTACTTACAAATTTAAATTATTTCTTATATTTTATAATTTCTAAGCAACCGCATTATGTTCACCGCCTTCTGCACAAGATGTTATTAGTAACATATTGTTACTAACACTTGAATTAATTAATCATTGTTTAAAGTTGAATTAATCATTCAATTTCTCAGCAACCGTATGTGATTGTTTTGTGGCGTCATTTTAAAAAACAACGATGATGTGAAACGCGAATGTGAAGAGCGACACACACTTGGTTGAATGAATAGTTGTAATGTGAGATGGACCTAAATTGCGACCATAGACAGTATTAAACACTTAAGTATTTTGTTTCCCCAGCGCTACGACATGTCTTTCTTCAAACGAGGTTTAAAAAGAGTACTACTATCACGGTAGGCAGCGCTTTGCTGTGCCCCCTGGCACTGCGAATGTCCATGAGCAGCGGTTACCACTTACCATCAGGTGGGCCGCTAGCTCGTCTGCTTCCTTAGGCAATAAATAAAAATAAAAAAAAGCATATACATTGAAACATAGCAATAATTAAAACGCCGAACCAGAAAAGCATCTGTCGAGGTAAATGTAATTTAATTACGGTTATGAAGAGTAGCATTTACCATGACGAATTATAATTTCACGATAGTTTGGCGCTTTACATACATGGCCAAATAATAATGCGTATTCTCCATGTACCAATATCAAAATTAGGGTAGGTTTCATCACTCAAAATACAGCTAAACTTAAAGGTCAAAGGTCCATATCTAATATAATATTATAACAATGTATCTGATCCGTCGTAGTTTGCCAGCATATCAGATCAGATTTAAGTAATTATTCAAGTTTGTCTTAACTGAACATGAAACAGTATGACTGTTTATTGGTCTTAGCAGTTCCTAGGGCCTTAGGTAACACATTTTGACTCAACCATACACATCTATGGTGACGGTGGAAGTCAAATACACCCCGATCGTCATCCCAGGAATGCCGTAGATGAACTGGAAATCACAAATTTAAAGTACATACTAATATCCAAAGGGCAATGGAGAAGGCTCTGCTCTGACTTTCCCTGCCAGATCAAATGAGAAATGTTGTACTCCGCAGGCGAACCAAAGTCCTAAGTCCCAAGACAAGCCTCAAAGAATTGCTAATCCTAAGTGGTAGTGGGTAAGGTGCAAAGCATGTAGACGGCGTCCGCTGGGGCGAAAAGGTTCTCGAGCTGCGACAAACTGAACACGCGGCGTGTGCAGACCCCCTGCAAGGTGGACCGATGATCAAGTGAGGGTCGCTGGAAGATTATGTTTCGCAATTTTCTCTTTTACTCTACCCTGGTGGCACTGTTTATGTACATTCTGATTATGAAATGAATTAAATAATGAAATTTATTCAGCACTTGGATATTAACATACACTTGTACTTGTCAAGCTCACAATGCAGTACATAAACATAGTCGAATACAGTATAAAAGAAACAAAAAAATTATTATGCATGCATATTATGCATGACAAGCAGTTTGAGTTTACAAGGGGCCGTTCTACTCAGGATGCGGGGTGTACACTAATGAAGTCTATATTGGATGCTTGGGAGGGGTCGCAGGATGCGCTGGGAGTTTTCTGCGATCTCTCTAAGGCTTTTATTTTTATTTTATTTATTTATTTTAAAACTTTTGCACATGAAAGTACACAGGCGGACTTAATGCCGTAGGCATTCTCTACCAGTCAACCTTGGGGTGATGCAGAGAAAAACAAGGTAGGTGCACTTTAAAAACGTCTTGTGTGGATTATCTTTTTAAATATGTAATTATGAATGATTACATACAATACATAAATAAAAACTATAATAGACTAATATATATTTATAAATAAATATACCTAGAGAACAATTAACGATAGAAGAGAGTGCTATTGAGCTGATTCTGCCAACATTTTTTTGGAAATGTGTTCGCGCATTTTCTTTTTAAAAGAAAAACGACTCGTTGCCATCCTGATTTCGGAAGGAAGAGAGTTCCAGAGAAGAATGGATTGAACAAAAAAGGAAGAATGTAGAAAGTCAGTACGATGAGGTGGACATTGAAGTAGACGGTTGTGAGAAGAGCGTAGATTTTTGCTATGATTGCTATGAAGATATTGAAATTGAGAAGTCAAATAAGAAGGAGAAGAAGGCGAGTCTAATAGTGAAAATAGGGTAGTTAAGGCTCTCAAGGTTCTGCGCTGCCGAATAGGGAACCACTTTAGTTGAGCTCGGTAGCTACTCACATGGTCATATTTACGAAGATTGAATATGAATCGAATGCAGTTCAGAAGTCGGTCTAGTTTATTGAGGTGATCTGCATTCAGGTCAAAGTAGCACACATCACCATAGTCAATTATGGGAAAGATTAAGGCCTGCACGAGCAATATCTTTGTTTTTTCAGGTAAGAAGTTTTTGTGACGATAAAGACTCCGCAAAACATTTGTCACCCTCAGGCAGACACTAGCCATCTGGTCCTGCCAACTAAATGCCATGTCGATGTGCAAGCCTAGATTTTTAACATTTCTACTGATGGGAATAACTAGGTTATTAAATATTATAGGTGGTAGACTATCGAAGTTAGCTCGGCTCATCAAGCGAGAACTACCTATGATGATGGCTTGGCATTTAGCAGGGTTGACAGTGACACCAAACCTATTCGACCAGTTTTGTATGAAGTCTAAGTCAATATTCAATTTGTTGATCGCTTCTGACAAACCGTCCAAGCTTGCATGTCTATACAGTTGTAGGTCATCGGCGTAAAGATGATACGCACTCTGAAGATCGTTTGTTAAGAGGTTTATGAAAACAGAGAATAAAAGAGGAGAGAGAATACCGCCTTGAGGAACACCAGTGTCTAGATTATACCAGTTCGATGAGGTTTCACCGACGCGTACTGACTGCTGACGCCCTCGAAGATAAGAGGAAAACCATTCCAACGCGTTGTCAGAGACCATTAGATGGGAAAGGATAGATAAAAGGATGTCGTGACTGACGGTATTAAAAGCATTGGAAAAGTCTACCAAAACCAAGACTGTGACTTTGGTATCCTCCATGGCAGTCCTAATATCGCCAGTCACTTTGAGGAGTGCAGTGGAAGTACTGTGGCCAGGCCTGAACCCAGATTGTAGCGAGCTAAGCAGGCTGTTGGCAAGTATAAAATGTGAAAACTGTTTGTGAACACAGGACTCCAGCACTTTGGATAGAAAAGGAAGGATTGATATAGGACGATAATGTGTGGGAAGAGAAGGATTAGAGGTCTTAGGGAGAGGATGGACGTAAGCTTGACGCCATACGGTGGGAAATGATCCAGAATCAAGAGAGAAGTTGACAATGTGACAAATCACGGGAAGGAGGTGATCCAAGATTGCTGTGATCATGCGTCGACTTATACCATCACAGCCAACCGCATTGGATTTGATAGAGAGGATTATCTTCTTGATCTCATTCGAATCGGTTGGAGAAAAAGAAAACGGTGTGACGTTAGAGCGCGTTAGACCATTTACATAGGCGATGGTTCGCATTGTGGTGAGGTGATCTATGGATGTAGAGGTGGCGAAATGAACATTAAGATCATCGCAAGCAATGGAACTGGGAAGGTCTAAATTCCGCGACTTGCCGATACCTAAAGTTCCAAGAACTTTCCATATACCAGCAGGAGTTGATGAGGATATATTATTAAAAATATGACGGCGTTTAGCATTACGTATCATCTGATTACACCGATTCCTTGCAGTCTTAAAATGGTTCCAATTAGGTTCAGAACGTTCTTTTTTAAACTTGCGAAATGCAAGGTCCCTACGTCTCATAGCCATCCTAACCTCGGTCGTCATCCATGGCGCTGGAGGACGCTTGAATTTAACTTTTTTAAACGGAGCATGGACGTCATAAAGTTTCAAAATTGTATTATTAAGCAACCGTACCTTATCGTCTATGGTTAGAGCTGCCGTCAAAGCCAGCCAGTCAATTTCCGACGCATCCTTACATAGCTTCTCGATATTCATCCTAGCAAAGGAACGCACGTGCAGCACCTTGGGTCTAGGTTTAGGAGGCTTCAGGGTATAGGATAGGTAAATAAGGTCATGACGGGAAAAACCTGGGGCATCGTGTTGTCCATGAGAGGAAACCAACGCAGGATTAGAGGTAAGGATAAGGTCGAGCCAAGTATCTTCACCGTTGATATTATGGTGGGTAGCTTGGAGAGGCAACACATGCAAGCTACTTGACTCGACAATATGTAGGAGTTTACGAGAGCGAAGGGAGTTGTGAGCGAGGAGGTCGGTGTTGAAATCTCCCATGATGATGTGATGACAGTACTCCGAACCCAAAGATTCCAGTACCAGATCGAAATTGGTGAAGTAATCAGTATGTGGGGGACAGTAAACCACACCAATAATGACTTTAGACCCTTTGAGGGTAACTTCAAGAAATAAATATTCAGCAGTAATAGAATTATTGTGCAATGAAGTGGCTATAGTCTTAAAATTAAGGTCACTTCTCAAATAAATTGCAACGCCACCCCCTCCCTTTCCCACTCGGTCATTCCGAATGAGAATGAAACCGGGGAGAGGGTACGTTGTAGAAAGTAGGTGTGGTTTAAGCCAGCTTTCAGAAATCAGGATGGCATGGATGTTACTGTCAGTGAACGCATCTAAACATTCAGAATAGTGACTAGGAATACTCTGCGCATTTATGTGGCAAACGTTTAATTGATTTATAGCATTTTGATTAAATGTCACTTGCAGAAAATCCCCAAGTGTGTCACTAACACCGTTATTTAAAAAGAAGTCTAAAGTTAAACTACGGTTGATCCTCGGTTTAGTCGAAAACCATCCAATGAGATTGCTTGCTCCATAGTTAAACTGCAGTTTAACTTTAGACTTCGTTTTTAAATTAGGGTGTATATGAACAAAAGCTATTGTTTGCAGAAGTTGAAGAGTCGTGGGCAGAATAAAACGAGTCATCCGAATCACTAGGCATATATAAATAAATAATAATATATAATTAAATTATAAAAAAATAGGTTAATTAAGTAAATTATAATGAATGCAGTGCAATAATGTATACACTTGTATACTCTGCACCACCCGCCAGCTTACAAGCTTGGTATCAGAAAACTTAAACGAAATAACACAATACTTAAAAGTACACACATTCTAATATACACTGGGTGAGAAAAACAAAACTAAGGAAACTACCAGCCAGTCAACAACAGAAAATGTTAAGATTATAATTATTTATGAGTGTATTGAACCGCAACCCATAATGTTCATAACATACATACGTCACGTTGACATTATTGACAACTTCATGACGTTGTAGAAGTTTGACTTACTGACTGAGAAACAAAATATGAAGAGATTATATCAACAACCCTCTATTTCAACACTATTAAATAAAGATGTGGGTTAACTGTAGTGTAACATTTTTAAGTAACTAAATATCGCAATGTGATAAGCAAAACAAAATATGAATATTATAAGTTTGTTAAGGTAAGTAAATACAAGCTACATTTACATTGCAATTGGTATGGTATACTGGTATTAAGCACTAACGTGTTTACATAGCCAGTGTAATATACATCGAACTAACTACGACTGTATTTTCAGCTCACCACCGCTGCTGCCAGCTGTCCCGCCGGTACTTTTGGGTACTTAGCCAGGAGAGGAGTTAGTTGTTCGTCAGTTGTGATCCTGTGGCGAACTGAATCAGCTGTTTTAATGAAGATAGTGGCATCCTGCGTCCACACCATCCGCATCGAGAAGTGCAACCGGGCCTTTGCGAAAACCGCTTGTCTGGCCCTAGTCAAAAACTCCTTGACTGATACTGATGTGCCCTTCAACTTCGCTTTAGCCCTCCAAACCGCCGCTTTGGCATCCAAATTTGAAAATCGTACCAGAATGGGGCGATGATGATGTTCTTTGCTGAGTGAACCGAGCCGGTGACATACTTTGATGGCAGACGGGGAGATGTCATGGAGTCCGAGTTTTTTGTTGAGAATGCCCAAAATGCTCTGAGTGCAGTCTTCCTTCTCTTTCTCAGGGAGACCCGAGAATACCAAGGCTTTACGTCGGTTCCTAGTTTCCAAATCATCGACTTGTTTAGTACACTCCCGTATCTGCTGACGTAGAAACTCAAGATGCCGAAAATAATCTCCCTAAAGTTTCGGACTTCCTCAGCTACTTTAGCCACGGTGTCCTTTCCACGTTGTACATCAGTTCCGGTGGCACTTTGGATCTGTGCTTGGAGGTCGTCCAGTCTCTTTCCAACACTTTCTTCAAGCCTCTGCTGTGTAGCTAGAACCTCAGAGAGATTAGACATCCTGCTTTAGTGTAGTGTTCAGTGACTATATCCAAGTATAGTGAAGTATAGTGATGTTGTAATATTGAGCTGGCAGGTGGTGTTATTATATAACTTGGATTACATGAAATGTACCACAAACGTAAGTACCTCTTAATTAAGGTTAGGGCACAAGATTTTAGTGTGTAGATATAGAAAAAACACTATATTTCTAATTAAATAAGATTAATACAATTTGAAACGCGTCTTTACTTTTTATCCACCTACCCGCGAAAAAAAAAAAAAAAAGAAAAAAAAAAAGAAAAAAAAAAAGGCTTTCGATTGCGTAGACCACCATACATACGCTCATTGTGAAACTAAAATACTATGGAATTTCTGGCACATCTATTGATCTTGTAATGTCCTTATTTATCAGGTCGAGAACAACTGGTTTCAATAGACGGGGTAAATTCAACACGACATTCTGTCAAAATGGGGGTGCCCCAAGGATCGATTTTGGGTCCATTTTTATTTCTAGTTTATATCAATGATCTCCCATATCTAGTAGAGAAAGTATCAGACATAATTCTATTTGCTGATGATACGTCACTCATATTTAAAGTGAGTAGGAAAGATAAGGATCTTATAGAACCTAATAAAACTCTCAGCCTCATTTCAAATTGATTTTCGGCAAATAATCTTCTTTTGAATGCAGGAAAGACCAAATGCATCAAATTCTCATTGCCGAATGTGACTCATATTAAACCAACGGTTGCACTTAACGAGGAAGTTTTAGATTTAGTTCCTTCGACCGTATTTTTGGGAATAACCCTGGACTCAAAATTACAATGGGGTCCTCATATTGAAAAATTATCTGCCAAATTAAGTTTAGCTTCATATGCAGTTTGGAAAATCAGACAATTGTCAGACGAACCAACTGCTAGACTAGTATATTTTGCTTATTTCCCTATGGTATTCTGCTGTGGGGCTCAGCAGCTGACATAAGTGCTATTTTTGTATTACAAAAAAGAGCAGTCCGAGCTATTTATAATCTAGGCAGTCGCGAGTCTCTACGAAGCGTTTTTAAAGAGGTAAATATACTTACTGTTCCATCTGAATACATATATCAGAATATAATGTTTGTGCGGAAAAATTTAGATAAATATAAAAAACGGAGTGACTTGCACAATGTCAATACAAGAAATAAGGACAAACTAGCTATACCAGCCTTTAGAGTTAGCAAAACTAAAAAGTCATTCATGGGAAATTGTATTAGGTTTTATAACAAGCTCCCTATTCATATAACTAAACTACCTGATAATAAGTTTAAGTCACACATTAAACGTGAACTTATGGCTAAGGGTTACTACACTACTAAGGATTACATTGACGATAAAGACATTTGGCGGTCGGCATCTACCTGCACATAGTCCGCTGGAGATCTTATAGCCATATAGACAAGAGTAATCTTTTATGTTACATGAACTATCTGTAATAAAACTATCTATTATTTAAATATTCTACGAATTTCAGAACTGTTGGTTGTGTCTTAAAATTATTAATGTTGGGGGTGCATGAAAGGAGCCTCCCCGTGTGACGTACCTCACAAACCCGTACGTTCGGCGCACCCTGGGCAACAGTTAGCGAGTTCTAACGCTGACTGGCCAATCCTTTCACCACGATGGCAAATTATAACACCACCCCACCAGGTCCAGTGCATAAGCCGGCTCTGCGTGTAGTTTCGATTAACATCGAAGGTTTCTCTGAGGATAAATCGGAATTATTGTCCGAGCTCCACCGTAAAACACGCTGTGATGTCCTCTGTGTCCAGGAGACCCACCGAGATGAAACGCAGAGCCGTCCCTACATAGCTGGACTGACCCTCATTTCCGAGACTTGTCACCCGAAACACGGTAACGCAGTGTTTGTTACTCCCGGAATGAGTGTCCTATCGACTGAAAGCTCGACCCAGAACGGCATCGAGGTAATCACCGTAAACCTCGACCACTGCTCTGTTACTTCCATTTACAAACCACCCGGTACTCCATTCCAGCTTAGGCCCCGGGAGGGTGCTGACGACCAACTCGTTAGAATTGTCATAGGTGATTTTAATAGTCACAGTCCACTTTGGGGTTACAAAGACCTCGATGAGTGTGGTCAAGCACTTGAGACATGGGCTGAAATGAACGACTTGGTCTTGGTTCACGACCCTAAACAGCCGGCATCCTTCAACAGTGGCCGATGGAAGAGGGGCTATAACCCGGACCTTATCTTTGTTAGCTCCAACGTAAGTTCCCAATGTGTCAAGACGGTATGCACTCCTATTCCCCGAACTCAGCACCGCCCCATCATGTGTGAAATTGTTCCGGTTGTGCGACCTTTACAGGTCCTTCTTAAGCGCCGGTTTAACTTCTCAAAGGCAAACTGGGAACAATTTGCGCGGGATATCGACAAAGCTCTCCTGATCGTGCCTCCCTCCCCGAAAGGATATGACCAGTTTATAGAGTTAGTGTGCAATGTGTCCCGAAAGCACATCCCTAGGGGTTGCCGCACATCGTACGTTCCAGGGCTGTCGAGTGATTCCGCAAAGCTATTTAAGGAGTATGAGTCTCTGTTCAATAGTAACCCGTTCGCAGAGGATACTTTGCTTGTGGGAGAAAAACTTTTATCCCAAATTAGCGAGAACCGCCGGGAAAGATGGATCAGTACAGTTACCGGTATCGACATGACCCACAATAGCAAAAAAGCCTGGAATACCATTCGGAAGCTTACTAACGATCCACCCGCTCCCTTAACACCTGGTAAGGTTACTGCTGATCAGATAGCTCATCAGCTCATACTAAATGGCAAACCATCTGGCCGTCTCCCGAGGCCCCCAAAACCGAGCAGTTCCGCATGCTCTTGTGACCACATAAGCAAGCCTTTCCACCTACCAGACATCGTCATGGGAATAAAAGCCTTAAAGCCCGGTAAAGCCTTAGGCGTAGATAACATCTCTGTTGAGCAAATTAAACACCTTGGCCCAGTTGCTGTGTCCTGGTTGCTGCAAATGTTTAACACCTGTCTCGAAACCTCCCAAATTCCCCGCATCTGGCGAAAATCAAAGGTCATAGCTATACCAAAGCCAGGAAAACCGGTACAAGACCGTAAAAACTATCGACCTATTTCACTCCTATGCCACACATATAAGCTGTTTGAACGGCTGTTGCTGACACGCCTCACAAGCTTTGTCGACCCGAGATTAATCCCAGAGCAGGCAGGTTTCAGACCAATAAAGTCTTGTAGCAATCAGGTACTCAAGCTCACGCAACACTTTGAGGATGGGTTTGAACGGGGGAAGGTGACCGGTGCTGTGTTTGTAGATCTATCAGCAGCCTACGACACAGTGAATCTGAGACGGCTTCTGTGGAAGGTGGAGACTCTGACAGCTGACTTTAAGTTCGTCAACATTCTTCGCGAACTACTCCACAACCGCCGCTTTCAGGTCCATCTTCTCTCGGAAAAAAGTCGTTGGAGGGGGCAAAAGAATGGACTTCCCCAGGGGAGTGTCTTGGCTCCGCTACTATTTAATATATATACCAACGACCAACCATCCAGCCCAAACACTTCCCGTTTCCTATATGCGGACGATCTTGCGCTCACGTCTCAAGCGACCAGTTTTGACAAGGTTGAGGCTAATCTCACTGCAGCACTAAGTGACCTGAGTAGGTACTATGGTGATAACTCTCTCAAGCCTAATCCCTCCAAAACTGAGTCCTGTTCTTTCCACCTTCGCAACGCTCAGGCGGGGCGTGAGCTCAAAATTGCCTGGGAAGGAGTGTCTATCACTCACAACTGCTCTCCTAAATACCTCGGCGTTATCTTGGACAGATCCCTCACCTATAAAAGGAACTGTGAGGAACTAAAGAGGAAAGTGCACGCCCGCAATAACCTGTTGCAACGCCTAGTCACAACCAAATGGGGAGCAACGCCGCAAGTGCTGCGGACGTCAGGACTGGCGCTAGCATTTTCTGCCGGCGAATACGCTTGCTCAGTTTGGGCCCGCTCCACGCACGCAAGGCGAGTGGATACAGCCTTAAACGAATCGTGCCGGATAATCACTGGGTGTTTGAAGCCGACCCCGGTAAATTTGCTGTATCCACTGGCTGGCATAGCGCCACCAGACGTTCGCAGGACTGTAGCAAGCTCCCTAGAAAGGGCCAAAATGGATGGTGATACCCGGCACCCCCTCTATGGGCATAGGCTACCGCCGCAAAGGCTTAAAAGCCGAAATAGTTTTGCCAAATGCACCACGCCACTAACGACCGATCCCTCAACAGCGAGATGCAGCATCTGGCGTGCACAAAAAGGATTCATGGATCAGTTTGTCACGCTTTCCGAAAGCCTCCCACCTGGACATCAATTACCGTGGCCGATCTGGAAGTCCCTAAACAGACTCCGGACTCAGGTGGGCCGAAGCAAAGAAAACATGTCTAGGTGGGGACTGTCGAACAACCCCAAAATGGACTGTATTTGCGGAGCATCGGTCCAATCCATGGCCCATCTAACAGCTTGCCCAGCCTGCCCTGCCACATGTTCATGGCACGATCTTAAAAGTGCCACAAGCAGGGCAATCAGTGTGGCCACGTTCTGGGCCACAAAAATTTGACGAGTTTGCCATCGAAACGCTAAGAAGAAGAAGAAGAAGATTAATGTTACTTTTATTTTGACGTTTTTATTTTCTCTTTCTAATATATTAAACCTTAAATAAATAATTAATCAGACAACCGATCGAACATATATTGTGTTTGCCTGCTAAATAATTACAGTACGTGGACCAAATCTAGTGTATATGCCCCATTGAGTATGTTTCGCCGGAGCGTCTCAACTGGGCCGTGTTGAAACCGGTAGTAGAGACACCCGCTGAGTTTTTTTCGCTGGGTCTTCGCATTGGATCCGGTGGTAGCATTAAAGCGCGACCGTCGTTATTAACATAAGATCCGTCATAATAATATCACCTTAATATAGACAGAACCATTGCCAATATGTATTACAAATATTAGACTTAAACTAGATAATTAGACTTAAACTAGATCATTAAACTTAAACATAGTCTCTTGACAATAGCTTGATACGAGCTAGCTAAATGTCATTGCTGTTATAAAATAAATTTTATTAATGTTTTAATACTATCAATACAATGTGTACCTAAATATCTATGTTACAAGAAATAATAATGTATACAACTATAATACTACAAACATGTTCTGACTATTTACAAGCGCTTTTTTAAAGTCTACGTGATTAAAAACCTTTTTTATTTTATTTTATTTTATTTCATTTATTTATTTATTAGTCCGCCCGCGCGATCTGTTTTATCACATATATTTTCTTAAATCCTCAAATAAATAACAAAATTACTAATCTATTATTTTGAAATTTAGTTCTACTATATTATAATTAAAGAATTTAAGGCAATGAGCAGTTGGCTAGCGCAGAAGGCTCTTAACCTGTAGCTTAAATTAAACGACTAATACCTGAGGACACCCTTTTGGGGTTCGGGCCGCAACTCAGGGGGCTGCTGAAGCCAAAAGACGGAATTCTAAGTAAGGGTGTGATCAGTTGCACGGGATCACCGATCATGCGTTAAGGGGCCAAACCGATCCTCGCAGCTGAGGAACCTACCCTAGCTTACCTGCGTCTTTCTCTAGCTACCTAGGTGGACGACCCGGAGAAGAAAGCCATATATATCGAACTGTCCTGCTAATCGGCCGATGAATTGCCCAGCTGCGATCTTCAACCGCACGAGTTGCATGTCATTTAGTAATGTAAAAACACAAGAGTAGGTACTATCATCATCATCTTATCAGCCAAAAGAAAGAGCACAATACGACTGTAAAACTCCCTCTCATGCATCTCCACGACAGGAAACAGTCTTGAGACGAGATTCAAATTACCGACTGACGGTTACCGTAGCCTGGTTGGTAGTGCTCCTGTCTACGAAGCTGGTGGTCCTGGGTTCGAATCCCGGTAAGTGCAAATATTTGTGTGATGAGCACGAATATTTGTTTCTGAGTCATGGATGTTTTCTATATATATAAGTATGTATCTATCTATATAAGTATGTATATCGTCGCCTGGTAACCATAGTACAAGCTTTGCTTAGTTTGGGGCAAGATGATCTGTGTGACATTATCCCCAGACATTATTATTATTAAAAATGCCAAAGGAGATGCCCTCAAATTACATAGTTTGTTGACTTATTTCCAAGACGATTTAACGTGACCTCCTAAGCACTGAGACGAAAGAAATTAAGCCACTTTGGGTCACCCATCTATTAACTGACCGCGTGCCTAAATGCTTAACCTTGCCGACCTCTTACGGGCCGTTGAGAGCAAATAGCTGTAAGCACCACTAAAGTAAACGAATCCTTCTGATACCGATTAGCTGTAAATTGTTTTGAATATTTAATACGACCCTATATAGATAATAATACCCTTTATCCAACCACAATTAAGGCATACATAATTTATTAAACGTTTATTTTAATTTACGCCAAGTATCGATAACAGCTACTTTTACCTTGGCATGAAATGAGATAATTGGTTATTGATCTTGTTTGTAAATGTTTTGTAATAGATAATTATGTTATGTGGGCAAATTATCTACCATTATGTGTGATCATGACATGAATTTTATAATTTACTAGCAGTGCCCCGCGGTATTTCCCGCGTTAAACTTTATAAATTATCACAGCTCCTCCCCCGTAGATGATAGCGTGATAATATGTAGCCTATATGTTGACCCGACCTCTTAGTAATATTCATGCAAAATTTGAAGTAAATCCATGTAGTACTTTTTGAGTTTAGCCCGGACATACATACAGACAAACAGATAAAAATTCTAAATGCTATATTTTTGGCTTCAATATCGATAGCAGATCACGCCACAAGTGTCCTTTATAAAAAATATTCAATGTACAGTTTTGACTTTTCTACAATTTTATTATATGTATAGATAAAGACATGTAAGAGCCTCGACTAAGATTAAGTTAAGATCTAAAAAAGAGATCACTTAGTCTGCCTGTTGTCAGTTAACCAACCGTCCCTATAGCATAGTACCATCAAGCTACCCCAATCTGCAAAATTTCCCCAATTGAAAGTGAACCTTATGCTTTTGTGATAAAGTTGAAAATCTATAAAAGAAATTTGACAGATTGGGGTAGCTGAATGTGCTGGCATCTGTACAAGTAATAGTTCATATGCATCACCCAAAGGTTGACTGGTTGAAAATGCTTTTGGCATTAAGTCCGCCACTTTACATTTATATGCAAGAAGTTTTAAAATAAAAAAAATAGTACTTAGTTTATACTCGAGGCGTCTACTACGTTCTACTACGAACTTACGAAATCATTGTGCGGAAACGGGATTTTTAGCTATAATAATAATAATATCAAGGAACAATGTCACACAGATCATCCCAGCCCCAAACTAAGCAAAACTTATACTATGGGTAACAGGCGACGATATACATACTTATATAGATAGATAAATACTTAAATACATAGAAAACATCCATGACTCAGAAACAAATATTCGTGCTCATCACACAGATATTCTCTTACCGGGATTCGAACCCAGGACCACCAGCTTCGTAGGCAGGAGCACTACCAACTAGGCTACGGTGACCTATAACCCTTCTCACTGCTATTGCACCTTGGCATTTCTTCGGACTATGTCGATTTCTTTGGTTTTCCTGCAGATCTCAACATTTCTGATTCGATCTCCCAGGGTAACTCCGAACATACTCCGAACATTTGACTGCACGTGTGGCGCAGCGGCTAAGATAGTCACCTCGCCGCTTCGTGTCCCGGGTTCGAATCCCGCGCAGGACAACTATTTGTGTGACACATAAATAGTTGTTCTGAGTATGGATGTACTTTGTGTCTGTCTATGTTCGTAAATACTCCGCGACACAGGGATTCGCTAGTGCGGGGGTTGCCTTATAAAAAAAAAACTAAAAAACCATAGCCCTCTCCATTGTTCTTTGAATTGAACATTATTCTAACATATTCTAAAGCCAATGAAATGTTTACGTTTCTTGTTAAACATTCACGAGCAAATTTCCGCTCCTAAATTAATCCGTTATAAAATTCATTCCGCTCGCACTTAACATTCAATTTGTTGTAGTATATAAACAAGCTTTTGATAATAAAATATGTAAGTTTAGAATAGACTATATCATGTCCGGTACTTCGTTCGCGATGGCCATTTGCAAATTCTGAAGATCACAATGTCGTTGCAACGAAGGGAAATATAAGTTAGTGATTAAATAAATAAAATTAAATAAAATAAAAAATGTTTTTATTCACGTAGACTTTAAAAAATCGCTTGTAAATAGTCAGAACATGTTCGTAGTAATATACAATTAATTTATAATTAGGTAATCTAGGTACATATATATATTTAGGTACACGGATTGTACGAAATAATTTACAATAAGATTTATTTTATAATAGTAACGATATTTAGCTAGTGAAGATAGAAAATAAATAAAATAAAATAAAAAAGGTTTTTATTCACGTATACTTTAAAAAAGCGCTTGTAAATAGTCAGAACATGTTTGTAGTAATATAGTTGTATACATTATTATTTCTAGTAACATAGGTACGCATTGTATGAAAACATTTATAAAATTAATTTTATTATTATTTTATTTTATATTATAAAATATTTTATTTTACAAAATTTATTATATATTAAGACAGATGTGCTATCTTCCTAATCTATATTTCCCTCTCAATTTCCGTTCCCCTCGCACGTTCTTTTCGTAACACACTCGTAACGCATTTACCAGCTTACTCCCGCGTAAAAAAGTTTTACTTCAATAAAAGAAGTAAAATGGCAGGAAAAAAGTTAAATGGAATGTATTTTACTAGGAATATATCATATCGGGGCTAGCCCCTATATAGAAAACTATATTCACGTAAATTATTTCAGTGGTTAATGCAGTCCATACAATTAGACGGTTCACTGACTTAGTTACAGCTAGGATAGTTTATGTTGCACAAATAACACGGTATTGTCATACAGGACTCTTCTCTGGGGAAATTCTGCTGATATTGACACTAACGTTATATTGCAAAAGAGAACTGTATATACCAGCCTTGGAAGCGAAGTTTATTTAAGAAAGTGGGTCAAAGAAATAAACGCAGGAACTTTTTTACCTTGACTTTTACAATTAGCATAGGAGGCTTTCGCTACTTCACCAGACAATAAAGATGAGCGATGACTCACTGAGTACCTCGTGATGACGTAGAATCAATAATTAACATAGATAAATGAAACATAAAAATATAAAAACGATACAGTTCAATTAAAAACAATAAATAAATCAAGGTAAATTCTATGTCAATGGCAGTTTCAGACGAGTCATAAGAGAAAAGTCTGAATAACAAGCCACTTTTAGTAATATATAAACGTTTCATTATTTCTTTTAATTTAATCATTTTAATTTAAACATATATAAAAAAAAAAATTAGTTTAGATGATAATAGTTATAAAGATTATTAATATGGATGATACTGGTTATAATATTTTATATTTATTTGAAGGGCATAGTTGGTTGATAGATACTTTAAGTTGGTTGCCTTTCACGCCGCAGGCCATGGGTTCGATTCCCACCCAGGACAGATATTAGTGTGCATAAACATGTTTGTTTGTCCTTAGTCTGGGTGAAATAATCTATATAAGTATGTATTTTCGAAAGAAAAGTAATATCTGTAATATATCACTTATCTGGTTTCCATAGTACAAGCTCTGTTTGGTCTGGGATCAGTGTGAATAATGACCCAGGACATTATTATTATAATTAAATATATATTCTTTATAAGTTCTTTTTTCAATTCTGTAATAAAAGTGTTTCAAAATGTGAACGAATACGTAACGAAGCCCTTAATAAATTTATTTTTGTAGACACAAAAGAGAAAAGAATATGCTCAACTACGCCCACATTTATCCCCAGGCTAAGAAACCTTTTATTTTCATAAATTCAGTAGATACTTTAAGTTATCTCTTTCTCCATTGGCTTATAAGTCCTTCAAGCACCTTCAAGGACTTTGATTGATTCAATTTCATATTCAAAGCTAATTTTCCTTACCGGTCTATAAATGTCTGGCAAAGGTAAGCCTCAATAGAATATGGTTTAATGTTAATCGTCTCCGTGCGTCGTTAATCTGCCGGTCCTAACTTAAGCTGCTATAATAATAATAAATAATAATAATATGTAGGGACAATGTCACACAGATCATCCTAGCCCCAAACTAAGCAAAGCTTGTTCTATGGGTACCAGGCGACGATATACATATTTATATAGATAGATAAATACTTATATACATAGAAAACATCCATGACTCAGAAACAAAGATTCGTGCTCATCACACAAATATTTGCACTTACCGGGATTCGAACCCAGGACCACCAGCTGTGTAGGCAGGAGCACTACCAACTAGGCTACGGTGACCGTCAAACTAACTACTAAACTATTGTTTTGTCATGTCCGAGGCCTAGTGGTGGCTTGAACAACTCTGACACTAGAGTAATCTCTAAACCTCTAACTGCACGTACTAAAAAAATATTTAAAACATCAGCTCGGAGTCAGAAAGCTGACGGTGTTAGATCCCTGTATCGGGCTAAACTCAATAAGATCTGCATGGATTTACTTCAAATTTTGCAGCAATATTACTAAGATGTCGGGTCAACATATAGGCTCGTTATCACCTACGGGGGAGGAGCTGTGATAATTTATAAAGTTAAACGCGGCGGCACAGCCTGGGAGGAAATAAAATTAAATAGTACGAAAGCGTATACATATTCAAATATCTCTCCAATTATCGCTTAACAAAGACTAAGTTCATTATGAAACTTTAAGAGTATCTTACAATATAAAAAGGAATTCCTTAATATATACAAACTTTGCAATCTCGTAGAAATTAATAAGAGGATCGTTTTACGACGCACTAGTAATGATATCGTTTTGACGGGGCTGTTGGCGTGTTTGTTAGATACTTGACTGCCTCGTTGGTCTAGCGGTAGGGTGATCAACCGCAGAAATTGAGGTCCTGGGTTTCTGAGGTCCGGTTCGGGCCAAAACGTGATTATGGGATTTTTCCGTTAAAAGAAATTTCTCAGTATCAGCCCAAAGTCTGGAAGTTGGCAGTATTACACCCCCGTGCCTCGGAGAACACGTAAAGCCGTCGGTCCTGTACCTGACCTCTTTTCGGTCGTGTGGCTAGTCGTCCCATCGGATCATGAGCGTGATGGAATAGAAAGTGCCCCTGTGTTTGCGCACACACTTGTGCACTATAATATGTCCTGCGCAATTGGCTAATCTCCATTGAGAATGGCCGCCGTGGCCGAAATTCAGCCGGAAAGACATCATCATCAGATACTTATCTTTCATGCCGCACGTGGTGGGTTCGACTCCCACCCAGGCCAGAAATTTGTGTGCATGAACTAGTCTTTTTGTCCTGAGTCTGGGTGTCATTATCTATATACTCGTAAGTATGTATTTACAAAAGAAAAGTAATAAATATATAAATGAAAAAATCAATTGCTGTTCTTTAGTCTGGCTAAAACTCAAAAACGAATGAACGGATTTAGCTTATCTTGGGCTTTTAATGTTCGTGGAGATCTAGGGAAGGTTTAAAAGGTGAGAAAAATTTGAATAATTTCCGGGAAACCCCTAAAAACAGCCCTTTTCTCTTTCCCATATAAACGTTTTCTAAAACAAAAGATTAAGTCTTTTATTTATTGATTGAGGCAGTACGAAGTTTGCCGGGTTATCTGGTTTCCATAGTACAAGCTCTGCTTAGTTTGGGATTCTCCTTCATTGAACTCATTACCCGCATATTTCACAGCCTCGCTAGGCTATGAAATATACAAACAATTTATTTATTTCCAATTTATGTACACACTAAAAGTATGAAAGAAAGAAAGAATAAACAAGAAAAGACATTGTACAAAGGTACTACTTATACTTATGTATATTTAGATATAACTTACTTTGGTGATAAAGAGTAGAAGTGTTTATTTGAACGATGCTCTCATTTAATTATCGGGTCGGCACCAGATGTGCGACATGCATCTTTGTTCTTTTGGTGCACACGTGTGTAATGACGTATTAATAACTTAGATATTTACGCAGCAGTTATTCACTTAGATTTACTTATCATGCTATTAATATTGGATGTTATTTTTGTCCGTCTATTATATGTTTATAAAGTACCCCGCGATACAGGAATTAGAAACCCTAATGCGGGCATTGTCTTTAAAAAAAATATTATATGTGTATAATTTTGCATTATCGGATGTTTGTTAATGACGCAAAGAGATTAGAATGGATTTGGTTGAAATTTGGAATTGATGTAGCTTATAACCTGAATTAACTCATAGGCTTCAATAAATTGCAAAAACCGACGCTTCCCGTTAAAACCACAAATTGAGGTTAGTTTACTAAATTCTTAATGCTGGATCGATCATACTCGTAACAAGATTAGATAAACACGGCACGTGGTCTGTCCATTTATGGGAGATCGCAAAAGAAATTAAATTTCTGTGCGTACGCATTAAGTCCTCGCTGTAGGCATAAGACTTCAGTCTATAAGCTATGACAAAGGTCTATTAGGCTTGGAGGCCAAATTTTATAAAAAAAACGTATAGAAACTTCTTAATTAATTTATGAGAAGAAACAGGGCCACGCCGTGTACTTAGCTCATTGACGTTTAACATGATTAGTAGCCAAGCGCAAGGGCATTTTGTTGACTTAAAATTGGAGAGTCTAATAAAATTCTCGGCTGCCCTCTTGCCTGCTCTCTACTGGGGCAGAACAAGTAAAAAGTATCACACAATTTCTAATATTCCGAGTAAGTCAAATACACGCACGATTTCAACCGTTAGACTGTCTGCGCTTAGAGTAGACAACAATTATGGGACATGAACATTAAAAAATATATTGTCATACATTAACATATATATGGCAATATATTTATAATAGTCTGCCAGAGGACAATTTAAATTTTAGTTGAAGAAACACTTCATAGATTTGCTTAAATACATTATACCTCTACAATATGAGAATTAGATACATAATCTTCTTCTTTATATTTTTAACTAGCTGTGTGTTTTACCCGCGTTAAGCTTTATAATTTGTCACAGGTATTATCCTCCCCCATAGGTGATAGCGTGATAATATGCATATATGTTAACTCGACCTCTTAGTAATATTCATGCAAAATTTGAAGTAAATCCATCCAGTAGTTTTTGAGTTTAGCCTACTATATTTTTGGCTTCGATATTGAATGTAGATCACGCCCCAACAATCCTTTAAAAAAAATATTCAATGTACAGTTTTGACTTTCCTTTTATTATATGTATAGATAATAACCTAAAATAAACATATAATAATAACATTAGAATGTAATGTTATCTAACAATAGACTATGTAACCAACCAATAACTTATCACATTGAATTAAAAGTATTCTAAATTTTCTAGTTTATACAAAATAATGCTGTACGGAGACTCGATCCTACACTCGTACCGATAAAACCGTTTGGTGGCACATAAAAATAAATTGTTAAAATTGTGCTTGCTAAATAAATTCTCACCTTTTGTAGAGAGACTGCCTAAATAATGAGATCTTCAGTTTGACTCCCTAGACAGGCCCAAGTGTTATTAGAGAATTGATAGTGGTGGTAGTTGACGGCGTTAAGCCCGTACTTCTGAAGGGTTGAAAAAGGCGCCCACGCCGTTGCAGCGAGCTTGTCGGCTTGTTCGTCCTCTGTCGGATTATGAGAGTGACAGAATCCACAGAACACTCGTATTGGAACACACATTTGTTACTGCTTCTACAGTGCAATATATGTATATACTGCGTAAATTGTAAGCCCCTAGGCCCCAAGCTGAAACTAAGAAACATAGTCAAAACTTTTTTTTTCTACCGTCAATAGGAGCAGTTTTTAGGGTTCCGTATTTTATATGGACTCATTCGATTAGACTATTTGCCAATGTCAAGTAATTCGATAATTCAACTTGGTGTGTTTGGTGACTTGCCTCTCACGCCGCAGGTCGTGATATCGATTCCCACCCAGGACAGATATCTGTGTGTATGAAAATGTCTATTTGTCCAAAGTCTGTGTTTAATTATCTATATAAGTACGTATTTACAAAAAATAAAGGAGTACATATATGTAGTACCTACCTATGTATATCAGTTATCTGGTTTCCATAGTACAAGCTTGCTTATTTAGGGTTCAGATGGCCGTGTGTGAATAATAATAATAATATCCTGGGACATTATTCACACACGGCCATCTGATCCCAAACTACTATGGAATGTACTATGGAAACCAGATAACTGATATATTACATATATATCGGCGCAAAAACATTAATTAACCAAAAACAAATGCGTCATAGGAGTAGTTTTAAGTCTTTGTTTCAATTACTCTTAAATAGTTAGTTAAATTTAATGAATTTAGTGTTAAAAATCAAGTTACGATTTATAAAGAATCTTAACATTTGTACAATTGATGATTTCAATAGTTTAATTTACATTCGTTCATCGAACAAAGAAAATACGTAACATGTTTGTCGCCGCACATTTCGTATAAATACGGCCGACGTGTCGAGTACAAATCACTTTCGCTCGAGCCGTCGGACTGTACGGATCACCTTGTATCGAAGATTGTTATGGAATAAAACTTCACGAAACATATTTCGAGTTTTACTATCGCCATGAGTAAACAACCTTCAGTGGATAACCAACGTGCAGATAATAGTGACGTCAGTCTTGCTGACGTCATCATGACTAAAGACAACGATACCCTCGTTTCTCCGTTATATACTATTTTTCTTTTGTAAATATATACTTATATAGATAATTTACACCCAGACTCAGGACAAACAGACATGTTCATGCACACAAATATCTGTCCCGGGTGGGACTCGAACCCACGACCTGCGGCGTGAAAGGCAGCGTATCTACCAACCACGCCAACAGGCCCGTCAATGTCTCAGCATATTATTATTATTTGCAATGCATTTAACATTACTCAGTGTGTTTGTCATTTAGTCACAGTCTAAAGTCAAGTAAAAGTCCGCCATAGACAAGCCAAAGTCCTACCTCAATAAATTTGTGGAAACTTTTCTAGAGGCTTCTAAGGAGTTAAAATAACAACTCACGACTACTACACTCGTACACACTGTACGTCTAAAGAGAAAGGAGAGAAAAGACTTATGTCAGTACTTAGCTAGCTTATCTAAGTTATCGTGATATATGTTCTAATCCGATTATATACTTATTTCAAAAACTAAAAATTTTAAAAAGGAATTATTAAAAAAATATACATCTAACTTTATTTGTTAGTTTAAACATATTAAATTAATCCCCATTGCCTTTTTAGGGTTCCGTAGCCAAATGGCAAAAAACGGAACCCTTATAGATTCGTCATGTCTGTCTGTCTGTCCGTCCGAAAAATATATGATGTACATTACCATGTAAACTAACAGCGAAAATTGGTTTGAACGAGATCTAGTAAGAAGTTTTTTTTAATGCGTCATAAGTCGTTAACCGCAATTTACCTTTCATTTAGTCAACTGAAATACTTGCTGCTGCGGAACCCTTCATGGGCGAGTCCGTCTCGCACTTGGCCGCTTTTTATATTTTATACAATAAAATGTATATCAAGCCACCAATAATAACACTTTCATTGTCTGTAAGGTGCGCCACCTTACAGACAATGAAAGTGTTATTATTTTTACCTTAAGGTAACATTGTTACGAGCAATTTTCTGAAAATACACCCAATTATACTGAGAATGTTTAACAGCAAATTTCATTTATTAATCACGTACACTTTAAAAAAAGCGCTTGTAAATAGTCGTAGTAATATAATATATTGAATAGAGTATATTTCATGGCACAAACAAACAACTTCGCTTACCTAGTACACAAATTAGCATAACGGCAAGCAGAGTTCAGTCACGATCCAATGTGCAAACACAATATCTCACAAAGCTCCGCTTTTTCCCGGAATCGATCATAAAGCGAACTGTACAGACGTGTTAAAATTTCACCTCTGACCGTAAAAATGTCGTTAGAAAATATCTTTACGACAGCTAAATTGTGGGGGTGAGCACACATAGCATCGTAAAAGGGTAGTAAAATTCGCGTAAAATACTGCTTAAGATTTATAAGTAAATGTTAAGAAAAGGAATGAGTAACGATGTTATTGTATGCAGGGAGACGTTTTTATTTTGTACCCTTAAACAGAAGGAGAAGAAGTAGGTAGAATTGGCAATAATAAAGCATGTGTTATTTACAATATTTTATAGTTGTATAGAGATAATTAATGTATCTGGTACATAGGTATTCATTATTTATTCTAGATTTTAGACGTTTTTAAAAACTAAAATGTCATTAATTGTTTTCACGTAGACTAAGGATTTTTTATTTTGAGATGTACAATTATTATTCTTTCTACGGTGGGATCCATAAAACTATCCAGCGCCCACTCGTGAAAGAAGAGAGTAACTGATATATCCTTACAATCTATAAACGACAGAAGACTTTATGTTGACTACTGGTATACGTTACACAAAATATAATACCCTTAACGACATTTTTCACTTCCCACAAACAGACCGTAACTTCACATCAAAAATAATCTTCCAATTTCGCCAGATATTTTGGCCACATTATTTATGAAGTCAGTGTAAGCCACGCACGTCGCCTAGCCTAGCAAATATAACCGAAACGTGTTGTTTCCTCTAATATAATGTCGTGTAGGAAAATTGAGGAAAAAGTAGATACAGTTACTTGTATCAGGGTTTTTACGACACCCACATACGTAATAGTTCTACGTCACTAGTTCTACACGAAGAACGGTTGTAAATCTTTTGTCTATGAAAAAAATAAGTGGCGTCAATAAAATTACCTACCTATGTTTACTGGCTCGATTTGGCCGTGGCACTTATGTTAATTAAGTCCACTGATATTCCAATTTTTATTAATAATAATAATATAATATCAAGGGACAATGTCACACTGATCATCCTAGCCCCAAACTAAGCAAAGCTTGTACTATGGGTACCAGGCGACGATATACATATAACTTATATAGAAAACCTCTATGACTCAGAAACAAATATTCGTGTTCATCACACAAATATTTGCACTTACCGGGATTCGAACCCAGGATCACCAGCTTTGTAGGCAGGATCACTACCAACTAGGCTATGGATTGAGATACACCCATAAATAAAAAAGAACACGAAGTTGATTTGTTGATATTCAGCTATTGAAAAACAGGAAGAGTTTTAGCCAAATAATTAGTGATATTTCTTTGTTACAGACACTCAGCAGTCGACGTGTCCAACGGCAACAACAGAGACCATGAGCTCAATAACAGATGGCCGGCACCAGACGCCGACAGGTAACCACCTTGTTATTTACTGTAAAAGGTAGAAGAGATGTGTAATTTTAATTCGTACGTACTAGCTGTGCCCCACGGTATTACCCGTGTAAAATTTTGTAAATTATCATTACTCCTCCCCCGTTGGTGGTAGCGTGATAATATGTAGCCTATATGTTGACCCGACCTCTTAGTAATATTCATGCAAAATTTGAAGTAAATCCATGCAGTACTTTTTGAGTTTACCCCGGACATACATACAGACAAACAGACACACAGACAAAAATTCTAAAAACTATATTTTTGGCTTCGATATCGAATGTAGATCACGCCCCAAGTATCCTTTTAAAAAAATATTTAATGTACAGTTTTGACTTTCCTACGATTTTATTATATGTATAGACAGATATACACGTAGAAATAGCCGAGTAGTTAGACCGTTGCATTGTCTAGTCAATGGTCTCGAATTCATATCCAAGGCGCACACCACCGTTTCGGCTTTTCTCTCTAAGGTCTTTGAAGTATCGGAGGTATTTTCAATACAATTTGATCTGGCATATGCAACTAAACATATCAGTTGGCCAGGTTTCTAGAATAAAACGGCATATACAAACTTTCGGCAGGTGCTGCAAAGGGAACTCGTAAATTTGATCTGCCGGTGGGTATTGTTCGTTAATGGCTAAAACACCTACTCCACATTTCCAGAAGGTGTATTTTCGATTTCATATTTAGTTTACATCTATGAAACAAAAAGTATTATTCATTTGATGTAAAAACATCAAATAAATCATACAGTTCTAACTTATTACATCACAAGGTGACAAGGGCCGAAAATATAAAAAAATATTTATGATTTCTTTTTGTGTAAAAAGATACACTCATTAATTTAATTTTACCTTTTTTCTTTGCACATCGCGTTAGTGAAATATGACCGTACGAATTGGAGAATAAAATGTATTTGGGAGATTTTTCGTAGCTTTAATTCGTAGCGCTAACTAAATTCAGCAGCCTCGTTTTTAATTGGGCGATTTCCCTGAATCACATTAATTCCGGGAAAGGGGTTTTGGGAATATGGTTTATAGAACTAACTATCTAACTATGTGGATGTAATTTGTGTCCGTCAATTATATGTTTTTAAAGTACTCCGCAACACAGGGATTAGATTCCCTAGTGCGGGCTTTGCATTAAAAAAATGGTTTCCATTGCCAGATAAAATTAGTGTTTTTACAGGACGCTCAACGTGACTTAGTAGTGTTTAAGCAAATAAAAAAATCAAATATGTAGGGCACAAAACGAACTAAATATTAAACATTTGCCATATATCTACAAAATGAATACAAATATGAGTGACTTGCTGTTATGTATCAAATTTAAAAATTATGTAAAAACTATAAATTTCGATAATTAAACTTACATAATTATAATCTCTTCGACACTAACTTAATACAAGCTAGCTAAATATCATTACTATTATAAAATAAACTTTATAAATGTTTTCATACAATCCGAGTAACTAGAAATAATTATGTATATTTATAATTTATTACTACAAAAATGTTCTAACTAGTTACAAGCGGTTTATTAAAGTCTTCGTGAATAAGAACCTTTTCTTTTTTTATATGAATTTTGATGTAAATTAGACTTAAAGAAGTAAAAGAAACTTGCTGTCTCTGATATAATCATTTGTGCTTAAGAACTCATTCAATTAAAAAGCAAGCCCATAGTTTGATTTCTGGCTTTCCGGGTCTACTTACTGTGTGAATTTGAAGGTTATCTAGTTAATCTTAAGATTAAGTTGCTCTAAGTCAATACACATAAAAATATATAAGTAATCTGAAGCAAACCGAGATTTCAGGCAGTGTTTATCAGTAGCTGTCAAGTACTGCGCGGTAGGTTAAACAAAATGACGATTCTACGTAAATGTAAAAGTTTTACGGAATAAATGAATTTTGAATCTGAATTAACCAGCATTGGAACCTAGGATAGGATTCAGTAGAAGATACTATTTTAATATAAGCAAGGACCACTCTGAACCCTGTTTTGTAATTCAATGCCTGGCTAAAGCTGTCATCTCTGTGTAAATCCGTCATATCATTTCAGCAGTACCCTTACCCCGTTGTCATATTATTAAGCCAGTATTTGTAAAACTACTAAGGATGTATTTGGTTGAGAGGCTCAGTATAATTTATATAGTAGTAGTTGTTTATTTGTGAGTATAATATTAAAATTCATGTTATGAGGCTGGCGAATGGACTAGGCTTAATAGACTTTATATTCCAATTGCTAAAGTAAATAACCTTAGGCATTATTAAATAAATCAACATAAAATTAAATTAACTTTCGGATAGAAAGCAACTTAAATAAAATGTTTAAAAAGAACACTTTTGTTTATAATACTTACCTAACATTGCTCGTTTAAAGTAAGTATTATTTATAAGCGTCAACTGTCATGTTGCTGTCATCTGGGAATATTCCCAGAAGGCTGGCAACATCGCTGCGTTGAATTACAATGCTAAGTCTTTAAGTATAGGTCGGCCTTTTGGTCACATGAAAGTTCGACCAAACGTTTCTAAATAACACTGAAAGTATCTGCGGTTAATACATATGCCCTAGCGTTTCGACTCCAGACGGCTCAAACATATATGTAGCAACACCGAGAGTGTCTCAAATAGTATTTGGAAGATAGGAAGACACAGTCGACGTAGGCTGCTTCTTACACCATCGGCCTATCCAATATCAAGGGTATCATCTTTTACAGTGCAGGCTGTTCGCATGTGGAACCACTACACTTAACACGGAGACACCCTCAAGCTACAGACATATTTAAAAAAATATTAAGTAAAAAATTTAATTGCGTAGATTACCTACATTTCATGAACACTGCCGTTTTTTGTTTTTTCACGCATTTCCGCATTCCTTTTCTGTTACAATTTTTATTTTTAGTGTAAAGAAGAATGAGCAAAATGGTACCCGGCTCCAATAGATATGATTGTAGTGTCGTTTAAAAGGTCTTACCAAGAGGAACAATTTTTACTATAGCCGCCACTCTCAAATCTGATTGCGTTTGAAGATAAACGACAGTCTTACTAACTAATAAAAACCCTGTTCCTTCAGTTTCCCTTTGCTTTCCAGGGCCACAGTAACCTGTTTAGACAGTCTCGTGGCCCCGGCGATAAACATACATATACGAGTATATAAGTTACCACTTATTTATGTAAGAAAATGAGTACCAAGGTAATATTTTCGGCATTTCCGTTCATGTTTTCTATTAATAACGTTTTTACGTAAGACTTTGCCATGCACTCCTCATTTTAACTCGAGTCCCGTTGCTCCTGAGCGCGATTGCCGCAGCTATCACGAATCACTTCCACCAACCCATCGTGGATAGCGTACACGCAGACGAATTCGTCCATATAATAAGGCAGAAAATAGATACCCCGAATCTTCTGCATATGTATGTAGAGAGAAAACGGCTTAACCACAGAAGAGTATATTTTCAGAGGATGGAAGCGAGCCAGATTGAAAACTTCCCTTCAATGACGGAGGAGGATATAATTCTATTAGCGCTAGGTACATACCAACTCAAGCTGGCAAGATCTTACTGTGCCGAGCATTTATCAAATGGTCTATATATAATTGAAACGTACAGAGAGGGAGCACTTGATGATCTGCCAGACTATGGCATACACGAAGATGCCTGGCTTTTGCGTGGACGAATCCAGTCGCGACATGTCCGTGTAAAAACATATTTTTGTTATATATTAATCAGCAGTGCAAATAATATTGTCCAACAGTATTGCACATGTTTAACCGGGCGACGTACGATCGGCACTTGTGCACATATAGTGTCCATCGTATGGTACTTAGGCTATGCAAGGCATACGGGATTTACTGCTCCGGCATCTTTTCTCAATGCTGTTATAGTTGATACCGATATGTAATGTTTTAAATCTACTCACTTATTGATAAAATATATGTTTTGTATTTAAAGAATGCTTGTTTTCTTACTTCTTTTAATAATAGAATCCTAAATGTGTTATATCATGTTATTCTAGCTTTATTTTACTTATATAAGTAGTTTGTAATAAATTCTTCATCATTTATAAAACACAAGCTGTTCCCCGTGGTTTCACCCCTGCTGCTCGGCTCCTTTTAGTCGTAGCGTAGCGATGATATATAGCTTATAGCCTTCCTCAATAAATGGGCTATCTAACACTGAAAGAATTTTTTAAATCGGACTAGTAGTTCCTGAGATTAAAGCTTTATAATAATAAGTATAGATAGTGAGATTACTGCTTTCCAAACGTGAATAGGGACAGGCGCCATGGTAGACGTTTTTCTGCATCAAAATGTCTATTCAATGATATATTAATGAGGACTATTGGAGCGGGTACCACGTTCCATACATTTTTGCCCATTGTTCTTTACATAAGTTCACCTATTGTTATACCCAGTATTTTCCTATCCCTCGCCTACTTACTCCATAACTGGTAGTCTGGAAGAAATCTCAGTAGCGATCATGCCACCCTCTGTATTTAATGTATGTAATTTAATTTGTGTACAATAAAGAGTATTTTATTTACTTTATATCTGCCTTACCAACTTACAAGGTCAAAACATCCCATCGGACCATTTCTGACTAGTACAAGTCAATGGGTATTTTATATCTGTAAATAAAGTAACCATATACAGATAGTAAGCCCTTAGTTTTAATATTAGTTTACATTTCCTCATTTTCCTTCCAAATGCGTTTGACATTTAGTTTGTACCTACTCCGGGAAATTCGTCAGATAACTTGCCTACACAGTATGTTTAATAATCATACAGTAAGAAGATTCGGTTGTTTATACTTATAAAAATACTAAAATATAGTGGAGAAAAGACAATTGTATACGGAGCTTAAATTGTTTGTAAAATAAATAATATAGAAAAAAAAAGACGGTAGCTTTTAAAACTTAAACGTTAGAATGGTTTTACGGTGGTAAATCCACGCCAATCAATCTAGTGATGATGATGTCCCGACCGAATTTCGGCCACGGCGGCCAGTCTCAATGGAGACTAGCCAATTGCTCTTATGATCCGATGGGACAACTAGTATCGCTAGTTGTCCCATCGGATCATAAGAGTGATGGAATAGTAAGTGCCCCTGTGTTTCCGCACACACTTCTGCACTATAATTTGTCCTGCGCAATTGGCTAGTCTCCATTGAGACTGGCCGACCGGAAGGAGTTCAGGTACAGGACCGGAGCTTTACGTGCTCTCTGAGGCACGGGGGTGTAATACCGCCAACTTCCAGACTTCGGGCTGATGCTGAGAAATTTCTTTTTACGGAAAAATCCCAAAATCTCTTTTTGACCCGACCCGGGATTTGAACCCAGGACCTCATTATCTGCGGTTGAACACGCTACCGCTAGATCAACGAGGCAGTAATCAATTTAGTATTTCAGTCCCAAAAGAAGTGTGTGCCGATCCCATTTACTCATGCAAAGCACTTTATAAAAACCATATATTTAAAGTTTTAAAGTGCCCTAAATTTGTATTTCATCGAATATTGAATTGTAAATATAATGAAAACTCATGCACTTAATATGCATAATAAATATGCATATATAATTTTAATGACTGTATCTTGATTACTAAATAAAAATTAATTTGAATCAAATGCTTAATTATGTAAAATAAATACATACGGCTTTCAACACAATTATGTTAATACTTGTAATTACTATTCACAAATACTTATTGTTTATGAAACTGGCCTTTTTTAGTGTAGATAATGTTGGATCTTGCCTTATGTAAAGCTTAAATCAACTGGTGAAGTGCAATTCCGACTCGCACACGAAGGCATCCTGGGAGATTTCCAGCCATTGAGCAAAATAACTGGCATGAGAATTTCACGTGTTACGTATCTATACAAATAGCGTGAAAAAACTATTTTATTATAATGAAGGACTCCCTATGCCCCCCCTTATTTTTTTTTTGTTTAATGTAATTTTTATTGCTATTCAATGCCTACTATATGTTAAATTGATTCAAATGGAGATATTTCTGGGACGCATAATTTTTTTGCATTCTGTACCGTTATACAAAGTTTCTTATCTGTTCAGCACTGTAGTCTGTGTACCCATGTTGTTTGTTTACTAAACTGTATTTGGCGGAACACCCTTTGTACGTTTGTTTGCGTAAGTTTGTGCGGCGCTGTTATTAGAAATAGCTGTGTACTCGTGCTTACTCGTGCTTATAGTAGACGAGTATTAGGGAGAAAATTTGTCTTATCTCGGAACGGGACAAAACATCTCCCGTATTTATTTTTTGCTAATTGGATATCTTTGTTTGATTGATTATTCTCATTTATTAAAAACCGGCCAAGTACGTGTCGGACTCGCACACGAAGGGTTCCTTAACATTACCATTATCTATAAAATTCACGTTTATTGTATGAGAGCCTCCTTCAATATTTACTTTATTTTGTTTGTTTTTAGTATTTGTTGTTAAAGCGGCAACAGAAATACATCATCTGTGACATTTTCAACTGTCTAACTATCACAGTTCATGAGATACAGCCTGGTGACAGGCAGACAGACGGCGGAGTCTTAGTAATATAGTCCCGTTTTACTCTTTGGGTAAAACGAAATAATATTAATTAGGACAACCAACACACTGTCATCTGATCCCAAACTAGCCAGAGCCTGTACTATGGTAATAATACATCTGATAAACATACTTATATAATTCTCAATACATACATGTTATAGATAAATTACACCCAGATACCGAATAAATAATTGTGTTCATAACACAAAGATTTGATCCGGGTGGGAATCGAACCCAGGACCCCTGGCTTAGCAGTCAGGGTCACTTACCACTTGACCAACAGAGCAGTGAACGTCATTAATATGGGGAGTAATTAAGGGAAAACATCGGCGCGGGTCATATTTAAGGGCACTTCTCTCACCCTCATCATCTGAGGGGTCGGCTTACTGACACGAATGGATAGAACTTACTAATGGGCTAAAGGTTTTGCGTGATCTCCGAGACTCAGGGGTGTACACAGACAAAATGTAGTAAAATGTATCGAAACTAAACTGCACGAGTGGCGCAGCGACTAAGACAGTGGCCTCGCCGCGTCGTGTCGTGGGTTCGAGTCCCGCAACGGTCAATTATTTGTTGAACCCATAAATAGTTGTTCTGAGTCTGGGTGTAATTTGTGTCCGTCTATTATATGTTTGTAAAGTACCCCGCCACACCGATTAGATTCCCCAGTGCAGGTGTTGTGTTAAAAAAAAGTATAATTGTTCCTGCGCGAGAGTCACATACTGATACATTTCTATTATTTTCACTAACTAGCCTACCAACTACGCTAAAAATATGATGTTAATAAAACTATACAAAATGGAATTTAATTATAATACATAAGCTAAGAATAATAATAATTGGATAAATTTACAGAAATCCTATTTACACTAATAGGCGTATAAGAATCCCTCCCCATCGCAGATGGGAAATGTACCCAGAAGGCCGGCCGCATTACCTCGCTGGATGACAATGCTGATCCTCTGACCGAAGAACAGGAAATACTAAATGTGCGTTTGGGGCCCATAGTCCCTAAGGTCAAAAACACCCAAACGGCTCAAAAACATAATTTGCAGCCAAATTAGCGTATTTGCGCCGTTTAAAGCTTTCCGCTGAAGCAACAGAATCGGGACTAGTCCCTCCCTCTTACCCACTACTGCAACTCCTGTAAGCCAGGATCAACAGTGGCACACAATGAAATGACACTGAGCGGTGAGGCTCAGGCATGTCCCGGGGAATGTCTTTAACTGTCTTGGATCCCGCAACGAATTTAATCAGAAAAAAAACGGAGGAGTTTGAAATGAAACTAGAACTTTAGAAATGAAACTAGAACTTTAGAAATGAACTGAAGCAACAGAAGCTAAACTATAATTCATTATCAACATCTTTATATCCGCCAATATATGGCCACTGTAGGACTAAGGTCCTAAGGTCCATTGTTGCCTGTCTACTCTCAGCTACCCGCAACCAGCGGTTTTCAGCTTCCCGGCCAGAAAAGTTTCAGTTGGGGCAAAAAATTCTCGAGTGGCGACTACGAACTGGAAGACGCAGCATGTGCAGACCTCCTACAAGATGGATCAATGTTCTTGTTAAACTATACAATGTAAATAAAAACCATCCAATACCAATAATTTGAACCCCATTTTTCCAAGATGGCGGAGGTGGGGCAAGGACCCCACAAACTCAGATTTAACTTTAAGCAGATTCCCTGTAGATATCTTAAAAATTTTAAATTACATGCTCTGTTGAATGCACGTTAAGCTCAAAAAAAATAGACATTGCAATGAACTAGCAACTATAGCAGGTCGTATTTAACTTAAATATAAGGCTTTTCTGAAATGTAACCCCATCATAAATAATTGACGGGCCGGTTGGCGTGGTTGGTAAATGCTTGCCTTTCACGCCGCAGGTTGTGGGTTGGATTCCCACCTAGGACAGATAATTGTGTGCATGAACATGTGTGTTTATCCTGAGTCTGGGTGTAAACACACTATTATTATGAAGGCGAAAGTTTATGAGTGTGTGAGTGTGTATGTCTATTACTTTTTCACGCAAAAACTACCGGTCGGATTTTGATGAAACTTTCTAGTAGCTTATACATATAACCAAATAACACATCGACAATAATTTATAAAGTTTAACGCGGGTAAAACCTGAGGGCACACTTAGTTATCTGTATAAGTACCTACATACAAAAGTAGTAGATATATGTATCAGTTATCACGTTTCCATAGTACAAGCTCTTCTTATTTTGGGATCAGATGACCGTGTATGAATAATGTCCCAGGATATTAATGGTCATATTCGATTTGACACTTAAGAGCCTACCACAGAACCTTAATAAATTGTTATATATTGTATGTCAGTAAAATATCAAACGAAATGCATCACATTCAAGCCTTATAATTTTGCGTTTTCCCAAATTCAAAGCCTTTACTAAACTGGGAAACCATAAATACAACATGTTACTGATTTTAGTTATATGGAACGTCCGTATATAGATAGGTGCCCAATACACGGCTGGGCTCAAAGGTTAATTGATGAAATCAAACTAATGAACAAATAGCTATACCTATGTTCAGGGCAGACGCCCAATAAAAGCCAAATTGTGTAGCAGGGCTTACTACAAAACTTCTGATTATTTAAGTGACAAAACGGCATGGGATTGAGTCGAGATTAACACATTTAAGTACAATGTAATTTTTAAGGAAATAAATATTCATAAAAGGATTCCTACTGAGTGTTGCTCAGTACCTACCACATCATGCTCTGCACGGTATCATCATCATCATATCAGCCGAAAGACGTCCACTGCTGGACAAAGGCCTCCCCCTAAGATCTCCACAATTGCTGGTCTTGCGCTATCCGCATCTAGCAAATTCCAGCGACCCGCACAAGATCATCGGTCCATCTTGTAGTGGGCCTGCCCACGCTGCGTCTTCCGGTTCGTGGTCGCCTCTCGAGAACCTTTCTGCCCCTAAAGCCGTCGGCTCTACGAGCTATGTGCCCTGCCCACTGCCACTTCAGCTTTGCAATTCTTACGGCTATGTCGGTATGGTACTTTGGTTCGGCTGCGGATCTCAGCGTTTCTGATTCGATCTCACAGGGAAAACGTAATTGATGATTCCACACAAATGTAATATTTTAACTGAATTAATGACTTTTTAATTTGAATTTTGAATTTTTCCCATGCGGCGGTTATAAGAGCTATTAGTGCAACGACGCTGGCTTCTTTGTATAACACCGAGTTTTTCAAAGTCCTTTATTTTAGTAATCACGAACTACATAAATAATTCGTAGATGCACTGTACCCTACTCAATTGCCAATCTCGCAAGAGTTTTACTAATGTATGTGCCTACCTTTTAGAGTTATTAACAAACCGCCTGAAATTCAAACAGCATACTGACACACAGACAGAAAAAAGAAAGCTAATAATATACTTAATCTAACAATCAATCTAAGAGCAGCTGGACCTAGTACCCTACTAAGACGAAGTACCTCCACCACACAGTAGACGCTGTAAGACTTGTTACAGCATATTGAGGCGCTTCACGCCAATTGATTTCACCCGGAAAGCACCTGAGATGGATAACCGCCAAACTGGTTTAACGGTCACCATAGCCTAGTTGGTAGTGCTCCTGCCTACGAAGCTGGAGGTCCTGGGTTCGAATCCCGGTAAGGGCAAATATTTGTGTGATGAGCACGAATATTGTTTCTGAGTCATGGATGTTTTCTATGTATATAAGTATTTAACTATCTATATACATATGTATATCGTCGCCTGGTACCCACAGTACAAGCTTTGCTTGGGCTAGGATGATCTGTGTGACATTGTCCCGAGATATTATTTTTATTAACTGGTTCTTCGTGCTTTGGAGCGCACGTTAAGCTGTCGATAAAGCCACATTACGGTCGTGCTGGGCGCTTTGAACTACTCGGACATTAGTGGTTAGTGAACTTGACTGCCAAGCCAGAGATCGTGGATTCGATCCCACCAAAGCAAATCTTTCTGTGATGAGCACGATTATTCGTTCTGTGTCTGCCCGTTATTTATCTATAGTTAATATTTATATAGAAATATATAAGTATATTTATCAGTTACCTGGTTGCCATAGTACAGTCCCTGCCTAGTTTGGGATCAGATAGCAATGTCTTAGTAGTCCCAAGATATTTATTAATATATAGTAAATAGGGTCGCCAAAGCCCATCATGTAGGTAAGAAAGGTTGGCAACATCACTGGCTATGCTAATTTCGTGGTTTTTGGCGCCAACGCGGAAAAAGACGCATCATGACATTGTTTCATTTTCAAAAACTGGTGTAAATTCAAGTTTTTATGTGTAAATATGGTGGATTTTTAGACATAACATCATGGACAACGTACACAAGTGGAGGAAAGTGCCATATTGCCGTGAATTGCGATTTTCTGTGTCGAATCTAAAACTCCATATAAGCCTCTAGTAAAGTCTCCACTGCTTTACTGCCAGTACGACAAGGACTGTGTATGACTTGACTGTGACGGACTTTACTTAACATGACGAAAATAAATGGAATAAAAATATATTTTACGGAAAGCTCATAAGGCCGAAGAAGCCAGAGCCGTAAAACTGAATAAAAAAATGCTAATTTCGTAGTATCGAGAGAGTCATTTCGGAAGTATTAAAATAATACAGAATCTCCGTTATTGAGATTAATGCTCCCTCCGATGAGCGACCCGTGTCCAAGTGCAGGACGAAGAGGGAGAGTTGAGCAAAACGTCCCTAACATTCGCCCCTTTCACACATCTTCAGGTCTGTAACCATCGTCAGTCGAAGTTAGAAGACTAAAGATTAATAATATATTAGCACAATATTTACACACAGCCACCTGATCCCAAACTACGCAGAGCTTGTACTATGGAAACCAGATAACTGATATACTACTTTTAGTTTGTAAATATATACCTATATAGATAATTACACTCAGACTCAGGACATACAGACATGTTCATGCACATAAATATCTGTCCTGACTAGAAATCGAACCCACGACCTCCGATATGAAAAGCAAGCATTTGCCAACCACGTCAAGATTACCTAATTCGTAGTCATATTGGCTAGAAGCCTTGAAAATAAAGTCGACAACCCGCTCGCTTCTATTGTCAAAACAACTTAACATATTTTTTTCCATTGTGCGTAACTTCGCATTGTATCTTAGAGATATTGTCATTCCAATAATCCCGTAGCAAAACCTTATCCTATCTCCCTAAAGATACATAAATTCTATCCAATTTAAAAAAACAATTACTTTCTCTTCACACAGATTTATTTCAGGTGATATTTTACGGTATGCGGGAGCGAAAATCCCTATCCAATCAAAAGCTAAACTTAACGCCAAGTTGTGGCAAAAGTAATTCCTTTTTTGTTTTCTCGTCTGTATCAATTCTCTTTTAAGTATGTATTTCATTTGTCTACATAAGTATGTATTTACAAAAGAAAAGTAATATATATAATATACCAGTTATTTTGTTCCCGTAGTACCAGCCCTGCTTAGTTTTTGATCAGATGGCTGTGTTTGTTATTTAATAACTTTCAGTTATAAAATAAAATTTTTGCTTTTGTATGGGCAGTGCTGTCCTATACAACATGTAACGTAATTAACGAACACCCTCAAACACCCCAATTAGAATATTATGTTGTAATCATATCAGCTGGAAACAGCTGGATGCGAATAGCGCAAGACCGGCAATTGTGGAGATCTTTGGGGGAGGCCTTTGTCCAGCAGTGGACGTCTTTCGGCTGATATGATGATGAATCATAATACATACACATTTTTTTATATTTAACATGTATATACATAGTTATTTACTAAATTAGTTTCTTGAAATAAAGTTTATTTTTCTTTATTTTGTGTTGTTGATGGAATTTGTATGATTACAAATAAAACTGCGATTTAAAAGTCTTATTACTTTGAGTTACGGTCCATTTAAATTATTTTTGACTGTACAGGGTTAAAATAACGGTAATTTCCGTAGTTTTAATTATTTTGGAATAAAAAATTACCTATATCAAAAATGATATAAATCGATTCAGTAACCGATTCTGAACAAACTATTTTCAGGATGTGCGTTAATTAAGTTACATGTTGTATATGTATGACTTATATCCCTAGTGTATACATGACCCTAGTCAGAGTTGTTTTAGCGTATCGTCCAAAGTATGGAGACTGTCATGAATGACTTTTTGTGGTCACCCATCTATACACATCCACATCCAGTTTCTTAAATGAAGGCAACTGGTTATAAGAGTCATCACCTTATGAGTATTGCCTGTTTAGTCTAGCGGTAGCGTGCTCCACCGCACATAATAAGAGCCGGGGTTCAAATGTTGGGCTAGGCAAAAATTGAATTGTGATTTTACTGTAAAGAAAATTTTGCGGTATTACAGCCCTGTACTTCGGAGAGCAAAGCCATCTATCCTGTACCTAACCTCTGCGTGAGCGTGTCTCTAGTTGTCCAAATTGAATAGAATTTGAATTCATGTGAGTGATAGAATAGAGAGTGCCCCTGTCTTTGCGCACACTCTTTTGCACTATAATATGTCCCGCGCAGATGGCTAGTTTTCATTGAAACAGAGGCGCTCATAGCTAGATGCTCTCACCGGTCCGTAAGTGATCGGCGAGGTTAAGCAACTAGTCTCGCGGTCAGTCCATAGATCGGTGACCGCCAAAGTGGTTTAATTTCTGAGCGTCTCCGTGCTTCGGAGGGCACGTTAAGCTGTCGGTCCCGGTTGTAGTCATCAGACAACAGTCGTTAAGCCATGTCAGAGGCCTACTGGGCGGCTTGAGCAACTCTGACACTAGGGTTACCACTACCCATACGATAAGCAAGCATTGAAACAGGCTGCCATGGCCGAAATTCAACCAGGACTATACTAGGAACTATTAATTTGCTTGTTTAGGTTTTATACTCGACTAGCTGTGCCCGCGACTTCGTCCGCGTGTTAATTAGTTTATTTAGTTTTTTTGTAAAATAAAATACTTTTTCTGAAATAAAAGTAGCCTAAGTTACGCCTTATTACATCAGCTACCTGCCAATAAAAGTCCCGTCAAAATCGGTCCAGCCATTTCAGAGATTAGCCGGAACAAACAGACAGACAGACAGACAAAAATTGTAAAAAATGTTATTTTGGTGTATGTACCGTATATATATTCATATTTATGTAGAAAAAACCGGCTATTTCAATATTACAAACAGACACTCCAATTTTATTTATTTGAAATGTTATTTTGGTGTATGTACCGTATATATATTCATATTTATGTAGTAAAAACCGGCTATTTCAATATTACAAACAGACACTCCAATTTTATTTATTTGTATAAGACCTGTACATTCAAATTGTAATAAATACCCTTATTGATGTATTTCTTATATACAGTTATAAGTACTAAACATTGCAAAGCTGCAAATATTTTAATCATACGATTGTTAATTGTTTAAAAATATTGTATTACTTAATATTTTAGTTTAAGTTACTATTGAGTTACCATTTTTGTTTTTAATTTATAAGTACATAGGCTATTGAATTAGGTAGGTATTAAGTGCCTGTAATGATAGTTTAAATAAATAAAAATAACTAAAGAATTAAATAAATATTTTTTTGGACTTGGATGGTACACTGCCGTCCAACTACATCCGTTTTATGATCCCAATGATCCTGCTATCACTAAGGATCAAGTTTATCCACACAGTAATATTTATGTGGGAGTCATAATCTTCAGAGAATTGGATTCAAAGAAAATAAATAATATATATAGAGGTAGATACCTAATAATAGTGATCTGGGGTGAAACTCAAGTATTTCCTGTACCGTTGGCAAATGGAAACTTGCATTTTCTTTATAGTATGGGTAGTATGTGGATACCCTGATGTCAGAGTTGTTCAAGCCGCCCAGATAACGCCCACATTAGGGAATTTAATCCCTGTGTCGGCGTGGGCGTAGTGGCATAGTAGCATAGTGGCGCGGGACTCGAACCCGCGACACGAAGCGGCGAGGCGACTGTCTAAGCCGCTGCGTTACACGTACTGTTAAAGTGACACGACTTAACAGGGCTGTTAAGTACAATTGTCTGATGAGTACGACCGGGACAGCTTAACGTGCCCTCCGAAGCACAGAGACGCTCAAAATTAAATGGACCATCACCCATCTATGGACTGACTTCGAGCCTAGTTGCTTAACCTTGTTGATCTCTAACCTTTTTATACCTGAGTGCACCTGCCATGATCTCTCTGCACTACCCTAAGGTTGACTGGTAGAAAATGCCTTTGGCATTAAGTTAGCCTATGTACATTCCGATTCCGATAGTACTGAAGTATAAATAAATAAATACTAGAGTAGGCACAGGAGTGTGTGCGCAAACACAGTTGCACTCCCGATTCCCTCACTCTCATACTTCGATGGGAGGGCAATCAGTTAAACTCGTAGGTAAAACTAGAGACCATAGATCAGGCACAGGAGTGGCGGGCTTTAGGTAATCTCCTAAATATAGGTAATGCCAAAATGCTACCGAAAGTTTTTATTAGCTTATGACTCCAAATATTGTCACTGTTTCTGGATCGACGTGAAATTTTAACTGAAGACCTCATTATTTGGGCGTGAACATGTTATCGCTGTCAACACTACCCGAGAGTTTCCTAAATAATGTACCCCTGATAGATAGCTCAAGGCGGCCAGTCTAATAAAATAAAAATAAAATAAAAAAGGTGTTTATTCACGTAGACTTTAAAAAAGTGCTTGTAAATAGTCAGAACATGTTTGTAGTAATATAGTTGTATACATTAGATATTATTTCTAGTAACATAGATATTTAGGTACATCTTGTATGAAAACATTTATAATATTTATTTTATTACAGAAATGATATTTAGCTAGCTCGTATCAAGTTATTGTCAAGAGATTATGTTTAATTATCTAGTTTAAGTCTAATATTTTTACTATAGTCTCAATGGAGTCTAGTCATCTGCGCCGGACATATTATAGGGTTTGCGCAAACCCAGGAGCACTTTCTTTTCCATCATTCTCATGATCCGATGGGACGACTAGTGACGGAAAGAGGTCAGGTACAGGACCGACGGCTTACCATATGCCCCAAAACACGGGGTTGTATATACCCCCAACTCCCATACTTCGGACTGACACTGAGAAATTTTCTTAAGAGAATAATAAAATCAGTTTATTGCTCGACCCGGGATTTTTCCCCAGGACCTTATCCTCTCTATGGTTGAACACGCTATCGCTAGACGTTATCTGAACCTTTATAAATAACGAACACCAATAATGAAAGGTAGAGATTTCAGTGTGACCTTTCTATTGTAAGCTGGCTTGAACAACTCTGACCCTCTTAATTATCGAGCACTCTAACTAAATAAAAACAAAGAGGAAATTTGCCTTGATCACCGAGATGATCCTCAATAAACTCTTCAAATTTATTTGAACGTTACAACATTTTTCAAGATGTTTTCGGTCGTCTCCTTGAGTGGCACACATTTTTGTATCACTACGTTTGCACTCAAAATAATTAATAGGAAATTCTCGGAGACTATACACACTTCATTCAGAACAACTATTTATGGGTTACACAATGAATCAGAGAACAGTTTTGAAGCCTATATTTATACTTTTCCGTGCATTAACATCTTTCCTTTCATTCCTATCAGGTTATCTACATACCCAGCAACCGGCGACCGGTCGAACCTGCTCAAGTCGCACGCGGCCAAGTCAGCGGAGTGCAGCGGTCACGGGTCGCCGCGACCACGCCGCGCGCCGCGGGAGTCGCGCCGAGTGTCGCTGGCGCAGGCCTCGGGCTACGTGCAGCTCAACCAGTATAGACTGCTCGAGCCTATCGGACAGGTATGTGGTAAATATGCACCTGATGTAGTACGGACCAGTTCATGGTTTACTTTACTTTGTATAGTGTAAAGGCCGATACGACCTTAAGGACATCATTTACACACGATTGGACGTGGTCGTGGGTTTGATTCCCACCCAGGGTCTCTATCGGCTAAGTCGCCGAACATCGATATCTTAAATGGCGTTCAAATAAATAAAGGTTAAAAATGACTTAATCAATCGTTAAATAGGCTTCCATGAGCACATGTGACGTCATAAATGGTCAGGAATAGATTGTAAACGTTGAAGCCGATTTAACGATTGATTAAGTCATTTTTAACCTTTATTTATTTGAACGCCATTCACGAAAATGATGTTCGGCGACTTAGCCGGTAGAGCTCCAGTTCATGGTTTACTTATATTATCGTATGTGTAAAGGCCGATACGACCTTAATTTACACACGATTTGACCTGGGCCTGTTGGCGTGGTTGGCAAATGCTTGCTTTTCACGCCGGAGGTCGTGGGTTTGATTCCCACCCAGGACAGATATTTGTGTGCATGAACATGTCTGTTTGTCCTGAGTCTGGGTGTAATTATCTATTTATATATATATATATACATACATAGACTCACGCCTGTTTCCCAGAGGGGTAGGCAGAGACAACGGATTTCCATTTGTCACGATCTTTGCACACGTCTTTTGCCTCGATTACTGTCATTATATTCTTCATACATGCTCGCCGGTTTAGGGTACTTCTGACCTGCCCTTTCTTAAGAACGTCTCCGATTTGGTCAGAGAATGTTCGACGAGGTCTTCCCCTTCCGGTTGTTCCATTCACACAGGCCAGGTATACTTCTTTGGTCAATCTTCTTTCACTCATTTTTTCTAAATGGCCAAACCATCTCAGCATTTCTTTTTCAATCTTTGTGACTACATCCTCTTTCACACCACAACGCTCTCTTACGAACGGTATTTCGAATTTTTCTCTCAAAGTCACACCACACATACTTCTCAGAGCTCTCATTTCCACTGCATTTATTTTACTTTCATTCTTTTTCTGTCATACCCAACTTTCACTTCCATAAATTAAAGTGTCTATTAATTATCTATATAAGTATGTATTTACAACACAAAAATAGTATCTATCTATACATATAATAAAATCGTAGGAAAGTCAAACTGTACATTGAATATTTTTTTTAAAGGATACTTGGGGCGTGATCTGTAATCAATATCGAAGCCAAAAATATAGTTTTTAGAATTTTTGTCTGTGTGTCTGTATGTATGTCCGGGCTAAACTCAAAAAGTACTGCACGGATTTACTTCAAATTTTGCATGAATATTACTACGAAGTCGGGTCAACATATAGGCTTCATATTATCACGCTATCACCTACGGGCGAGGAGCTGTGATAATTTATAAAGTTAAACGCGGGTAAAACAGCGGGGCACAGCTAGTATGGAATATATCAGTTATCTGGTTTCCATAGTACAAGCTCTGCGTAGTTTGGGATCAGATGGCCATGTGTAAATAATGTCCCATTAAATTATAAGGGTCCTACTGGGTTGAATAAATGTAAGAGTGGACTGTATATCTTGCTGGTTATATTAACGTTAGAATTATTGATTGTACAAAATTGAATCCGCGAACAAACATTAGGAAATTGAGATCGGTTGATGCGAGGGAGTCCAAAATGCGAATGAAGGAGGGTCGCCCCGCCCGAAGTCACTTGACGGGAGCGGACGGCGCCCCGCATCCTTCCACCCGAGCGTTAGGTTGTGAAATTTCCAACAGTATGGGCATTGGTTACCGACTGATGTCAACCTACCGGGACCGACAGCTTAACGTGCCTTCCTAAGCACGGAGATGCACAGAAATTAAACCACTTTGGTGGCAACCCATCTATAGACTGACCGCGTGCCCAAGTGCTTAACTTCGCCTATCACTTATGGGCTGGTGAAAGCAACTGGCTTTGAACCGGTTACGGGTCAACACGACCTCACAGATTTCAGGATATGTGCAGCACGACCAGTAAAGACTGATGAAGCAGATTGATAATATACGCCTTTTAATATACTTCACACTAAACCGTAGATTGGTCCGTACTACTAGGTACCAGTCAACTGTCTGTGGCGGTCAGTTGCCGCCACGATATCACCCTGCATCGCGAACGTCGAACGAGCATCCCATATCCCCAGCACAGGCCTCAGGATACGTATAGCTCAACTAGTATATGACGCTGGAGGTCTGTTGGACAGGAATGAAATGATAAAATTACATTTATTCAGCACTTGGATATTAATATGTACTTGTACTTGTCAAGTTCACATTGAGGTATATAAATATTGTCAAATACAATATTAAAGTAACAAAAAAAACTTGCGGGGTAGTTTTTCGGGACTGCCGATAGAAGGGAAAACTATTTTTAATTTCTCATACTCTGAAAGAAGTATTTATTTGAACCGAGTAGCGAGTGGAAGATGCTACTTCCCCCCTTTGGGCGGTAAAGACTCGTAGTAATTGCTTCCCTCCCTATTGTGAAAACAAATTTTAAATATAGAACTATAGGTTAGGCAGTCGGCTGTAAAAAAATCCAACATAATTAAGAAAAAATGCTTTGGTCATGTGAGCGTATAAACGGCCAGTGTGAATAAAAAAATGACCCTCCGTGTCACGAGTTTAAAATGTTTTACTCATTCCGAAAAGTGCACAACGCCGCTAAAGAATATTTCACTTCAAAAATTGAACGAGTCCGTCCGTGCGGTCTGTTTTATCACATACAATTTTGAGCACTTTAAATTTGGTACTGATATTGAAATTTAAAAATTGACATCGAGCAGTTGGCTAGCGCAGAAGGCTCTCAAGTTTAACTTAAGTGACTAATATCTCAGGGCACCCTTATGGGGTTCACGCCGCAGTTCAAATAGCCGCAGAAGTATAAAGACGGTATTCTAAATGAGAGTGTAATCACTGGCAAGGATCCATCGATCCTATCACCGATCAGGAGCTAATATAGAATTATACTTCTCCTGGCCAAGTCAACATAGTGCGGTGGTCACGGGTCACACGATTTCGTTCATTTTCGTCAGTCGTGCAACGTGACACCTTGCACTACTGACGAAAATGAACTTCTAGTCTACAACATGTGAATTACAACGTAAAAACAAAATTATTCAAGCTAAAACTAACCTAACACACAAGAACACCAGGATGCTAGTTGATTATATTTATGCATTACATTATAATATGTATTTCACTTGCCTGTTGTCTCGCTTAGTGACCCTGTCTACTAAGCCAGAGGTTGTGGGTTCGAGCACCACCCAATACAAATCTTTGTATGGTGATCATGGTTATTTATTTCAGTATCTAGGTGTAATCTATAATTAGATGTATTTAAAAATACATACATATTATATTCTTATAAAAAATAAATTGATTGATTGTTCTGTTGTTCCAGGGTTCTTATGGTATCGTTAAGCTAGCCTACAACGAAGAGGATGACACGCATTATGTAAGTATACACCTCACTTTAAAGAGATACCATTATTTATTCTATATACTGGTATTAACCCACCTTACAATAGTTCTCTTTCGTTCTCGTATCTGTATAATGGACTGCTCAGCACGCTATTTTCAAATTGTACTCTGAATATCGCCACCCCATCATAATTCACCGTAGGGGGCGATAAAGTCGTCCCGAGAGAATATCTCCCAGAGAACGGGCAGCAGAGTTTTTCTGTGTACTATGACCATCACACTGCGATCGCCAACCCGTCTGCAAGCATGGCGATTACAGCATATTCCTCCAAATGATGGACACAACTTTGTTGTGGAAATCTTTTGGGGAGGACTTTGTCCAGCAGTGGACGTCATTGGACTGACATGATACCTAGGAGACACGGAAAGTTTTTAGAACTGGCCACTTGTAAACGAAATAATAAAAAAATAAGTTCAAATTTCGAAAATGGAACTCTTTGCCAATATTATTGTGTATGTATTTTATTCATTTGTCATTTGTTTACGATTTGGCGGCAAATTGAAAATTGTCTGTGTCACGTCAGCATGAATTTAACGCGAGATTTTTTTTTATCAAGTATATGATATATATTTTTTATCTTTAAAACATAACAACATCCGCACTTGGTCAATAAACTGCTTTCGTGGGGGACTTTCGCAACATTAAATACATGAACACAATACACAGGAAGCAAAAAACAATGTATGTGGTTTAATTGAACAATAATTGTATTCCATGGGAATTGATCCCGCAAGACGCGGTCGTTGATAGCGAGATAAGTACCTTTACAATCAAAACTTATACTAATTCTTATGACTGTTATTAAACTGTCCGCAATGCAAAGAGTTGATCTTAGATGAAAACTGGATAATCATAAATTTTATCGTCCGGCGGTAATCGAACCACCAGTCTGATCATCATCATCTACCTGATATTATCTAGTCTGATATTTGGTGAGATTTGCCGTAGTCATGCGAGTTGGCGACTACAGTTAGGTGGTACTAAATACACAGGAAGCGCTGCTCTCCGACTACCTGGGCCTCTAGCACGAGTTCCTGCAGTTTACTTACTCGATCACACGTACAGTTTCGTCCCATACATTGAGCACCAGCGCCTCTCGCGGAAACTATTAAGAACTAAAACTCTGGTGTTCAATGTATGGGACGAAACTGTACGTGTGATCGAGTAAGTAAACTGCAGGAACTCGTGTTAGAGGCACCGGTGGATCCCTTAGTCACCTGTTACCACGCCCAAGGGATTTTTTTTAATTCAATTTTACGGCTCTGGCTTCTTTGGCCTTATGAGCCTTCAGTAAAATATATTTTTATTTCATTTGACTGTGACGGATTTTACAGGACATTGACCAATGTCCTGTAAAGTCCGTCACAGTCAAGTCATACAATGTCCTTGTCCTACCCCCGTAAAGCAATGGAGACTTATATGTAGTTTTAGATTCAACACAGAAAATCGCAATTCACGGCATTATGGCACTTTCCTCTACTTGTGTACATTGTCCATGATGTTATGTCTAAAAATCCACTATATTTACACATAAAAATTCGAATTTACACCAGTTTCTGAAAATGAAACAATGCCCCGATGCGTCTTTTTCCGCGGTGGCGCCAAAACTCCACGCCAAAGGGATGTGGTATGGGGATAGCTCTATTACTCCTTCTAATCCGGAAACCACCAACCTATTCCTCTTATTAAATAAAATGCCAATTATCTTAATAATAACATCTTGTATCTAATTCAATGTGCATTTTTTTCCTGTAATAAATAGATGATATATTTAATAAAACGTTCTAGTAAATGCTGAGGAATGCCATTTCAGACTTGCACGGACAAAGTGCCTTTGTTTTTCTTTTATTTTATCTTTGGTTTTGATTGGTATTTTATATGTTTGTTGTCTGTGCAATGCTTTCTGAATAAATCTGTTTCTTTCTTTCTTTTTCTTTATTTATTTTTTGCTGTGTGGTGACGGCGAAAAATATCAGAATCAGAATATCATCACCCCATCTCATCCCATGGGGGGCGTAGAAGTTGACCCGAGGGTGTACCTACCAGAGGATGGGCAGCAGCTATCTTTTGATTACTATGACCATCTTACTGCAATCGCCAACACGCCTGCCAAGCGTGGCGATTATGGCATATCCCCTAAAGAAGATTCTTGAGGGAGGCTTGTCCAGCAGTGGACTTATTTAGCTGTAATGATGATGATGATGACATTATTTTTTATTTATGTATTTATATATGGCCTTTGCGTCTGTTACAGACGATTTACGGCGCATTGTCTGAGAGACATTTTTTTTGGTGGCTAAACAAACCGATGTGAGAGCGACATAGCTTGCCGCAGGGCTGACAAGAGGAGTTTGCGGTGGTTGGTGCCGAGCCGCTTTCATGTCGCTTCTGTCTCTTATCAGCAAGTACTCCGAACCAGGCTTCGTCACAGATCTGACGACCCTCCACGTTTGCGCCGTTCAACTCTATCTTCAGCGAGCTTTTCCCAGCGACAGTGGTCAATTTTAAAACGATGTGTTATTTATGTATTCCTATTTAAAACGCTTCGTTGTTGCAGGCGATGAAAATCCTATCAAAACGCAAGCTGATGCGGCGAGCGGGTCTGTTCGGGAGGGCTCCTCCCCGGAGGCCTGGACCTGGCCCGCCGCCCGACCCTCTGCAGAGGGTGTACAGGGAGATAGCTGTGCTCAAGAAACTAGACCACCCTAATGTTGTCAAGTTAGTGGAGGTGAGACAGAAATTATTATTTCATTTTATCATATGGGCAGTACCCTGGAGTCAAATCAAAGACCAACTGGTGTAGGTATCTGATATGGCTCAACGAATGGTTTCTAACAAGTACAACAGTAGACCAAGATTGAAATCAAATAGCAGTTTGTTAGTTGTCCCAAGGTATTTATTTATTTCTGTCTGTGCTCAACTTCCAGTAACGAATATGAACAAACTGCTCACCACATCCTTTGGGAGTGTGATCTCTGGCAAAATCAGCGTGATATTATGTTAAACAGCTTGCAAGCAATATCTGGAGTAGTTTATTATACGGATCTTCAACAAGGAACAACTGCCGTGCGTTTAAGCGCTTTTGCCTTACCTACTATTGGAATCAAATATAACAGCTCATTTAGGACCCTTAAATTGATCCTCGGTGCTTTTGCAGCTGACTTCCCTAGTTGCAAATCTCTCATTTCATGAGGCTATAGCCTCTTTACATCTTTCTGTCTCCCGCTTTGCTCTGGAGGGAAGTGGAACTATTTATTTTCTAACTCCTCCTTTTTTCTCTTTCTGATTAAATTCGTTGCGGGATCCAAGACAGTTAAAGCCATTCCCCGGGACATGCCTGAGCCTCACCGCTCAGTCTCATTTTATTGTGTGGCACTGTTGATCCTGGCTTACAGGAGTTGCAGTGGTGGGTTAGAGGGAGGCACAAGTCCCGATATTTAAAAAAAAAGGTATTTATTTAGAATCTATTTATTAAAGTATGAATGGAGGCGGAATATATTGTTTTTAACATTTATAAACGACTAGCTGTGCCCCGCGGTTTAAATTAATATATTATAGCCTATGTGTTAATCCAGGGTGTCAGCTAACTCCATACCAAATTTTATTAAAATCGCTTCAGCCGTTTAGACGTGAAGAAGTAACAAACATGCATCCTCACATACTCACAAACTTTATATTTAGTGTGATAATACCCATAAGCGGCAAACCCGACATTTGTGATGCAAAAATGGAAAGTAATTCGAGATAGTATAGTAGATCGACTTAATAATAGGTCTTTACCTATGAAATTGCCGTTTTGTATGAAAAAATTTAAACGAATTTTTTTCATGAATTTTTTTATTTGTATTAATCGAAGTAATCACCCATGCAATCAATGCATCTTTGCCATCGCAGTGGCAGTTTATTGATGCCCTTCTTAAAGAAATCAGCTGGACGGGAGGCAACAAATTCTTCAAAGGCATTTTGTACTGCCTCTCGGGTATTGAATTTTTTTCCCGCCAAGAAGTTATCCAAATTCTGGAAAAAGTAGTAGTCTGTAGGCGCAAGGTCTGGTGAGTAGGGCGGATGACGGAGAGCTTCCAACCCCAGTTCTTGCAACTTGGAGACCGTCTGCTGTGCAGTATGAGGTCGCGCGTTGTCGTGCAGGAGCAGCGGAGACGAGCGATTGACCAATGCTGGTTGGAGATGCGCCAGCTTCTCCATCATTGTGCTCAGTTCTTCACAGTACACATCTGCAGTAATGCTCACCCCGTTTGGTAAGAAGCTGTGATGAATCACACCGGCGCTAGACCACCAAACAGTGACCATCACTTTTCTAGGGGTAAGTTTTCGTTTAGGGCATTGTTTAGGTGCTGAACCAGGATCCAACCAACTTGCTGAGCGCTTGCGGTTATCAAACAGAATCCATTTTTCATCGCAGGTAACAATGCGGTTCAAAATTCCTTCATTTGTGTGTCTGTTGAGCAGTGCAAGGCACGTCTCGACGCGTACTTCGCGCTGGCGATCATTGAGTTCGTGGGGCACCCATTTGTCAAGCTTTTTTACCTTGCCAATTTGACGCAAATGGACCAATATTGTTTTGACGCTAACGTCGAAAGCTGCTGCTAATTCAGCCGTAGATTGTGTATCATCAGCTTCCACAACCGCCTTTAATTCGTCATTGTCGACCAAAGTCTTCGGACGACCGCGAGGTTCATTTTTCAGGTCGAAATTTCCAGAACGGAAGCGAGCAAACCAATAACAGGTGGTGCGTTGGTTTGTAGTGTTAGCTCCGTAAACGTCGTTGATGTTGCGTGCCGCTTGTGCCGCGTTGCTGCCACGACGGTACTCATATTCCATAATTACTCGAATTTTTAACGTATCCATGATGACGAAAAAGATTGAAATGCGATGAAAATGTAACACTAATCAATAAAGAAATGACTACTTTTGGAAAAAAGAATCCATGTTTTTAAAATAAAATTAATTTGAAATTAGAATTCTTAGCCAAACAAAAATTATTTTGATTTGAAATGGCCAGTACTGCAGAACGGCAATTTCATAGGTAAAGACCTAATATAAGTATATAGATGAGCGTTGATCCCTACATCGAGAGTGCTGCGTGAGAATAAGATTGTTAGTGCTCACCTGTGGGGGGCGGATTATGGAGCTTGAGTGATTGACACCCAGACGAGGGATGCATATAACAAAATAAATACAAACCTAATGCAACTTATACATAGCAGTTTTTAGAGTTCCGTAGTTAAATGGCAAAACACGGCACCCTAATAGATTCGTCATGTCTGTCTGTCAGTCCATCCGTATGTCACCGCCAATTTTTCTCGAAACTATAAGAACTACTGTTGAAACTTGGTAAGTAGATGTATCGTGTGAACCGCATTAAGATTTTGACACAAAAAAAATATATATTTTGGGGGTTGCCCATACTTAGTACTAAAAGTCCAATTACTTTTTTTCATCAAACCCATACATGTGGGGTATCTATGGACACGTCTTCATGATATTGAGGAATATATTTTTTTTCTAAACTGAATAGTTTGCGCGAGAGAGATTTCCAAAGTGGTAAAATGAGTGTCGTCGTCGCCTGAAGATACATGCCCCCCCCCCCCCCCCATGTAACTTCTAAAGAGAATGATAAAACAAAAAAATATTTATAATGTACATTACCATGCAAACATCCATCGAAAATTAGTTTGAACGAGATCTAGTAAGTAGTTTTTTTTAATACGTCATCAATCGTAAACCGCAATTTTCCTTTCATTCAACCATTTATATTGTTATGCATGCACCAGTATGAAACCCAACACGTGATTCAGTTACCACGGATCATTCTTAAGGGCTTCTAACTGGTTTGGCTTTTCTTGTTTTTTATTTTGAATACCTAGTCCTTCTTGCATTTGCATATTTATTGCGGGCGGGAGGGTGGTGCATATTGAATCCTGGTTATATTTCTAGTGCTCCTTTTGTATGTTTATACATTGGAAAAAGTTAAATATATATTAGTTACTGCATACTTATAATACTCCTGGGACACTATTCGGACGCGACCATCTGAACCCAAACTAAGCAGAGCTTGTACAATGGAAACCAGATAACTGGTATACTACATATACTACTTTTCTTTTGTAAATACATACTCAAAAGTCATTTATTCCGTTAAAATATGACATTTGTGTGGAATCATCAATTTTTTTTACACTTTACACTACCGTGGAGTGCATAACGTGGCAGCTACTGAGAAACACTGCCAGAAAACTCAGTAGGAATCCTTTTTTAAAATATTTATTTCTTACATATAATTACATTGTATTTATTGTAATGTGTTAATTTAGAGCAACTCAATCCGAAGCTGTTTTGTCACTTATATAGATAACTTATAGTGTTATAAGTTGTAATGTTAATAAAAATAAACTATTATCGAAGAGCATTATCGGTTCGTTGCAACATGCTGGCTCGTAGGTTTACACGCTGTACGAAAGATGTGAAAATTACTCTTTTCGGAGCGTACTGCCAAACATTCTACACGTGCAGCCTATGGTTCAGACATACGCAGAGTGCCTACAACGTTCTTTGTGTCCAGTACAATAATGCCTTCCGGGTGCTGTTGGGGCTGCCACGATTTTGTAGCGCGTCGGAGATGTTTACTGAATCGCACACAGATAGTTTTGAGGCCATCATGCGACAAAGAACAGCATCCCTGCTACGTAGAATTCGTGGGAGCACCGATAGCATTCTTCAGGTTATTTCTGAAAAGTTGGACAGCCCTTTCTGATGCACTGGACCCGAATGCATAGTGGCGGAGCTAGTGCAGCAGGACGATTTTTAAATTAAAATTTTAAATTATGATTACTAACTCCCAATGATATTAGAGAATTGTCTACGAATAAGTTTAAAAGAATTATTAAAGCCAAATTGTGTAGCAGGGCATATTACAAAATTTCTGATTATTTAAGTGATAAAAGTGCTTGGGATTGAGTTGTTCTGAATCAACACACATGATTGTAATTAATCTATAGTATATTTTATTTAAAAAAAGGATTCCTACTGAGTTTTCTGGCAGTGTTTCTCAGTAGCTGCCACGTCATGCACTGCACGGTAGGGTAAAACAATAAGACGATTCCACATAAATGTAAAATTTTTACGGAATAAAGTACCTTTGACTTTTGACTTATCATATTCTAAGTACTGTAATATTAACACTATATGGATTTTATATCTGAAATAAATGAATAATAATAATGATAAACTATTACCCCCTTGACGAGACTTAAATAATGTTAACTAGTGGCAGGGCTAGTCACGGCTCGTAGCAACTGAACTAGTGGACCGATATTCACGACCCAGTTGATAATCAATTTGTCTTTGTGACAAGCGGAGCCTACTGTGATGTTACTACGTGATTGCCCTTCTGTACAATCTATTTAATAAACAAGGGAGTTTACTGCATTACATGATAAATACATGTTGTGTAAAACAAAATGAAATTAACTATTAAAATATATATAAAATAATAATAGTGGCATTTAAACGCGACCGTCGTTATAAACACAAGGTCTGCCATAATAATAATATTTAATTCCACATTAATATACACAGAACCATTCAGACTATATGTAGTAAAATTGTAGCTAAAATTTTAAATTTCGATAATTAAACCTACACATGATCTCCGTGACAATAACTTAATATAAGCTAGCTAAATATCATTACGAATAAAATAAAACTTATTGTAATTTTTTCATAAAATGTGCTTAAATGTGCTTAAAATGTACTTAAATATCTATATGTACCTATAAATAATTCTAAATTAATTATATATTACTACAAACATGTTCTGACTATTTACAAGCATTTTTTTAAAGTCTATTTGAATAAGAACCATTTTATTTTATTTTAATAATTATAAATAAGAGCGGTAGGGCACAGCGTACTTCGCTCCAAGAGCAGCCCGTTGGGTAAGATATGTACATATAAATAAAGCAAGCCCAGAGTTTCTTTGTGGCTCTCTTCTCCGGGTCGTCTACCTAGGTAGCTAGAGAAAGCCGCAGGTTAGCTAGGCTAGGTTCCTAAGCGGCGAGGATCGCGTTGGCCCCTTAACACGTGATCGGTGTTCCCGTGTAAGTGATCACACCCTCATTTAGAATTCCATCTTATTACTTCAGCAACCTCCTGAACTCAGGCTCAAAGCCCTTAGGTATTACTCACTTAAATTAAGCTGCTGGTTGAGAGGCTTCTACGCTAAACATCTGCTCATTGTCTTCAATTTTTTATATTTCATATTCTAGTACTAAATTAAAAAAAAAATATCTTAGTCTCTTGTTATTTACTTAAGGATTAAAAAATATATATGTGATGATGAAAATACACAGACCGCACGGCTTAATTAATTTGTTACTGCATTCGACTATGTTTATGTACTGCATTGTGAACTTGACAAGTACGAGTGTATGTTAATACCCAAGTGCTGCATAAATTTCACTATTTCAATATCCTGGGAAATATTAAGAAGAGCTTGTACTATGGAGACTAGATAACAGATATAATACATATACTACTGTTCTTTTATAAATGCATACTTAAATAGATAATTAGCCGCAGACAGGACAAACAAACATATCCATGCACACAAATATCTGCTCTGGGTGGGACTCGAACCCATGACTAAACCACGTTATACTAACCACGCTAACTGGCCTATCAAATATGAAATATAAAAATATTTGATAGTCCAGTTGGCGTGGTTGGTAGACGCTCGTCTTTCACGCCGCAGGTCGTGGGTTCGATTCCCCACCAGAAATACCCTGGGTATGATAATTATCTAGTCGTCCTGCACCACAGACATCTAAACACATTTTCTTTTGTGCAATGACAGCTTTATGAAGGCTCTGAGTCTGGGTCGTAGTGCTTTGTATAAATAAACTGCAAGTCAGTACTCCTTCTCACAAATTTAACTCCTAGCAAAAAAAGCAAACCCTGATATTTCTACTCTTAGTACAGAAATGAGGGCATCACTCTGACCTATTACAAGTGTGCCAATATGTAGACACGCTTGGCAAACCAATTTGTTCGGTACACAGTTTGATTCCGAATCGATACAAGGAGGCAATTAAACCATACAGCTATGCTATGCAAGCTTATCGATTTGATAGCCACTGGAGTATACTCGATGGTTCAAATATAAAGCTTTTAATTTAAGTTTCTGTGGCAACTTAGTATCCTACTAATATTATAAAGGCGAAAGTTTGTTACTTCTTCACGTCTAAACGGCTGGAGCGATTTTAATAAAATTTGGTATGGAGTTAGCTGACACAAGTTTAATACATGACATAATGCTAATAACATACTTTAATAAGATATTTAGTGACATTAACTTTTATGTAATAATGTAATACTTTGCATGCCACATCAGGCAGAACATAGTGAACTAAGCGCCTTTATTTGTCATCTTATATTCTACCTACTTATGTTCAGCAATAAATGATTTGATTGATTGATTAACCCTGGATTAACACATAGGCTATAATTTATAAAGTTTAACGCGGGTAAAACCGCGGGGTACAGCTAGTATTAAATAAAATAAAAAAAGGATTTTATCCACGTAGACTTTAAAAAAGCGCTTGTTTATAGTCAGAACATATTTGTAGTAATAAATCATTATTTCTGGGTAGGTACTTATTACATATTTATGTAATAAATGTGTTCCAATGGTTCTCCTAAATAGTGGTCTTACATGTGAATCGAACCGACGAGGTAGGTGCAAGGCGACTAATTGTTAATATATTATTAAAATACACGTTGTATGATGTACAACGCCATGTCCACGCTAGTTATAAATATGATGTTTATAGGTTTATTAATAATAATCTCCTCCTGGTATTTTTTTTTGCCGTATGGTTTTCAACCGAGAAAGAACAACAGGGCCACCCCATACCACCCCGTGGGTGGAAAAAGTCGACTAAAGAATACACCAGGAAGGCGCTGCCGCCCTAGGCAGCGCCTCCTGTGTACTAGCTAAACTGCAGTCACCAACTCGCATACCAAGCGCGGTGATTACGGCAAACCCATCAAATTTTCAACGTTAGAAACCCTTGGTGGAGGCCTATGTCCAGCAGTGGACGATATCAGGCTGATGATGATGATAATGGTCAAATTTCGGCCACAGTGGCCAGTCTCACTGGAGACTAGCCATCTGCGTGGGACATATAATAGTGTACAAATGTGTGCGCTAACATAGAGCACTTTCTGCGACCACAAAAACGTTAGATACAGGTACGACTGCTGTACGTGACAAAGGGTGTACATGCCGCCAAGTTTTCGGTTCACCTTTAAGGTCACAGCTCATAAAAGCCACCCGGCAGCCACTCCGCACTGCCTCGCCTCCTGCGGCTAGTATTCTTTATATGAACTTGTATGGATATGCGCTCACTATATTAACTCCATCTTAAGCATACTCTTGTACGGAGTAGAGACGTGGACGCATGCGAAACAGGAGCGCCGAATAGGTTCCTTTTACATGCGTTGTCTCCGTAAGATCTTGGGCATTACATGGCAAGATAGGGTCACTAACGAGAGAGTTCTAGAAATAGCACAGCTACCTAGCCTGACAGCGTTTCTTAAACAGAAGCGTTTACGTTGGTTGGGGCATGTGCACAGAATGGAACCCACTCGAATACCACGAGGTGTTCTGTTGGGTGCGGTAGCTAATGCGAAGCGAAAATAGAATTGAATGGCGCAAACGTGTAGTGGAGGGTCGTCAGATCTGTGACGAAGCCTGGTTCGAAGTACTTGCTGATAAGAGACAGAAGCGACATGAAAGCGGCTCGGCACCAACCACCGCAAACTTTTCTTGTCAGGCCTGCGGCAGGCTATGTCGCTCTCGCATCAGTTTGTTTAGCCACGAAAAGAAATGTCTCTCAGCAGACAATGCGCCGTAAGTCGTCTGTAACAGACGCAAAGGCCATATATATGTATTAACTCCGTAGCGTCACCGGATCGCCTCGCTCGTAAGCCCTCCACGCGCGGACGGCGGGTGGACCACTCGGTGCCAACTCGCTGCTCGCATGCTTGCATTGCGTTGACTGTGCATTGCCAACGCACGGGTGCCAGTGGACCGCGCGCGCTGCTTGCGAATATTCAACTTGTGGACGTTACTTGGCGATGCACCGCTCCCCACCCTCCCTCCTTTTTGACATTACGAAACACACGTGTAGACTAAGTCTGCTCGAAAATTCGTGGACAAAGTGACGTCCACTAGTTGACCACTCGGCGTCCCGTTGAACGCGAGGGGTCCACTGGTTGGCCGCGTGACGTTTAATGATGATAACGTGGCGTCCACCCGTGGACCACTTGTCGACAGTGAGTGGACGTGGCTCTAATGGGCTGTGACCGTTAATCACCAATTGAAATGTTAATCCCTTTAAAGCATCCTAATCAAGACTTAATTTGCAGGTGCTAGATGATCCAGCGGAAGACCACCTATACCTGGTGTTCCAGCTACTAGAAGGAGGGCCAGTGATCGACATCCCTACAGACAATCCACTTGGTGAAGAGCTGGCGAGGAAGTATTTCAGAGACTCACTACTGGGCATTGAATATTGTAAGTACTTGGATAATTTTTTTTTTTTTTTTTTTCAATGTTAACGCCCGCTCTAGTGGAATGGGTCCCTGTGTCGCAGGGTACTTTACGAACATATAATTGACGGACACAATGTACACCCAGACTCGGAACAACTACTTATGGGTCACACAAATAGCTGCCTTGGCCACTGCACCATTCGTGCAGTCAAATGCAGACTACGATGTTAATTTTTTATGTTGTTTAGCTGGGTTTTATTGGCTTGTAAAAACCCTAAATAATTTCAAAAAAATCTAAGATAGCAATTTCTTCAATTCGATACGATTTTCTGTTTTAAGCGCGAGGCAGGTTTACTAAAGCGGATTGTTTTTAAATCTACAGTCATGCTTTGTATGTCTGCGCTTTGTAGGGATTGTACCGTCTTTATATATGTCACGTTCAGGATTCGAAATCCAGTGTCAATAAGGATTTTTGTAGCATATTCTAGTTAATAATAGAACAATAAAAAAGTATAAGTATATGAAAGATATATGGATTCTTAATGCTTTTGATGCTTCTAGAAAACTCTAGAATAGAAATGGTTTGAATAATCTGATAGAAAATAAAGAGATAGCTGAAAACAGAAATATTTCACATTAGTGAAAGTTCTTGAACAAAAAGAATGACTTTGGGCATGTTAAAAATTTGCAACATTTTAGGGGTATATACAAGCTGTATATTGAAAGAGAACAGTGAGTTTTTAATTCAAGTGTAATTGAAGGCGGATCAAGAGGAAGAAGTAAAAGCGGAAAAAATGCAAGAGATCAGTGAAAATAAACAGTGCCAAGTGTGTACACAGCGAGAAGTGTACTGTGTACGACGAGACGTGTGACCTCACTAACTATCACCAATATAGGTTCCCTTAGACAAGTTTTCTTCCCAATTCCCTGACCAACCGCTCGCCACAATATGTTGAATGTTATAACTTCTAACCAAGAAAGTAAAATACCTTACTTCGTATTAAGATTACTTAGTTTCAAGTCGTAAATGTCGGTACTTAAGTTTATAACTTTAACTCGAAAAGCGGTGCATATTTTATGGTGCATTACAAGCAATATTGTATAGGGCTCCCATATCTGCTGTAAAACTCGACAGGAGTGCATTGGATCATAAAATTTATAACTGATGAACACAGGGTGTTCGCCTCGGTGCAGTTGCTAGTTCAGTATCACCTGATCATTATTCTGGTAAATCAATTTTTTTTTAATAATACGTCCGCACTAGTTAATCAAATCCCTGTGTCGCGGGGTTCTTTACAAACATATAATAGACGGACACAAATTACATCCAAACTCGGAACAACTATTCATGGGTCACACAAATAGTTGTACGGCGCGGGCTCGAACCCGAGACACGCAGTGGCAAGGCGACTGTCTTAGCCACTCCTTTTATTTTATTTTACACGCTGTGCAGTTTCGTAAGAAAACCTAGTATAGCGTACAAGATCCACCCCCATTCGGGACAAATCTTTGTGCGAAGAGCACGATAATTTGTTCTGTGTCTGGGTGTAATTTAACTACCATATTTAGGTACATATGGTAGTTAAATTACACCCAGATACAGAACAAATAATATAGGTATGTATTTACAAATATAACTACTAACTGACTTTAAAAGAAGGCTTATATGACTATGATATGATATGACTTTAACTTTTTTTTGGAGGTTAACAATGGAACTGTATAGTATGACGAATGTTTGATGACCAATAAATAAAAACTACTGTCTGTCCACAAATGTTACTGACTTCCTACATAGGATTCTGAATGACATGTTTAATGAATTATTTGTAAGTCGACATATCATTTTTCTATAATGTATTACCAATATGTATATTTTTAAATTTAATATTTGACATGTAAAATAACTTTACCATAATAAATGATTATGATTCTGATTATTATAAATACTTGTATGTAGGTATGTATGTTACGTTCTTGCCGTTATTTGTGATTCGATTGAATTATTTTTTCGATAGAGAATGCTTTTGAAATGTATCTTTTTCGTAAAGTTTTTACCATAGTGGGTTTTTTACACATTTTTTAATTTTGCTTAATTTTATTTCAGACTTTTTAGAGAGCTTATATGAATTATAATATATATAATGTGTAGGTAAGATCTCGCAAAACAATAAGTGTGATTCATATTATCATATTAAGTTCCTTATTAAATATTATATAGTTGCTTTCTGTTGGTTTTTATTCCGAATTGGTGTCAATACTCTTGAGACTATAATATTTGTGTTTGAACTCTGAATTCAATGATGACATAAGCTGGGAGTACCTCCACGCGGTGAAGGCGGAAACAGTTCCTAACACTGCCTAAAACTTCCTAAAACACTATAAATGTCGACGCCTTCGGGCTTATGCTTTTGAAATATACACAACCAGTTTCTTCAAATAAATATAGGTTTATATGTACTACCTGTAATTTTTTATAAATTCTTACAACACTAACACCATCCACAAAATATTACAATTTATTTAGAAAGTTTAATATCACTCGACGAAGTCCCGGGTTTGAACCCTTATCTAATTCGTAATGTAAGTAATTAGAATTCCTGCGAGGGATCCAAGACAATGTACTTAGCAAAGTTGAGATTAACAAGTTCTAGCTCTGCGTATGAGGAGCTTTCACATCTTATCGTGGGCTATATAGATCATAAGTTTCCCAGTCCAATTAAAGTTAGCTTGGAAGTTTAAACAAATGATCTTGCATTCTTCACTGCATGGCTGACTTTTGTGTTCTGCACAAAACTGAACTGCAAAGAATATCTCCACCCCATTTCATCCCGTGAGGAGAGTAGAAGTCGACCCGAGGCAATATCATTAAGATAACGGGCAGCAACGTCTCTCTGTGACCATCATACCGCGATCGTCAACCCGTCTGCCAAGCGTGGAGGATTATGGCATATCCCTCTTATTGATAGACATAACTCCATTGTGGGAATCTTTTGGGGAGCCCTTTGTACAGTAGTGGACATGATAATTTTTCCACTTTATTGAAGTTATACTTCTTTTGGCGCGATGGAGAAAAATGATGAGAGTGAATTTTTAGGATGCGCGCGCACACCGACACCAAAAAATTTAACAGCATGAAGTTAGTTCTAGGTGGTATGAAAATGTATGAGAGTGAATTTTTAGGATGCGCGCGCATCGTAAAAATAACAGCATGGCGTTAGTTCTAGGTGGTATGAAAATTGATAACTATGTTCAAGTAATTAAATTAAATAAAATGAAATTATAGCTAAAAATTAGATAAACTACGATACACTATTTACCCTAAAATGCGTCAAATAATCCCTCCGCATCGCTTATGTTCAAGTTGTATATTAAGAAGTATAACTTCTAACGCGTGTACATAAGTACACACAAGTTTTTTTTAATTTATTTTCCTATTTCGTACATTTTTATTCAAAAATATTATAAATTTGATACATAAACAATAATATACAAAGATTTAAATCTCTAACAAATCTTTAACACTCCTAATTTTATGACGTTAAAAAAGAATTTGAAATTTATATACAGAAATATTATCTATTCGTATCTCGTGTCACATAATGAATAGGGGGTGATCAGGAGGGGAAAGGGGGTACACCCGACGGAGGTTGACCCACCCTTGTCTGATAATAAAAAGCGTCGTAATATTTTAATAAAGAGGCCTGTTTTATTGAATGTTCAGGACTCAGGTAGAGCTATTTAAACAGCGAAAGTTGGTTATTCTTTTCGTACGCTCTTATTCACGTGCCCAGATATCACTAATATTTTATTTTGTAGACATAGGCATGAATACCGAGATATTAAATTCGACAGCCAACGACCCAAAAAAATACAAGATCAAACTTAAAATAATTTATTACTTATCAAGGAATTACAATTATATATATGAACTAAGTTAATTAGGTGACGACCGTTCGATGGTTGAGTAGGAAGTGGCCAGTCCCACGGAGCCGAGGAGCGGGCTTCGGGTGTCCGGTACAGCGGTGGTCACGTTGCTTTCCGGCTATGCTGATTAAGCGCCTTCGTGTGACTCACTGTTGCGAAGTGTAACAATGGGGTAAATGGAAGTGAGCGGTTATAGTGTACTATGCATATGTAACAACCGTACCGTAAGATTGAAAATATTGCCCTTTATCTCAACAATGGGAAATATTAAATTTAATCATCTGGTGGGTATCGAACTAGCACCCTCTACCAATCCGGTTACCAATTTATGATTTCCCATATTTTGCCAATAAAGTTAATGCACAAAATTGAACTCTGTGACGGAATAGTAACGCTCAGAGTTGTAGTTTGAACCCCAACGGGGGTGCACTCTAACGCGACTCTTTCCCCTTTCACGCGTTGTGAAAGGGGGCTAAACGGAAAAAAATTCTTACGAAAAGTTGTCACGACACTTTATGCAGTTGTGCGGCGTGCGCATGTTTCTCTGCTGTCTCTCTCTCTTCCTCTCTTTCTCTCTTATAGAAAGCAAGCCAGATATTTTCATTTCTATTTCGCATTGAACAGTGTGGTGTCGCGACGATTATTTTTGTTGAGTGTATACAGGTTTTTTGTACATAATAAATAATCTATACATATAATAAAATCGTAGGAAAGTCAAAACTGTACATTGAATATTTTTTAAAAAGGATACTTGATCCGTGATCTACAATCGATATCGAAGCCAAAAATATAGTTTATAGAATTTTTGTCTGTTTGTCTGTATGTATGTCCGGGCTAAACTCAAAAAAAACTGCATGGATTTACTTCAAATTTTGCATGAATATTACTAAGAGGTCGGGTCAACATATAGGCTACATATTATCACGCTATCACCTACGGGGGAGGAGCTGTTATAAATTATAAAGTTTAACGCAGGTAAAACCGCGGGGCACAGCTAGTAAGAAATAACTTCGTTCCATCCGGATGTCCCTTGACACCTCTCAAGTTTTTTATTTTGTTATTTGGCGTGGGCCCTCCCTCTCTTTATAGTCTGATGAAGCAGTGATTGCCTCATAGGGAACTGTAAAATGTCGTGTTAGAATGAAAAGTTGGCAAAATTTTCGGTAGGTACCAGGTATTCAGGTCGAGTAGGGGTCATTATAAACTCTTGATTGTTAACAATATTTCTCTCATCAAAGCTTCTCAATACCGATACTCAAACGCCGTCGCTCTCAGTGGCACTCGACGGTGCTCCAGTGCTTGTATAATGTTACAAATTCGTAATTTATTCGCCAAACAGTAGCCGTAACATGAGAAATTCTTGTAATGTTTTGGTTAGTATATAATAATAAATATATTGGGACAACTAGCACACTTTCATCTAATTCCAATCTAGACAGCGCCTGTACTATGCTATCTATGCTAACTAGGCAACTGATAAACGTATATGTTTTCTCTGCATCACCCCAAAGTTGACTTTACGCTTGAAGTTTGACTGCACTGGTGGCGCTAAGACAGTCGCCTCGCCGCTTCGTGTCACGTGTTCGAGTCCCGCGTTGTACAACTATTTGTGTGACCCATAAATAGCTGTTCTGAGTTTGGATGTAATTCGTGTCCGTTTATTATATGTTTGTAAAATACCCCGCGACTCAAGTATTAACACAAGGTCCGTCATAATAATATCACCTTAATATAGACAGAACCATTGCCAATATGTATTACAAATATTAGACTTAAACTATATAATTAGACTTAAACTAGATAATTAAACTTAAACATAATCTCTTGACAATAACTTGATACGAGCTAGCTAAATATCATTGCTGTTATAAAATAAAATTTATTAATGTTTTAATACTATCAATACAATGTGTACCTAAATATCTATGTTACTAGAAATAATAATGTATACAATTATAATACTACAAACATGTTCTGACTATTTACAAGCGCTTTTTTAAAGTCTACGTGAATAAAAACCTTTTTTATTTACTTATTTTATTATTTATACACAGGGATTACACGCGCTAAGGCGGGCGTAGCCTTTAAAAAAAATTTGAAACCAGCTCATCATCTTCGTTATAAACATAATATTATTGTTAAGGGCTTGTTAAGCCCCAAACAATAATATTATGTTTATATCGAGATGCCGATAATTAAGCACATTTGTCTACCATCTAAATGTTCTTGGAACTTTAAATTATCAAGATATTATATTGTTGTTGGACATGTTTGCTGAAATTATTAATATAAATACTTCTAGCACGTAAATTTGCTTTTACATAGCTTTTATGACATAATTTAATAACAAAAATAGGTATTTGTCTTGCGGTGAGTAATTTAATATAAAAAGAGTACAACACTGTATAATTCATACATAGAACATGTTTGTTTTGAATGAATGATCTATTTATCAATGCTCACGTTTGCGCTCATTGACTGATCTAACAACACTCAACTTTGTCCTTAAAGGCTGAGCTATCTATCAGCACTCAGTTTTGTCCTGACTGACTATTCTATCATTCTACACTTAGTTTGTCGCGAATTACTGACAATCAACGCTCAACTCATTATATATAGATCATTCGGTCAGGACAACCGAAAGATCTACATATCTACCAGCGCTGAGTTTAATTAACTACGCATATACGATTACAAACTCTATTTTTTTGACAGTGGAGCTACGTTCAATTTTAATGGCATCGAGTAAGGAGGTTTGGCAAAATGTTAATCAGGGGTTGGATGTTTGCTCGGAAGTCCGTCTGTTTATAAATTAAAAACAAGAAACTTAATATTAACGCACGATGTTCACTTATTTCAGTGTTTTTGGAAATCCTGTTCTACAAGTATGAAATAAAGGTTTAAAGTTTATATGAAATGTGCTTCTAAAGTTTGTTGCATGGAATTAAAAGGTGGTTGGTAGGTATTTGCCTTTACACCACAGGTTGTAGGTTCGATTATCACTCAGGACAAATAGTACAGCACTAAAATAGTGCTTCAATATGTCTGCTTGTCCTGAGTCTGGGTGTAATTGTCTATAAAACTACGTATTTACAAAATAAAAGTCTGCTTAGTTTTGGCCGATGCAGCGATGGCCTGGTGTGAACAATGTCCCAGGATATTATTTAAACTTAATAGTATCTATCACAGTGTTCGGCTTTTATCGGCATTCAAATTCCAAAAATATTAACAATATGTTACGTTAGTACTGTAGAAAACATCACCCACTCAATAGTCAATACACTTGTATAAGTAAATTATAATAAGAATACCAAGAAATTGTATTAACAATGTGTAATATTTAACAAAATATAAGAAGGATTTTCATCATCACTAAATTATATAACATAAAGTAATATCATAAAAAAACAAAAAAAATATTGAATGCCCAGTTTTATACTCTATATGTGTATTATATATTTTTGACATATATTTAAAGTATATAGTTTGTATATTAAACTTGTGTATTAAAAGCTTAGTAGGTGCTTTACTAGTGTAACCATTGTCCATTCAATTAAATCAATAATTCCTTAATACTAATATTATAAATTTGAATGTTTATAATATGTTTCTCATCAGTCACGCAAATACGATTATCGGTTTCAAGTGCGGGTTTGGATGCTATTTGGTATGGAGATACGTTACACCTTAAATAAATTAACAAATACTTAAGTTACAACACAATTGGTGTCGATTACTACTACATCTTTAAGGCTATAGTCCTAGGCTTCCTTAAACGATGGAAACATTTAAGAGAGGCTAACTCTACATGGCGCTCTAGCAGCAGCTCGGCTGGAGTGATATACTGTTAAAGGTGTGATCCTGGAAGTGTGCCTGGTTGCTTGAGCTCAAACCAAATTACATACATATGCATGTGATCCTATTATTCTAAGAATGTATAATAAATGTATCTCTTCATAAACGGTGGAGACCTGGTGTCCAAATACAGGCCTTGAGCCTAGTTTAGGCACCAGTCAACTTGACAATAACTTAATTTAAGTTAGTTAAATATCGATACTGTTATAAAATAAATCTTATTGTAAATTATTTCCTACAATCCGTGTACCTAAATATCTATATGTACCTAGAAATAATTATAAATTAATTATATATTACTACGAATATGTTCTGACTATTTACAAGCGCTTTTTTAAAGTCTACGTGAAGATAAACCTTTTTTATTTATTATTATATTTATTTAGTCTCCCACAATATTATAATTTCTACCTCAAACTAATACACCTTATACAATGTATTCTGTAATATTGTGGTGAGAGAATAAAACAGTATTATTATTATTATTATTTGGGTGGGGGTAAGGGTTTGGCAGGCCGTATGATTTTCTGCAAAAAAAGAATAAAAGGGGCCACACTACACCATCCCGCGGGTATTGTAAAAGGCAACTAAAGAATACACCAGATAGTCGGGCAGCAGCATGACCTGTGTACTATCTTTTTCTTTTGACAACTCCCGCCCCAGGGTATCGGATCCCTGTGTCGTGGGGTACATTACAAATATATAATAAGACACAAATTACATCCAGACTCAGAACAACTATTTATAATAATAATATCTCGTGACAATGTCACACAGATCATCCTAGCCCCAAGCTAAGCGAAGCTTGTACTATTGGTACCAGACGACGATATACATACTTATATAGATAGATAAATACTTATATACATAGAAAACATCCATGACTCAGAAACAAATATTCGTGCTCATCACACAAATATTTGCACTTACCGGGATTCGAACCCAGGACCACCAGCTTCGTAGACAGGAGCACTACCAACTAGGCTACGGTGACCGTCAAATTTATGGGTCACACAAATATTAATCTGGCGCGGGACTCGAACCCGCGACAGGAAGCGGTGAGGCGACTATCTAAGCCGCTGCGCCACACGTGCAGAATCTACCACGTAACTACGTTCCAACTCGAATGTCAATCACGATGACTACGGCGAACCGTTCTAAATGTGATAGTAATAAACCTTTGGGGGAGGCCTATGTCCGGAACGTGTGGGTTTTGCCATGTTTAATGGTATAATCGATTACAATTAAGTGAGCCGTATGCTATTTGGCTCACTTGGTAATAGACAAAAGAAACAATGGTACGCAATGACATTCTATGTTACACATGGACAAATCACTCATTATCAAAAAATCAAAGCCGAAACATGGCACACGTTTTTGATTACAGCATATAATGTTTCAAGTGATATTAGATACATTGTTCTTTGCACTCCAGTGAATGAAAATGTTCTCTGTCAATAAGCAGTAGTATGCTGCATTTAAAACATAGACATACACAATAGCGGAGCAGCATGCCTTGTTGTTTTTTTGAGAGATCATATTAGTATTTACTACGAGCATCATAAAACGAACTCAAAAAAATTGGTTCCTATTTCGATATCTATGAACCAATTAAGTACCAAATAATTAAATGAAATACAATGAAATTATAAGCTAAAAAATTAGATAAACTACGATACACTATTAACCCTAAAAGGCGTCCAATAATCCCTCCGCATCGCTTATGGGAAAAGTGTCCAGAAGGCTGGCCGCATTGCCACGCTGGATGGAAATGCTGATCCTCTGACCCAAGAATAGACCAGCCCTCTGATCATGGGAAGCGTCTGGAAGAGATCACATTTTAGTGATAAGACCGCCATTTGTACTGATCTCTCTTATGTGTATTGTTCTTGTATTGATAAATTTTTTGGTGTACAATAAAGAGTTTAATAAAATATAATAAAAAATAAGCGTCGATCAAACGTTCAGCTATTTCTCGAAATATTAAATGTGCGCTTGGGCCCCATGGTCCTAGTATCAAATTAGGTGCGTAATATTGCTAAAAATCGTATGATATTAACATTTGTTTGAATTAACATTATGTTTAGAATGTCATTGCTAGTACGCCAAAGTTTCAAGGTTTAACAAGTGAACTAAAGTGAGAATAACTTTGTATATCCAACAATCATAATATTGACAATCCCTCCACCCTCGCGCAATACGATCCCCGCATCCAAGTTCGCACGGAAACTGGTGAACTTGTCAAAGCTGTAACTCGAGTTACGTCAATATACTTCGGTATACATATTCAGATGTAGGTACTGTTATAATAACTATGTCGTTTTAGGCGTGGCTATTGATGGACTTTTTTTAATGATTTTACTATATTTGCAACTTATAGAGCATCACCCGGAAGACAACAAAGAGGATATGCCATTACCACGCTTGGCAGACGTGTTCAGGAGACTAGTAGACAAGCTTAAATATAAGTAAATGCAGGTATCTGGGATCCTGATCCGAGTTCAATTTAATAATGCGTTCAGGATGCTGATGGGGCTGCGGCGATTCTGTATTGCATCAGGGATGTTTGCTGAGCATCGCGTAGATTATTTCTACGCTACGATGCGTAAGAGATGCACATCTCTGGTGCTCAGAATGCGTGGCGGCACCAACAACATCCTTAGCATGATCGCTAGTCGGCTAGACTGTATTTACGTCAATCATTGCTGCGCCATTTCGCATGGAATGACGCAGCAATTAAAGGTAAATTTGTTAACTTTTTTACACATTTTACAAATACTTATTACTAACACTAGTTAATAGGAAAATTGTTACTAACTTATTGGACACAAATTTGGTCTGAAAATAAAGTCTTATTGTTGTTATTATTATTATTAATCCACAAACCTTACCTCTTACAATAATAAATAAATTTACAAAATTCAAAGTAAGGGAATATATAATAGGAAAAAAAGTGCAAGTACTAGTGTAGAAGGACTGACCAGGCGTACTGTCAGTCGTTCTACACCAGTCAAATCTGGTGCAGGTGAAATCAAGTCAAAATTCGTTTATTTTCACAAAGAAAACAGATATAGCTTAATTATGGGTGAAATACTAAGTTAGAACCTAACTTTGTGAGTGACTGGTGCCTGTTGTAGGTTTTGGAGAAACAAGTCATAAGTCAACTCTGGTACAGCTGCACGCAGTGTCAACAGAGTTACTGATTTTTATGGTTTTATGAGGAGACTCAAAGCATCGTTTCTGAGTGAGAGTTTATGTGGTACTAATAATAATAATATCCTGGGACATTATTTACACACGGCCATCTGATCCCAAACTAAGCAGAGCTTGTAATATGGAAACCAGATAACTGATATTATATACTACATATACCTGTTTTTGGTACTTATATGGAAATTACAACCAGACTCAGGACAAACAGACATGTTCATGCACACAAATATCTGTCCTGGGTGGGAATCGAACCCACGACCTCCGGCGTGAAAAGCAAGCATTTTGCCAACCACGCCAACAGGCCCGACAAAAATGAATTAGTTTCCGAAATATTCCACTGTGTATTTCTTCTTTCTTCCATATTTCTTGGAAATTTTGAATTTGGAACTGTTCTAGATTCGAATGTGTTTAAATACTGAAACTTAAAACAGTTGAAAGTATTATGGAATCTGTCAGGATACGTACGAAAATGAATCTTTCTATGGAAAATGTTCGTGCAATAATTTTCTACAACTTTAGAAGAGGCCACGTTTGTTGGAAAAACCGGTCATATTGCGACTATTGGAAATGAAGATCGTAGAACGGTTAATGCAGAGTTTGTTTTCCACAAGTCATCGCCGAACTTCGAAAATTTAACTCAAAGCTACGCATCATCCTGCACCACGACAACGCAAGCTAACACAGCGCTCGTCAAACGATTGAGTATTTGAAGCAGGAAAAAGTAGAAATTGTTGACCATCGTCCATACAGTCTTCAGCTAAACCCTAACAATTTCTTTACATTCCCTAAAATTATGAAAAGTCTTAATGGTCAAAGGTTACAGTCCGGAGAAGAAGCAGTCGACGCTTTCAAATCAGCCATTTTTCTTTAGAGTGGAATAAATGTTATAATAACTGGTTTGAGCGAATGGAAAAGTAAGCTATCGAATCGAAAAGTAAGATAAGCTACGAGGTGAATACTTTGAAAAACAATAAAAATACTATAAGGTACTAGTTTGTTTTTTTCTTCAAACGACGAAACTTAAAAGGCATGCCTCGTAGTCAATAAAAAAGTATAACTTTGTTAATTTAATTTTAAGTACCTACATGTTATCTATACCTATATAATTAATTCTTATAATTTTGTAATGTTTCTATGGGTAATTATTATGATGAACCATCATAATGGCGCTGGTTCAACTCTCGGCTGCCATGTAACCGATCCCGCGCGCCCAAGTTCTGAACACAAGCGGAAAACTTTGCAAAAGTTTGTAACTCGAGTTATGTCGTTGTACAGACGCCAGCACATCCAGCTACCCCAATCTATCAAATTTCTTTAACAGATTTTCAACTTTATCACATAAGCATAAGGTGCACTTTCAATTGGAGAAATTTGACAGATTGGGGTAGCTTGATGTGCTGGCGTCTCTTCTTCGACATTACCGGTGACAACTGTAATGAATGAGTTGAAATGGATACTTCCCTGTGGCTGTAGGCAGTTTCTTTTAAATAAAACGTAGAAATGGAAAAAACAGTTGGTATGTGTCTAATATGACGGTCTTATAAAGTATATAGATATTCAAATTCAAAATTCATTTATTCCGTAATAATAATATCTAGGGACAATGTCACACAGATCATCCTAGCCCCAAACTAAGCAAAGCTTTTACTATGAGTACCAGGCGACGATATACATACTTATATAGATAGATAAATACTTATATACATAGAAAACATCCATGACTCAGAAACAAATATTCGTGCTCATCACACAAATATTTGCACTTACTTACTCAAACCCAGGACCACCAGCTTCGTAGGCAAGAGCACTACCAACTAGGCTACGGTGAATATGACGGTCTTATAAAGTATATAGATATTCAAATTAAAAATTCATTTATTCCGTAATAATTTTACATTTATGTGTAATCGTAATTTTTTTACCTTACCGTGCAATGCATGATGTGCCAGCTCCGTAAAGTTTTCAGAAAACTCACTAGGAATGCTGAAAACAGACATGTTCATGCATACAAATATCTGTCCTGGATGAAGAAGAAGAATCTCATTACTATACTGATATTCAACACGGTAGATACTTAAAACCTAACCGGAACAATAAGGCAGAATTTAAAAGTTTCGAGGTACAAAATACAAAACCTAACCCATTATCCACCACAATACTAAACTTTACATGCACCAAACCATCGTTAAATTGAAATCAATTGCTTCTCAAAACTTAACAGCTTCTCTGGAAGGCATGGAAGTTAATAGTTGTGAAACTTAAATTTCCATTCGTAATATGCGTTGTGTCGACACGAAGTTGTTTCGAAGTTGCTACTTGATTGAAGTTGCACGGCATTTGAACTGATTCAAACCTAGAGCTTCAATTAAGGAAAGGTAGGAATTAGGTGTACAATACAATACAAATACTCTTTATTGTACTCCAAGATTTACGTGTAAAGTAAACTGTTGAATTAAATATAGTGCAATAGGTGGTCTTATCGCTAACTGCCATGTCTTCCAGTCAACTTTAGGATGGACAAAATCAATAAGAAAAATAAAAACTAGAGATCATTCAACGGATTGGATCCGGTGGTAGTATGAAAGAGCGACCGTCGCTTTACACACGAGGTCCGTCATAATAATAATATCCAATTATTTCCTCAATAAAGACCATTTAGATAAGATGTAGTTAAATATATCTAAAACTATAATTAATGACAATTTAAAAAAAAAAATAATTTTTAAATATTATCTTAAATTATATTCTACTTGATCAACGATCACGATCGAATAACACTTGTACCTAGAATTAAATAGGTATAGTTAAATTGTATAGTATACAAATTATAACGCTATTTGCTCACACACAGACATATTTAGACATATATATTTAGACGACATATTCAGCAGTTTCAAATATTTTCTACTTCAATATAACAAAATGTAATAGTAATTAACTTACATCTAATTGTACTTTTTTAACTTAACTTAAGATTAACTCTAATTTAACTTACAACGAAGTATTGTCTACTACAAGTGTTGTGTATAGCTGTAACTGGATTTCAGATTCACTCACAATGTATTAATATAGTTGTATACTTTATATTATATAATCTGATATCTGTAACTGTACCTTCTAAATAAAATACTATAATTCTTGTACCGACTATTTACAAGCGCTTTTTAAGGTCTAAAACCGTTTTCATTTTATTTTATTTTAGTGATATGTATGTAGCAAGTTAATACCTTACATACGCAGACCCGAATAAATAATAAATAGGATAAAATTCGGGTAATAATAAAAATCCTTATCGACAATTATAGCACTAATGTACCTCAACTTAAATATTAGATTTTATGCAGGAGGAAATTCAAATTAACTTAAGATCTCATAATTTGAAAAAAATGCATGTTTACTTATTTTTTTTACAACATTGTTAACTTAAATATAGGATTTATAATTAGAAGCCATTATGTAAGACTAGATTTGGTAAATATTAATTGGATAATTATTTATAGTTAAAAATGTACTTGATACCTAGACACTTTTGGTGTGTTAACAATATGATATAAAATTAATTAAAAGTAAAGCTTTTATAATAATGTAGGCCATTTTCATAACTTGAAAATAAGAATATTATTTTAATTCTCACTATAAAAAGTCAATATTGCAAATATATTCAGGCTTACAAAACGCTTCATATAATTTTATATAATATTTAAACCAATTCATGTCAAAACCATTATTAAAAGGTTTCTCTCCTGTTCGCAGTGCACTACCAGCGCATCGCCCACCGCGACATCAAGCCGGCGAACCTGCTCCTGGGCGAGGGGCGCATCCAGGTGGCGGACCTGGGCGCGTGCGGCGAGCTGGCGGGCGCGGGCCGCCTGTCGGGCGCGGTCGGCACTCCGGCCTTCAGGGCTCCGGAGGCGGCCGCGCCCGCCGACAAGTACAGTGGAGAGGTACTCTCCAAACATTACCTTATATAGTTATCATTTATGTGTATCCATCTTACTATAAAACTGAGCATTTAATACGATCACTTATAAAAATTTCAATTAATAATATAAGTACTGCATCGTGTAAAATCGAGTGTTGTTTCGACCACACATCTACGAAACTTAGATATAGGAAACGTAACTCGCTTTGATAAAATGTATGCTCGCACCTCTCTCTATTGCTCCTACTGTATTATACGAAACGTAACTCTCTCTCTCTCTCTTTCTATCTTCACTAACTTATACCTCTCTCTCTCTCTCTCAACTTTCGTTCGCCTTGTCCATTCACGCTCTCGTCCCGGATTCACCAACTTACTCCCCAATTCAAGGATCCGTAAATAAGTTTTACTTCAAAAACGAGTGTGCTTTTCCCCTACCACCACTGAAGTAAAACTTTAAACGTAACTGTCTATGAGAGAAAGAGTGAAAGAAAATGTGCCCTCTCTCTAATGTAACTCTCCCTTCCTATTTTCATTAACTTATATCTCTCTCGCTCTCAACTTTCGTTCGCCTCGGCCGATCCCGTATTCTCCAAGTCAAGCGTCCGTTTAGTCGAAGAAGAAGTTTTAATTTCGGATAAAGCTCGGAGATCAAAGTCAGTTATACATTTCAGGCTTTCTTCTCCGGGTCGTCCACGTAGGTAGCTAGGGAAAGCCGCAGGTTAGCTAGGGTAGGATCAGCGCCGGTGAGGATCGCTTTGGCATCCTAACCCCTGAACTCCGTAGCAATGATCACACCCTCTTTGTAGAATTCAGTCTTTTTACTTGAACTGTGCCCTCAGGTATTTGGCACTTTAACAATTGGTTGAGAGTCTTATGCGTTCGCCAACTGCGTTCGCAGTCTTTAATTTATAATATAGTAAGATATTTAAAAACATGTTGTTGCAAAATAACTAGTAATTCAGTAAATAAAATCTAAACAAGAACGCCGAAATAATTCTGCAAAATTATATCGGATAGGTACCTAAACTCAAAAACAAAATGACTAAAGCGACGAATAAAGATGTCAGCTAAACGATAAGTACTATCGGCGTCATATCGGTGGATTTAATTGCACTACGAACACCGACCTACTGCGAAGGTATTAAAGGCGCTATCAATGTCAAGGAGTATCACTCAGTATACACCTACTTGGAAGTCTTACAATGAGAACAAAGTAATACGTACAAATGGGTTTGTGATTCCCGAAAAATCGTCTCTTTGTTTAAATAAGCATTTCGGAACTTCGGGCATTGACCTCGCAATATCTATGAATTGGATGTTGTACAGACGCCAGCAGATCCAGCTACCCCAATCTGTCAAATTTCTTTTATAGAATATCAACTGTATGTCATTAGCATAATAACATTTAATTCGTACCTTAATATAGACAGAACCATTCGACAGTATGTAGTAAATATATAGCTAAAATTTAAAATTTTGATAATTAAACCTACACGTGATCCTTGACAATAACTTAATTTAAGTTAGTTAAATATCGTTACTGTTATAAAATAAATCTTATTGTAAATTATTTCCTACAATCCGTGTACCTAAATATCTTTATGTACCTAGAAATAATTATAAATTAGTTATATATTACTACGAATATGTTCTGACTATTTACAAGCGCTTTTTTAAAGTCTAAGTGAATAAAAACCTTTTTTTTTATAAGGTTAACTTTCAAATTATGAAATTTGACAGATTGGAGTAGCTTGATGTGCTGGCGTCTGTACACTCATTCATGATTAAATTGAAAATCGCGTTTACTGAAAAAAATACTTGAGACTTGCCTTAACTATGAAACTAAAACTCCTTTGTAGCTAAAGATACCCTTTTAAATGGATAATCAACTGGCCTCTTGGTCTACTAGTTAGTAACCTTGTCTGTTAACCCATAGGTCGTGAGTTCGATCCCCACTCAGGACTAAACTCTGTGTGATGAGCAAGATTATTCGTTCTGTGTCCCAGCCACAGAACGAATAATCGTAAAGTTATATATGATGTAATGATATATTATATAATCGTATTATATTATGGAATTTATCTATTATATGTACCTTTGTATTAATATAAATATATGTGTACTAGCTGTGCCCCGCGATTTTACTCGCGTCAAACTTTATAAACTATAGCCTATATTCGGATATATCCTACTCATATTATAAACGCGAAAGTTTGTAAGTTTGGATAGATGGATGGATGGATGTTTGTTACTCTTTCACGTAAAAAATATTGAATGGATTTTAATGAAACTTTACAATAATATAACTTATACATCAGAACAACACATAGGCTACAATTTATAAAGATATTGTGTGAATAGTCCAAAATATGACCATGAGAGTCAAGTTAGTAGGAAAAAATATACGATCTGCGAGCTATTCCGGCGTGCACCGCCAATACCGCTAGAGTAACTCACAAACTATCGCGTTTATAATAGTAGTAGGATTTTATTATTTATTTATTTATTGTAGATAGTTTGATATCGGATAGCGGTGTGTAAGTTGTCTCAAGATATTAATTGTTGTTGTTTTCTTGATATAATTTTTATTTATTTATTTATTCATACATACAGCTACCATTACAGGTCCAACCCAATTCGATAGTGACGGATTAAAAAAAACTTATATGACTAAATATACATAACATTAACATTATCAAAATTATTAAAACTATCAACAAAAATATTGAAGATCCTCTTCATCACGTATCTCTTCATTAATAGGCATGCATATATAATTAGTATATAGAGCATGCAATAGGTGTATTTACATTTTAACATTTAAATACTAAACTAATATGACAGTTAATAATGTCCTCCTAACCGAATTTCGGCCACGGCGGCCAATCTCAACAGAGATTAGCCATCTACGCGGGACATATTATAGTGCTCAAGTGTGTGCGCAAACACAGGAGCAATTTCTATTACATCACTCTCATGATCCGATGGGACGCCTAGCAACACGACGGGAAAGAGGTCAGGTACAGGACCGACAGCTTTACGACGCCAACTCCCAGACTTCGGGCTGATGCTGAGAAATGTTTCTTTTTACAGAAAAGTCCCAAAATTACTTTTGTCCCGACCCAGGATTTGAACCCAGGACCTCGTTCTCTGAGGGTTAACACGCTACCGCTAGACCAACGAGGCAGTCAAATATAACAATTGATAGAATGGTAACTTAATATAACAGGTTGAATATCGAGTCCTACAATTAAAACATTCACTTACCTCATAGCCGTGTATTCATATTATTTCAAGGAGTATAAAAAGAAAATAGGTACCCAGAAATAAATACGGTCCAAATATAAGGGAAGACTGATAGAAATACGGGCAAATCATTATGGGGAAAGTCCAAGAAAATACATAATCCCTAGGTTATTTAATAAATATGGTCCGTTACGAGCCGATTCAATGATGTTTAGTGAACTGAGGCTGAAAAAGAAAATTAAAGAGGTCTTGGGATATGGAAAATTAGTAAGTAAGTAGTATGTAAGATATAAAAAAAAGTTATATCTGTAAACTTTATACTGCGTAATTAACTGTGTAATTATTAAAGTTAAGGGCCTGTTGGCGTGGTTGGTAAACGCTTGCCTTTCACGCCGGAGGTCGTGGGTTCGATTCCCACCCATGACAGATATTTGTGAGCATGAAAATGTCTGTTTGTCCTGAGTCTGGGTGTAATTTATCAAAGTATGTTTTACAAAAGAAAAATAGTATATGTAGTATATCAGTTATCTGGTTTCCATAGTACAAGCTCTGCTTAGTTGGGATCAGATGGCCGTGTGTAAATAATGTCCCTGGATATTATTATTATAAATAAATGTTTTCCTTATTTTTTTTATACATTAACGGTGGCTATGTGTGAATGCATGGTGTTTTTTAACAGATTTTTTTCTTTCATACAGGCAGCTGACATTTGGTCTTTAGGCGTGACTCTCTACGCGATGGTGACGGGTCGGGTGCCATGGGTGGGCAGCTCAGCGGTGGAACTCCAGAAAAAAGTCCTGAGCGAACCTCTCAGCTTTGCTCCAAGATTCCAGCTATCGAAGCCCTTCAAGCATCTTCTCAGTCGCATGCTGGATAAGGATCCTGCGACGAGAGCCACCATGCAAGAGATAAAGGTAAGATTATCAAACGCTCAGTTACTCCCACTGCCAAGAAGTGATCGGTGAGCTTAAGTGCACGCGGTTAGTCTATAGATGGGTGACCGCCAAAGTAATTACATGAAACATAAAAAAAAAAATTTTTCACAATTAATAAATCTTCTTTACAGATATTATACTTCTGCCAAACTGCATAACAGTTTGTTAGCAGATGAAGCTCCCTTTTTCCAATTTTCTTATATAAGTATAATATAATACTTAGGTACTATTTACTAATATTTCAGATTCTACATGCTTTAAGAGAAACTTTTTAATTTATTCTTGAACATATTTTTACTCATGTTTACATTATTAGTTAAGGTTAGGGGAAATTTATTATAAAGTTTAGGCACTATGTAACTTCTATGTCTTTTACCAAAATAGTTGTTATATGTGGGGATTTTGAATAGAGGTACACTATTTGCTCTACTGGGCCTTGTACATTTTACCCGGATCTTAAATTCTTCGCTGCAGAACTGTTCAACAGCTATCAGTAGCTGGACTTTCTCATGGACTGGAAGCATTTTACATGTCTGAGCAACTCCGTGCTCGACTGTTAATCTTTGCCAGAGGCGTGTTGAGCGGCTTCAAATAATTACCACTGCCCATACAATAAAAATGATTGTATGGATTTTAGTAAGTGATAACTGCCTGAGAAGATCGTAGTAGAAGTTATCCATTTGAAAAAACAAAAAAAAAAATATGAAAGACTAGTGACCCGCCCCGGCTTTACGCAGGTAGATACATCCTACTAATATTATAAATGTGAAAGTTTATGAGTCTTGATGTATGGATCTTTGTTACTCTTTAACTCAAAAACTTCCGAACGGATTTTGATGGATCTTTGTAGTAAAATTTTATTTATAGAGTTTTCTCTGGTATAACTGCGAGAGAAGACTGCGAGTAGAAATATAAATAACTATTTTAAATTACTGTACTTTACACCAAATAATGAGTTATATAGGAAGATTTTTTGTATCTTGTTTAAGATTATAATAATTTTTGTTGCTGATATTGTAGCTTTATATAGGTGAAAGAATTTTTAAATTAGTAAAGTCGTTTTGGGTTTATCTATTACACACTCACATGCACACAAAAAAAATCAAATATTAATAATCTCTATATAACACACACTATCATAATCGTAATCATCACACTAGTTTAGATAGTTTAGAGGACGCCCGCTAAGTTTTATAGAATCCGTGAATCGTGGGATACACGAGATCCATGGACACAAATTATACCCAGATCCAATCAGTCACCCAAATAGTTTTGGTACGTGTAGGTATCGTGTGGGCAGTGGTTACCCTAGTGTCAGAATTGTTCAAGCCGCCCAGTAGGCCTCTGACATGCTTAACGACTGTTGTATAATGACTACAACCGGGACCGACAGCTTAACGTGCCCTCCGAAGCACTGAGACGCTCAGAAATTAAACCACTTCGGCGGTCACCCATCTATCGACTGACTGCGAGCCTAGTTGCTTAACCTCGCCGATCGCTTACGGACCGGTGAGAGCATCTATCTATGAGTGCCTAGCTAGCTTAGCTTCTACAGTGCGACATACACGTGTAGTTAAAGTAAAAAGAACTTGGCTCAATAGCTAACTCATCCCTTAATCAGAAGCTGACCTAACGGAAATCATAGGTATTTAGGTAGGTAGGTAGTATTTAGGTATAAGTACATAATCTTTTACCGAAAAATGTTGGCATTTCCTTCGCGGAATTTCTGATGAACGCCCACCAAATTATTATTATAAATAAGTGGCAAGAGAAATGAGGAAAGTAATTACCACATAAATAATATTTCATCTCCGTTAAGAAAGGTATTAGGATATTCTGTAATATAATGAAAGAATTGTTATTGGAAAGGTCAGACACAATATATTTCTTTCCCAGAATTATAAGGCTTGTTTGCTGCCTTATCTGTTGCCGCTCTTCATAAATTGAGCCAAAGGTTACTGGCAAGTTCTCTAGTCATCTAACACAAGCCAAACGTATTCCGTAGTAAATATTATTATCAGCCAGTAAGGAATAATAATAGAGATTCGTAGACACACGTAGGTACGGTAATAATTATGTAATATACCTATTATATAGTATATTTTTCATCATAATTATATTTACCTGTAATTATTTATTATTTATTGCTTTTATTCTTCATACTTTTCAACTCTGTAACATACTTGCGAGAAATATAAGGCTTTTTATTTTATTTTATTATTGATATATATTTATTATACCTATTGTATTATGTATAAGATTCTATAACAGACTTCCCAGTGATATCAGAGAAATGTCTACGAATTCATAAGTTTAAAACAACTATAAAAGCCAAAGTGTAGTGGGGCTTACCACAAAACTTCTGATATTTAGTGCCAAAACGGCTTGAGATTGAATTGTTCTAAATTAACACATTGAAGTACATTGTAATATAAGATTAAGGAATAAATATTTAAAAGAAAGATTCGTACTGAGTTTTCAACGGTGCGTCTCAGTAGCTGCCAGGTAATGCACTGGGCGGTAGGGTAAAAAAATTACAATTACACACTAATGTATTTTTTATTATTTATAAATTAATTTAGATTTTTAAAATTTTTGAATATTTCTTTTATATGCACTCTGAGGCACGGGATGTAAGACTACCAACTTCCACACGATGAGCTACAAGTTTATTTTCAATAAATTTTGGAAAATAATATTACATAATGATACTTAATCTATCATAATATTAAACAGACGTAGTCACAAGCTAGAAACAACGAAAAAATACGTGTCAGACATAAAAATAAAACAAAACAGTCGAATTGATTTTGAAGTCTGTTAGATTTACATAATATTGAATTTTGATAAATTAATGGATAATCAAACATACATTTAGAATTTTTACAAACACTTTCATTTACTTTTTAATTTCGTGGGTAAATTGCGCTCCTCCATTATCCTCAACTATATATGCCACTCTTTGTATAAGTACTATTTTAATGGCTCAAGTTACATAGACCGTGGTTGTGAAGTTCAAGTTAGGTCTTCCGGTTTCAAGTTGCCAGATTTTTTTTGTTTTGAGCATTTTAATATAGTAATAATTTATCGACAGGTACTTAACCAAAAGACAGAATCCATTTCTGTCTTTTGAATAATGATGCATAGTTTCAGACATTTCGTCAAAAATATGTATTACAACAAGTGATCAAATCTGAAAAAGTAAATTAGAAATACGTTTGTTTAGAAAATGGCAGATATAAAAAACCACATCCAATTACAACCTTCGATAAAATTGACGTCTGCGTTCAATGCTCCCAAAAACTGCTGATACCGAGATGTATATTTAAGATTTATCTGATACAATTGCTGTTCCCAGGACCACGAATGGGTAACATCAGGAGGTAAGGATCCACTGCCCTCGGAACAAGAGAACTGCCGCCTGGTGGAGGTGACTGATGAAGACATGGCACAAGTCGTCACGTCCATCCCCAACCTATCTACGCTCATACTCATAAAGACCATGCTGAAGAAACATAGCTTTCAGGTAGGAATTTCAAGCAAATCTTCATAATAAATAATAATATCTAGGGACAGTGTCACACAGATCATCCTAGCCCCAAACGAAGCAAAGCTTGTACTATGGGTACCAGGCGACGATATACATACTTATATAGATAGATAAATACTTATATACATAGAAAACATCCATGACTCGGAAACAAATATTCGTGCACATCACACAAATATTTGCACTTACCGGGATTCAAACCCCGAACCACCAGCTTTGTGGGCAGGAGCACTACCAACTAGGCTACGGTGACAGTAGATAAATTATAATGTTTTTTTTTCTTGTCGTTTCAATACAATTTAAGCTCGATAGAAAACTTCTTCTGCTGATCTTAGTTTCTATTAACTAGACTACGTAAGAAGTTCATCAAGTTTCCCGTGGGGATCTAACACTATAGAGAAACTGGCAGGATATTATTATTATTATTATTATATATGGTATAGATTGACTGCAAAAGGCGCAACTACTAATAGTCTGCTAAAGCAGGATGTTCCATGCATTGTAATACTATATTCTGCCCGCAGTTTCGAGCTGCGTGCAGTATATACTATTACTATAATATTAATGTATCTCTTTTAAATTTCTCCGTTATACTTTGGCATAGAACCCATTTCTTCGAAGTCGGGAAGGCAGTACCTCGCGAAGAGAATCGGGGAGCTCTCAGTCCGGCACTTCAGAGAAACCCACGGCAGCTAGCAAGAGGGGAGGATTAGCGAGGGCTGGACGATCCCTCTCAGCTCCTGGCAACTATCTTACTGACAGGTTGGTTCCTTAACGTTTCAGATTCATTCCGCACATTTATTAGGGAATTCAGACTTTAAGCACCCATCATCAAACTCTTTTGTAGGAGAAAACAAAAGTCTTCTTCTTAACGTTTCACTGAAATACTTCCCTTAAATTAATCTACGTGGTCACATTGACAGCAACCTCGGAAACAGACATTAAGGTGTCGCGGTATGGACAGCACGTTACCAGGTATACATCGTTTAGGTTGCACCACCCAGACTATCCAAATTAGTATTATCTTTGAAACTGCATCTACAAACCTGAAACAATAACATGAGTCTGAATTCCAATTAAGCGACCTCCAGATTGACCACGGAAAATAAAGTCCAAGGATATCCTTACGCGGTGTCACGCTGGAGGGAATTTCCTCTCTCCAGGGGTTGCACTTTGCTATTGGTATCTCCATATTTGATAGATACTGTAAATGGCATAGTTATTGCAATAATTTGAAGATTTCTCTGGCTTTTGAACTCGATTATATTATTGTTGTAGAAAAAAGTGTATTTATCTTGTCACCTAACCAAAAAGTCTATAGGAAGTCTTCTAGCAAGGAAAATTCTCAGTAGCAAACAGAAATCTGTTGAATGTATTTAACCCCGGTGTATCATGATATCTTGGAGACATGCTGTAGTGTGGATTAGATACTTGATTATTACCTTTCATAAGCTTTCCTACAGTGTTAAAAGGACCCTTTGTTCTTTGCTAAAAAAATGGTCTATTATACTGATCTTGTGAAAACTAAGAGGAACTTTTGTGTATTCATTCATGATTTTGCCATTGCTATTATTAGAAACAATCGTAATAGCACACAGAAAAGGATTCTCCCTAATGAAATGGCTCATCCAATTGTAAAAGCCGTTTTACTGAGTTTAGTCACCTCATGCATGAAAATGCAATACACTTTCGCAGCTGCATCTATATATTTTCATGTGTTGCGGGATCTAATATAGTTAGGTGTCCCGGACCAGTCGGAGCCTCACAGCTGTGTGCCACTGTGAAAGTGTGGGAAGTGTTTATACCATAAGAAAGTCTCTTTTACCGACTACCTTGAAACTAACTATATTTTGAGACTATTCTATCATTCAGCAGGCAAGCTTCCTTCGACATCGGACTGGAGTCGGTTCAAGAGTCGAGAGACCAGAGCCAAGACGTGCCCCCTACAGACAAGAGCCCGGCGGAGGGCGCGCGCGCGCAGCGGTGATACAGCTGGCGCGCGGCGCCGCACGCCGCCGCCGACCAATGGATGATCAGAATTCAAATCGTATTCGAATTCGATTAACCAATCGCGTATCGTTTTTATGTAACAAAATGTTGCAACCATCGAAAATCTTTTCTCATTCGTAGTTTTATTGAATTGATATTTTTTTAATAATTTTATGTTAGCTAACATCGAAATCTGAAACGACAAAATAACTCCTGGCAGCGTCGTTCAGATTTTGGTTGTGGCGTAAGTAATAAAATAAATTTTTCACTTAATATTAATATTCATTCATCAGCTAGTCCTTTTCACTTAATATTGTAAATATTTTAAATGTAATAACGTTTGTCCTGTTTGACTTAAAAAGCTCTTAAATATTTTTAATAAAATTAGATCTATTTGAAGAGGCTGCCTTGCGAAGTTTCACGTTTTTATTGTATAACACCGAAGGTCTTGAAAATATATAGGGTCAAAAGGCCAATTACACTAGGGCTAAAAAATATATGGCACCATAGCTTCGCAAAGCAGCTACAATTAAATCAAATGTTTACATCGGCCACTTATATTGTAAATATTTTAGCATATTTTAATATTAATTCAAGAAAAAAATTGCTCAATGCTTGTTTGATATCATTGTATATTACCTACTTACTTAGAATAAAAAAATATGTTTCATAGAAATACAAGACCTTTCTGCTTTCTTCAGAATAAGAAAATGAGTATTGCCATAGCAAGTTTATTTTATGATTAAACTGTTACTTTAAATTATATTTCAAAGAAATGATACAAGTTATTCAAGAACATCGTATTAGAGAAACTTTTTTTCACTGTATAACAGTTGAGGTATTTAAGTTTTGTATATTTATGAAGCATAACTTTTAATTAAACATGGTACATATATCTAGGGGCCCTTGTATAAAAAGAAACTAAACTAAAGTAATTTTTAGCTTCGAAAATACACGAACCAAAGCGATTACCATTTAATTTTTTCAAAGTTATACTTCTTTTGGCGCGATGGAGAAAAATGATGAGAGTGAATTTTTACGATGCGCGCGCACACCGACACCTAAATTTAACAGCATGAAGTTAGTTCTAGGTGGTATGAAAATTGATAACTATGTTCAAGTTGTATATTCTAGTATTTTTATTTAAATAAAATATTTTTGATTAATTTTAATATTTATCGTTAATCACTACTGCATTTTAGTTATTTTTTTTCCATACGCCAAAGAAGTATAACTTCTAACGCGTGTACATAAGTACACACATTTTCATTTTAATAATAAATTCACATACTTATGGTTGACAGAAATTGATTACTTCACAGTATGAAATATATGTATTTCTATTGGTTTGCTTCGTTCATCGATTCATTTGTATTTATTTCAGCTGATTGTGTTTTTATACATAAAAACATCACATAATAATGTATAAAGCGAAACCAAATGAGACCAAACCCGATGTCGAATTAAAAAAAAATATCTACTTAAAACATTTTACCTAAATGACACCTGACCGTAAGTACGGCCTTTAAACAAATACTGTTTAAACATTTATTGTCTGGCCCAAAGTTCCAGCTATGTTTATAATACAATAATACTTTTAAAAGAGACTTAGAATCACGCACCAATGTATTTATTTGAAAATGTCTTGTATTTTAAGCACTAAGGTAGAATGAACAAGAATTTCCTGCTACCAGCGACCAGTAGCAATAGTTTGAATAAAGTTTCATCCTAATTTGTGATTGTTTCAACAACTTGGTAATTTAATATTTTATTAATGTTAGCCCCTAGATTATGCACTGTGAATACCTGTAAATAGCAAACCGCTACATTAAGATTTTGACCAATTTTCACCGTCAAATTATTTCAATTAATGACCTTCAATTGACGTGGCGTGGCTTTTATAGTCTGTGTACGCTGTTGACAATTCTGACATATTTTATGACAAGCGGAAATTTGCGCGGGAAATCGAGGTTTTTGTGAAGTTTATTGACCGATTCAAATGCTTGATTGCGGAACCGAGATTGTTGTGACTGGGACTCCATGGAATTTGTTAAAAATAGTTTGAAAGTAAGGATTATGTTTGTTTACAGATTACTTATTTAGTCGTGTAATCTTATTATTTAGATCTTTCTTAGCGTGGAAGTAATACTGCATTAAGAGGCAATGATGGTTGAAATTGGGTAATGTTTGGTTATATTGAACTCACACAATTGTGACTTAATACCCACGTGCTCATGATATTTAAAACAGCATTCACAAGTATTAAAAATTTAAACATTAAACAATATCAATTCATTTAAGTAAATAATAGACTACACGATTAAGTGCAAAATAAAATTGGTGTTTTAGTTTTGGCGTATTTTTTAAATTTTGGCGCTATTCCCGCCTAACTATGACATGTGTCAAAATTAAACAAACAGATATTGTAAGATACACAGATTATAAAACAAATAATAGATAAGGTGCGTGTTAGTGTACAGGGTCCCGATCACCGAAGTACTTACGATTTTTCTGTAAAGTTTAAAATTAAGTGAAGTTTTTATGGTATTTGATTAACAAGATTTGTCCAAGCTTAGATAGATTAGGTGAAGGATTATAATATATTATCCACTTTTTTGCTGCGTTGTTCTCTGACTGACACTTTATCTATGCTTTATTTACTAACTTTTTTTATTTATGACTAAAGACACCGATTGTTGGTTTGAGGTACCCTTGTGTTAGAGATGTTCAAGAAGCTCCGGCGCGACGTGGCCTAAATCTAATGACAGTATCAGGTTGAGGCGGCTTCGATTACTCTCCAGAACACAGAGACGCTCACCATTTCCCCTTTTTTTACGCTCATCGTCTATAGACATACCGTGCGCTTAGATGCTTAACTCGCTAGTAATTTATTCTAATAAGCGCTCTTCGAAGCACGGAGAGGAATCTATAAACTTGCTGTGAGCTTAGGTGGTCACCTTGCCAATAGTTTGTAGACTGATGTAGCATCTGAATCTGGGCTGTTATAGTTTAAATTAAATATACTGAAATTTAAAAGTTGCTTATCTATTGCCGTTCAAAGTTCTTAAAAGTATCGTAGCAGTAATATGCTGCCGCTCTGGTCTAGCAGAAACGTGTTCAACCAAATTTGAGGGCGAGTTAAAAACGGTACCCAGGCTTTTTTGTTTAGAATATTTTTCAGTAGCAGTCTTATATCAGGAAGTTGGCGGTTGTGTGGTTTTCATTCTGGGAAATCTTGACAGTGAGCGACGAGAGATTGTACCTTTTTGTACAAGTATGTGCGCACACGCACTGTAATATGACCTGCGCTGTCTCCGTTGCGACTTGTGTAGTCGAAACCTTAAAAGGAGGAAGACACTTTAACAGTAAAATACGAGTGTGCTTTAGACCACACGACTAAAGTAAAACTTATATACATGAATAGAGAAAATAGAGAAAAAGAGAGATACAAAATATGTGCTCGCACCTCCCTCTCTTGATCCTACAGTATAGCAATATAGGTACTAAACGTAAGTTTCTAGCTTTCTACACGACACTTATATCACTCTCAACTTCCGTTTGCCTCGCCCAATCACACTTTTCATAACGCATTTACTAGCCTACTCTCCAAATCCAGCGTGCATAAAGAAGTTTTACTTAAAAAAAAATAAGTATTTATCGACATTAAAAGCTTATTCCCCTACTTGTTATTAAGTAAATCGCAACTTAAAATCGTTCGTGTAATATTAAATCTGCTCGATGCGGTTTTGATGACATAGACAGAAGTGTATGGTAGCAAAACCGCATGTAAAATGATATCTAAAAGTATAGAAAAATATTCTTTAAATACATAAAAACAAGGGTGGTTTTTCTATGTAAATGTTGAATTTGATGAGAGGTGGAGCCTAGTACTGAAGCCGTTATTTATGACTTTACTGCTGATTTAGTAATGGTTCTGTCTGAATATTTTTTTAGATTTTTATAACGTATTGCAGAATATAAAAAAATACTGACGTCAGTATTTCTAGATGCATGTTAGAGTACAGGCTAAAATCAAAGTAGTAGCACATTCTCACATGGACCCACTTCGGACTTCCTCATAAATAAAATGTAGCCAATTCCGAGATGGAGCCATATCGAACTTGATCTTATAAAAAATTTAGTAGCACATTCTGAGATGTAGCCATTACAACATTCCATCACCCATCAGAGATCTCCGGAATAAACAAAGTTTTAGGTTCAAAATTAAAGAGTTTCGCTTATTCAACCAAACCAATTTGAATCAGTAAATGTTAATGTATCCATAATTTAATTAAATTAAAATTTATTGTTTAATTCCTTTTCCGAAATATGTTACAAATATTATTTCCACAATTTTTTTTTCTATCCTGTTTTCTGGTTTACACAATTATTTATCGTACACAAATATGTCACTGTAATCATACCTATGCTATTGTAACATATAGTACGGTCACCGTAGCCTAGTTGGTAGTGCTTCTGCCTACGAAGCTGGTGGTCCTGGGTTCGAATCCCGGTAAGTGCAAATATTTGTGTGATGAGCACGAATATTTGTTTCTGAGTCATGTATGTTTTCTATGTATATAAGTATTTATCTATCTATATAAGTATGTATATCGTCGCCTGGTACCCATAGTACAAGCTTTGCTTAGTTTGGGGCTAGGATGATCTGTGTGACATTGTCCGTAGATATTATTATTATTATATATCACATACCACCATCCGTGAGTCACTTACAGGGTTGTCAACCGAAAACCAGCGTGCACCTCACCTGGCTTTAGACGGAACATACAGGAACTCTTGTACTTTCTTTATTTCGTTTAATTTTTTTACATCTATTTTTTTTTCCTTATTATGCTGATACCTTGTACTTACTGCTTTCTTGTGTGTTCGTGTTGAATAAATGTATTTCTATTCTATTCTTTCTATTTCGGACTTGCTCGTGTATAAAATGTTGTAGCTAATTCCGCGATGGAGCTATCCTTTTCCTTTTTACTCATTAGGGTTGAACACGCTACCGCTAGACCAACGCGGCTGTCAAACAATAATCTGGAATTTCCATTCATGCTTGTTATGCCTGAACCTTCAGAACTACTTAGTGTAAACATCACGGTCCGTAGGCACGCTGTAAAAACGTTTATTTTAGATATTTCGAACTGTTTTGCATAAAATGCATAAATTAAGCGCTCTGCACATTGATCATTGTGTAGGTATATTTTTATTATTTTTAAGTTGAGTATTTCTTTAAAGCTTGTTTTGTTCAACTGCTAGTTTGAAACTATACTATTCTTAAACCTCTTATTAAGCAATTTGGCGTTCATTAACATCTTAATCATGTCAGTCGAAAACGTCCACTGATAAGAGTCTCCCACAAGAATGGGGTGATATGCCATAATCGCAACGCTTGGCAGACGGGTTGGCCATCGAAATGTGTAGGTTACAGTTTAGTTCAGCGTTCATATTCTATAATTATATTTCTATAAAGGTAAGCGAACAGAAGTACGAATTGCCAAGCGGAGGTGGCAGTGGGCAGAGCACATAGCACGTCAGACCGACGATAGCTGGGGCAGATAGGTTCACGAATGGCGATCAGGAACTGGCCAAGGGGGACCGACCATATTACAAGAGTCGCGGGATACTGCTGGACCGGAAATTGCAGAGATCTTTGGGCGAAACCTTTTTGTGGAAATCTTCAAGGTGATATAATGATGATACCCTTTACTAGCGACACGCTCCGGATTTGCACAGTTAGATGGAAGATTAATTAGATACGATACAGTTATTGTGTATTTTTTGAAGAGTAATAATGAGTACCTACTATCAACATGTATAACATTATTTTATGTGTCATCAAAATATAATAGGGTTCGCTGACTAACGAATAATTAATTATAGTATTCGTTATACGCAATTTTTTATCCATTTACATTCCTGCAATCGCTGGAAACCGCTGGATACGGATAGCGTAAGACAAGCAATTGTGGAGATCCTGGGGGAACCCTTTGTCCAGCAGTGAGCTTCTCCCAGCTGATATGATGATGATGATGATGTCATTTTTAACCTTTTTGTTTACATCTATGATTCAGGACAGTCTTGATCCAGCCTTTTGCCTGCCTCTCTAATAATGAAATAATATACAATACCTCTTTTCGGTCAAACAACAAATAAGGTTGACAAGTTAAACCGCCGCCGCCTTTTGTTTTTAAATGTGCATGCCGCCTAATGTATGCAGTAGTCCAAGAGTCAGAGAACATCTCTATCCTTTGCAAGCGAAGGTCCAAACTTATAATGCCTTTGAATGTTGTGATAGTCTAGGATATGCTTAATTATTCTAAATACTAATTATAATGTAAATAAGGATTTTAAACTTTTAAAAATTATATTATACTTAAAATTGTAATATTATCTCTCAAATTTTAAAGAAAATATTAAGATATATATTTCGAAATATATGAGTAGAGTGAGACGAAAATTTAAATTAACCATTGAAATATATAAAAAGTAACTTTTTTATTATCATTGTATTTTTTATTAGGTACTTAGTTTAAGTAAACCTTTGCAGATTTTATTAGTGTAACTAGAATAAGTATTTTGACATTAAACGGTTTTTTTATTTTAAATTTAATATATTTATAGTTATAAAAACATGTTTTGTACTGTAATTATTTTCTAACTGAACATAAAATAAATATTCCAACTTTTAATAACATAGCTACAAATAGACATTGCATATCATTACTTTGTCAATTGACTTACAATACGTCACTAAAATAGACAAGAAAATAATTATAAATAATATTTTGTATGAATCTTTTCCATTTGAAATTACAGTGTTAATTTCTTAAATCACTCAATGACTTACAATTGCGAATGCGAACGTTGTCTGAGCGACAACGTTCGCAAAAATTCAGGCAGCTTAAATAAATATTTGTGTTCACCGACAACAAATGTTATATTATTATTTCGAACAGAAAATAGTAATTGACACCAAAACAAATGCTACGAAGAAAGATTATTGTGTAATAATAATTTATATGACGCAATAATCTTTAGTACAAAACTCATCTTGACTTTTGTCATGAATAAATGTCCTTATATGGAGTTTACACTGTTCTATTAAGTAGTCATTATTGGGTACTGGTTTATATTTTTTAAGTCCAAATTTGTACATAAGATACAAGTTGTTTTTTATCACCTTCCAATTGGAGGAAATTAGAAATATACGGTTTTTTTTTCTTTTAGTATCACTCATAATTATATCCTTCTATTCAAAATTGAATTCCTTCGATTGCCTAATGCCTAGCAAATAATTTGCAAGAAATAAAAAATGTTTTCCGTTACATGGTCAACATGTATTTTCAGGTATTTTTTAAAGACAACGCCAGCACTAGGGAAATGAACCCCTGTATCTTTGCAAAATATATAATTGACGGACACAAATTACATCCAAACTCAGAACAATTATTCATGGGTCACATAAATAGTTGTCCTGCGCGAAGATCAAACCCGGGACGTGAAGTAGCGAACCGCCTGTCTGGTTATTAAACTTATATAAATGGTTGTAAGCTAAAGCAAATACTTTCTTGTAAACAGCTGGGCTCAAGACTCATACCTCTCTACAGAGCTCGGCCAATCCCATTGCTCGCAATCATTATCTCGTTGGCTCTTCTCTGTTCTCATTGGTCGAACGCTGTAGAGAGCCCTACAGGAATGAACACCTCAGAAAGATACAGTAAAATAAAAACTGAATATATTCGACTTCAAATGTTATAAATTAATTCACTCACTTTTAAATCAATATGTAAATCAATTTTGTAATCGATATTTTCATTAATATTATATTATATTTTAATAATCTTAATAACTGTACATTGATTTTTTTTTTAAAAGGATGCTTGCGGCATGAAGTGTATTCGATATCGAAGCTAAAAATAAAGTTTTTAGAATTTTTGTCGGTTTGTCTGTGTATGTATCTCCGGGCTAAACTCAAAAAGTACTGCATGGATTTACATCAAATTTTGCATGAATATTACTAAGAGGTCGGGTCGACATATAGGCTATATATTATCACGCTATCACCTACGGGGGAGGAGCTGTGATGATTTATAAAATTTGACGCGGGTAAAACCGCGGGGCAAACCTAGTAAGTCAATAAATAAAAAAAAATTACACGGACGACTGGCGATAAGATAAATGGATCAAGTTCAAAGACGCTAACGCTGCAACCCCGGTTGATGCAGGCTGCACCCGGTAGGATATAGTTACGTAATATTTGCGATGCGCGTGAAGTTAGTTATAAATGAATTGGGAAAATAAAACCTAACAAATCATCAAAAGTTGTGGAACAAAAGTTGTTGCTTATGGTGATAGCTATCTAATCCTGCGAGGTTGTTGGTGTTTTAAAAGTGACCATGTACAGGCGCCAGCACATCAAGCTACCCCAATCTGTAATTTTTTTTTTATGGATTTTTAACTTTATCACATAAGCATAAGATTCGGGCTGATTATTTTCTTTATAGAGAAAACGCAAAATAACTTTTTGGCCCGACTCGAGTTTTGAACCCAAGACCTCGTTATTTGCGGGTGAAAACCATCGTTGCTGTCATAGTATCAATATGTAATGAGAGTTCGCAGTATATCACTTCTGTACAATAGATATTAGTATTTTGCAGAACTGACATATTGCGATCTCTCAATTATACATGACCTTAAAGTTTAAAGTTCTCACCTACAATCAACTTGTTTGCATTTATAATAATAATATATTTCCACTTGTACAGTCAACAGCATAAGTAGATGATCAAAATCGGACCTGAGTTTTGAGTTTATGATGCTATTGGGCGGCAGTTTTCACTAGTTAATATTTTTTACACTTAACACTCACGCACACCTTCAACTAGATACTCTTCACCACCACACTATTTTGTCGCAATTTATGATAATTAGTATTGAATATCCGACTTTGATCATCTACTTTTGCTGTTGACTGTACCATTAAATACCTAAGTCATACCAGCTCGCTTTCAGTATACTAGTAATTGTCTTCAAAATAGTCACAATTTAATGCACAACACTCTGACACTCAAATGTAACACATTTTACTGAGCCAATACAATATTCTTATTGATTTTATTACTGAGATTTCTTAAATAAAGATTAAATAAAAAGCTACCAAACATTTTTGTGGTTTGTTTATGCAAATGTCAATTCCTTACAGGTATAAATATATATGGCCTTTACGTCTATTACAGACGATTTACCACGCATTGTCCGAGAGACATTTCTTTTTGTGGCTAAACAAACCGATGCGAGAGCGACATAGCCTGCCGCAGGCCTGACAAGGGAAGTTTGTGGCGGTTAGTGCCGAGCCGCTTTCATGTCGCTTCTGTCTCTTATCAGCAAGTACTCCGAACCAGGCTTCATCACAGATCCTACGACCCTCCACTACACGTTTGCGCCATTCAACTCTATTTTCACCGAGCTTTTCCCAGCTACAGTGGTCAATTTTAAAAGCGGCCATATCCCGCTTGGTGCTGTCTCACAATTATGGATATATTTAATTCAATGCTATTTTTAAGTAGGACGACACAACTCCATTGTGGAATCCATTTTTAGGGAGGCCATGTCCAAAGTGTTGATATGACGGAGTTGTGTGTCCATTATGTGGAGGGATAAGCCATAATCGCCACGTTTGGCAGACTAGTTGGCGATCGCAGTATGATAATGATAGTACACAGTTACAGCCCCTACTTTCATAAATCCGTCAGGATGACTTCTACAACCCCCTCAGAATAAGATGGGGTGACGATCTATGCCCTCAGCCACACGCAATATTTATATTTAATATCCTGGGTGGGACATTATTTACACAAGGCCATCTGATCCCAAACAAAGCAAAGCTTGTGCTATGGAAACCAGATAACTGGTATACCTACTACATATTCTACGTTTATTTCGTAAGTACATACTTATATAGATAATTACACGCAGACTCAGGACAAACAGACATGTTCATGCACACAAATATCTGTCCTGGGTGGGAATCGAACCCATGACCTCCGGCGTGAAAAGCAATCATTTTTTTTAATACTTAGATGCCCTCAGGTTTGTGTCGGTAGTATTAGTACTTGTGAGTCCCGTAAATTGTTGTCCTGAGTGAATCAAATGAGTTTGAAGTACGTCTTGGCATGTGCATTTATTCCCTACAGACGTATAATCTCTATAAATAGCTCATTTATGCTTATGCTGGGATAGGCGCCCTTTTTACTTTAAATATCTTGTAGTTCTCTTTCTGCAACTATTCTTAAAGTTATTTATCAATATTAAATATGTTTTTCTATCTATCTTTCATGTTTAAGATTTAAGTATTTGTAAACTAAATAAAAATACGGTGAATATTGTGAGCAAGGAAAATGTAGGTAAAGCAAACACTGAAATCTTATAAAACTCAAATCTCTGACATAACTTCAGTCGCACCGCGGAACTTCAAACAATCAAGCTTCTTTGAAAGCCACTGAGATAACAAATTAGAGAGAACTCGGTCTTCTAAAGGATTCCAGACGAATGAACAAAATCACGTCAAGGCTAGATAGAAGGTTGCATTTACCTCGAAAGATTAATCCTTATAGAATAAAATAATAGTTTAGTGATTTCCTAACACATTTGCTGGGTGGTGACGGCATAGGATATAATCACCCCATCTCATCCCGTGGGGGACGTAGCAATCGTCCGATACCTATCAGAGAACGGGCAGCAGCGTTTTTCTGTGAACTATGACCATCAACCTGCGATCGCAAACCCGTCTGCCAAGCGTGGCGATTATCGCATATCCCCCTATTCTTTGGGGAGGCTTTTGTCTCTTACCACACACGTTTAGAAAACTCGGAGAAAATATATATTAGACACACATCGTAAATTAGAAAATATAAATTAAATGCCTCAATTATTTTAACTAGTGGTCGCTCAGTGGTCGAAATTCGACCATAATTAATTTTAATTATAAGTTTGAACATGATTATCTACAGTACAGTGTATAGTTTTGTTACAATGTATCTTTTTCAATGACATGTGGCTATCCTAGTGTCAGAGTTGTTCAAGCCACCTAGTAGACGTATGATATAGCTTAACGACTGTTGTTTTATGACTACATCCAAGGCTAATGTGTCTGCCGAAGTACAGTGACGGTAACGAATTAAATAACTGCCGCACAACTATACATTGACCCCGCGCATGTGTGCTTAACCTCGCCGATCATTTATGGATCTGTTAGGGTACCTAGCCACGAGGGTCTCATCGTTACATTTATAGGATTTTATTTCTATAAATTAATTATCACCGGGACACTCCCCAAGTGGTGAGCGCAGACGGCAAACCAGTACATCTAAGAATTTGGAGCTCGATCCAACCGTTCAACAAAACTTTGTTTTATATATTTATAGATTCTTTACTTAGCCTTAGCTTTCATTATTTCACATCTGAGGACGTTTAGCGACAGCCGTATTGTTTATTTTCATCGCGTTGTTTTCAACTTATGATTAAAAGGGTCCAAATGTCCCATGAGAAATATAAAATACTAGGAAAGTGTTCTCAAAAGTTGTAATGATAAAATTTACATACACATATATTATTCGAATATTTTCACAACCGTTCTCGAATACACAAATAAAATCAATGTATTACCTATTTCTTCTTTTTACCACCATCTTTCTTTTTCTTACTATCTTTTTCCTTCCTGCTGTCCTTCTCCTTACTGCTGTCCTTTTCTTTGCTGCTGTCTTTGTCTTTAGTACTTGCTTTTTCACTATCACCGTTTTTCTTTTTCTTCTTAGCTTCTTTCTCGTCTTTGGTACTGTCAAGATTGGTCTTCAGTTTATCTTTTTCTTCTCCCGAAGAGTCTTTTAACCCAGACACCATGAATGCAGGATGAATTCCAAGAGAATGCAAATCTGGATTACTATTACTTGGTAGATTCGATGGAGTATAGTCCATTGAAGTTACTGGTTGAGGGGTATTAACTGATAGATTTGGAGTATTTGGTGAAATAACCTCATTAGTCGTTGGGCTGTTAACACCTCCATTATTATTCATACTTAGAGGAATAGACGGTGAATTTTCTTCATTTGAAGGGGTTTTATTGGGTTGATTTGGTATATTAGACCCTGAAGCACCACTACTGATGGCGGGTAGAGCAACAGTGGGCTGGGCTCCATAGCTAGGCTGATTATTACCGAAGTTATTTGGTACCCCGATATTACTAGAACCTTGTACTGGACCTTGGTTGGATGGCTGCAGCACATAGATGGGGCGGCTACTATCTAAGTTATTATTATAATTGATCCCTTGAGTATTTTGATTGGCTGGTTGCAATACATACATAGGTTGATTGTTATTAGGCAAATTAGTATTTGGTTGAACATTATTATTATTAGGTTGAATAACGTAATATTGTTGACCGTTATTTAATTGATTATTTTGGCCGCTTGGAACTTGGACAATTTGGTACTGGCCATTGTTTTGATTGTTTGGTACACTAGGAACTTGGACTACTTGATATTGGCCATTGTTCTGATTATTTTGTCCATTCGGAACTTGTATTACTTGATATTGGCCAATGTTTTGATTATTTTGTCCATTTGGAACTTGAACTAATTGATATTGGCCACTATTTTGATTATTTTGTCCATTTGGAACTTGAACTAATTGATATTGGCCACTGTTTTGATTATTTTGTTCATTTGGAACTTGGACAACTTGATATTGGCCATTGTTGAACTGATTTGGCAAAGTACCATAGATTATGTTAGAATTTGGATTTTGTGCAACTGGTACATTTTGCACTTGTGGGTTATTAGTAACAAGTTTCATTCCTTCAACGTTATTTCCATTAGGAATGTTGTTTTGTGCCTGATTTAAAATAGTACCAGGGATTTTTATCAGTTGCCCATTGGTGTAGACTAAAATGTCACCCGTATTCTGATTGTTCGGCAACAATATGGTTTGACCACCACCAGCTAAACCATTGTTGTTATTCACGTTTTGTCTATTTGGTATAACATGAAGGTTTGACCCATCAAGATTTTGTCCATTAGGGATTTTGTTAGGTGAGTTCACGTATATAGCATTGTTTGGTGGTTGATTATTCAAAGGTACTACTGCATTATTAACTCCATCATTTCCGTGCAATAGGTAAACGTTGTTTCCATTATTATCTACAAGTAAGAAATCCTTTTTTGCATTTACGTCAACGGATTTATTCTCATTTTTCTCTCCTAATGATTTAGAAGCATCCATAGTTACTTCGTTAGTTTTTGGAGCTGATTCTTTCAGAGTTTTATCAATTTTGATAACTTTTGAATCGCTTTCATGTGTTTGATGATCATCTGCTACTACAGCTGGTGGTACTTTTTTAACATCATTTCCTCGATCAACATGGCCTTGAATATTATTACCTGGACCATCTGGACCTCTGTTATTATGGTTATGTTCCTGATTATATTCTGGCTGTCCGTAATTATTAAGACCATGTTGATAGAGTGGATCAAATATATTTTGATTAGGTGGTGTTTCGTACATGCCATATGGCATATCATAACCTGGTCTCATCAGCCCCTCACCAAAGTAACCTGGTGCAAATAATGGATCTATTTGGCCACCATACCAGGGTGTGTAAGATCCTTGAGAATGGTGATCTTCATAAGAAAAAGCACTTCCTTCAAGTGGGTCTACTGGTCCATGTTGAGGTTGAGTTGCTAATTTCTCTGCCACAACTTGTGCTAAGGGTTTATGGTGCTGGTGCTGATGTAGCTGATGTACGTGAGGTGGTCTATGAGGATCAAATTGTGGATAGCTTTCTACTACAACTGCACAGATCAAGGGCAGTAGTAGAAGTAACATCTGAAAAATAACAAGTTATAATAGTTACCATCACCACACTCTGTACAATATCTTACATATAATAAAATCGTAGAAAAGTCAAAACTGTACATTGAATATTTTTTTAAAAGGATACTTGGGGCGTGATCTACAATTGATATTGCAGACAAAAATATAGTTTTTAGAATTTTTGTCTGTGTGTCTGTTTGTCTGTATGTATGTCCGGGCAAAACTCAAAAAGTACTACATGGATTTACTTCAAATTTTGCATAAATATTACTAAGAGGTTGGGTCAACATATAGGCTACATATAATCACGCTATCACCTACGGGGCAGGAGCTGTAATAATTTATAAAATTTAACGCGGGTAAAACCGCGGGGCACAGCTAGTTCAGAATAAAACAGATATAGATTGGTAATGAAAAATAAAAAAATCCAGCCAAGTGCTAGACAAACCTGCGGTAAAGCTTAAAGGTATTATAGTCCTGAGTATTTGCTATGAATTTCAATTTGATACCTCTACGCGTTCATGAATGAAATGGGTGGTAAGTTTAAAATTATTAAAAATATTTTGGTTTATGTAACTAAAATTTACGATTTTCACAATTTTTCTTTATCTGTGCTATAAGACGTTACTTCGTACCAAAATTCGAGATACTGAGTTCACGGGACCTATAGGTTTTGATTCCCTTGAGAGTATCAAAAATTTGCGGCATAAACGGTTGTATGTTTTGATTGCGTTGGCTTAGAAGTTTGATTTTTTCACAGCTGCAAGGGATAGTAGACCTGAGTATTCAACATCATTTTCAACTTAATACATCCACGCGTTCCTGAGAAAAAGGGTCTTGACAGACAGACGGACGGACAACAAAGTGACCCTATAAGGTTTCCGTGATTCCCTTTCGAGGTACGGAACCCTAAAAATGAAAAACTACTACTTCAAAGGCACTACATAAATTCTAACATCTTCTACTCTAACTTCCATATCGAGGACACGCCCTTTCTCATTACAATCTGGGAAACAAAGGGTATCCTAAAAGTGAACCAACATATCATACTCATTGCTATAATCTACTATTCCACCTGGCTAATTTTCAACCCTTATAGGTAATTCAGGTGCCAAATAGTTTCTCACTGTACTCCGTTATATAACAATAATAATATCATGGGACATTATTCACACACGGCCATCTCATCCCTAACTAAACAGATCTTGTACTTTACGAGTAGAACTGATATAATACATACGAGTATACTACTTTTCTTTTGTAAATACCGACTTATAAAGATAATTACACCCAGACTCAAGACAAACAGACAAATATCTGTTTGTCCTGAGTCAATATTCATGCACACAAATATCTGTTCTGGGTGGGAATCAAACCCGCGACCTGTGGCGTGAAAGGCAAGCATTTACCGACCTTGCTACCGGCCCGTTTATGTATATGAGAGCCTGCCTCGTTAGTTTAGCGGGAGCGTGTTCAACCGCAGACAAAGAATACGAAATAATATTTTGGGATTTTTCTGTAAAGAAAATTTCTCTGTATCAGCCTGAAGTATGGCGTTTTTTTTTAACAGGGATTAGTCCCTCACTCTTACCCACCACTGCAACTCCTGTAAGCTAGAATCAACAGTGGCACACAACGAAATGACACTGAGCGGTGAGGCTCAGGCATGTCCCGGGGAATCGCAACAACTGTCTTGGATCCCGCAACGAATTTAATCAGAAAGAACCAAGAAGTTAGAAAATGAATAGTTCCACTTACTAAGTATGGCAGTTCACCGTATTGCACCCCCGTGCCTCGGAGAGCGCGTAAAGCCGTCGGTCCTGTACCTGACCTCTTTCCGGTTGTTTCGGCTGTCGTCCCAGTGGATCTTGAGAGTGATAGAACGTAATACTTGGTGTATTTTTTGATCCCACACACTCACTATCCGATAGAACAGCTAGGTAATGGTAAGAGTTTGCATACCGGACCAATGGCTTATTGTGCTCCCCGAGGCACGGCGGAAAAATGCCGTCACCTCCCAGACTTCGGGCTGATACTGCGAGTATTTGTAGCAGAATAATCACGCAAAACACTTGAACAATATTGTATGAAATTTCTAATGGAGATAGGATGTATACAATCAAGTTTATAATAATAAAAATTAACTCCTGGCCAAATTTTGGACATCGGGACTAGTCCCTCCCTCTTACTCACCACTGCAACTCCTGTAAGCCAGGATCAACAGTGGCACACAATGAAATGACACTGACACACAAATTTTGGACACCAGCGACACGACCGAAAAGAGGTCAGGTACATAACCAACGGCTTTACGTGTTCTCGGAGCCACGAGGGAATAACACCGCAAACTCCTAGACTACGGGCTGATACCGAGAAGTCATCATAACAGCTGAAAGAACTCCATTGCTGAACAAAAGCCTCTCCCAAAATAATTTCGGGTGGGTATGCCATAATCGCCACGCTTGGCAGAAGGGTTAGCGATCTTATGATGGTCATGGTACCCAGGAAGAAGCAGCTGCCCGTCTTCTGGTGTATATTCCCTCGGGTAGACTCCTACGCACCCCACGGGATGAGATGGGGTGACCATATTCTGATATTTGCCGCCGTCACCACACAGCTCTCCTTCTTTACAGTAGAACCCCAAAATCACTTTTTAGTATGACGCGGGATTTGAACCCAGGACCTCATTGTATTTTAAACTCCTTACCGCTGCACCAACGAGACAGTCATGCTTATAAATAAATAATAATGTCCGCCAAGGCGATTTCAGCCACGGCGGCCAGTCTCAATGGAGACTAGTCATCTGCGCGGGCCATATTATAGTGCACAAGTGTTTCGCAAACACAGGGGCACTTTCTATTCCACCACTCCGATCCGATGGGACAACTAGCGACACGACCGGAAAGAGGTCAATTACAGCGACGGCTTTACGTGCTCTCCGAAGCACGGGGGTGTAATACCGCCAACTCTCAGACTTCGGCCTGATACTAAGAAATTTTCTTAACAGAAAAATACCAAAATCAGTTTTTGGCCCGACCCGGGATATGAACCCAGGATTTCATTATCTACGGTTGAACACATTACCGCTAGACTAACGAGAAAGCATGCTTATAATAATAGTAATACAATCAACGTACCTGTACGTGACCCGCCATGTCTAGTTCACAAATGAGTGTCTCATTTCAAATTAATTCTAATATAAACTTTAACAAAGGAAAACCCATCATTTACCTAATGATCATTAAATCATTTACAGTCCCTAATTTACTGTTAATTGATATTTAATTTAACATAACAATGACGTCTTTAAGTGAGTCGAAAGTTATTCTAATATAATGCCATTACTCATCGATATATGTAGGCTTCTCGGATGTAGTGGCCGCACGTTCAACAGCTGACTATGAATATGATTTTTGGAAGTTAACGTTCAAATAATGTCCTGGGACATTAGGCACAAGCGGCCATCTGATCCCAAACTAAGCAGAGCTTGTACTATGGAAACCAGATAACTACTACATTACATATATTACTTTCCATTTGTAAATACATATTTATATCGATAATTACACCCAGAAATATATAAATACTAGATATAAGCATAACTTTGTGTTACATACCACCCGTCTCAACAAAGTAAGTAACTCTTTTATGGGGCAATGTAAAGATTCTATAACAAACTTCCCAGTGATATCCGAGAAATGTCTATGAATAAGTTTAAAAGAATTATAAAAGCCAAATTGTGTAGCAGGGCTTACTACAAAACTTCTGATTATTTAAGTGACAAAACAGCTTGGGATTGAGTCGCTCTAAATTAACACATTTAAATACTATAACTTTATGTAAGAAATAAATATTTTAAAAAAGGATTCCTACTGAGTTTTCTGGCAGTGTTTCTCAGTAGCTGCCACGTCATGCACTGCACGGTAGGGTAAAAAAAATTGACGAATCCACACAAATGTCATATTTTAACGGAATAAAAAACTTTTGAATTTTGAATTTTTGAATTTCAGACTCAGGATAAAGAGACATGTTCCAATACATCCATATCTGTCCTGGGTAGGAATCGAACCAACGACTGCGAAGTGAAAGGCAAATATCTAGCAACCACGCCAACCGGGCAGTCACAGAAACACTACATAAATTATTTAGTTGCATTGATATGTAAGGTGGAGCTATTTTTCCAGTCGCGGTATCTACATCTAATAAATAAATAAACCCTTTATTCAGACAATAGGTAAAAATACAGATATTAAGTTTTTAATGAAGTACTAATCTATACATATAATAAAATCGTAGAAAAGTCAAAACTGTACATTGAATATTTTTTTAAAAGGATACTTGGGGCGTGATCTACTATCGACATCGAAGCCAAAAATATAGTTTTTAGAATTTTTGTCTGTTTGTCTGTATGTATGTCCGGGCTAAACTCAAAAAGTACTGCATGGATTTACTTCAAATTTTGTAAGAATATTACTTAGAGGTCGGGTCAACATATATGCTACATATTATCACGCTATCACCTACGGGGGAGGAGCTGTGATAATTTATAAAGTTTATCGCGGGTAAAACCGCGGGGCGCAGCTAGTTACAAATAAAAACTTAAAATTAGAACTACAACGGTGTCTTCAGACAATTATAATAATTACAAACTCACATTTACATTCGATTATTATTATTATTATTTTATTCATAGTATTGTTATTAGTATATTAAATTTCCATGCATTATTATTTTTACATTATTTTTTTTTTCCTCCTTACTAGCTATCAAGACACCGGTTATCGTCGTCTGTACTTTGGCATAGGCCTCCTCCAACTCCTTCCATTTTGTCCTGTCCATTGCTATCCTGGTCCACAGTTTACCTGCCACATTTTGTATATCTTCAACCCATCTTTTCTTCTGTCGTCCTCTGCTTCGTTTCCCGCTTCTTGGGTGCCACACTGTGACCCTTCTGCTCCACTTATCAATGCCTCTCATTGTGTGCCCAGTCCATCTCTATTTTAAAGTCTTTGTTTTAAGTGAAACAGTTTAAGTATCTACATCTATTCGTAGTTTATTTAGTACCTCTTGGGGGATATGGAGAATAGCATAGTATAAACTTCCCACAATGGTCGATCTTCGGTACAATGCTCGATGACCTGAGCAGAGTCTCTCAACAAGTGGGTCTGAAAGAGGGAGGGACTAGTCCCGACTAAAAAAAAAAAAAAAGTGGGTCTGAAAATGAACATGGATAAGACGAAAATCATGCCAAACGTCCATGTTGCACCCACTCAATTGAAAGTTGGTGACTCTGCACTCGAAGTTGTAGTGAACTATATTTACCTAGGACAGACCATCCAACTAGGTAGGTCCAACTTCGAGAAGGAGGTCAATCGTAGAATCCAACTCGGATGGGCAGCGTTCGGGAAGCTACGTAACATCTTCTCGTCCAAAATACCGCAGTGTCTCAAGTCGAAAGTCTTCGACCAGTGTGTGTTGCCAGTGGTCGCTCACTATGGGCCTTATTAGAAGGCTCAAGGTCACCCAAAGAGCAATGGAGAGGGCTATGTTCGGAGTTTCCCTGCGGGATCGCATCAGAAATGTCGAAATCCGCAGGCGAACCAAAGTCACCCACATAGCCCGAAGAATTGTCAAGCTGAAGTGGCAGTGGGCAGGGCACATAGCTCGTAGAGCCGACGGCCGTTGGGGCAGAAAGGTTCTCGAGTGGCGACCACGAACCGGAAGACGCAGCGTGGGCAGGCCCCCTACAAGATGGACCGATGATCTTGTGCGGGTCGCTGGAAACTGCTGGATGCGAATAGCACAAGACCGGCAATTGTGGAGATCTTTGGGGGAGGCCTTTGTCCAGCAGTGGACGTCTTTCGGCTGATATGATGATGAAACTTCCCACTATCCACGCGACATCTTTGTTCCATACCTATATACATTTTAATCTTAATCTCGAGTGGCGACAACGAACCGGAAGACGCAGCGTGTGCAGGCCCTTACAAGGTGGACCGACGATCTTGTGCGGGAAGCCGCTGGATGCGGGCAGCTCAGGACCGGCTACTGTGGAGATCCTTGGGGGAGGCGTTTGTCTAGCAGTGGACGTCTTTCGGCTGATATGATGATGATAATTTTTTACATTTCAACTGAATTTTAAATTTCTACAAAGGTCGCTCCTACTATATTTACATCATTTTGGAAAAGAGATGATTCTCTTACACTGCTGGACTGATACTAACCAAACAAAGCTAAGAACCACCAAAAGGAAACTGGCTTTCTAGTGCAAAACCGCATTGAAATCGGTCCATCCGTTTGAGAGTTACGATGCCACAGATAGCCACACATACACACAGACAGACATCGGCGTCAAACTTATAACACCCCCCTTTTAGCGCCGGGGGTTAAAAAATGGTTTATAAAGATTATAGATTGCACGTGAATACCACCTTGTACATCAGATATTACGCAAAATAAGTAAAAACATGGTGGTACCTTTAAATGTTCTATAACTAGCCGTGCTTCGCAGTTTTACCCGCGTTCCAATTTATAAATCATAGCCTATGTGTTATTCCGACGTATAAGCTAAATTACTACAAATTTTCATTAAAATCCGTTGGGTAGTTTTTGCGTGAAAGAGTAACAAACGTCCATATATATGACGGGCCTATTGGCGTGGTTGGTAGATACGCTGCCTTTCACGCCTCAGGTCGTGGGTTCGATTCCCACCCGGGACAAATATTTGTGTGCATGAACATGTTTGTTTCTCCTGAGTCTGTGTGTAAATTATCTATATAAGTATGTATTTACAAAAAAAAGCTCTGCTTAGTTTGGGATCAGATGGCCGTGTGTGAATAACGCCACAGGATATGTTCCAGGATATTATATTATACATCCAAACATACTGTCAAATGTTCACATTCATAATATTAGCAACTATTATTCTCCCTTTACTTTCCAACTTAAATACTACTTACGTAGGTATAGTAAGCTCGCTTTGTGTACCTAGCTCAAACAATGAAACAACTATGTCGCCAGTTTAACTCGTACTAAACCCGCCACACATCACAAATTAACACTGAACTAACAGATTAAAGCTCTTCGCCCACAGGAATTCTTACTTCACAAAATCACCAATTTGACTGCACGTGTGGTGCAGCGGCAAGACAGTCGCCTCACCGCTTCGTGTCGCGGGTTCGAGTCCCGCGCCATACAACTATTTGTGTGACCCATAAATAGTTGTTCTGAGTCTGCATGTAATTTGTGTCCGCCTATTATATGTTTGTAAAGTACTCCGCGACACAGGGATTAGAATCACAAGTGCGGTCGTAGGCTTTAAAAAAAATCTTCCATTTATTAATAAATTACATACTTACTACTTATATATACTAGGCATCTGTGTAATTAAATATGTAATCTATTCGTATAATAAAATATCCTGGGACACTGGATCTTGGTTATTTACACACGGCCATTAGATCCCAAACTAAGCAGAGCTTGTACTATGGAAACCAGATAACTGAGATACTACATATACAACTTTTCTTTTGTAAACACATACTCGTACTTATACAGCTAATTACACCCAAACTCAGTACAAACAGGCATGTTCATGCACACAAATATCTGTCCTGGGTGGGAATCGAACCCACCAAAAAGGAGTGTGCTTTAGACCACACGACGAAGTAAAACCTGTACTGAGAAAGAAAATGTGTACACACTCCACTCTATCATGCCCCTACAGTAATAAATAAAACGTAACTCTCTCCCTTGATACCTGCACTAACTTATATGTCCCTCTCAACTTCCGTTCACCTCGCCCGATCACACTTCTCGTAACGCTCTCGTCACGCATTCACTCCCCAAGTCTACCGTGCGGAAAAAAGTTTTACTTCAATAATATATAGGGTTATGTAATATACCTAGGGTTGCCATCTCTAAAACTAACGTCTGATGACTACCAGGACCGGTAGTCTTCAAACCCAAAAAGGTAACGCCCTTATTAGGGAAAGGAATCCCTTTGTCGCGGAGTACTTTACAAATACACAATTAATGGACACAAAGTACATCGAGATCTAAAACAACTATGTATGGGTCACACAAATACGTGCGGGAACCGAACCCCAGACACGACGTGGCCAGGCCATCGTCTAACCGCTGCGCCACGCATGCAAATAAAACCCAGATATGTCATCAACAGTGTCTTTGTCTTTTGCTACTTTTTCGAGTTATTCAGTAAAGTAAAATTGCGGTGACCTGTGACTCACATCTCATAAACCCGGAATAGAAATATAACCACGCCTGGACGCTCCCCGGACCCCTTCTAAAGTAAGCCGAACCCGGGGAAACCCCGACTGATCCAACCCTAGGAAAGAGTTAGGTACTACTTTTTTTCAGACATCTTTAAAATTGTGTGTGGCTGGGAATCGAACCCACGGCCACGGGGTACCCGGCCCCATGAGCGTTAATCGCTCCGCCACCGCACCGTGGTACAATCAGCTCCAAAAGTCGATGAACAGAATGTATATTTAACAGTACAGTTACGGCGTCAAATCAGGGTAATCTAATGATAATATTTAATGGATAAAAAGTCTGTACAGACGCCAGCACATCCATTAAATATATCATTAGATTACCCTGATTTGACGCCGTAACTGTACTGTTAAATATACATTCTGTTCATCGACTTTTGGAGCTGACTGTACTGGGACTATTATACAATCCATTCGATATTTCTTAACGCACATAAGACGCTTTTAACGCCATCTTACCGAAACCTACACGGCTAACAACGGATCGAATGCCAATACTTATATCGGACAATTCCAACAGATGTCGCTTTTTTTAATTATTAATTTTTGAATATTTTATTAGATCATAGTTTTAATTATTAACCATGATTTCATTTTGTTGATAGACATGCAATGACTGAAACAATTTTCAGACCTCTTTAAAATTAATCGGAATCGAACCCACGACCACGGGGTACCCGGCTCCATGTGCGTTAACGCCACCGCACCGTGGTACTGGGACTCGAATTTATACAATCCATTCGATATTTCTTAAAGAGAATTGCTACGGTAAAACGTAGTAAGAATAATCTTTCGAGAATAGTTCACCAATTGATGCCTGTCCATTTGTGGAAGAAGTGCCTAAAAGAGACAAGAAAACCGCCTGCTTACGGCTTACGGAGGACAAACGTACAGTCGCAAGCACATCCAGCTACCCCAATCTGTCAAATTTCTTTTATAGATTTTCAACTTTATCACATAACCATAAGGTTCACTTTCAATTGGGGAAGTTTGACAGATTGGAGCAGCTAGATGTGTTGGCGTCATTCAGTAGTTTTTACAGAGTAACAAACATCCATCCATACTTACAAACTTTCGCGTTAATAATATTAGTGGGATTATTTAGACAAGAAGTGTTTAAAATGGTTTCCATTTCAATCGGCAGTCTCCAAAGACCCGCATATTATTTTTGGAGTCTCTCATATGAATTGCATTGAATGAGTTGAGTATGATTTTAACTGAGTCGTTGGTCTAGCGACAGCGTGTTTAACCGCACATAATGAGTCGTTCCATCGGATCATGAGAGTGGAATAGAAAGTGCCGCTGTGTTTGTGCACATAGGTCCAGCACAGATGGCGAGTCTCTATTGAGACTGGTCAAATTCAACCAAGGTGACATTTCTTTTTCAAACCAGTGGTTACAATTAATTTTGTTGTCGGTTATGGGTTTCTTGAGACAATAATTATTGTGTGTGTGTGTGTGTGTGCGTGTGTGTGTATTGTGTGTGTGTGGGTGGTGTGTATGTGTGTGTCTTCTCTTTGTGTAAGTTAGTGTGAGAAGGTAATGATGTGTGTGTGTGTGTGTGTGTGCGTGTGTGTGTGTATTGTGTGTGTGTGGGTGGTGTGTATGTGTGTGTCTTCTCTTTGTGCAAGTTAGTGTGAGAAGGCAATTGAACATAATATGTACAGTTTCGCACAATAGATGTTGGATACCGTAGCATTCATTCCCAGTGCGGATAATCAAATAAATTATTCATATACCTTGATGCTGGACTGGCGTGACCGCCGTTTGCGGAAGATTTCCCGCGGGGATACGTGACGTATAAGTAACACGATGCAAATTTACATCTCTACAGATTAAGCAAAGTAGAGAGAATGTAAAGATGAAATTGAAACTGAACTCCATTTCCATATTTTATTTAATTGTTTAGTGTAGTGTGAGGTATATATTATATTAAGTTTCAATAGTTTATATAATCTTACTAATGTTATAAAGGCGAAAGATTGTGAGTGTGTATGTTTGTTACTTCTTCACGTCTAAACGGCTGGAGCGAGTTTAATAAAATTTGATATGGAAATAGCTGACACCTTGGATTAATACAAAGGCTATAATTTATAAAGTTTTACGCGGGTAAAACCGCGGGGCACAGCTAGTTTAATATAAAAGGCACGATGGTAATATATATATACTTGGTATATCTACTTGACGGGCCTGTTGGCGTGGTTGGTAAATACGCTGCCTTTCTCGCCACAGGTCGTGGGTTCGGTCCCCACCCGGGACAGATATTTGTGTGCATGAACATGTCTGTTCGTCCCGAGTCTGGATGTAAATTATCTATATAAGTATGTATTTAAAAGAAAATTATTATATGTAGTATATCAGTTATCTGGTTTCCATAGTACAAGCTCTGCTTAGTTTGGGATCAGATGGACGTGTGTATAATGTCCCAGGATATAATTATTATATCTGTTTAGATAAAAACCCCCAAAAAGAGAGAAAATAAAATTTTTGGAAGAGCTAAAAAAAAAATTTTACTACAATAAAAGTTGCAACGATATTAATGTCTTGGATGGGTCAAAAATCTAGACCCATCCAATAAATTAATATGTTATACACAGAGAATGGCATTACACAGCGCCGAATCACCACACAATGCCATTACAGCCATTACTCCAAAAATACAACAATCAGTTGTAGGGAAGTTCCCCAGAGAGAACAATACACTATTCAACTATTTAACTTTGCGTATTCAGTACATGAGCACTTAATGATATAATTGGGATCACAACCGTAGTACAATTGATATAGCGAATAATGTTACAATGACCTTCGTAATGAATTTAATTCGTATGTCATCGCTCATGAACGAGAACAAGGTTCTTGGAGAGGTAGGGCATGGCGTTCATTCGGTTAAAGAGCAGCCCGACTGGGGAAGTACCTCCACCTTACAGAAGACATTCCTTAATAGTAACATTGATAACTTTAATGTACGTTGACGGTCACCGTAGCCTAGTTGGTAGTGCTCCTGCCTACGAAGCTGGTGGTCCTGGGTTCGAATCCCGGTACGCGCAAATATTTGTGTGATGAGCACGAATATTTGTTTCTGAGTCATGGATGTTTTCTATGTATTTAAGTATTTATCTATCTATATAAGTATAAATTTTTTAATGTTAAAGTAAAAATGAAACATTTATTTCAGTAATTAAATTAAATAAAATGAAATTGTAGCTAAAAATTAGATAAACTACGATACACTATTTACCCTAAAAGGCGTCCAATAATCCCTCCGCATCGCTAATGGGAAAAGTGCCCAGAAGGCTGGCCGCATTGCCACGCTGGATGGCAATGCTGATCCTCTGACCCAAGAATAGACCAGCCCTCTGATCATGGGAAGCATCGATCAAAGGTTTAGCTATTTCCCGAAATATTAAATGTGCGCTTGGGCCCCATGGTCCTAAGGTTTCTACCCCAAACGGCTCAAAAACAAAATTTGCTGCTAAATTTGTGTATTTGCGCCGTTTAAGGGTTTCCGCCAAAGCAGCAGCAGTGCCTGCAGAACCCGACGTATGGGGAAGATGGGAGGGCGCAAGGGTGTCGACGCATGTTGCGTCCCACACCAGGGGCCTACCCATCTTCCACGGAACCAATGACATACCATCGGGTCTCTTTCCATCATCACGTGCCAAGCCGCTCGGTTCTAGAACCGCTGGGACGTCGACGCTGGAAAGAGCCCGACGGATTATATCATTGATGCTACTGTGGCGTGAGATTCTGCCCGCGCTACGGCAACATGACAGACCATGGCGTCGAAGGTGATCGACCGCTTCCCCACACCTACAACGATGCGGAGCAACGCATGAGACACCCAGACGGAGGCCGGCAGCGACGCGAAAAGTACCGTTGTCCAGCATAGTACCTATGTTGGACGACGGTAACGCCTGTAACCATAAACCCGACTCCCATTCTCCCACAGCCAGGAGACGGGCGCGTTCCGCGAGGTTCGTGCATGTATTTATGAGATTATTACGCACTAACTCGCAAAGCGGCTGGTCCCACTGTTTCTGGGAGGACGGGTTCGTGGGTAGGTCTGAACTTGAACAGGTCATTTTCCAAACGTTTATGGTATCAGTCAAACACCTTACCTCTGAACTAACCTGAGTAGGTGAAAGAATTTTACCGATTAGTTCCTTGGTAGAGTGGACCGAGGACAGAACCGCTGATAAGCTAACGTTAGTAATTTTGCGGATGCCAAGGCCGCCCATGCGCACAGGAAGAGTAGCTTGCGCCCAGGCACGGTCATCCAGGTCTAAATTTAAAATTGAGCATAGGGTGTCACGTAAAATTTGGTCAACTTTTCCAAGGAGGGCCGTCTATATAAGTATGTATGTCGTCGCCTGGTACCCATAGTACAAGATATGCTTAGTTTGGGGCTAAGATGATCTGTGTGACATTGTCTCTAGATATTATTAATTTATGTTGTGTTTCTGCGTGTGAGAAAGGTCGCCGGAGCTCATCGGGGTGGGAGAAGGGTCAGCTACACTTGTTTGCTGAGTCTTAAAGGCCGGCAACGCACCCGTGACTCCTCTGGTGTTGCGAGTGTACATGGGCGGTGATGATCACTTACTATCTAGGTACTAGGTGACCCGCTTGCTCGCTTGTCCCCAATGGCGTAAAAAAGTACCAAATTATGCATGCATACCTTGTTCCTGAGGATGTATATAAAATGTATCTCTTCATAAAGGACGGAGACCTGGTGTCCTGAAATACAGGCCTTGAGCCTAGTTTAGGCACCAGTCTCCCACAATATTAGAATTGTTACCTATAACTTTATTATTTTAGAAATACTGTACTAAGATTATTGAGTGATAAATAATACTGTACCAATATTATAGATTATATATATATATATATATATATATATATATATATATATATATATATATATATATATATATACTTACATAAATATAGCTATATTATGCATTGTGTACCTAATATTAATAGTTTTTAGTTTTAATTAGTATTAATTTAAGTGTCTTTAATATGAGGATACTGACTAGTCTGTACTTTGTTTTTTTATCAGTGTTACTCACCAATGTCATTGTGCATGTTGTGGCACCTTTAGAAGCTGTACATTTAAATTATATTATTATATAGATTAAAACCTTTTAGATTTAAGTAGATGTAACAGCTACTGGATGTCCTTAAATAAATAAATAAATAACTAATACATCATATACTACGTATTCTGTAATATTGTCGTGAGAGAATGATACATTATTATATAGAGTGAATAGATAAGAAGTTAATCGTTCAACATAGCGATATTTTAATAGTTACTAAACCTTTAGACAATCGTTACTATTTAATTCTGTCAGGCGCCTCCTACTCGTATGCGACGTGACAAAAGAGTGGAAATAATTGACTGTAGAGGTATTGCCGATCCGGTATGGAATGACAAACTTAAATCAAAATTTAATGTACGCCATATTTATAACCGCTCTTAAATAATAGGCCTATGGGTATAAATTAGCCGTGTAGCAACTACACGGCTAATTTATACCCATAGGCCTAGAAAGACTAGACGCCCAGATAGACTAGACGCGAAATTTTTTTCTATTCGGGTCTTTTTAAATAAAATAAAATAAATAAAAAAGGTTTTTATTCACGTAGACTTTAAAAAGCGCTTGTAAATATTCAGAACATGTTTGTAGTATTATAGTTGTATACATTATTATTTCTAGTAACATAGATATTTAGGTACACATTGTAGTGATTGTACGAAAACATTTATAAAATTTATTTTACAATTGCATTGATATTTAGCTAGCTTGTATTAAGTTATTGCCAAGACACACATGTCCTATGCAACATCCGGTACTACGCGTATACTTTGCTACGAATCGCGTAGCAGGGGATTGTATGTGTTGTGTTACGAATTACGTAGCAGTAGCGTGGTTTACATAATAATCTTTTCGGTTAGTTTAATTAGTTGACGTCTTAAACATGATCCACCACATGTGTATGAAGTGTCATTGTAATTGAGGAAGTATTCTTCAGAAATGATAGATATACATGCCACAAAGATCGTCTCAACTACGAATCAGACAATAGCACTGACGTTTTCACGCTTTGAACACATACAAAATATATTATAAAAATTCACTAATAAGTAAGTAAGTAAGTAAGTAAGCATTTATTTACATAAACATGTGTACACATACAAAAAAATATTATTGCATGCAAGATGTAGTAGACATTATTATGTTCGGACATGTTTGCTATACAATAGCGTGCAAATGTTTTATAATAATATTAAAGGTTTTCAATTTAAGAATTATTATTTGGAAAATCTAAAAATTACATTTCACAAAAAATCTATTCAATTAAAAATAATATGTCAAAAATAAAATACCAGTAAAATAAATGTCAAAAAATTATAAAAAGTTGATTAAATGTCAGGTTAAAATTTATCAACTAGAAAATCTGAAGTATTATAGTAGGCTTTTTCGACTAAATATGATTTAACTTTTTTTTAAATATAGTGGTTGGGAGGTCTTTCCAATCTTTTGGTATAAGGCTATGCTTAATGAAGTAAAACTTCTTTACGCCCGATGACGTGGGGAGTAAGCTGGTGAATGTGTGATGAGAGCGTTACGAAAAATGTGAACGGGTGAGGCGAACGGAAGACGGCGATTTAAGTTAGTGAAGATAGAAAGAGTTACATTTCGTATATTACTGTTGGGGCAAGAGAGATAGGTGCGGGCACACATTTTCTTTCTCATAACACACATTTGGTATATCTACGTTTTATTTTATTTATTTATTTACTTTAATTAAAACGGTAGAACACCAATTACAGTAATTAAAGATAATTATTACAATAATCAATTAAAATATTAATAAGCATAAACATTGATTTTAAAACACAACCATACATAATTCTCACAGAAACGCAAACATTCTGACAATATGTTTTATTTCAGTCGTAAAGTCTCTCATACAAAGCACACTCGTTTTCAGACTTTGGAGCAAGTCATACATTCTAAAAAATGTTTATGTAATATGAAGAGGTCAGGCACTAGTTGGAATGATTGTAAAATTTTTATTAGAACCTTCTGTGTTTTTATTGCTCTGTATTGATAGACCCAAGAGTTAGAAATGTTTTATTTAGTGGTTTCAGTTGGATTTAGTTGGGTTTTTATGTAGGTCACAATGTATGAGGGCCACATGAATTCTTATATTACTACTGACCTTGTAGGGAACTGTCAGGAAACCTGGTAACCAGGTTGTTGCACAGACAGGATTATTTTCTAATAGGACTTCGATCCTTATTCCATAATATTTGGTATTTGTTGTATACATACGTCACTGGTGAACTAAGTTAGTTTGATCTGGCGGTTTAATATTAAACATAAATAAATAATTAAATATCTAAGAACAATTAATACACTGACATTGAATAGTCACAATTGATACACATCTGAACCTAAACTAGGCAGAGCCTGTATTAGGGCAACCAGATAGCAGTGGCGCGCGCCGCCAGAGTTGCCGTCGATGCCAGCCTGCCTCACCTCGAGGCCTGGGTGGGAAGAAGGAGTGGTGGCGTCTCCTACAGACTGACCCAGATACTCACTGGACACGGGTCTTTCGGTGAGTAAAAGCGCCGGATCGGCCGAAAAGTGTAGTAATATAATATATAATGTAACTACATACCTAAATATATTATAATTAGGTATGTAGTTACATAAGTAACTTAGTATGTAGTAATAGTAAGCAGGTTTATGTATATATTTATTTACCACTGGTAGATTTTATTTTCTTTTATTTTTGAATTATTTTCATTACCTTAGTTCATAATTCTTTCAAATTGTTGCGCACTGTTTATAAATATAAATTACATATAAGCTCTCACTCTAACAAAGGTTTCCTGGAAGAGAACTCATAGTTGAGTTAAGCTCGCCTGTGTACATGATATATCTAATCTTTTATGTAATTATGTATTGCTGTGTGCAATAAAATATAAATAAATAAATAAGGTGGCCGCGGAGTTGACGTTCAAATGCAAAATTAAGATACTTTATGATAAGGAGTATCCAAATCACCCCCATGTATGTTCTACGATTTTGCGTAGTTTTCGAGATAGAATTTTTTTAATGATTTTTTTCATAAATTTCACCTAACATCAGTTTTCGAGTATTTTCTCGTTCTGTTGAATATTTCTGGTTCTTTTTTTTGTAACTAATTAGCATACTTTAACCTAACGCTCTATAAAGTATAGTTTATCTAATCATTGCAGAAGTGACTTAGAATTTATCCGCACGTTCAAAATTAGGGTTTGAGCTCAGGACTCATAAAGGACTTCGGCAAATCCCGGCCTGTGATGGACAAAAGTTTATTACTATTTAAAAAAGATATTGTAATATTTAAAATCCCTCCATGCCTTTTATTTCCTTGTACAACATGGGAAAATGATTTCAATTCTTAAAAGTAAATCATTTTATTCCGGCATTCATGCTTCTTAAACTGTCTTATAGGGTCTGGCTGCTTCGGTCTTTTGAGCCGTTAGGGAAATATATTTTTTTCCAGTCATGCAGTTATTATTATACTGTCATTGTCAGAGGCGCTATAATTCCACTGTATTGAAATATGTATTATTTGCGTACATAATATTATCCTCAATAGTCATAATATAAATCAATAGTATGTATGGTATGTTAATTTATAAATCAATAAAGGAATCGATTCTTCATAGTAATGGCAACACTTTTTTACTTGTCATATTGAACTGATTGTATTTTTATTTACATTCGTGTTTAGGCTTGCTTGACTTGCATCGTGAATGTTTTCTAGTGGCTTGGGTAATTACGACGACCGACGACCTTTGGCTTTGTTTCTGGATTCTGTTTTCGACTTCCTGGCTTTCTTGGACTTTGGATCTACGCATCATAATATACCTCTGCTATTCGCACCTCGGACCACATATTTTGTCCTATGCAACTATGGCCGCGGTTATTTTTTTGAATAGGTGTGAACTTACCACGGTTGTGATAAACATATCTGAACCTGTTTTACTTATTTATATATAGAAAGTAGTATAATCATTACAAAAATTCGTTCCATGATCTAATAAAATATTGAAATCTTGTTGACCTTATACGCCTTATATTACATAACTCCCATGTTTTACATAAAAAGTAAATATACAGAGCGATAGAATATTAGTACCCCTTCAAAATGCATATTGTTTTATTTATGTCCATTGCAGGCCATGTTTGTATGGGCCGGTTGCCGATCTCCTTTAAAAGTATCAAACAAAATTAAAATGGGGAGATTATGGTTTATGATTCGGATCATTCTCATCATAAAGTATCTAAATTTTGCGTTTGAACGTCAACTTCTCGGCCACCCTGACACGGCCACCAAATTACACCCAGAGGCATAAAAATAATAATAATAATATCTAGGGACAATGTCACACAGATCATCCTAGCCTCAAACTAAGCAAAGCTTGTACTATGGGTACCAGGCGACGATATACATACATAAATAGATAGATAAATACATAGAAAACATCCATGATTCAGAAACAAATATTTGTGCTCATCACACAAATATTTGCACTTACCGGGATTCGAACCCAGGATCACCAGCTTCGTAGGCAGGAGCACTACCAACTAGGCTACGGTGACCGTGAATAATCGTGCTGATCACACAAAGATTTGTCCTGCATGGGGATCGAACTCATGACCTCTGGCTTAACACTTAGGGTCACTAACCACTAACCCAATCCGGCCGGCAGTAAACCTGCTTCGGTCATCAATTACTATACACCAAAACTAGTAACCAGCAGCATATCCAGCTACCCCAATCTGTCAAGTTTCCCCAATTGAAAGTGAACCTTATGCTTAAGTGATTAAGTTGAAAATCTATACAAGAAATTTGACAGATTGGAGTAGCTGGATGTGCTGGCGTCTGTACATAAGTCCCTCGTGCCAAATGTAGTCTCAAATGAACTTGATCACGTAGTATAGTATGGCGAAGTGGGAGTATTGATTACTTAGAGTGACGTAGTTGTCCCCTGGAGAGGTGTCCAGCTACTATCGAGTGCATCCGACACTTATTAGCACGAGCTATTTGAAGGGGATTTATCTTACCACTTCACTCGTGTTGGTAGTGGTTACTGAAATTCAATAAAATACAAAAAGGTTTTTATTCACGTAAACTTTGAAAACCGGCCAAATGCGAGTTGGACTCGCCCATGAAGGGTTCCATAGCAGCAAGTATTACAATTGATTAAATGAAAGGTAAATTGCGGTTTACGATACATGACGTGTTAAAAAAAACTTTTAACTAGATCTCGTTCAAACCAATTTTCAGTGGAAGTTTGCATGGTAATGTACATCATATATATTTTTTTAGTTTTATCATTCTCTTATTTTAGAAGTTACAGGGGGGGATGGGGCCACTCATTTTATCACTTTGCAAGGGTCTCTCTCGCGCAAACTATTCAGTTTAGAAAAAAAAATATATTAGAAAGCTCAGTATCATTTTATTTTATTTATTTATTTGCATTAAATTTTTAATATTTACATAAGATTTTTGTACCAACTATATGTACCACTATAGTTGGTACAAAAATCTTTATAATCAGTACAAATACACAGTTGCCATTATTAAAAAAGCATGCAAAGCTATGGTTGAGTCACAAAAGTATTTAAATTGATATAATATGTCAGCTATACATTTTAAATTAATTTAACAAGAAATCATATTTAGTTGGGTTTATACATTTACACACATAACACCACAAGTCAAGAAATAACGAAATAAAATAAAATACTTACATAATATAAACTAGTCAATAAGAAATTTGAATGAATTGTACAGTAGATTAACCTGTCTAGTACTTATTTTACTAATTACATTAAAAACTTATTAATTACAACAATTGTTATTACAGCGCATTTCTAAAGTGATAGGAGTTTTTTGAATAGGTTTTGAGAAATTCGTCTACTGTACGTCTAGAAGTAACAAACATAACTCACTACAAAATTTCGCCCTTATACTATTAGTGTGATCCAAAGATATTATATATTATAATATCTTTGGTGTGATCACACTAGATTTTCGTACGTTCAAAACATTCAATCAACACTATGATTGTTAATTTACTTACGTATTCATTTAGGTTTTGGAAATAGCCCCGTAAGACACCTCGTAGGACAACTACCACACATGTATGTCATATACAAATATGATTTATTTCATCTCCACAAATTACATGATATTAACATGATACAATATAAAGTTGACAAAATGTATGAAGTTGCAACTTGTGGGAGATCTGGAGTCCAAACTAAGCCATGATCTCAAACTAGGCAGAGCCTGCACTATGGTAACTAGGCAACTGATAAACATACTTTTAACATGTCTTAATTAGACCAAGACACAGAAAAAGTAATCGTGTTCATCACAAAAAGATTTGTCGTAGGTGGGAATCGAACCCACGACCTCCGGCTAAGATTAACAGACCTAATTCCGTCTATGCTTAATTTTACTTAATGCTCGCAGATGACCTCAAGTTATTGAAGTTATACTTCTTTTGGCGCGATGGAGAAAAATGATGAGAGTGAATTTTTACGATGCGCGCGCACACCGACACCAAAAAATTTAACAGCATGAAGTTAGTTCTAGGTGGTATGAAAATGTATGAGAGTGAATTTTTACGATGCGCGCGCATCGTAAAAATAACAGCATGACGTTAGTTCTAGGTGGTATGAAAATTGATAACTATGTTCAAGTTGTATATTAAGAAGTATAACTTCTAACGCGTGTACATAAGTACACACAAGTTTTTTTTTTATACAGATTAGATAGATAGATATTTATTTATTTGCCATAAATGTTGTTACAAATAATTGAGGTCTTAAATATAAAAAACAGATCCACAACACTCAGCCATATACATAGTGACATGCAAATACTTAAATTAATTTCTATATTACGTCCTATTAAAGAAGTCTGCTACCGTGTAAAATGTTCTTTCTAATAACCATATTTTGAGTTTTATTTTAAATTTCAGAAGTGGTAGTTCCTTAATATCAACAGGCAACTTATTAAATATACGTCCACACATCACGTAGCTACTTTTTTTTTGTATAAAGTTGTCTTAGGAATTACTGGCAAAACTATTCTGTTAGGATTTCGACTATTTCTAGGGAATAATTCCTGGGCTCTTCTGAACAGTTCAGGATTTTCCTTAACCAATTTACTACATTCAAATATATACATAGACGGTAATGTCATAATTTTATACTTCTTTAGGTCCGACGGGGGATTGAAAGCGCCTACAAGAAAACTGATCGTGTTGTGTAATGCAGTTTAAGCAATAAATTTACCATGAGGCGCTCATAGCCAGATGCTCCCACCGGTCCGTAAGTGATTGGCGGGGTTAAGCAACTAGGCTCGCGGTCAGTGCATAGATGGATGACCGCCAAAGTGGTTTAATTTCTGAGCGTCACCGTGCTTTGGAGGGCACGTTAAGCTGTAGTTCCAGGTTGTAGCCATTAGGCAACAGTCGCTAAGCCATGTCAGAGGACTAATAGGCGGCTTTAACAACTCTGACACTAGGGTAACCACTGCCCATACGATAAGTAAGTAGTAAGTAACTATCGATATATAAATATAAAAATCGATACTGCCTCGTTGGTCTAGCGGTAGCGTGTTCAACCGTAGAAAATGACGTCCTGGGTTCAAATCCCGGGTCGGGCCAAAAAGTGATTTTGGGATTTTTCCGTAAAGTGTAATTTCTCAGTATCAGCCCGAAGTCTGGAAGTTAGTTAAGAAAACTATTACACCCCCGTGCCTCGGAGAGCACGTAAAGCCGTCGCGACGGCTTTACGTGTCAGGTACAGGACCGACGCGTCGGTCCTGTACCTGACCTCTTTCCGGTCGTGTCACTAGTCGTCCCATCGGATCATGAGAGTGATGGAATAGAAAGTGCCCCTGTGTTTACGCACACACTTGTGCACTATAATATGTCTGCGCAATTGGCTAATCTCCATTGAGAATGGCCACCGTGGCTGAAATTCGGCCGGGAAGACATCATCATCAGTAAGTAATTTATCAAAATGTAATTTAATGTATTTTACCCGTGTAGTGGTGGCATTACCAAACACCACGAGCATCGCATGCAAGGAGAGACCATTTCACGTGACCTCGGCGTCTTATTTTCCAGTTATTTCATTTGGCGTTTCAACATTTTACTGTCCAACTTCCGTCTAGGTTTTGTGTTACGGGAAACCAGGAGATTCACAAATACTTTATAACTAGGAACGGCCGCATAGCGAAGTGCTAAGCAAAATGTAATGGTAAACAAAAAGTTCACAGGAAATAAAAGATGATAATGACCTCAATGAGGGCTACCGCGTATCAATTTGCCGCTAGAGGCGCTAGTATCGGGGCAGGTCTACGGAACGTCAAAATACACTGTTTTTGTTCGGGTTACGCTGTTTATTAATAAAAACTGCGATTATAACTAAAAATTTTGGTTTAAAACTAAATAAATTACAAAATGAGTAACAGCTCGATGACTGTAAATAATTTGAAATAGTATTTAAAATCCCGTTAAAGTCTTTCATAAAAATAGCATGCCGCAGTGTTGTGCGGGGACTGCACAACACTGTGGCATGCATTTATGAAACACTTTAACAGGATTTTAAATATTTTTCGTAAAAACATTGGTCGCGTCCACAATAACAATGATTTTAACAGCTATAGTGGACCTTCCGCGACAGTGGCGCCGACTGGTGAGTACAAAAACGGTAGCCCTCATTACTTTTGCTCTAAGGTGTATAGTTCCCGATATATCAGCAAATAAATTTTTGAAGTGTTAACTTCTTTAGGCGGGGTTAGGACTTTTTAGGAGAACTAAAATCATGGAACTTGCGACGTGCCGAAGACTACACCAGTGCCGTGGTTCCCAGCATTATGTGAGAACAGCTCATTCTTTGGTGGATTGCCGACATAGCTAGGTTATTGTTAGAAATAAGTAATTTTACAATGTAACTCTTCTCAGCCTTCTCAGTTGGGGCGCATTGGATCCGGTGGTAGCATTAAAGCGTTACCGTCGTTATTAACACAAGGTCCGTCATAATAATAATACCTTAATATAGACAGAACCATTGACAATATCTAGTAATAATATTAGTATTAAACTAGATAAATAAACTAAAACATAATCTCTTAACAATAACTTGATACGAGCTAGCTAAATATCATTGCTATTATAAAATAAATTTTATAAATGTTTTCATACAATCAATACAATGTGTACCTAAATATATATGTTACTAGAAATAATAATGTATACAACTATATTACTACAAACATGTTCGGACTATTTAAAAGCGCTTTTTTAAAGTCTACGTGAATAAAAATCTTTTTTTTTTATTATTAACTTTTTTCCTTCATTTTATTAAATTTAATTCGAACATAATTGTTTCTTTTTAATCCCTGTGGCCAGAGATCGTCAGTAGATAACTAAGATCTAGTGTGTTATTAATTATAAAATACATTGTTTTTTTTATATATATCAGCAGGCGACAAACGAGCAAGTGGGTCATCTGATGGCAAGTGATCACCGCCGCCCATGGACACTCGCGACACCAGAGGAGTCACGGGTGCGTTGCCGGTCTTTAAGAGTCAGCAAACAAGTGTTGCTGACCCTTCCCCCCACCCCAATGAGTTCTGGCGACGTTACTAACACTCGGAAACACAAAATTAAAATGATTAATGTTATTATTGAGGAATGTCTTCTTTGAGGTGGAGGTACTTCCCCAGTCGGGCAGCTCTTTGAGCGAATGAACGCTATGCCCTACCTCTCTAACTTACATACAACTATTGTTAGTAAAGCGACACGGTATTGGTGATTCAGTATAACACATTTATTCTACCATGGTCCTCACTATCTTAATCACTATTGGAGAGGGTATCCTCCCTATTATTTTGAGGATGCTGTTGTTAGTTTCTAGTCTTGGTCTAGCGGTAGCGTGTTCACCCGCAGAGAACGAGGTCCTGGGTTCTAATCCCGGGTTGGGCCACAAGTGATTTTGGGACTTTCCTGTAAAGAAAAATTTTTCAGCATCAGTCCGAACTCTGGGAGCTGGCGGTATTATACCTCCGTGCCTCGGAGAGCACGTAAAGCCGTCGGTCCTGTACCTGATCTCTTTCCGGTGTCGCTAGGCGTCCCATCGGATCATGAGAATGATGGAATAGAAAGTGCTCCTGTGTTTGCCCACACACTTGAGCACTGTAATATGTCCCGCGCAAATGGCTAATCTCTATTGAGCCTGGCCGAAGTGACTGAAATCGGCTAGGAGGACATCATCATCATCAGTAGAGATGCAGTCTTTTTGCGAATCACCTCATGAAAGCCATCGGTTCGATTTTGCACAAACATTACTGAAGCACTACAGAAACGAGGCCTTCGCTACAACTTAAAAATGTTATTATACTGGACTTGCAGAGTGTCCACCGCTCTATTGGCATAAGCGACCCACAGGTTTCCCGTGTAGAGTGACTTTGGAGAGAGACTTTGGCAAATGCCTTAAAAAGGGTGATGAATATGATGATGACATAGATATACCTCCGTGCAGTAGTATTGCAGCCCAGCAGTAGTATACACGGCCGGCTGGCGTGGCTGGTAAATGCTTGCTTTTCACGCCGCAGGTCGTGGGATCGATTCCCACCCAGGACAGAAATTTATGTGCATGAACATGGATGTTTGTCCTGATTCTGGGTGTAATTATCTATATAAGTATATATTTACAAAAGAAAACACCAAAAAAAGAAAAGTAATATGTGTGGTAAATCAGTTATCGAGTTTCCATAGCACAGGCTCTGGTTAGTTTGTGATCAGGTGGCCGTTTGTATAAAGTCCCAGGATTACCATTTGATACTTTTTCAGATATTATGGAGGATGCATTAAATAAATTATATAACAGCCATAAAACAGTCATCATTTGTGGAGATTTTAATATAAACATTTTGGAGAAAAGCGCAATAAGTTGCAATTTATTAAATTTGTTTAAATCCTATAATTTTTATCACAATTTTACAGAACCAACTAGAGTAACTGCTACAAGTGCTACATGCATTGATAATATATTTAGCACTGTAAAACCTTTATTTAAATCAATAATCAATAAAATTCAGTCAGATCATTCGGTCAATTGGTAACTTTTTAAAATTCTCCAAAAATTTAAAGAAATCATATTAAAAGCCGCTTGAAAATATTTAAATGCAATATAGTAAAGCAACTAGCATGGCTGCCCTATCATGATAATCCGGATCACTTGTACAACTCTTTATTCAATTTGATTAATGATGAGCTCTGCACAATATTCACACCCAAACAGCTGTCTGTAAGTGACCGTCTGATATTCAGTGATTGAGGAACTCCAGGAATCTATAAAAGTCGGAATCGGGTGTAAGAATTGTATTTAGAAAAATCCTATAATCATAATACAGCTTTTCAAGAATATGTGAAACAATATGCCAAAACTTTTAGAGCCTGTTTCGCTGCTAAATCTTTGTACATAAAAAAAATACTTAAATCTTCTACAAATATAACCAAAACTACTTCGACGATAATTAATGCTGAGACAGGTAAAACCAAAATACGTAGTCGTGATTTCAACTTAGTAATAAATAACATAGATATTAAAGGCGATTTGGAAGCTGCGACTGAGTTTGAAATATATTTTTCGAATATTCCAGTCGTAATTACTAACTCACTTTCATGTTCTTCTATATCTGCTGAGCTATCAGCTCAGCAGATATACGAGTAGAAGAGCGTAGGGTCAAGCAAAGCGTAGGGTCGTGTGACACAGTTTTTGAATTTTTGGTGGTTAGCCCTAAAGATATTTTAAATGCTTTCAAGAGTATTAATATGAAAAACACAAAGAATCTGTGGGGTCTATCTGTTAAGACTGTTTCATCAATTATTACTATAATCGCCCCACACTTAGCTACTTTATTCAATTGCTGTGTTGCATCAGGTGTATTTCCTGACTTGATGAAGTATAGTAAAATCATTCCAATGTTTAAAGCTGGTGATACTTCAGACCCTTCAAATTTTCGACCTGTTTCCGTGCTGCCCACTCTTAGTAAAATATTTGAAAAGCTTATGCTTAGCCAGCTGCTCAGACACTTTAATATACATAATTTACTACACAGGAAACAGTTTGGATTCACAAAGGGTTGTTCAACCATAGATGCAGGGGTCAACTTATTAAAAAGTATATTGGCGGCTTGGGAAGACTCGCAAGATGCATTAGGTATCTTTCGCGATTTGCCCAAAGCGTTCGATTGCGTTCACCGTGATACTCTGGTCAGAAAATTACACCACTACAGTATTAGGAACAAGTCTCTCAAACTTCTGACTTTTTACTTGAGCAAATGATTTCAGAAGGTCGAAATAAACGGTAAAATATCTCCGGGATATCCAGTGGTAATGGCATTTTTGCTTTTAATTTATATAAATGAATTACCTTACTATGTAAGGGATAAGCATGAGATTGTGTTGTTTGCAGATGATACTTCCTTGACGTTCAAAATAAACCGACGATTAAGCAATTTTGACGATGTTAATGATGCAATCTCTAAAGTTGTTCATTGGTTTAATGCCAATAATCTTGTGCTTAATGATAAGAAAACTAAAGTCATAAAATTCACTACATCGAATGTGAAACAGGCGACAACCAATGTACAAATTAATGAAGCTAGGTTGGACCCAGTTGAATGTGTGTGAACTGTGTTCTTGGGTGGGGCACGCCACGATAGTGGCGGTAAGACCCGTCATGGAGGAATGGCTGGAGAGGAGGCACGGCGCCCTCACTTATCGGCTTACGCAGGTACTCTCGGATCATGGATGCTTCGGGAAGCACGTGCATCGGATAGGCCGAGAAGAGACGCCCGGTTGTCACCATTGTGGTAGCCCCGTTGACACGGCGCTTCACACTCTGGTGGAATGCCCAGCCTGGGAGACACAGCGCCGTGTTCTCGGTGCTGCAATGGGTGCGGCTGACATCTCGCTTGCAACGGTGACCGAATTCATGGTTGCAAGCGAGAGTTCTTGGGATATCGTCGCCACCTTTTGCGAGGAGGTGAAGATCGCAAAAGAGGTGGCGGAGCGAGAACGGGAGACTTCATCCTCCCTGCCAAGCTGCGCCAGGAGAACCGGGCGTTGGAGGGCGCACATCGCCAATCTCCGGCCTCCATGAGGAGTGGCCTGCGGGCGGTGGACCTGGGGCAATCCTCCGTCCGACCAGAATAGGCCTGAGACGGTGGCGCGCCGTGTTGCGCGCGTGCCTCTCTTGACGAGGGGGGCAAGGGTGCCCCCAACGGAAGTGGGGCTAACTTAAAAGTGGACCAGCGCCTGTCCAGACTGCGGTGAATGCGCGAGCTAATCCCGTGGAATGGACTATAGGTGGCTGAGGAATTTAAAAAAAAAACTGTGTTCTTGGGTATCACTATTGACACAAAGCTACAATGGAGCCCACAAATAGGAAAACTGTCCAGTAAATTAAGTTCTGCAGCATATGCAGTGAAAACTATCAGACGGCAAACTGATGTTGACACAGCTAGAATGGTTTATTTCAGTTATTTTCATAGTGTAATGTTCCATGGAATTATTTTCTGGGGTAGCTCTGCTGACATTATCACCATATTTATAAAAGAGGCCCGATATTGTCTCTAAGAGAAAAGTTCAAAGAGGTTAACATTCTAAGTCTATATATGAAAACTTACTATATGTGCATAAAAATATCGATTCCTTCTGTAAAAGGTGCGATACACATAATGTAAATACTAGATATAAGAATAATCTCATATTGCATTCTACCCGTCTATAATAAAATAAGTAACTCTTTTATGTGGCAATGTATAAGATTCTATAACAAACTTCCCAATGATATTAGAGAATTGCCTACGAATGGGTTTAAAAGAATTATTAAAGCCAAATTGTGTAGCAGGGCATATAACAAAGTCCTGATTATTTAAGTGATAAAAGTACTTGGGATTGAGTTGTTCTGAGTCAATACACATGATTGTAATTAATCTTAAGTATATGTTATTTTAAAAAAGGATTCCTACTGAGTTTTCTGGCAGTGTTTCTCAGTAGCTGCCACGTCATGCACTGCACGGTAGGGTAAAAAATATGACGAATCCACATAAATATAAAATTTTTACGAAATAAACATTTTTGACTTTGACTTATTATATTATAAATGTATAATGATGAGTCATGTAATTGTGTGTTTGTGTGTGTGTGTGTGCGAATGTTATGTTTCTTGGGATATTTCTTCGACACAGAAGAAAATCAATAATAATCAAAATTATAAAATTAATATTGATTTATTACAATAACCTAGCATAAATACAATTTCCTATTACAAGTAAATAATTTAATAGTTTTAACATTACAGTTCTCATTGTAGTTCATCATAGTAATAATAATCAAAGATATCCGTTCCGACCGTCCGACCGATGTCGGTCGTTTCCCTGTGACGCCACCATCTGTTACCGACGATGCGAATCAGTCGGAGACTGTCTTGCAACCAAAATCTGCAGTTGGATCGTTATTTGACCCTTATTTAAAAACCCGTTTTATTAAATGAACCTACGTACTAACAATATCAAATATTAATGTAACAATACATTTTAGGGTTTTAAGACATGAAAGGGATCCTTTGAGTTTTGGGTCTTCCATGCCTATTGTTGTTCAATTTTATATTATATTCTCTTAATATGTTTTTCTAAGAGCCGTAATATATTATAAATCTGGCTCTTTGACGCTCCTCCCAGGCTTCCTGACAACCCCCCAAAGCCTCCTGATATCTCACCGAGGCCTCCTGACAACCCCCCAAAGCCTCCTGATATCTCACCGAGGCCTCCTGATAGCCCCCCAAAGCCTCCTGATATCTCACCGAGGCCTCCTGACAACCCCCCAAAGCCTCCAGATAACTCCCCGATGCCTCCTGATAGCCCACTAAACACGCCCGATAACCCACGATTTGCACTGAACTCACAAGGGAAATGGCCTAAGAAGTAAAGCAATGGATTTTCGCGACGCACCGCATGGGCCTGATAGTAGCCGACTCCAGAATTGGAATTAGCCAAACTACTTGCCAACATGTTCATCAGCATAAGTATGCTAGACCTAGTCTCTTCGTCCATTCCTGGTTCCACGAGGATGTTGTAGTCGGGTTTTTCAGAATTAGCAAGAAGTTGCATCATCATGGCCATTAAAGGCCCTTCATCTGTATGTACTGGATGGTTGTTACTATTGGAGTGTTTCAGCACAAGCTTCAACAATTCAATAAGGTCAATATCTAGAGTTTTGTCCGAGTGGCTTGGTCTGGGTCTGCCAGCACTTGAAGGCTTATTAGGAGCTACGGCCGCAGGTGGGAAATTGGGGAAATTTATAGTAATTTTATCTTTAGTGGTATCTCCTTTAGGGTACATTACAACTGGTCCATTTGGCTCTTTGTTTGATCCAGTGTCGTTACAATCTTCAGGAGTATCTGAATACTTATCAATTGATGTGTTTTTTGGTGGTTCTACCGGTTTTGGTGTAGGTCGATGAGTTGTTTCTTGGATATAGGGTTTTTGGGTTGTTGTTGTTGTTGTTGTTGTTGTTGTTGTTTGGTGAACTGATCTCGACGGCTGTTTTGTTGTAGGATCAAGTTTAGGCTCTTGTTCTGGTCTAGCGCCACGTTCAGGCCAGTTATTTCTAGAATATTGTCCTGGATAATAGCCAGGGTAATACGCATCTACCTCAGCGGGTTCCATTGGGCCAACATTCAGATTTAAAATATTAGGCCAATTGGTTCCCATCACGGGTGCAGGCATAGCAGCAGGCATAGGATAATAGGATGGTATACTAGGCTCAATAATTTCTGTAATGGACGGTGGCTGGACGGCAACAGCTGGGGGTTGTAGAGCTATTGTTGGCTGTGGGACATAGATTGGTTGTTCATTAATTATATTTGGGACTTGTTGACTACCACTTACATAGATAGGACGCTGAGGGAGGCTTGATAAAATACCAGCTCCACTGGTTTCTCCAATGACTCCTATACCATTTCCTCCAAACAAAATTCTGAGTACCATCTCAAGATCGATGCCAGGGATTTTAGCAATTGCTTCTAATATGTTATTATTAGCCACATTTTCGCCTTTGACGCCTTTTTTAGCCAATAATGCCAACAGAGGATTCAAAGAGTCAGCTTTAGATCCAGATATGGGTACATCTTCATCAACTGATGTAGGGTAAATGCCATATTTAGCCAACAATCCTACTATTGCTCTCAAATCCTTATCTGGAGATCCTGATCCAGTACTTTCTGAATCTTCATCTGAATCTCGTCCCCTATCTCGTCCACTATCTCTTCTACTATCTCGTCCAAAATCTCGTGCATTATCTCGTCCACTATCTCGTCCAATATCTCGTCCACTATTTCGTCCACTATCTCGTCCACTATCTCGTCCACTATCTCGTCCACTATCTTGTTCACTATCTCGTCCACTATCTCGTCCACTATCTCGTCCACTATCTCGTTCAATATCTCGTCCACTATCTCGTCCACTATCTCGTCCACTACCTCGTCCACTATCTCGTCCACTATCTTGTCCAATATCTCGTCCACTATCTCGTCCACTATCTCGTCTACTATCTCGTCCACTATCTCGTCCACTATCTCGTCCAATATCTCGTCCACTATCTCGTCCACTATCTCGTCCACTATCTCGTCCACTATCTCGTCCACTATCTCGTCCACTATCTCGCCCACTATCTCGTCCTCTATCTCGTCCACTATCTCGTCCACTATCTCGTCCACTATCTCGTCCACTATCTCGTCCACTATCTCGTCCACTATCTCGTCCACTATCTCGTCCACTATCTCGTCCACTATCTCGTCCACTATCTCGTCCACTATCTCGTCCACTATCTCGTCCACTATCTCGTCCACTATCTCGTCCACTATCTCGTCCACTATCTCGTCCACTATCTCGTCCACTATCTCGTCCACTATCTCGTCCACTATCTCGTCCAATATCTCGTCCACTATCTCGTCCACTATCTCGTCCTCTATCTCGTCCACTATCTCGTCCACTATCTCGTCCACTATCTTGATGAGTGTTTCCACCTGATTTACCGTTTGGTATCCGGCCATTCATCCCCGACGATTCGCCATCTGAAAGCAGAATACCATTTACATTGAAACTTCTAGTAATGTTTTAATTATTTTCGTTATCTTCATGAAAGATTAGCTTACCTGAATTTGGTTTCCGGCCGTCATTGCCTTGGTTTGATTTGCCCGCATCCCCACCTGGTGACAATCCATTAATATTAATACCATGATTTGGGACTTATGCCATTGTTAGGCCAATAGTAATTATCACAAAAATTTATTCCATTTACGTTAATATTGCACCGTTATGTTTTATCTATTAAAATTAGTATTTCCAGGTATATCGCCGGGTTTGAGTCAGTTAAAATTTAAATTTCCATTAAATTTTAATGTTAGATATATTATTACCAGGTTTTGGTCCATTAATGATTATATTTCCACCAATTGGACATATTGGTGGAAAAATAATCATTAATGGACAAACTTTTAAGTACCTATCTAACCTATAGTAGGTTTCATGTGTCAAGGGGAAGGTCTATCACTGTCACCGTTAATATCTGTATTAAGTTTAGCATTTACACCAATGTTTGGAACTTAACTACATGGTTCGATTCCATTAACGTTCATGTTTGCACCAGTCTGGGTTTGAGATTTACAACCCCGCCTAAGTAAGGTTTACATTTGCCATCAAGGGAACATGAATCAAGATTAACATTAGCGTAAGTTATGTTTTCCTGGTTTGAGTCAGTTTACGTTTTTTCTAGAAAATTCCTTCAAATTATAATTCACATGACCTTTTTAGTTAGGTATATGTTTGATGCTTCTTTAAATTTGCACGAATGTCAGATACCTTTTTTACCAGGCCTGATGTTGCACTAATATGATCTGAATGCTGAATATTTATATTTTCATTAATGTCATGTTTATTATTACTAGGCTCAAATCCATGAACGTTAATGTTTCCACCAAAAAATCCCGGATTTAGGATATGACCGCCATTGTTAGATTCATTATTACTATTGAAGTCAATATTGCTACTAAAATTACACAATCCCAAGTTTAAATTATCACCGAGTCCCATTCCTTGAATGTTAATATTATGACATAAATTTCCTGAATTGATATGAGCACTCCCTTCAGTGGCAGTATTACCTGGAGATACGCCGTTCTCAATGCTGGATTCATCATTATCATCTGAAGTCAAGCCATTATCTTTATGATTCTTTGATGCTATTGATGATTCGCCAGTCACGTTGTTTCCAGATTTGTGTTCATCTATTATATTAGTTTCTTTATCATGTTTCTTGCTGTCATCAAGAATATGAGTAATTTCGTCGGGCTTACGATTATTTGAAGAAGATACTCGCGCTTTTGTGTCAGATTCTCGCGCTTTTGGGTCAGTAAGATTAGCACTTTTAGAAGGGTGGGTTAGAACATTTAAATGGTCGTCAGTTTTTGTATCATTATTAGAGTTAGTCGCCTCATCGCGATACTTATTAAGATGCATTTCAGCGTCAGCTTTCGAAACATACGATGGATCATCAACCCGTTGTTTATCGGAATTAGCTTTCACTACTTTTTTGTCGTGGGAATCTGAATGGTGGCTAGATTTATGACGAGGATTTCGATCGTCATCATGGTTTTTATGAGATCTACCATGGTTTCCACGATGGCTATAGCAGTGCACTGCCGCTGCTAACAAGAGCAGAAGAAATATCTGAAAAGACGAAGGCACAATGTTATCGTATTAAAATTATTGAGAAAATAGCAAAAATTCTTCATAAAAAAGGTTAACTATTCGAACACTATAAGTTCACGCCAATTCTAAAAGCCCTACAACATTTTCGCGTTTAAGTACCGACTACAAAATATTTAAAAATTTTGCAGCTTATAGTTGTGAATTTAATGTTACTCCAACGCTCACATCCACTTCTGACTCATATTTAAGACAAACGAATTGTTACAAATGCTACTCCAGGTGTTTGCAGAATCAATAGCCAAGCATGCTCTACATGGTACCGCGGAAAATGGTCTCATAACCAAGCAGACTCCGAAGATATGCACAAAAAATTTAAAGATTGCTTCTTGAACAGTATTGCATTATACGAAAACTCGGCCAGTGTGGTACCGCACACTGTTATCGCTTAAGTATTTATTTTACTCGTATAGATGCGCTGCGACAGGTACATTGTTGTGGGCTCGAGATGTTTACGAATAGTAGAACTGGTTTTATGGTGCGAGTTAGTTGCATCTATTATAGACTTTTAATGAGTACCTAAACACGAATACTGGTGTACGGACAAACCTGATTAGGTTTTTGATACACCGGGAACAACTTTTGAAATATTTTATATTGATATAAATGATTAATAAAAAAATAATAAAAAAAACAATTATTTGTCCTTACACAAAGATAAATCCTAGCATTGCTCGACCGCGGTAGTCTGATTGAAAGAAATCATTATAGTCGTTATAAAAAAGAGATTTGTGAATTGTTCTTACTCCAAACGCTAAATACTTAAAGCACAAGTGGGGCGTGGCCTCACCTAATGTGGGAATGCAAAACATTTGTGCGGAGAACAAATTTAGAACAGCTCAGGTCTTCTTCATATAATATCTCCGATTCATCCACTATAGCCGACAGTGATAGCGACACGCTGCCGCTACGTTCAGCGTGTCGCTATCACTGTCGGCGTATTCTCATATCAGCTCAATCATTTAGAAAAGTCTATTCAAATTTAAATAAATAATAAATTAAGAATTTGAAACTGTTTAACAATATCACACCAGTTAAAAGGACAACCTATGCGTCCGAGTGGCTTAACGTAGTGGCGTAACACAGGGTGCGTTACTTGGTTCTCAATGGTCCGTCCATAGAAATGGAAAACGATAATATGTATATAATATAAGAACAAGAATATATATATATATATATATATATATATATATATATATATATATATATATATATATATATATATATATATATAAGAGTAGAGTTTTTAAATAAGACAATTCTAAAAGATTCCACAAATAGTATTTGGAAGTCATAAATAACATAAGTTAATAAATAGTACGCTAATTAATACAAAATTGTATAAATATAAAATGGTGATATAATAATAATATCCTGTAACATTATTCATCTTATCCCAAACGAAGCAGACCTTGTACTATAGCAACCAGATAACTGATATACTACACATTTTACTACTTTTCTTTTGTAAACACATAAAAGATAACTACACCCAGTTCAGAACAAACAGACATGTACAGCACACGAATATTTGTCCTGTATCTGTCCGGGAATCGAACACACAACCTGCGGCCTGAAAGACAAGTATCACCAACCACAATAACACGATATTAATAAATCCTGCTAATATTATAATCGTGAAAGTTTATAATTATGGATGGATGTTTGTTACTCTTTCACGTAAAAACTACTGAATGGATTTTAATGAAACTTTACAATAATATAGCTTATACACCAGAATAACACATAGGCTACCATTTATAAAGATATTAGTTATGTGAATTGTCCAAAATACGACGAAAAGTGTCAAGTAAGTAGAAAAAAAATCAATTTTGCCAACTATTCCGGCATGCACTGCCAAAACTGGTCGAGTTACACATCCTACTAATATTATAAATGCTAAAGTTTGTGAGTATGGATGTATGTTTGTTACTCTTTAACGCCAAAACTACTTTAACGCGGTTGAAACCGCGGGGCCTAGCTAGTGTTCAATAAATGTATTTTATTTTACGAGAGATATTACAAATATGAGAATGGCTCACCCGTTCTACTCGTGCCATGATGACTCGAAGTGTGCTTTCGTTGAGCGCAGACGCAGTATTTAAACAAACACTATAATCACCATTGAATACCGGCATTAGCGAATAACTGTAGCACCGATCGTTATTTAATTAGTAAAATCATTATATCATTTGCATCATGTTGGCATGCAGTACAACTAGATCAAATTTGACACGAGCGGAAAAAGGTCAGGTACAGGAACGACGGCTTTACGTGCTCTCCGAGGCACGAGGGTATAATACCGCCATCTCCCAGACTTCGGGCTGATGCTTAGAATTTTTTCTTTTTACAGAAAGTCTTAGTACTCTAAAGTGCATAGTTCCCGAGATATAACCAATAAATATTTGAAGTCTAAACTTCTTTAAGCGCGATTAGGACTTTTTAGGAGAACAAAAATCATGGAACTTCCGTCACCATCAAGTCACATTTCTTGTGGGTTATATGTATACTGTGTATATATATGTGTACTTTTTGAGTGAACCAAAAGCGTAAAATCGCATCATCGACACCTCACGCTTCACATGAGCTATATGTATAGTATATATAAATATATAAGTACATAATTGAAATTGAAAATTCTTTATTCAGATAACTAAGACCTAGTGCGTTATTCGGTGTACCAATAATTCTCCTCAGAAATGTATGTCCTCCCAAACTTTGTAACGGCACTCGGCTCAAAGTCACAAATCTGCAGCAAAACATTATCGAAGCTGAAATATTAACAGGTTGCGGCGCCGGTGATATTGTTTATATTCCAAGGATACCAATAATTTCTAAAAACTTTCCTTTCACTTTGAAACGAGTGCAATTCCCAGTCAGTCTCTGTTATGCCATGACTATTTATAAATTTCAGGGGCAGACATTATCCGTTGCCGGGGTGGACCTAAGTATTGGATCCTTTTCCTATGGTCAACTATACGTAGCTCTTTGACGCGTAAACAACCCCAATAACATTTTTGTGTACGCTCCAGATGGCTCCACAGGTAAAATAAAGAAGAACTAAATTAAATTAAAAAAAAATGTATCGGTATCCTCCCACAGCGCTTTACACTAAAAAATACATTGTTAAGTTCCGACATCCACGCGAACGAAGTCGCGGGCACAGCTAGTAATATAATAATATCCTGGGACTTTATTCACACACGGCCATCTGATCACAAACTAACCAGAGCCTGTCCTATGGAAACTAGATAACTGATAAATCACACATATTACTTTTCTTCTGTAAATATATACTTATATAGATCATTACACCCAGAATCAGGACAAACATACATGTTCATGCACATACATTTCTGTCCTGGGTGGGAATCGATCCCACGACCTGCGGCGTGAAAAGCAAGAATTTACCAGCCACGCTAGCCGGCCCGTGTATACTACTGCTACGCTGCAATACTACTGCACGGAGGTATATCTATGTCATCATCACATTCATCACCCTTTTTAAGGCACATTGCCAAATTCTCTACACGGGAAACCTGTGGGTCGCTTATGCCAATAGAGCGGTGGACACTCTGCGAGTCCAGTATAATAACATTTTTAAGTTGTTGCGAAGGCCTCGTTTCTGTAGTGCTTCAGTAATGTTTGTGCAGAATCGACCGATGGTTTTCATGAGGTGATTCGCAAAAAGAAGAGAATACTCTTTGTTGTACACACAAGCAGGATAAATAGATAGGTCAAAAAATAATAATACAATATAGTACAATGGGCGGTCTTATCGATTTAAGCGATTTCTTCCAGACAACCTTTGGATGGATAGGAGCTGTAATTGTTTTAAAAAGTGGGTGTGTAACAAATGAAGTATTGGATAAATAGATTTAAAAAATGTATAATAGTTTAAAGAGGTATACCAAATACATGATACCTATAATCATATATACATACATACATAAACATTACATAATATATACATTCTATAAAATACAATAACGTGTATAATATATAAAATAACAAAACAAATACATAATATATAAAAGAGGAAGGATCTTTACAAACGCAGGAAGTGTTCTTTAACACCTTTATTAAACGTAGCAACAGTTTGGGCGCGTCTTATATTAATTGGCAGGGCGTTCCATAACCTTACTGCTTCAACGGCAAATGACTTGTCCATAAATATTGTGGAATGTATAGGATTATGCAGTTTTAAGTTATGTGATGATCTTAGGAATCTGGAATGCGTGTTACAGAGAAACTCGAATCGGGTTTTAAGATATGAAGGCGTAGCAGGGTTAAAGAGTATGTTATATAATGAGAAAAGAATATGTGCATTCCGACGAAGGCGGATTGGCAACCACTTAAGCTTTAAACGGAATGATGAAACGTGATCATAATTCTGAAGACCAAATATGGATCTTATACAAAGGTTTTGGAGACGCTCAAGTTTATCCAGTTGTCCTTCTGTGAGATCTAGATAGCTGGCATCGGCATAGTCGAGAATAGGTAAGACAGTAATTGTGCAAGAGCAGTTTTAGACGTAATAGGGAGTAAATTGCGTAGACGCCTGAGGGAACCTGCTGATGCGAAAAGTCTACCACTAACATTTTTAAGATTAGGATCCCAGGACAACGTTCTATCAATTATAATTCCCAGATTATTGACGTTATTACTGAGAGGGATAACAGTCCCGGGTTGTTATGACCAGTCCACTTTTGAAAGTGATTTTGGGACTTTTCTGTAAAAAGAAAAAATTCTCAGCATCAGCCCGAAGTCTGGGAGTTGGCGGTATTATACACCCGTGCCTCGGAGAGCACGTAAAGCCGTCGGTCCTGTACCTGACCTCTTTCCGCTCGTGTCAAATTTGATCTAGTTTTACTACATGCCAACATGATACAAATGACATAATGAATTTACTAATTAATAACGGTCGGTACAGTTATTCGCTAATGCCGATATACAAAGGTGATTATAGTGTTTCCGGTCGTGTCACTAGGCGTCTCATCGGATCGTGATAGCGATGGAATAGAAAGTGCTATTGTGTTTGCCCACACACTTGAGCACTATAATATGTCCTGCGCAGATGGCGAATCTTTATAGAGACTGGCCGAAGTGGCCGTAATCGGCTAAGAGGACATCATCATCATCAGTAGTGATGCTGTCTTTTACTTGACTTTACCAATGCTTTTAATACTGTAGATTTTGACATTCTCATTGGCATTTTGACTTCGCGTAACATATCTCCAACAGCAATTGAATGGTTTCGATCTTACCTGATTAGCCACCGGCAAAGTATTCGTATTAATGACTTGTTTCCTACATGGTCTAATACAGTCGCTGGCGTGCCGCAGTGTGGCGTTCTATCACCATTACTTTTCGCTTTATTTATAAATACGATTTCTAATAATCTTGCTTCCGCCTACCATCTTTATGCAGACGATCTGCAAATTTATTCCCATGGTTCGCTTGCAAATTTACCCAGTGTCATCACGGCAATAAATTGTGATTTAGCTCGGGTAAAGACGTGGAGTTATAGTATGGTCTTAAAATTAATCATTCTAAGACCCATGCTATAGTAGTTGGCAGCTCTCGAATGATTTCAAAAGTGGACTGGTCATAACAACCCGGGACTGTTATCCCTCTCAGTAATAACGTCAATAATCTGGGAATTATAATTGATAGAACGTTGTCCTGGGATCCTCATCTTAAAAATGTTAGTGGTAAACTTTTCGCATCAGCAGGTTCCCTCAGGCGTCTACGCAATTTACTCCCTATTACCTCTAAAACTGCTCTTGCACAATTACTTCTCTTACCTATTCTCGACTATGCCGATGCCAGCTATCTAGATCTCACAGAAGGACAACCGGATAAACTTGAGCGTCTCCAAAACCTTTGTATAAGATCCATATTTGGTCTTCGCAATTATGATCACGTTTCATCATTCCGTTTAAAGCTCAAGTGGTTGCCAATTCGCCTTCGTCGGGATGCACATATTCTTTCCTATTATTATATACAACACGCATTCCAGATTCCTTAGATCATCACATAACTGAAAACTGCATAATCCTATACATTCCACAATATTTATGGACAAGTCATTTGCCGTTGAAGCAGTAAGGTTATGGAACGCCCGGCGCCCTGCCAATTAATATAAGACGCGCCCAAACTTGCTACTACTTGCTATAAATGTGTTAAAGAACACTTCCTGCGTTTGTAAAGATCCTTCCTCTTTTATATATTATGTATGTGTTTTGTTATTTTATATATTATACACTGTATTGTATTTTATAGAATGTATATATTATGTAATGTTTATGTATGTATGTATATATGATTATTATATATGTAGACATAGGTTCTATGTATTTGGTATACCTCGTTAAACTATTATACATTTTTTTTAATCTATTTATCCAATACTTCATTTGTTACACACCCACTTTTTAAAACAATTACAGCTCCTATCCATCCAAAGGTTGTCTGGAAGAAATCGCTTAATGCGATAAGACCGCCCATTGTACTATATTGTATTATTATTTTTTGACCTACCTATTTATCCTGCTTGTGTGTATAATAAAGAGTATTCTCTTCTTTTTGCGAATCACCTCATGAATACCATCGGTCGATTCTGCACAAACATTACTGAAGCACTACAGAAACGAGGCCTTCGCAACAACTTAAAAATGTTATTATACTGGACTCGCAGAGTGTCCACCGCTCTATTGGCATAAGCGACCCACAGGTTTCCCGTGTAGAGAATTTGGCAATGTGCCTTAAAAAGGGTGATGAATGTGATGATGACATAGATATACCTCCGTGCAGTAGTATTGCAGCGTAGCAGTAGTATACACGGGCCGGCTAGCGTGGCTGGTAAATTCTTGCTTTTCACGCCGCAGGTCGTGGGATCGATTCCCACCCAGGACAGAAATTTATGTGCATGAACATGTATGTTTGTCCTAATTCTGGGTGTAATGATATATATAAGTATATATTTACAAAAGAAAAGTAATATGTGTGATTTATCAGTTATCTAGTTTCCATAGCACAGGCTCTGGTTAGTTTGTGATCAGGTGGCCGTGTGTGAATAAAGTCCCAGGATATTATTATATTAGTAGCTGTGCCCGCGACTTCATTCGCGTGGATGTCGGAACTTAACAATGTTTTTTTTAGTGTAAATCGCTGTGGGAGGATACCGATTCATTTTATTTTATTTAGTTCTTCTTTATTTTACCTGTGGAACCATCTGGAGCGTACACAAAAACGTTATTGGGGTTGTTTACGCGTCAAAGAGCTACGTATAGTTGACCATAGGAAAAGCATCCAATACTTAGGTCCACCCCGGCAACGGATAATGTCTGGCCCTGAAATTTATAAATAAGTAGTCATGGCATAACAGAGACTGACTGGGAATTGCACTCGTTTGAAAGAGAAAGGAAAGTTTTTAGGAATTATAGGTATCCTTGGAATAAAAACAATATCACCGGCGCCGCAACCTGTTAATATTTCAGCTTCGATAATGTTTTGCTGCAGAATTGTGACTTTGAGCCGAGTGCCTGGGCGGATGCAGGCATAATAGTAGCCTCTATAACACAATGCAAGGTTTTGACTTGAAGCCTAGTGCCGTTGCATTCCTCAGAACCATTATAGGTATACCCACACGCAACATACATCCCCTATTATACGCCCTTAGGGGTGGAAATTCCTAAAATCCTGAAATACATAATTTTTATTTTTAACGGAAAGGCCATATTTCAATTTTCATGCCTTTCACTTAAAAAATTACACACTTTTCATACAAACTTACATCCCCTATTTTACGCCCTTGGGGTGGAATTTCCAAAAATTCTAAAATATTTTTAATACCTTTAACTTCAAAAATGACGGATTTTCATACAATCTTTCAATCTCTATTTTACCCCCTTAGGGTTAGTATTTCCAAAAACCGTTCCTTAGTGAATGCATACGTCATTAAAAGTACCTACCGGCAAAATTTCAAATCTATAACCCCAGCCGTTCAGGCTGTGCGTTGATATGTCAGTCAGTCAGTTTCCTCTTTTAAATAGGTAGATAATATAGATTTGTGCTGAGAAAATTATGAGAGACAGGGTTAATTTACTACATTCAAATAAATTCAAATAAATTCAGGCTCAATAAAATTCGAATTGTCTGTACATTCGCGTTACAAACGAATCAACAGCACAAACTTTTGATCGACTGACATTATAATTTAAAAATAAATTACCTTGCAGAAAACAGAATGTTTTAACATTCTGTTTTCTGCAAGGTTGGATTTGTTATAATTTATTTTTAAATTATAATGTCAGTCGATCAAAAGTTTGTGCTGTACCCATATATAACCAATTTTGGACAACGACATACTTCTAGCCAACCAACACCTTATTTTGAAACAATTCGGAACATTCAAAGCCCTACGTAACTCATGCAATTAGGAAACACGGGCAAATCTTAACACCGCGAGTCAAAAGCAATGCACAACGACATCTATCGAAATAAAAATCAAATATCAAGCACAACGACATCTTTCGAAATAAAAATCAACTATCAATAATTTAAAATTAAATTAAAACAAATCCAACCTTCTACGTAATTCAATTTGCCCAAAGAAAACAGAATTTTTTAATAATCAATTTTGGACAACGACATACTTCTAGGCAATCAAGACCTTATTTTGAAACAATTCAGAACATTCAAAACCCTACGTAACTCATGGAATCAGCAAACACGGGCAAATCATAACACCGCGAGTCAAAAGAAATGCACAACGACATCTATCGAAATAAAAATCAACTATCAACCTAGTTCATCCAGTAAAGAGATGTCATAATATGCTCAATGACATCTATCGGACAGTTAGGTAGTTCAACTATAAACATTAGTTCATCTTGAAGTAACGCAATGTGTGTTATTTTTCTTCATGATTACTTTAAAATCTAATATCTTTTGATAGACTAAACCGATTGCAATAAAACAAAACTAAATGTTACCTCAAGTTACGCTCAATCGTTGTGTATAAAAGTTATCTACATTGCTTTCGTATATTTTACGTGATACCCGAACATATAAAAAGACAAAAATTGAAAAAATGCTGGAATGGGTTCTATTAGTTGTCCTATAATACCCTGGCTATTTTTTTTGGATTTTCTTTTGATGTACAAAAAATATTTTTCTACAGATTTATTATATGTATAGATATAGGTATGTATATATACAAAGAGCTTTATACATTAATGTGAACTGTCTACTATTATATTGTAGATTATTTACATTAGAAGTGTAAAAAATAGTTTTCACGTATATCAGCAGTCGCCAAAGACTGACCCGCATGTAGGTATTATTTTAGATATTGATCAGGGTAAATGTGATAAGTACAAGAATGCTAACATAATAATAGCTTAGTTCTCACATGTTGTTATCTTCAGGCAGCGATTTTCTAGTTTTAGAAGAATTTTTTAAATGCAGATTCCTATATTTTAATAGTTACTTTTGGAGGAGACGAATCCTAAAAATCAGAGACCATTAAAATCCGTGCAACGATTTTTGAGTTATAGTGACGTGTAGTTTTATTGTGTGTGTTATTATATTTGTTGCAAGAAAATCAAGATGTCCATCAGTTCATTTGGGGTGCTATTAGAGCTTTACTTATATAACTAGATATATAGAAGCGTATTACCGCTTAGTAAATTCGCTGGATTGTGATTATGAAGTGGTTTTGGTAATTATGAGTCATGTGATTGTGTGTTTGTGTGTGTATAATATTATGTTTCTTGGGATAATACTTCGACACAGAAGAAAATCAATAATAAACAAAATTATAAAATTAATATTGATTTATTACAATAACCCAGCCTAAATACAATTTCCTATTACAAGTAAATATTTTAATAGTTTTAACATTACAGTTCCATATTTGGTAGCAAAACAGTAATAATAATCAAAGATATCCGTTCCGACCGTACGACGATGTCATATTGTAGTCGGAAACCCCAATTTTCTATAGAGCAATAATAGTTTCGTTTCCCTGTGACGCCACCATCTGTTACCGACGATACGAATCAGTCGGAGACTGTCTTGCAACCAAGATCTGCAGTTGGATCGTTATTTCACCCTTATTTAAAAACCCGTTTTATTAAATGAACCTACTTACTAACAATATCAAATATGAATGCAATAATACATTTTAGGGTTTTTAGACATGAAAGGGATACTTTCAGTGTGGGTCTTCCATGCCTATTGTTGTTCAATTTTATATTATGTTCTCTTAATATGTTTTTCTAAGAGCCGTAACATATTATAAATCTGGCTCTTTGACGCTCCTCCCAGGCCTCCTGACAACCCCCCAAAGCCTCCTGATATCTCACCGAGGCCTCCTGACAACCCCCCAAAGCCTCCTGATATCTCACCGAGGCCTCCTGATAACTCCCCGATGCCTCCTGATAGCCCACTAAACACGCCCGATAACCCACGATTTGCACTGAACTCACAAGGGAAATGGCCTAAGAAGTAAAGCAATGGATTTTCGCGACGCACCGCATGGGCTTTATAGTAGCCGACTCCAGAATTGGAATTAGCCAAACTACTTGCCAACATGTTCATCAGCATAAGTATGCTAGACCTAGTCCCTTCGTCCATTCCTGGTTCCACGAGGATGTTGTAGTCGGGTTTTTCAGAATTTGCAAGAAGTTGCATCATCATGGCCATTAAAGGCCCTTCATCTGTATGTACTGGATGGTTGTTACTATTGGAGTGTTTCAGCACAAGCTTCAACAATTCAATAAGGTCAATATCTAGATTTTTGTCCGAGTGGCTTGGTCTGGGTCTGCCAGCACTTGAAGGCTTATTAGGAGCTACGACCGCAGGTGGGAAATTGGGGAAATTTATAGTAATTGAATCTTTAGTGCTATCTCCTTTAGGGTACATTATAACTGGTCCATTTGGTTCTTTGTTTGATCCACACTGTCTCACGTGACAATCGTCAGAAGTATCTGAATACTTATCAATTGATGTAGGTTTTGATTCTACCGGTTTTGGTGTAGGTCGATGAGTTGTTTCTTGGATATAGGGTTTTTGGGTTGTTGTTGTTGTTGTTGTTGTTGTTGTGCTCGACGGTGGTTCTGTTGCAGGATCATGTTTAGTTTCTTGTCTAGAGTCATGTTCAGGCCGGTTAGTTCTAGAATATTGTCCTGGATAATAGCCAGGGTAATACGCATCTACCTCAGCGGGTTCCATTGGGCCAACATTCAGATTTAAAATATTAGGCCGATACCCATTGGTTGCCATCATGGGTACAGGCATAGCAGCAGGCATAGGATAATAGGATGGTATACTAGGCTCAATAATTTCTGTAATGGACGGTGGCTGGACGGCAACAGCTGGGGGCTGTAGAGCTATTGTTGGCTGTGGGACATAGATTGGTTGTTCATTAATTATATTTGGGACTTGTTGACTACCACTTACATAGATAGGACGCTGAGGGAGGCTTGATAAAATACCAGCCCCATTGGTTTCTCCAAAGACTCCTATACCATTTCCTCCAAACAATATTCTGAGTACCATCTCAAGATCGATGCCAGGGATTTTAGCAATTGCTTCTAATATGTTATTATTAGCCAAATTTTCGCTTTTGACGCCTTTTTTAGCCAATAATGCCAACAGTTGTTTCAAAGAGTCAGCTTTAGATCCAGATGTGGGTACATCTTCATCAACTGATGTAGGGTAAATACCATATTTAGCCAACAATCCTACTATTGCTCTCAAATCCTTATCTGGAGATCCTGATCCAGTATTTTTTGAACCTTCATCTGAATCTCGTCCCCTATCACGTCCACTATCTCTTCCACTATCTCGTCGAATATCTCGTCCATTATCTCGCCCACTATCTCGTCCTCTATCTCGTCCACTGTCTCGTTCACTATCTCGTCCACTATCTCGATGAGTGTTTCCACCAGAGTTACCGTTTTGTATCCGGTCATTCATCCCCGACGATACGCCATCTGAAAGCAAAACACCATCTATATTGAAACTTCTAGTAATGTTTTAATTATTTTCGTTAGCTTCATGAAAGTTTAGCTTACCTGAATTTGTTTTCCGGTCGTCATTGCCTTGGTTTGATCTGCCCGCATCCCCACCTGGTGACAATCCATTAATATTAATACCTTGATTTGGGAGTTATGCCATATTTAGACCAATAGTAATTATCACTAAAATTTATTCCAATTACGTTAATATTGCGTCGATACCTTTTTGTGGTTTTGTATTATTAAAATTAGTATTGCCAGGTTTATCGCCGAGTTTGAGTCAATTAAAATTTTAATTTCCACGAGTACTTCCCGGGTTTGCATTGATATGGCTGCCAATAATAGGATATCGTTTTAATGTTAATATATCCTCCAATATGTCCAAAATTTACTTTTAAGTACCTATATAACCTTTAGTAGGTTTCATGTATCAAGAGGAAGGTTTATTACTGTCACCGTTAATATCTGTATTAAGTTTAGCATTTACACCAATGTTAGGAACTTAATTACATGGTTCCATCGATTCCATTAACGTTCATGTTTGCACCAGTCTGGGTTTGAGATTTACAACCCCGCCTAAGTAAGGTTTACATTTGCCATCAAGGGAACATGAATCAAGATTAACATTAGTGACGTAAGTTATGTTTTCCTGGTTTGAGTCTGTTTACGTTTATTTTTCTAGTAAATTGCCTCGGATTATAATTCACATGACCTTCAAAGTTAGGTATATGTTTGATGCATTCACACGAATGTCAGATACCTTTTTTACCTGGCCTGATGATGCACTAATATGATCTGAATGCATTAATTTAATTTGACATGACCGTGTGTCGTAAATTTACTATCACAATTACGGTTAATAACATTTACGTGAACACCACCATTAGTTTTATGATGATCACCGTTAGGAGCTGGATCATTATTAATTTTTTCATTATTGTCATGTTTATTATTACTAGGCTCAAATCCATGAACGTTAATGTTTCCACCAACAAATCCCTGATTTAGGATATGACCGCCAATTTAAGATTCATTCTTTCTATTGAAGTTAATATTGCTACTACAATTACACAATCCCAAGTTTAAATCATCACCGAGTCCCATTCCTTGAATGTTAATATTATGACCCAAATTTCCTGAATTGATATGAGCACTTCCTTCAGTGGCACTATTATCTGGAGACACGCCGTTCTCAATCCTGGATTCATCATTGTCATAATTATCATTGTCATCTGAATTCAAACCATCATCTTTATGATTCTTGGAAACAATTGATGATTCTCCAGTCACGTTGTTTCCAGATTTGTGTTTATCTTCTTTCATCATGATGTTTCTTGCTGACATCAAGAATATGAGTAGTTTCGTCGGGCTTACGTTTATTTGAGGAAGATACTCGCGCTTTTGGGTCTGATACTCGCGCTTTTGGTTCAGATACTCGCACCTTCAGGTCAGATACTCGTGCTTTTGAGTCAGATTCTCGCGCTTTTGGGTCAGTAAGATTAGCACTTTTAGAAGGGTGGGTTAGAACATTTAAATGGTTGTCAGTTTTTGAATCATTAATAGAGTTAGTCGCCTCATCGCGATACTTATTAAGATGCATTTTAGCGTCAGCCTTAGAAACATGAGATGGATGATCAACCCTTTGTTTATCGGAATTAGCTTTCACTACTTTTTTGTCGTGGGAATCTGAATGGTGGCTAGATTTATGACGGGGATTTCGATCGTCATTATGGTTTTTATGAGACCTACCATGGTTTCCACGATAGCTGTAGCAGTGCACTGCCACTGCTAACAAGAGCAGAAGAAATACCTGAAAAGACGGAGGCACAATGTTATCGTATTAAAATTATTGAAAATAATAGAAGCTTCATAAGAAAGGTTATCTATTCGAAAACTATAAGTTCACGCAAAAATCTAAAAGCCTTACAACATTTTCGCGTTTAAGTTCCGACTGCAAAAATGTAATAATTTTTCAGCATAAGTTGTTAATTTAATGTTACTCCAACGCCCACATCCACTTCTGACTCACAGTTAAGACAAATATTAATACTAATTAAGATGGGAATAGAAAACAACCACACAAAAATAAACAAAGGAATTGTTACAAATGCTACATACTCTAGGTGTTTGCAGAAGAAAGAAAGAATGGTGTTACAAGGTCAGATAGAAGTCAGAAAGAAAGAATGGTGTTACAAGGTCAGATAGAAGTCGCTCCATTAATTCTGGCCACTAGCCGGGTCAGGTGAGACTAGGATCCGTCAATAGAAATGGAAATAGATAATATGTATATAATATTAGAAGGCAAGTAACAAATTAATTAGAGTTTTAAAATAAGACAATTCAAAAACTTTCCACAGATAGTATTTGGAAGTCTTCAATAACATTAGTTAATTGTAGGCTAATTAACACAAAACTGTTTATAATATTGGCAAATATAAAATGGTGATATAATAATAATATCCTGTAACATTATTCACACACGTCCGTCTTATCCCAAACGAAGCAGACCTTGTACTATAGCAACCAGATAACTGATGTACTACACATCTTTCTACTTTTCTTTTGTAAACACATAGTTATAAAGATAACTACACCCAGTTCAGAACAAACAGACATGTTCAGCACACAAATATTTGTCCTGTATCTGTCTGGGAATTGAATCCACAACCTTCGGCCTGAAAGACAAGTATCACCAACCACAATAACACGATATTAATAAATCCTGCTAATATTATAATCGTGAAAGTTTATAATTATGGATGGATGTTTGTTACTCTTTGAAGTAAAAACTACTGAATGGATTTTAATGAAACTTTACAATAATATAGCTTATACATCAGAATAACACATAGGCTACAATTTATAAAGATATTGTGTGAATTGTTCAAAATACGACGAAAAGTGTCAAGTAAGTAGAAAAAAAAAACAATTTTGCCAACTATATACTAATATTATAAATGCTAAAGTTTGTGACTATAGATGTATGGATGTATGCTTGTTATTCCTTTACGCCAAAATTACTTTAACGCGGGTAAAACCGCGGGGCCTAGCTAGTGTTCAATAAATGTATTTTATTTTACGAAGACTATTACAAATATGAGAATGTCTCACCCGTTCTACTCGTGCCATGATGATTCGAAGTGTGGTTTCGTTGAGCGCAGACGCAGTATTTAAACAAACACTATAATCACCATTGTATATCGGCATTAGCGAATAACTGTAGCGCCGATCGTTATTTAATTAGTAAAATCATTATGTCATTTGTATCATATTGGCATGTAGTTCAACTAGATCAAATTGAACAGGTTTTGTGATATTTCCATTGGTCTTGGGAGTTTTCTTCGAGTAGGTATACCAAAGCCGAGAGGAGGGCTAAGACCAAGCTGGAGGCATGCTTGCGAAATCGTCATATACAACATGTAACGTAATTAACGCACACCCTCAAACACCCCAATTAGAATAGTATGTTGTAATCATAATACATACACTGAATTTTTTATTTAACTTGTATATGCAACATTATTATTTACTAAATTAGTTTCTTGGAATAAAGTTTATTTTTCTTTATTTTGTATTGAATGATTGAATTTGTATGAATACAAATAAAACTGCGATTTATAAGTCTTATTACTTTGACTTACGGTCCATTTCAATTGGTTTTGACTCTACAGGGTTACTATGACAATAATTTCCGAAGTTTTAATTATTATGGAATAAAAAATTACCTATATTAAAAATGATATAAATCGATTCAGTAAACGATTCTGAACAAACTATTTTCAGGATGTGCGTTAATTACGTTACATGTTGTATAAATGTTGCTAGATCTGATACTAATTTTAGGATTCATAAAGTAATTAAAAGTTCTAAAAGACACATCATTATCATCATTTTACCCTGATATAGTCCAAAGCTGGACATAGAAAGCCCCCAAAGGTTTCTCTATATCGTTGCTATTTGGAGGGCTTTACCGAAGTCGGCGTGTGAGTCGGCGACCTCAGTTAGATAATAATAATAATATCCTGGGACATTATTCACACACGGCCATCAGATCCCAAACTAAGCAGAGCGTGTTCGATGGAAATCAGATAACTCATATACTACATACATATGTTATATTTTATTTATTAGGTATATAGTAATAACACCCAGACGCAGGATAAACAGACATATCTGTCTTCCACACAAATATCTGTCCTGGGTAGAAATCGAACCCACAACCTCCAGCGTGTAAAGCAAGCAGTTGCCAACCACGCCAACAGGTCGGTCAGATGGTGGCTTGTACCTCAGGTGACGCCGCTGCTCGACTACCTGGTGTGACCCATAGTCGCTTTTTGCAACACCCATGGGATGCTATGGTGTGGCGTTGTTATACGGTCGGTGGTATTTGACGGTCACCGTAGCCTAGTTGGTAGTGCTCCTGCCTGCGAAGCTGGTGGTCCTGGGTTCGAATCCCGGTAAGTGCTAATATTTGTGTGATGAGCACGAATATTTGTTTCTGAGTCATGAATGTTTCCTATGTATTTAAGTATTTATCTATCTATATAAGTATGTATATCGTCGCCTGGTACCCATAGTACAAGCTTTGCTTAGTTTGGGGCTAGGCTGATCTGTGTGACATCGTCCCTGGATATTATTATTATTATTATTATACACTTCCACGGCATACAAATTAACCACAAAGCGGTTTCGTTTCTGGTTAATTAATTTTTTTAGTCGTAATACTTGCTCGTCTTCAACGCGTCATCTTTAGGGATGTTGGTTTCCCACAGTACGGTAAGCTCTATGAGCACAACACGTTTCAGTTTTGGAGAGTAAAGGAATATGAAGCACCAATATCCTCTGGGCTTCTGTAATGTCTTTCATACCTGTCCATTTCTACAGATTGAATATGGTTTAAGTGTGGATTTCTTTACTGAAACTTCCTTAACAAACTCTATATGTCAAAGTCAAAGTCAAAGTCAAGTTTTTTTATTGTGGTACATAGGTAGTACTCGTAGGGTGTTATTATACAATAATATTAGTGTTCAGCTATGACCCGCCGTACTGGCATACAATAATAATAAAGTTATTCCGTCTACATATTATTATCATTAAAATATTCACTAAGACAATAACAACATTTACTAATTAAAAAGGTATATAATGTGTTTTTATATTTTTTTATGTCTCTTATATCTCTAATGGTCTTGGGTATTTTATTATATATATCAGGAATCAGATAAAAAACACTTTTATGAAACAATGCTGTTTTGTGGTGTACACGTGTCATTTTATTTCTATGTCTAGTCTAGCTCGATCACAAAAATTGAAAAAGATCAATATTTGATTTCGCGAAGATGGCACATTCATAGATATACATGCATAGAAGGGGTAATATATTTAGCTCTTTGAAGTAGGGCTTGCAGGAATCAGTTGATTCAATATTAGCTATTGATCGTATGCATCTCTTTTGGGCTTTGAAAGCTATATCTTTGTTTGTGGAGTTACCCCAGAATGCCCCAGAACATTAAACCATGTCTTATATTGTTTGTCAATCCCTTGTTTGCGACCGAGAGACGCATAGCTTGACGTATGGTGTCTAATACCCTGACAGGGTATTAGACATCATACGTAAAGTCTGTGTGGCGTCGTGAGTAATGACCCCTACCTAGGAGCACCCTACAACCTACCAGCATGTGCCTAGCCGTACCAATTTCTTCGCCACAGGTGACGCAGGACTTTTCAATGGCTTTTCCTAAGTTACTTTGCTCGGGGAGGGTCATTTGAAACGCGTTTAGATAGAATTTTAGTAGAGCAGGTGACCAGTAGTAAAATAAAGTACGCCATTTTAAAGGTAGAGGGATACAAAATTCACCTAGATTTAACCACTCGTTTTTCATTTTTTGGTTCATTGCGTGCACTCCATAGCTGTCATTCTCGTCTTGTTGAAGAAATAATTGTCTGTCTGTTCGGTCTCGCGCCGAAACCAACTCTATTCGACTGTGCACCCATCATGAATTGTTTATGGAATCGAAGTATTGATTCAAGCTCGGGAGCGTTTTTGTCCTTCGGAATAGGTTTAACGATTTACATACATACATAGACTCACGCCCGTTTCCCAGAGGGGTAGGCAGAAACAACGGATTTCCATTTGTCACGATCTTTGCACACGTCTTTTGCCTCAAATACTGTCATTATTTCCTTCATAAATGCTCGCCGGTTTAGGGTACTTCTGACCTACCCTTTCTTCAAAACGTCTCCGATTCGGTCAGAGAATGTTCGACGAGGTCTTCCCCTTCCGGTTGTTACATTCACACAGGCCAGGTACACTTCTTTGGTCAATCTTCTTTCATTCATCCTTTCTAAATGGACAAACCATCCTCTTTCACACCACATCGCTCTCTTACATCAGTATTTCGAATTCTGTCTCTCAAAGTCACACCACACATACTTCTCAGAGCTCTCATTTCCACTGCATTTATTTTACTTTCATTCTTTTTCTGCCATACCCAATTTTCACTTCCATACATTAAAGTTGGCACTAACACTACATCGTGCACGGCCAGTCGATCCTTCTTTGAGATTTGCCGGCTACTCACAAAGGCGTTTAGTGCCTATGTCCAGCCTTCAGTATCTCGGAAGATATCCTGTCATACCTTGGTGACTTACCTGATTTCATACTCTTAATATCTTTCACAATCTCATCCATATCAATTTCATATTTACCTACATTGATTCTTGTCTAGACTACGTTCACTCTCTTTTACACCTCTTTCATACAAACTTTCAAAATACTCCTTATCCTACTCTCACTTCCACCATTCTACTACTCACTATCCCTATCTTGGTATTTTCCTAAGACATGCAGTTTGATGACTAAGGTGTTTGTACAGCTCAGATGGTCTCTTGAGTTTCATTCCAAAGCTATTTGAATTCCTTAACAATGTCGTCTACATTGTTAAGGAAGGTTTGCTGACTGTGCTAGTCCTAGCCATGACTTCAATGTCTTTATGACTTTAGCATCGAACTTTCTCAGAAGAGTTTGACCGATATCGTATACTATGCAATTTTGCAATTATGTTCTATAGATAAAGCATATTTGTAATTACATTAATAATGTCAGTGACCAGGCGGCTTTCGTGCTCGTAAACAAAATGGACGAAGTATGAGAGTGGACTTTATTTGAGTAGCTCGGATGCAGTTTAGAAGATTTTATGGATTTCCATATATGAAAAGTTTGTGTTACTAGAGACTAACTCCTTGTTACTAGAGATTACTTAACTATAAAGTAACTTCGTGTTACCAGTGACAACTTTACTAGAGAGTTACTTCGTGTTACTAGACACTACCTAACTAGAGGCTAACTCCGTGTTACTAAAGATTACTTAACTATAAAGTAACTTCGTGTTACCAGTGACAACTTTACTAGAGAGTTACTTTGTGTTACTAGACACTACCTAACTAGAGGCTAACTCCGTGTTACTAAAGATTACTTAACTATAAAGTAACTTCGTCTTACCAGTGACAACTTTACTAGAGAGTTACTTCGTGTTACTAGACACTACCTAACTAGAGGCTAACTCCGTGTTACTAAAGATTACTTAACCATAAAGTAACTTCGTGTTACCAGTGACAACTTTACTAGAGAGTTACTTCGTATTACTGACACTACCTAACCAGAGGCTAACTCCGTGTTACTAAAGATTACTTAACTATAAAGTAACTTCGTCTTACCAGTGACAACTTTACTAGAGAGTTACTTCGTGTTACTAGACACTACTCAACTCGAGACTAACTCCGTGTTACTAGAGATTACTTAACTATAAAGTAACTTCGTGTTCCAGTGACAACTTAACTAGAGAGTTACCTACTTCGTGTTACTGACTCTACTTAACTAGAGAGTTACTTCATGTGGCTGACGGCATAGAATATCGCCACCCCATCTCATCCCGTCGGGAGCGTAGAATTCGATCCGAGGGAATATCTACCAGAGAACGGGCAGCAGTATATCTCTGTGTAATATGAACACCATACTGCGATCGCCAACCCGGTCTGCCAAGCATAGGGATTATGGCATACGGGTATGGTTAACCTAGAATCGAATTATCTGTAGTTTTCATCAGTTCTTTAAGGTTCGGTTGTAAGGGCACGCGCGACATTATAACAGGTGTCCCATCGTCCGTGGGACTACACCACATTTGCATTGCAGCCCACCTGAACAAGTTTTCTCCCCATATGTATCCCCACCTGAACAAGTTTTCCCTGCTACGACCAACGTGGGTTCGAAGCCTATTCAACGACTTCCGGGCTGGTAGAAGCAACTGGCCGTAAGTGGCACGCTGCCTTTCACGCCACAGGTCGTGAGTTCGATTCCCACCCGGGACAGATATTTGTGTGCATGAACATGTCTGTTTATCCTGAGTCCTTCCTAGAAAGCTGCAAACCTTTATTTAGGAAACATAGAATATTAACGGTACCATGTTTATACATATTCGAAATTTGCCTATTTGATGAAAAGTATCCCAAACTTTTTGAAAACTTTTGTGAATATGAAAATAGTCGCTCCAGGCACAAAAATAGATTACGCCTGCCAAACATAAAATTAGAATTATATAAACGAAATGTATACTCCATGTGTATTATAATATTCAATCACCTACCGCAAAATTTAATTGACTTACCATAATATGCATTGTTTAAAAAACGGTTACTTGAGTTGCTAATAGAGAAGGGATATTACAGGGTAACGGAATACTTATGATAAAATTACATACACTATGAATACTAATAGATAAGTTAATAAAACTAATAATAATTTGTTAATTGTTAAATTGTGAATAGAAAATACTATAATATAATGTAATAAGAATATAACATGTATAATGTAATAATAATATAATTAATAATACTATATAATTTTAAGAACAATAAAATTTGCACGCAATAATTATGTGGCAGAATATGTGAATGTATTAAACTATGTAACATCTATTTTGTACCGTGTTCTTGCAAATAAAGGATTGATTGATTGAGTCTGGTTGTAACTTATCGCTATAATTATGTATTTACAAAAGAAAAATAGTATATGTAGTATATCAATTATCTGATTTCCATAGTACAAGCTCTGCTTAGTTCGGGATCAGATGGCCGTGTGTGAATAATGTGCCAGGATATTATTATTAACTAATCATATTAGATAGGACTATGAGCTCGCCCCTAAGAAACGGGTAAAAACATTGAAGCAAACAATTTTATTACATAAATTAGTATCTTAATAGTGACAGTTATAAAAATGTTGGCCACAAACTTAGCTTCCAATCTAATGTTCATAGCAATTAGATACAACGCGCTGTAATGTTAGTCCAAATAGTGGAATGCCTTTCTTATTGCACTTCTATTTTATCATTATCGTTACAGTTTAATTTTAAAGAACATGTTAATTAATATTGTTCTTAATATCTTTTTAAGGCAGCCGCAGACATATCGGTACCTGACGGCTCAAGGGCGTAAGCACAAAAACCGATTTTACAGGAGAGCTAAAAAACACAATTTTATTAGACATAGATGTGCCCGGCGGTTTTACCCGTGTTCAATTTTATAAATTATCACAGTTCCTCCCCCGTAGGTTATAGCATGATAATAGACCTACATATATGTATACACAAAAATATGTATATACAAAAATTGTGGGCTTTGACAACATAGCTACATCTATCATTAAGCAGTGTGCAGATATATTATCACCAATCTTGGCACATATAGTAAATGCAAGTTTTTGCTCAGGAGAATATCCCGATCTCTTAAAATTAGCTGTTGTAAAACCTCTTCATAAAAAAGGTGACAAAAAAGAATTAGGTAATTATCGTCCAATAACCCTCGCAACGGTAATCGCAAAAATTTTTGAAAAAGCTATTTATAAAAGAATTTATTCATTCTTAAATAAATACAATGTAATAGCCAATGAACAACATGGGTTCCTAAGAAAAAAATCTACGACACTAGCTTGTTTTACACTTATGAAAGCAATCACTGAAAATATTGATAAAAAGGTACCCGTTTCAGTGGTCTTTTTTGATATGAGCCGTGCATTTGATTATGTAAAACATGATATATTGTTAAAAAAATGTGAAATTTATGGCTTGAGAGGAATAACTCTGGATTGGTTAAAGAGTTACTTAGAGAATAGACAACAATGTGTCGAAATATCTAGTATTAATAATAACAATGAAGTTGAAAAACGTCAATCCTCATATAAATTTAATAACTCAGGAGTACCGCAGGGAAGCATTTTAGGACCGTTGTTATTCTTGATATACATTAATGACTTGCCCAGAATAACGGAACATCAATGTATCATGTTTGCTGATGATGTCTCATTAATAATAACCAAAAATTCCTTAAACAGGCACGAAGATGCTATTAATATTGCTATAAATAAAATATTAACATGGCTTGAAAATAATAACTTATCTGCTAACATTTCAAAAACTAAATATATTAATTTTAGAAATTATAAAACTTTAAGAGAAAACTTGACAGTTAAAGGATATGACAGTGAAATAAAAGCAGTATATAACACGAAATTTTTAGGATTATTCTTAGACGAAAATTGTAATTGGAAATCTCATATCCAATATATTTGTGCCAAATTAAACAGTTTCACATTTGCATTGAGGAATCTGAGAAATACAGTTGGAACAAATGCTGCTCTTATGGCCTATCATGGTTACGTATCATCAATATTGAGATATGGGATTATCATTTGGGGGAATTCTACTGATATTAACAAAGCATTCATTGCACAAAAAAAATGTGTTAGAGCTGTTTTTGGGGTAGCACCTTTAGACTCTTGTAGACCACTATTTAGGGAACATAAACTGTTAACTTTAATAGGCCTTTATATTTTAGAAATAGGAACATTTGTTAAAAATCATTCGTCATTATTTGATAAAGCCAAAAATTCATTATATAAAATAGACAAATATTCCCGTAATGAAACCAAATTAATGATACCAAAGTGCAATACAGCGCTCCATAAAAAGAATAGTAGCATGATGGCAATCAAAGTATTCAATTCAATACCTAAAGAACTAAGAGAGTTACCCATAAGAGTTTTTCAAAAGAAACTTAAACGATGGCTATTGGACAAGTGCCCATATGAACTGAAAGAATTGTATGATTATAGTTATTAAGACAACAATTAATGATATTTCTGTATTAGTATGTATGACATCCAGTTTATGAATTGTATAATCAAAATTAATTTTATACTTACCTACTACTTTAATTTCTGACATTCACTCAATAAATTATTAATTATATATGACTTATAAATTGGATAATGTTGTTTTATAAACTGAATGAATTTATAGTGTAAATAGCGTTTATTATTATTTGTGTATAATATTGTGTTTATGTAATATTTACATGCCGTGCTAACGGCGAAGCATGCTGTCCATTCTATTTATAAACATCCTGTAAACCATGTTTCGACGTAAATAAATAAATTATTATTATATAATCTACATATAAATTTGAAGTAAATCCATGCAGTACTTTTTGACTTCAGTATGGACAGACAAACAGACAAAAGTTCTAATTGAAGGATACATATAGATAATTACATCCAGACATAGGAAAAGCCGACATCTTCATGCACACAAATATCTGTTCTGGGCGGGAATCGAACCCAAGACCTGCGGGGTGAACGGCAAGCATATACCAACCACGCGCTGCCCACTCAATGATTGAACAAACAATTGAACATGGATAAGTCAAAAATCAAGTCGAACACCCATGTTGTAGCCAGTCAAGTGAAGATTGGAGACTCTGCACTCAAAGTTGTAGACCTAGGGCACACCGTCCAACTAGCTACCTAGTTAGACTCCAGCCTCGGGAAATAGGTCATCGTAAAATCCAACTCGGCTGGGCAGCGCTCGGGAAGCTACGCAACATCTTCTCGTCCCAAATACCGCAGTGTCTCAAGTCGAAAGTCTTCCACCAATGTGTGTTGCCAGTGATGAATTACGGAACACAGACGTGGTCGATTAGTATGGGCCTAAAAGAAGAGGTCTCTGGTTACCTAATGACCAGTGGGGAGGGCTATGCTCGGAGAATTCTTATGCGAAAAAATCAGAAATCTCGAAACCCAAAGATCTCCTTTAAAGGAGGCCTTTATCCAGCAATGATCAAACTTTGTATAACGGGCCATAAAATCAAATTTGTTGTATTTAGTTAAAACTTATGTGTATCATAGCAAAACATCATGAGGCTTTTTATAATTCTTTCAATCTCGTAAATTAAACCTATCACAATGAGTCTAATTTACGAGTTTGAGCCTTTTTTTAATTTTGTAAGCATACCACTATTATAATTACTATTTATTGTAAGGAAATTTGAAATGATAAGCAGCTTTATTTAAAATTAAACTAAATTGAATATTTTGTATTATTCCCATTTCAAAACTTAGTACATGTAATTGTTAAATTTTATTTATAAAATGGCATTTGGTATATTTAAGCAGTTTTCTTTCAAAGTTATTATATTTTTATTTATAATAAAGCAAAAAACATTCATAAATAGATCTATCAGAATTAATGGAAATACACTATACAAGGCGTAACATAAGTAATGGACGTAAGTTAAGGAGAAACTGAACAGCCAAATACACAAAAATATATATTAACTCCCTATACAAGAATATCGACCAGCTAATGCATTTTGTACGGGAAATTTATAAATTTCTTTTGGTATTTTTTTATCTGGTTTTGTTTAATTAATTCAGTTTCATGGGTAGATACCGCTCGTTAAGTTATATCCACTATTTATGTAACGCCCTGTAAATTCATTTTTAAACTTTTAAGAAGAATTCATGGTCTCGGTATCTTTGATGGTGGCATATCAGTGTTCAGTAATAAAATATATGATTACTTTACTAATAATATTATGTAAGATATATGCCGTTCACGTTGTTACTATTTGTCTTATATTTCTGTGTTTAGGTCTTAATACATGTAATTTAATTTAGATTTACTCATATAAATTATGGTCACTAATAACAGTTAAACGTTAGTTACAAAATTGCATTACAAAATGCTATGTACGCCGTTATTGTAACGCATATACATTGTACATATATGTGCACTTGTAATTATGTGTCATGTGGCAGTACTTTAATAAATAAAAAATATTGTCCTGAAAAATAGCTAAAACGTAATTACGTCATTATTGCATTGGATGAGCGATATACAGTGAAACCAGAATAAAAAAGTATGATTGCATCGTTAAAGTGGAACTAGACTTATGAATGGAAAGGTGACCATCACGTGATAGTGTGTAATTAATAGCGATTGATAACATTTTCTTATCTTACAAGTTAATTATATACCTATTAGTGGTTTGTTATTTTTATTTTTTATACTATTTATATTAATAGTTTTCTTCTTTATCGCTATCGATAAAAAAGTGGTTACAATGATGTTTGAGGTCCTTTAGTAGTAGGTCCGTGATATAGCTCGACGGCTGTTGCCTAACGATTACAATAGGGACCAAAAGATTAATGTGCCCTCCGAAGCACAAAGACGGTAAGAAATTATTACTTTTGATAAATAAATATCTTGGGACAACTAAAGCATTCCCTTCTGGGGGCAGGTACCGCCCACCGCCGACATCGTGATCGTGATCAGCTTTCAAATAGATGATGGTTAAAAATGACTAAACATTCGTTCAATCGGCGTCCATGTGCACGTATAAAATAGCTCCCAAAAGTCATTACAGACGATTGCGGGATAAGAATAAGTCAGAACTCAAAGTCACCTATGGCAAAACTAAGCTGATGAATAAAAGTACCTTCTGTATGGCCAAAATAATATTCAATAAAATTCCTGAAAAAATTAAAACGTTAAATCTAGACAATTTCAAAAAAGAATTATTGAACATTTTGATAAATAAATGTTATTATTCATTGAAGGATTATTTAGACGACAATTCTATAATTACTGCCTCAAAAAATCAACTCACCTACGTTGAAAATTATGAATTTATTCGACATAAAAAATTAGAATGACATGTAATACGTATTTTGACATTTTTATATTTAAATTAATTATTGTAACCAATGTATCTGTAATATTATTAGTTAAATTGTTCATTATGTTAATTAAATTCAATATTTGTACGCCTCTGGGCAAAACATAGAGGATCTGCCTGTTTGTAACATCTCACAACTTGTTGTAATTTGACCTATGTCAACAAATAAAGATTCTGATTCTAATCATGTGTTGTCTTAAATGGTCCTGAATCGATTTTAAACGTCGAAGCCGATTGAACGATTGATTAAGTCATTTTTAACCTTTATTTATTTGAACGCCGTATAAATAAATATCTCGTGACAGCTAAAATATTGCCATCTGGGAGACATACACATAGCTAGTTGCTCTTACCGGCTAGTTGATCCCTAACTAGGCTGATCCTGCATTATGGCAACCTGACTACTAAAATATACGGATTTATTTCTAAATACATAAATATCTTTATAAATAAAAATGCTTCACTAAAAAGTTTACATGCGCTCATAACTTCCAAACGAACTGCACTATTTGAATGTATCCTTCTTAACGTTATGGTCCTTTAGAACTCTTTATTTTCACCCAGGAGGAAAATCTTATAATATTGTACATGAGTCATTACTCATTTATTCATTAAACAATTAAATTTTATCAGAATTTTTACATGTAACATTAATATACTTTAAATTCGTTGCGGGATCCAAGACAGTTAAAGCGATTCCCCGGGACATGCCTGAGCTTCACTGCTCAGTGTCATTTCATTGTGTGCCACTGTTGATCCTGGCTTACAGGAGTTGCAGTGGTGGGTAAGAGGGAGGGACTAGTCAGGTTAATAAAAAAAAAAAATATACTTTGCTAATAATTGTGCAATTAACAACATATTAATAAATTACAATTACGATATTGCCAACACAAACTACTAAAATAATTATTAAAATATGAAACTTAAGAAAAAATCATATAGCGGCACGATTTTCGCCGGAACAGCTAGCTATAGATAAATTACAACCTGACACAAAACAAAAATAATCGTTTGCCTCCAAACAAAGCTTTGTCCTGTGTTGAGATTGACACGACCTTTGGCTTATCAGTAAGGGCCACAAACCACTAGACAAATAGGCCACTCAAATGAGTTATGATTTCGACTCCGCAACTCTTCTTATCTTCTTATTCTTCACCACACACAGAAACTATACATTTTGTACATGGTTATTTGTCAATTCATGTACAAAGGGTAGCTTAACTCATTGATGAGTTTTCTTCCATCATAACGGCTCGAACTGTGAGAAGGCATACAAAGTAGAGAGGACGTAGCTGTGCGTCAGAATTTGCCTCGAGGGACTAAGTACTCAAAGCGTTCACGAACATAGACAGGATTAAAGTTATGAATGATTGATAAAAGTAGGGAAAGAATGACAATCTCGACGTTGCCGTATTGGCAGCCACTTCAAACTCCGCCTCCGAAACTCCGACACATGGTCATACTTACGGAGGCTAAAAATGAAGCGAATCCACACATTCTGCAGACGATCGAGCAACTCCTTAAGAAAGACCTATCAATTCCAAAGTTTCATGAGGTTCATAAAAAAGAATAAAACGGCATATTTGGTGAAAGCCTTATTTATTCAGTCTCTAGAGTTTTAGTATTTACAACTTAAGTACATAATACAATATTTACAAACTATTTACAGACCCGTTTACTAAAACTAACTTAAAATTAAAAACTTAAAATAAATCGATGTCCTTTTGGAATGCCATGCCAGTAACAACTTTATTTAATGAAAAAAAAAACAGAGAATAAATATCTAGAACATAATTAGGAATAACATTATTAGGAAAATAAATAACGCGACAGAGGGTCAGCAGACTTGCACTCAGCGGAAAATTCAGTAATTCAAAAACAAAACCAGAGGATGCGTTGCCGGCCTTTAAGAGTCAGCAAACAAATGTTGCTGACTTTTCCCCCACCCCGATGAGCTCTTGCAACCTTACTCACACGCGGAAACAACATTAAAATTAATAATATGATTATTGAGGAATGTCTTCTGTAAGGCGGATGTACTTCCCCAATCAGGCTGCTCTTCCAGCGAAAGAACGCTGTGCCGTGCCTTTCTCACCTCTGGTGTGCGTATTATAATTCCATTTTGCACGCACTCTAGTGGGCAGTTGTAGTAGTTCGACAGTTCAATGTATTCCCTGGTCTTATCGTACCAGCTGTATTAGAGAGAGAGATGTAGATGTTTGAGTTGTAACAGGTGTATATTACATAAATCGCCAGGATGGCATTTTGGTAATAAAATAATAGTTGATTTGCTTTGTTGAAGCCGGCAAAAGCCTAGCCGTTAATATTGTAGTTGAGTAAATAATGTCATTATAGCACCTTTTAATTATTAAAATAAGTTATGATTTTTATGATTACATTTGATGTAGTAATATGGTTTCCGAATCATGGCATCAAGTTCGGCGGGAGTCATGTCTCCGCACGTGCATGACCTCTTGCGGCGCGACGCATTCGGTTCATACCTACGTAACAAACGTTGTAGTTTAGTTTGTATCCGATAGATCGCGCTGTTTTAAATCAAATATATTCAGTTATTAGAATTAAATGTAACGCAATATGTGAATTATTGTTAACATTATGATAAGTTGTTTATTAAAAAAAAGTTTAATTAGTTACACGTAATTCTATCTATTTAGAGTGCATAATGTTGGTAGTTAGGAGTGCCAACTTAAATTAGTTCATTAAGCTTTTACTAGATGGCGTTATACTAATATTTTTTACTATTTATCTTAATAATAGATGGCACCACAAATTGATACCTGGTGTTTTATGCAAAATTAAATACTGTATAAAAGTTGTTACTGGGCTTTTTACTTTTAGAACTAGGGGTGGATAGAATTAATCTTCTTTATCAATATTTTTAGTAACTTATTCTAGTTGTGTGAAATTAAAATTTTGAGGTCGTTTTTTTTTCTTTGTTTCTCAAATTAAATCTTCGGGATGCAAAATACTTGCGCTAGTTTTCTTGGCATTAATTTGAGAATTGTTTAAATGATATGGCTAAACAATGTTCAGTGTATCAACATTATACTATCGCTGTGACAATTTGTATAAATTACGCAGACATAGTAATGTCTGCGTAATTTATACAAATTGTGAACGTTAATATCTGTTGTGATATTCAAACTATCGACAGCGATCGTACAGACTCAAAAGTAGTGGTGCGGATCGTAGTGGAAGGCACCATTAATTTAGGATTTGCTTAGGTAAGATTCGTGGGTTCTAGAACTTTAGATGAATTGTTAATCCAACACCCCTTGTAGTTCGTAATGAGTGCAGCACCTACGCCTGTCCCCGCGGCTTGGTGACGTCGCTGTGGCGGATGACGCAGTCGCGCACGGCCATGTTGGGCGTCAGGAAGTCGGTCAGTGCACGCGCGGCGGCGGGCCGGTCGAAGGGGAAGCCCATGGCGCGCCGGTCGGGGTACTTGCGGTCGCGGATGCCGCAGTACGACGACGCGTCGTTGCACGTACCCACTAGGTCTTGTTCTATCTGCAAATGACACTAATATTACCATCTAATGTCCTCCTAGCCGAATTCCAAAATATAGATATCTCGCATTACTTAACGTTATTGTGGACAAGCCCATACTTGTAAAGGTTGATTTTGACGCTATAATTCGTAAAAGGACTGCGTCACTACCTCACCGACGACGAAGTAACGCCAATAGCATTCTATTAATAAATAAATCAATATATCTCGGGACAGCCTACACACTGCCATCTGATCTCAAACTTTAATGTCCTCCTAACCGAATTTCGGCCACGGCGGCCAGTCTCAATAGAGATTAGCCATCTGCGCGGGACATATTATAGTGCTCAAGTGTGTGCGCAAACACAGGAGCACTTTCTATTTCATCACTCTCATGATCCGAGGGGACGCTTAGCGACACGACCGGAAAGAGGTCAGGCACAGGACCGACGGCTTTACGTGCTCTCCGAGGCACGGGGGAATAATACCGCCAACTCCCAGACTTCCGGCCGATTCTGAGAAATTTTTCTTTTTACAGAAAAGTCCCAAAATCACTTTTTGGCCCGACCCGGGATTTGAACCCAGGACCTCGTTATCTGCGGGTTAACATGCTACCGCTAGACCAGTCATCATTACCATCAACATTACCAACAACATTACCATCTACATATTACACGACTGGATAAGGGCCTCCCCATATTTACACAATGAGTTGTGTCAACTATTAGGATATGCCATAATCGCCATGCTTGTGGGACAGGTTGGCGATCACAATATGATGGTCATAGTACACGGAAAGACGCTGCTGCCCGTTCTCTGGAAGTTATTCCATCGGGACGCCATCTACGTCACTTAAGTAAAACTAACTTAAGATTAAAAACTTAAAATAAATCGATGTCCTTTCGGAATGCCATGCCTGTAACAACTCTATTTAATAAAAAAAAAACAGAGAATAAATATCTAGAACATATTTAGGAATAACATTATTAAGAAAATAAATAACGCGGAAAAGGGTCAACAGACTTGCACTCACCGGAAAATTCAGTAATTCATAAACAACACCAGAGGAGTCACCACAAGCATGGCGATTAGGAGGATATGCCATAATCGCCATGCTTGTGGGACGGGACGGACAATCACAATACACGGAAAGACGCTGCTGCCCGTTCTCTGGAAGATATTCCATCGGGACTAGGGTTACCATATGACAAGCTTTAGCCGCATTTTAAGGTTTAGACAGGCGTGCGGCCGGCATTGGTCTGAGACAGGCATTTTCGCAGGCTCTCGTCAACGCCCAGTGGAGTAAAGAAAGAAATCGGCTGACAATTGAACCAGTAAAAGCAATATTGATTACACGGGAAAATTACAAAACTGTATCTTGTGAAGATTTTTACGTTTATACCTTAACATAGGTATAAACGTAAAAATCTGAAAAGAAAAAACTATCAAAAAAAATAATGTCCTCTGAGAAATATTAGTAATAAATATCCTTCATTATTATCTGTTGGCTTTTACTTATTACCTACAGCGTTTTGCTTCAGACAGGTATTTTTCTGAAAATTCAGGCATTTTAAGTACCATAGACAGGCATCCCTCTATTTACATATGGTAACCCTAATCGGGACGCCATCTACGTCACCAGCGGGTTGAGATGGGGTAGCGACATTCTATACCGTTTACCACACAGCCATCCATTAAATATATAAATTATAAATATCATGGGACGACTAACACGTTGCCATCTAATCCCAAACAAGGCAGAGCATGAGCATGTATATGGCTATCAATACATACATATTGTAGAATAGCTAACTAGTGGAAACTGCTGGATGCGAACAGCGCAAGACCGGCAATTGTGGAGATCTTTGGGGGAGGCCTTTGTCCAGCAGTGGACGTCTTTCGGCTGATATGATGATGTAGAATAGCTGTGCCCCGCGGTTTTACCCGCGTTAAATTGTATAAATTATCACAGCTCCTCCCCCGTGGGTGATAGCGTGATAATATGTGTTGAGCCTATATGTTGACCCGCCCTCTTAGTAATATTCATGCAAAATTTGAAGTAAGTCCATGCAGTACTTTTTGAGTTTAGCCCGGGCATACATACAGACAAAAATTCTAATAACTATATTTTTGGCTTTGATATCGATTGTGGATCACGCCTCAAGTATCATTTTTTTAAAATATTCCTCCTACAGTTTTGACTTTATTATATGTAGGTAGGTATAGATAAATTACATTCAACCACAGAACAAATAATCGTGATCAAAACAAAAAGATTTATCCTGGGTATCAAACCTTAGACTTAGCAATCAGAGCTACTACCACTAGAAAAACAGGCCAGTCTTAATATACAACATGTACCTAACGTAATTAACACACACCCTCAGACAACCCAATTAGAATATTATGGTGTAATCATAATACATACACTGAATTTTTAATTTACCATATAATATGTGCACTGTTATTTACTAAATTAGTTTCTTGAAATAAAGTTTATTTTTCTTTATTTTGTACTAGCTGTGCCCCGCGGTTTTACCCGCGTTAAATTGAATAAATTATCACAGCTCCTCCCCGGTAGATGATAGCGTGATAATATGTAGCCTATATGTTGACCGTACCTCTTAGTAATATTCATGCAAAATTTGAAGTAAATCCATGCAGTAATTTTTGAGTTTACCCCGGACATACATACAGACAAACAGACAAAAATTCTAAAAACTATATTTTTGGCTTCGATTTCGACTGTAGATCACGCCCCAAGAATCCTTAAAAAAAATTCAATGTACAGTTTTGACTTTCCTACCATTTTATTATATGTATAGATTGAATGATAGAATTTGTATGAATACTAATAAAACTGCGATTTTTAACCGACTTCAAAAGGAGGAGGTTCTCAAGTTCACCGGTATTTTTTTATTTTTGGAGTATCATTTTCTATCTTAGCGCCATCTGAAACATTTTTATGTAACTAGCATATTAAAATGCTGCTAAATCCAAGAGTTCTAAGCCTTAATTAAGCAGGTTTCGTAGTACTTTTGTTCCACACAATTTTGTACAGTTTTCAGTTCCTTAGTTGCCGTTCAATTTCTATTAAGTTTGAACAGCCTGGACAAAACTTATGGGTTCGCGTTACTGATATACATAACTACGCGTCACCAACACGCAAATATGACGTTCTAAAGTTTTTACTTCTTTCGCAGACTCCACGACTTGCTTGATTATTTAATCTATGAAACAGGATTCAATGACAGTTAGTTAATATGGATTAAACTGGATTAAACAGATCAAAATATAGATAATGTTTACAAACCTATGCATTTTAACTCCACGAATTTTGGATCTCAGAAATTCACTTTTTTCCAATGCAATGTGAGCACGAGATAAATAATATACGAAAGGTACTTTCGTTCCCCAAGCCGATAAACACGTTGTTAAAGTCTACAAAAACCGAGCCAGGCGGTTGGATTTAATGATCCACCTGGTTAGTAGCTACCACATGTACCTAAGTTGCAAAACAGTTTTACTGTGTTTTATCGTTGAATTGAATTTAAAATAAACTACAAGGTTGATTATCAATATTTAAGCTATAATAGGACTATTATTGTCTATATAAATTAAGTCACTGGAAATTCTATAAAGTATCATCATTAGCTATAGTGATGCTCTTAATATTATTTATATCAAAGATCTCCAACTCCAAAAATAATACCCTGAATCAAGAGAGAATACCATAAGGTGGCAGCACTAAGATTGATATAGGGCCAGGCAACGTACACAAGTGGAGGAAAGTGCGATATTGCCGTGAATTGTGATTTTCCGTGTTGTAACCAAAACTCCATAAAAGCCTCTAGTAAAGTCTCCACTGCTTTACTGGGGTTGGACAAGGACTATGTATGACTTGACTGTGACGGACTTCACTTGACAAAGACGGAAATAAATGATATAAAAATATATTTACTGAAGGCTCATAAGGCCAAAGAAGCCAGAGCCGTAATAAGGAATTAAAAAAAATATATAGGGCCAGGGGAGTTTTGGCGCCAACGTGGAAAAAGACGCATCAGGACAATGTTTCGTTTTCAAAAACTGGTGTAAATTCAAGTTTTTATGTGTAAATATTTAGGTATTATAATTGATAAAAGATTAAGTTTCCAGGAACACATTGATCAGTTAACAGCAAGAACACGCAAACTAATATATATTTTTAAAAATTTACGACAAGTGGCTAAAAAGGATTTAATAAAAACGGTTTACCTAGCTCTTGGACAGTCACAACTTAGTTACTGCATTTCAGCCTGGGGTGGAGCAGCAAAAACCACTATGCTGAAAATTGAAAGAGCTCAGAGAGCTGTTTTAAAAGTAAGTCTCTTTCTACCTTTTTACCATCCCACCATTGATGTATATAAGCAGAGCAAAGTCCTAACCGTACGTCAACTTTATATTCTGCAAACTGTTACCAAACAACATTCCTTACTTTCATTTGAACCCAAGTTGATTGAAAAAAGGCGTAGAAAAGACATAGTCTGTACTAAACCATCGTTTAAAACCAGTTTTGCACATCGTTTCTTCTACTACCAAGGTTGTAATCTGTACAATAAAATTAACAGGCGCTTGTCAATTTACCCTCAACCAAAAACCAAATGTAAGACTGTAGTTAGAGAATGGTTGCAAAACTTGGACTATAGTTCCACGGAAGATCTTCTTCAATAATATTGACTAAAAGAATTATATAAAAATAGACTCACAAACACCCACACTACAGTCACGCACACATCCAATACACAGCCTCACACTACACACCACACCACACTTCTAACATACTAACCTTCGCGCTAAGAGGCGAATTAGCGTTAAGATACTAAATTAATATCTTGTACCAACTAAATTCTAATATACGTGTCCCTATTTAAGTTTCTTTGCTAAGTTTTACCGGATTTCGTGGGGGTGAGGACCTGGTGATCTGTAATACAGGTTTATACCTATAATAGACACCAGCTCCGCACAGACACTAGACTGAAACTTTTTTGTTATGTTAGTTAATTTTTATCGTATAAGTCTTGTAACTGTAGGAGAAAATAAAGATATTATTATTATAATATGGTGGATTTTTAGACATATCATCATGGACAACGTACACAAGTGGAGGAAAGTGCCATATTGCCGTGAATTGCGATTTTCTGTGATGAATCTAAAACTCCATATAAGCCTCTAGTAAAGTATCCACTGCTTTACTGGGGTACGACAAGGACTACGTATGACTTGACTGTGACGGACGTTACGTGACATGACGAAAATAAATGAAATAAAAATATATTTACGGAAGGCTAATAAGGCCGAAGAACCAAGAGCTGTAAAACTGAATTAAAAAGAAAATATAGGGCCAGGGGGTTTTAGCGCCAACGCGGAAAAGGACGCATCAGGGCATTGTTTCATTTTCAAAAACCGGTGTAAAATCAAGATTTTATGTGTAAATATGGTGGATTTTTAGACATAACATCATAGACAATGTACACAAGTGGATGAAAGTGCCATATTGCCGAGAATTGCGATTTACTGTGTTGAATCTAAAACTCCTTAAAAGCCTCTAGTAGTCTCCACTGCTTTACTGGGGTACGACAAGTACTACGTATGACTTGACTGTGACGGACTTTAGTTGACATGACGAAAATAAATGAAATAAAAATATATTTTACGGAAGGATCATAAGGCCATAGAAGCCAGAGCCGTAAAACTGAAAAAAAATATATATAGCGCCAGGGAAAAACATGATATCCCTACACCTGATGTTTGGTTGTGTTTACAAGGTTTGTTAAACATAATAATAAACAAGTAATTGAATTATCACTAGAACAATATCTTGTTGTCAGAAAGGAATAATAGTCAATATTTAGATATTTAATTGCACATCACAATCTCATTTAACCAATAAAACAATAACATTAAAAAAAGAAATATTCCTATTAAACGATTAATAGGCGTAGGTATCTTCGTAAATGCATAAAAATCAAGGAAATATCTTTTATTATTGAAGAAATGTACCCCACAAAGTATTTTGGTAAAATTGACTGAGAAGTAATGTAAAATTATTTAAAAATTAATGAGAACTCTTTTATTTCTATACTCTTCGGATAAAGGCGGGACAGGATTGGGCAATCACCTTTAATAATATAATAATAATATCCTGGCTTATTATTTACACATGGCCATCTGATCCCAAACTAAGCAGAACTTGTACTATGGAAACCAGACAACTGATATACAACTTTTCTTTTCTAAATACATACTTATATAGATAATTACAACCAAACACTGGACAAACAGACGTGTTCATGCACACAAATATCTGTTCTGGGTGGTAACCGGACCCACAACCTCCATGTGAAAAGCAAGTTATATCTCAAAAACGGTGGCTCGTAGAGAAAAAAGTATTAATCATTTTTTTGTAGATAATTTTATGATCTACAATTTTTGTTTGAGGTATTTTTATGATAAAACTTACCGTTTTGATGAAAATCGCGAAAATCTCATTTTTTTGACCTTTAACCTTGAATTTTTTTTTTCCTTACAGGGGAATATTAGGGAACTTTCAAATTTTGTTTTTAATGACATTTTTTAAAATGTCATTAAAAACAAAATTTGAAATCTTACTGATTTTCAGCTTAGTGGGAATTTAGGTAACTTTACTCTTATTTTTTGGTCTAATTTAACCGGACTACCTATATGGCGACTATGACAGTTGTATTTTATAACATTTGAAATTCAAATCCAAAGATATTATAATAATATCTTTGTTCAAATCCAAAGATATTATAATATAACAATATCTTTGTTCAAATCAAGCAGGCTCAAAAGGAAAATAACTACAAAGTTTTTTGGTAGATTAAGTTTTATCTCATTTTATGGGATTATTCAAATAAAATTATTTGTACTTCTTAAAATAATTAATACTATGTTAGCATTGAATACGAAATTATGATGGTACAAAATAACATAATCCATTGAGGACAGCCTTTATTTAAATCTACCATTTTGGAAACAGACAATTACACTGTCTCAACTGAGACTGCTATAATAAGTACAAATTAAAGGACTTGTAGTTTAGAGCTTCGGTACTTTTTAATTTAGTAATTTAATAGCGATAGTATCTCTATTTGGAAGTTGTAAACCTAACAGTATTATTCAACTAAATTAAAAAATGTTTATCCGAACAGTTATGTTATAGTATGAGCTTGTCATTTAAATTTAAATCCTTTTATTCTGTAACGACTTGTCACTGTCAGTTTGCTCCCGTATATTATAGAATTCACGTGCCTATTGGAAACTAAACTGTGGACGATCTTTTGACCGTACAATCTCCATCGTTTGACGGCCTATCCTGTAGGTTAAATACTCTTTGGCCTATCACTACACCCTGACACTGGCGAAATTGTGGTCGTTTATCCACAAAAGCCATTATAGAAGAAAAAAAAAAAAAAACACGTGCCTATTATAGTAATATTGAAACGAAATGGCGAAGGAAGGAGAGAAATCTAATGACCCGCCCCTAAGGATACCCACTGACCGATGTTTTAGAGACAGGAAACTGAAGAGACTCTCTCTTCAGTTTCCACAGTGAGAATGCCCTCAGAATACCCACTGACCAGAATCTGTTGTCTGCAGAAGGTAATAACGAGTTCATAAAAGAAGGAACCTATAAGATTTCTTTGAATAAATTACGTTCCGGAATTACTTTCAGTGCTTATGATAGTTTTAATAGCTAAGTTTCATACTTTCAGGTCAGGCAGGTGGTAAAAAAAAAGCAGCATATCCTAAGGATACCCACTGACCGAAATATGGCCGGTATGGCCGGATGATAAAGACAAGTAAGATCATGAGGAGAGGGTATTTCAACTCCCGCGTCCGCACAACCGTCGCCGTGGGAAGCTGAAGAGAACGACTTTAAGGCGTCAAAGTCCCGAGTAAGTTTCAGATTGCATTCTAATTATTTAGGTATGTGTTTGATAAATAGTTGTATTTTAAGATTTACTCACGCTCTTGCTTCAGATTGCTCAGCAGCCTTTGATTAATATGAATCACTATCAGTCACTAAGGCTAATGGCTTAGTGACTGTTGCTTTATCACTACAGTTTGGGGTAAAAATTTCACATGCCACTAACATATGGAGCAGAAGAGATTTAACCTCCTAAACCAACCAACCCATCTATAGACAGGCTGCATACAAGCCTCGGCAATTATATTCCAATGAATTCCATGAATAAATTACAATGTGTGACAATCTGAAAGATCCAAATTACTCAAGCGTCCTTGTAAATAAATCTATATCACTCAAACCTTTGGAGTCTTCAATATAGTCTTAGTACTTATAGAGTAGTCTCTTCTATGGGAAAACCAGTTCATAAGTCTTACCCATAATTTTTTTTTATATAACTTATGCGGTATACTATGGATATCATAGACTGACTTATAAATTGTTCACATACAAAATTTGGCTTTCAGTTATAATAATATTCAAATAACTCTATCTTCACACCTATAGTATTTCATTAATATTAAAGGTATTGCGTGTGCATAAGAGATGTATTAAATTAAATCTTTATTAAGATATTTTTTTAATACTTTTTAGTATTTGAAGTTGGTTTTTTTAAATGAAGTTTTTTTATATAAGTCTTATTACTTTGACTTACGGTCCATTTCAATCTGATTTGCTAGTGTTAATATGACAATAATTTGAAGTATTAATGATTTTTGGAAAAAAAATTACCTATATTAAAAATTATATAAATCGATTCAGTAAATGATTCTGAACAAACTATTTTCAGGATGTGCGTTAAGACAGTGGATATCAGTAAAGACAACTCGAACATACACCATTCAGTGTGTGTGTCATTTTATTTCAAGTGATGACAATCCACTCGTCTTTTAAGATGGGTGACGGTTTTAAACAGCAGAAGATTGAAAAATTAAGGCAGAATTTATTAAGGCTACACCCTCCAAACGAGGTCCTGAAAATTCATGCATTACAAGATCATGTCACCCAAAGAGCAACTATTTTAATATTCCTTTAATATTCCTGAATTTAGAAACCTACTTTATATCAATAAAGTGAAGGCTAACGGTTGGTAGTTACAAAGACAAAGACTTTTTTCACTTGATCGATTTTAAAATGTCTGTCAGGAACGTAAGTGTTTACTTACTTTATCGTCGTTCCAATTGGAAATCATAACGAACAGAACCACGGGGAATCCTTGCTGGTCACCCTTCGCGATCAACATGTGGTGTGGCCAGCCGCAACCGCAGAAATCGAAAGCCGCCGCCTCCTGGGACCCAGCATCACCGGCACGTTGGCTCTGAAAATGATTTTTTATCAAAACACCTTGCAAAATAACTTCCATTAAACTGGTTAAAATCCAACTACTTACTTCAGGGAATTATATTCATTTTTACGAGTTTGCGTAACATACATATAAACTTGTAAATTCATAATATATATAGTTAGTTAGTTAGTTGGGCGATATTTTTCCGCACTTAGCCTCCCAATTGGGCCATTGTGCGTGAATTATTAATATATATTAGGTCTTTACCTATGAAATTGCCGTTCTGCAGTACTGGCCATTTCTTATCAAAATAATTTTTGTTTGGCTAAGAATTCTAATTTCAAATTAATTTTATTTTAAAAACATGGATTCTTTTTTCCAAAAGTAGTCATTTCTTTATTGATTAGTGTTACATTTTCATCGCATTTCAATCTTTTTCGTCATCATGGATACGTTAAAAATTCGAGTAATTATGGAATATGAGTACCGTCGTGGCAGCAACGCGGCACAAGCGGCACGCAACATCAACGACGTTTACGGAGCTAACACTACAAACCAACGCACCACCTGTTATTGGTTTGCTCGCTTCCGTTCTGGAAATTTCGACCTGAAAAATGAACCTCGCGGTCGTCCGAAGACTTTGGTCGACAATGACGAATTAAAGGCGGTTGTGGAAGCTGATGATACACAATCTACGGCTGAATTAGCAGCAGCTTTCGACGTTAGCGTCAAAACAATATTGGTCCATTTGCGTCAAATTGGCAAGGTAAAAAAGCTTGACAAATGGGTGCCCCACGAACTCAATGATCGCCAGCGCGAAGTACGCGTCGAGACGTGCCTTGCACTGCTCAACAGACACACAAATGAAGGAATTTTGAACCGCATTGTTACCTGCGATGAAAAATGGATTCTGTTTGATAACCGCAAGCGCTCAGCAAGTTGGTTGGATCCTGGTTCAGCACCTAAACAATGCCCTAAACGAAAACTTACCCCTAGAAAAGTGATGGTCACTGTTTGGTGGTCTAGCGCCGGTGTGATTCATCACAGCTTCTTACCAAACGGGGTGAGCATTACTGCAGATGTGTACTGTGAAGAACTGAGCACAATGATGGAGAAGCTGGCGCATCTCCAACCAGCATTGGTCAATCGCTCGTCTCCGCTGCTCCTGCACGACAACGCGCGACCTCATACTGCACAGCAGACGGTCTCCAAGTTGCAAGAACTGGGGTTGGAAGCTCTCCGTCATCCGCCCTACTCACCAGACCTTGCGCCTACAGACTACTACTTTTTCCAGAATTTGGATAACTTCTTGGCGGGAAAAAAATTCAATACCCGAGAGGCAGTACAAAATGCCTTTGAAGAATTTGTTGCCTCCCGTCCAGCTGATTTCTTTAAGAAGGGCATCAATAAACTGCCACTGCGATGGCAAAGATGCATTGATTGCATGGGTGATTACTTCGATTAATACAAATAAAAAAATTCATGAAAAAAATTCGTTTAAATTTTGTCATACAAAACGGCAATTTCATAGGTAAAGACCTATTATAATGCATTAATTAATTTATAATTTGTTAACACTTTCGTTTTTCTTATTATATTTTTCTTTTTTATTATTTTATTTTGATCTAGTTTTAAGCTGTACAAGCTTTTTATATTGTACCGTAAGTCTGTGTTTGCAATGCCATCATGTAAAAACTCTCCACAAACAGCCTCAGCCTATTGTGGAGTGTTTTAGGTAGGTAAGACAAATTCATGTACAAATACTTTCTGCCAATAAACCTTTTCGTCTTTATCTTTTATAATACGTATTGATAGGATGCATACCTGGTCACGGAAAGTTCTCTCATAGGGAATGGTGACAGATGAGTCCAAGCTGCGGTGGCGAATGGTGTTGTTACCAGGCTTAACTGAAATAAACAATGAAGTATAATAAACCATAGTCACAATTCACAAAGGGTGCTAATTAAACAGACTTTTTTGATAGCATTATTCACCTCGCCCAAATATTCGCTCAAAAATTTACATTGCCATCTAAATTACTAAGTCAGCCACAATTAACGAGCGTCTTAGTCATTATCTTTATCTTTTATGTAAGCCACTCTAAATACAACTCTGCATGGTGGTCACCGTAGCCTAGTTGGTAGTGCTCCTGCCTACGAAGCTGGTGGTCCTGGGTTCGAATCCCGGTAAGTGCAAATATTTGTGTGATGAGCACGAACATTTGTTTCTGAGTCATGGATGTTTAATATGTATTTAAGTATTTATCTATCTATATAAGTATGTATAACGTCGCCTGGTACCCATAGTACAAGCTTAGCTTAGTTTGGGGCTAGGATGATCTGTGTGACATTGTCCCTAGATATTATTATTATATTATTATTTCACCTAAAATCATTGAGATATAAGTATTATCTAATAGTCGAGGTAATTAAAAACGATTATTATAAAATGACATATTATTTCACCTGAAAAATTCACAAAGCTCCAAAAATATGGGATTTTTGTAAACTTTCCACCAATCTTCACCAACAATAGTGTATCTAGCTAGATGGTCACAGTTCTAACCTAACCCAAATAATTTCCTTTTTTTAGTAAATTAGGTGGCAATGTATAAAGAAGAAGGACACGTTAAGATAATTGTGACTTACTGGGCGCGGTGAACTTGTCGAGCTCCACCATCATACGCCTTTGCTGCTCAAAGGCCAATGGCTGACCCTTATCGTTCCTGACCGGTGCGTAGAAGATACGGACAGTTCCCATCACGCTCTGGCCGCTTGTGTTGTTTACTTCGATACTGTAATAAATAATATATATTTGGATATCAAGAACTGTGAATGTGAACTGTTCTATCTGTAACATGATGTCAACCTATCAGAGCTTTTCTTCTTCACCGGACTATAGAAAGTGACTGTGTGGCTGTCGCGTATGGTATTCCTCCCCCCCCCCCCTCAAATGATGGACACAACCGCGGTCCCCTAGTCCCACTATAGACAATGGGGAGATCTTTGATGGAGGTGATATGATGATGATAGAAATGGGCGAATTTGAAGCCTACTATGTAATAAGACTAAGACAAGCTAGGTAACCCACACCAGAGGATGCGCCACTAGTCCAATTGATGATCAAAGGTACAAGACTTAACCAGCATTCTCATCATCATATCAGCTGAATGAATGACGTACACTACTGAACAAGAGCCTTCCATTAGAATGGGAGGATTAGTTATAATTGCCATGCTTGGCAGATGGGTTGGTTCTCTGGTAAGTTTACCCTCAGGACCACTTCTACGGCCCCTGCGGGATGAGTTGCAGTGGTGATAGCAGAATACTACATGTCTCCACAAAATAAGTAACACGCTTTTATGTTAAAAAATCTTATACATTGCCCAATGTATAAGATTTTTTCCCAATTATCAAAACAGATAAGTTACTTTAGGAAAGTAATGAAATGTACTCACACATAGTTAAATTCCTGGTGCTGTAAGTGTGTGAACCTGGCGAGCACGGAGCCACGAGGCGCGAAGTCCAAACCACGCTTGAGTTCCATATTGCTTTCCTGCTTGAAAGTGCCGAAGGTGTTGTTGCCAGCCGCACCCTCCACGTTCACGCCGGAGACACGGATGCCGGGGAAGTCCAACTGTCATGTGGACAATTTGAATGGGGTTACAAATCTGGAGTGTTCGCGTTTTTGTCAACTGATAATTGCCTGTATCTAGTTCACTGAGTTGCTTGTCTTTTTCGTTGTTACTATGTGCTTGTCTAGTCTGTTCTTAAATATGTTGGTGTTTGGTGCTGACACTACGTCTTGAGGTAGTTTGTTCCATTCTTTATCGACTCGGTTCGACAGGAAATTCTTGTAGGGTATATTGTGTGAGAAGCGGGTCTGAAGTTAAAAGGTGTGACCTCTCAGACGGGTATTATTGTCTCGATTGAACATATCTTGGAACTGGTGTAGGCCATAGTGTCCATTTAGGATTTTATATGTTTCAATCAGACCACGTTATACTGTGTCATGATTAAGTGACAAACAGGAAATAACAACACAAACTTTAACATTTATTATATAGTATGGTGTATGGCGGGTGCACGTTTGGCAAAGATAAAGTGAGATTGCGGAGCAGGAACAAATTCGTACAATAACCTCTTTAGCTGCAAACAATGGTCAAAAACATTAGTGTAAATGCTAGTAGGTAAAAAGTTTGCCTAATCCCGAAGACGGCAGTTATTGCAGAAGTTTAAATGACAGAGATAGGTGATAACAGGTTAATGTATGAAATTCTTCCTGCTCCGCAACAGAACTTTACCCGTCTCGCCACTACCTCGACCGCATAGTTCCCCGCACAGCACTAATTTGGTGGCCCATAAATGATTGTCTTAAATCTGGATGGGCTTTGGGTCCATTATTTACATGTTTGTAAACTGCCCCGCGATTCAGGGAATTATTTCCGTAACGTCTTGTCTGTAAGAAAAGACAAATAAAACTCACCTTATCATTTCCATATGGAGGAAGCTTAATCTTGTGCAGGTGGAAGATGTCATCGACTGTTGCATGCCAGCGGTAGAACACGGGGTCACGCATAGCGGTCGCCGAATCTCCCATCACGCCGAATGATTCCTGATTATTGTATATATAAGTATAATATATATAAATGCTTGTAAATAAAATATAGAGAGAAACCTCTTGATTTTGTGAATCTGGTTAACTGGATATAGGTAATAAAATGATCACAAGTTGTGAAGGTTCATAAAGAAACTAAGTACCTATCTAAAATTAGTTACTTTGGATTCTACATTTATATTACACCTAGTTGAAATCATCTAGATTTTAAAGTTAAAAAAAAACTCTGAGGTTTCACAAAATGCAAGTGTCGCGCAACGGCTAAGATAGTCAACTATTTGTGTGACCCATAAATAGTCGTTCTGAGTCTGGATGTAATTTGTCCGTCTAATATATGTTCGTAAAGTACCCCGCGACACAGGGATTAGCCTCCCTAGTGCGGGCGGTGATTTTCTTAATAAAAAAAGTTACGCTTTTATGTGGTAATGTATAAGATATTTTCCCAATTAACCATATACCTAGATAAGTTACAGGACATACTCGTCTATCATAATTTTTTATTATTAATTTAACAAAAATGTTTAGAATTAAATCGCTCTAATTCAACACATCTGAGGAAAAATCATTGCACAACCAAAAACCGAAATAAAATTTATTTTAAAAATGGATTCATTCTTGTTTTTTTGCCAGTATTCACAGTAGCGAAAAAGATATATGACATGAATGAATTTCATGATGACGTAAGTACTTAGTAAATTGTGCTCAAATAAAACAGATTATTATTGTAATACTTAGCGTTTCTGTTGAATAACTATAAGGAGACTACACTCTAAACGAAATAATATGAACCAATTACCTATTCATTTAATTACTTCGAGGAAATTAAGCTGCAAACAAATTGGTTCTTCTTGCCGAATGGAACCAGTGACATATGGATAGATATTTAATAACTTTAAGGACCTTAAGCTCTAAGCAAACTAATTCTTTGAATCGCATACTTACCAGCTACCAACAGATAGATATTTAATTACTTCGATGAGATAGAGCTCCAAAAACATGCATGTTCATCATCATTATCATTACAGCTGAAATAAGTCTACTGCTGGACAAATCTCCCTCAAGAATCATCTTGAGGGGATACGCCATAATCACCACGCTTGGCTGACGGGTTGGCGATCGCAGTAAGATGGTCATAGTACTCAGAAGGAAGTTGCTGCCCGTCCTCTGGTAGATATTCCTTCGGGTCGACATCTACGCCCCCCACGGGATGAGATGGGGTGATGATATTCGGATATTTGTCGCCGTCACCACACAGCATGTAAAATATGCATGTAGTAATAAAGTAACACTAACCAAGTGACGATGGTCAGGATCGTGACTCAAGGAGATGAAGACGTGGCCCATGTTGTGCATGTCGCCGTAGTAGCCCCGGTTGGGACTCAGGATGGACGACTCCATCATGTTGCCGAGCGTGTTGATTGCTGTCTCATCATCCTCTAGAGGCATCAGACGGCCGTTGGGCTGGAAATAATAAACAACATACATACATAGAGTCACGCCTGTTTCCCAAATGGGTAGGCAGAGACAACGGATTTCCATTTGTCACGATCTTTGCATACTTCTTTTGCCTCGATTACTGTCATTATATTCTTCATACATGCTCGCTGGTTTAGGGTACTTCTGACATGCCCTTTCTTGAGAACATCTCCAATTTAGTCAGAGAATGTTCGACGTGGTCTTCCCCTTCTGGTTGTCCCATTCACACAGGCCAGGTATACTTCTTTTGTCAATCATCTTACATTCATCCTTTCTAAATGGCCAAACCATAATAAACAAGGCATGCTTAAATCTGCCTGTTGTACCATAGATCCCTTGGTCGTGATATTAAGCCGGTTATTATGAACACCACACCGCCACTTTTCACTAGACTGCTGTCTCTTATAAATTTCTGAAGTACTACGAATATCCTCTCGACCGAATTTCAGCCACAGCGGCCAATCTCAATGGAGACTATCCAATTTCGCAGGACATATTATAGTGCACAAGTGTGTGCGTAAACAAAGGGTATTCCATCACTCTCATGATCCGATGGGACGACTAGCACCCGACCGGAAAGAGGTCAGGTACAGCACCGACGGCTTTACGTGCTCTCCGCGGCACGGGGGTGTAATACCGCCAACTCCCAGACTTCGGGCTGATACTGAGAAATTTATTTTATCGGAAATATCTCAAAATCACTTTTTGGCTCGACCCGGGATTTGAACCCAGGACCTCATTAGCTGTGGTTGAACACGTTACCGCTAGACCAACGAGGCAATCATAAGTTTCTTAAGTAATATGGGGGCTAACCAGGCTATTCGATATCAGGCAGATGATGATGTTGGCTAGCAACGTAAGTGACCAATCCCAATTCTCATACTGAACACGTCTATCTATCCTAAATAACCCAGATATTACAAGCATCAGACCTCACCTGCCACTAGTCTGCTGTTCCTGATACTAACAAGCAGGTTATTATCAGTAAGGTTACTCAGGAGTTAAGCCTTGTACGCTGCATTTTTGGCCTAGCGGTAGCGTCAACCATATATGATAAGGTCCTGCGTTCAAATCCCCAGCCCTCCACCTCGAAGCCTAGGTGAAAAGGAGAGGCGGTTGCGTCACCTATAGACTGACTCAGATTCTCACGGGTGTTTCGGTATCTGAGCCGGATATGGCAAGAAGCGATGACATGAAAATGTAACCGCTGCGGAAGCGATCTGGGTTCTGGCCAACACACTCTCGCCGAATCCCCTTTATGGGAGCACGAGAGGCGAGTCTTGGTCGCAGGCATTGAATGGGTGACTCCACCAAATGGAACGCCATGCTCCCTTTTTGTAAGGCAATCATAGTCCTAAAGGAGGCCGATGAGCGAAAACATCCACAAGCTGCGTGGAGCCAGAAAATTTGTGGCCCTGCACCTAATCTCTCCCAGTCCTGTCACATTAAGGCAACAAAGGCCAAATACCCTTGCGCCGTGATGTCCTGCTAACTAGTTTCCAGTAAAATTGGCCGCTGTGCTCGGAATTGTGCCTTTAGGCAGTACTTACCATGACTACAGCTTTATTTTCTATGGCCTGTATGAATCGCTCTCTCCAGGTCTCCAGTTGGCTCACATCGGCTCTGATCTGGTCCACTGGACGATCGATGTCACGGATCGTGGTGTTCCCAAACCTGTTTAAAATCATATACACTTTTAAAATTTCGCGTATTATAACAATTTATTGGCATTATTTTCTGTGCTTAAGTGTGGCATATTGAAGAGGTATAATGACCACTCCATGACGAGAAAAGCTGACGTGGGAAATAAACCTACGAGGCTGAAGTGAGAGTGGACTGGTCACTATGTGGCTAGCCGCAATGTGGCCAGCCGTGCGGCTGACTGTACTCAGTTATTTGTACGAGAAAGTAGTTTTTATTCGCACTGTGATGCGGCAGCCGGTCAGAAGTATTGATTGCTGACGGCTGACCGCATTCCGGCTAACCGCATAGTGCGTAAGAGGTCTTATGTGCAATCATGGACTTGAAGAGTTGAGCGAAGATCGTTTCAACATTGATACTCAATAATCGTTAGTCCGGCCAGAGGTAGGCCTTTAGGCCACTTCTTTTCCGCGAAGACACCTGTATAGAAAATAAGTGTTCTGAAACATCAAAAGATATATTTGGAGAAATAAAGGAAAGACCTTTGCCAAGGAGTGGGGCAGGAATTAGAGAACTCAATAACTTCGTTGTCGTATACCATCTGTAAATTTAAGTGGGCGTTAATTTAATAAATAAATTGTGGAACTTACCTAGGAGGCCAAGCTCTGCTGGCAACTTGAGAGTCCAGTTTGGGGAAGTACCCCTCCGCGATGGGAGCCCGGAAGTCGTTGTAGCGCTGCACGAAACCCAACTTGTTGCACAGACGCTCCATGTTATATCTGACAAAGTTACCCATTCAACATCTTAGAAAGAAAGTCTCATAACAATGCGCAATGTGAAGTCTAAGTTCCAAATAAACGCTACTAAAACATAATCGTCTGTAGAGAATCGAACCCGCATTAATAACGCACAACTCATTGGACTTCCACCGAGCAATAGATCGATCCTAAATAACCCAAATATTACAAGCATCAGACGCCGTCTACTGGGCGGCTTGAACAACTCTGACACTAGTGTAACCACTGCCCATACGATAAGTAAGTACCTGGCAATGATCTGCTGGTGCATGTAGTAGAAGAGCTCTCCTCTCCTGTCCTTGTCGACAATGCTTCTGTCAGCAGCATCGAAGGGGTACACCAGATGCCAGTGCCAGTGGTGCAGGTTGATGCCTATGTCTTCGCGGAAGTAAGCAACGCGCTGCTCGGGCTCCGAGTCCGCAGCGGTGTAGTTCTCGGGGATTATAATTGGCATCTGAAATAACGATACATGGATTAGCCTGTTATTGAATTAAAACTTGTTTAAACATGCTTGGCTTCTGGAGCTGGTAAATGCGTTACGAGAGCGTTACGAAAAATGTGAACGGGCGAGGCGAACGGAAGTTGGGAAGGAGATACAAGTTAGTAAAGATGGAAAGTCCTGTAGGGGCTAGAAAGAGAGTGGCGATCTTTCTTTCTCTCATTTCCAATCTCACTTGCAGACCGTTTAGTGGAACTGACTATAAGCGGCTATGACTATATATTTGACTGCCTCGTTGATCTAGCGGTAGCGGTATTCAACCGTAGAAAATTATGTCCTGGGTTCAAATCCCGTGTCAGGAAGAAAAGCGAAATTGGGAATTTTCTATTAAGAAAATTTCTCAGTATCGGCCCGAAACCTAAGAGTTGTCTAACTGGGTGCATGTACATATATAAGCAATCTTACCCTTTCTCCAGCCTGTACGACGTTGGTGACCTCTCGAGCACGCCTGAATACCTTAGGGTCCACGAACTTGTCGGGGAAGGTTTCCGCGAAGGTCGGAATGTCGAGACCTTTAGTGTCATCTCTGCAACGGAAGTAACGTTAAATTATATTCTATTTCTATTCTATTCTATTCTTATTTAGTAGTGGAAAGTTTCTCCCTTTTGCTGGCAAAGGAGCAAGTGAGTCATCTGGTGTTAAGTGATCACTGCCGCCCATGAACACCTGCAACGCCAGAGGTACGTTGCCGAACTTTAACAAAGGAATTGACAACATTTCAAAACTGACACCACCTTAAAACAAAAATACAATTTCTTTATTTTTGTATCCTGAGTTCAAATATATTTTTTTTATATTTTTTTATCTCTTTTTTTCTGAGGAAAATACTAAAAAAGGTGTGATGACGTCACTTATACGGCGGACGAGGTAGTTTCCTTCGCCTAAGCATTCCAATGTTTTAAACGAAAACATTAATGTCAAACAAGACATGTCAAATTGTCAATTGTCACTCACGGTTTTAAATTTTGAAACTTTCATGGTGTCTTAATGAAACATAATAAGGATAATAACACTGGAAATGTATTTAATATTGACGATTTTTAATTCAATTTGAAATTGAAAACATTTAACAAACGTAAACAAGTTTAGGCGCGAACGAGTTTAACAAGACAGTGATTTTTTTTTACTGTTTACATTAAAGCAAAGATCGATGGCTATTCCACCGTATGTATGACGTCATTTGCCGCTTACGTCTTTTTAGAATACATCGAATTTCAAAATAGAAATTATGAATGAAAAGTTCATAATTTCGCAAAAAGGAAAAATATGGGTGCCCTAGTTTTGGATTTACTTTTAAATAACGCAATAATACATGCCAGTTAAAAATATGAAATGTTGTCAATTGGCTCGCTTTTTTAGGGTTGCCATATGGGTATATACAAACCAGCAGTAGGTATCACACTCGTATTAATCTTTTAAGCGCTATCTGAAGATCAGCATTACAGTATTTATTTACTGTAGCATTTGTTAAGATAGACGCCTTTCCAAGCTTGTAAGGATAATAGTGCATGCTACCAAATAAACTCCTTTCAAAACTAAACGTAATTAATTATATTATCTTTGTTGTAAACTAAGTTCTCAGTTAAGTATTATCCGTGCTGTGTATCTTTATTAGGAATAAATCTTCTTTTCTTTTTACTTACTTTTATACAACACGGTACTAATTCCAGATACCTACATTATTCTATTCATATCTTATTTAATTGTCTATTTCTGTATGTATCTATTTGTAACCTAGTCTCGGGTATGAACTGTAAAGTGGCACACTCAAACCAATTAGGTTTAAGTGTCACTTTACAAGATAATGCTTGTGTTTATTTGTGTTTTTGGTAAATTTAAAAAATTGCAATATCCATACCTCTACCACACATTGACAGCTCATGAAGGAGGAGAAATTATATTTACCTATGCAATATAGCGACGGAGAGACAGTAGTTGAACATGTAAGGATTGATGCGGAGCTGGCAGTAGGTAGAGACAGACTGCAGGTCCTCAACGTCACGCATATCTGCAGGAAAGAATCACTGGTTAACAACTCCACTCTTTATTGCACACCAGAAATTTCCAAGAAATTCATCATAATCACGATCATAGCAATTGAAAGACTGCAGGATGAAGGCGTACCTCAAGGATCGACAATTAATAATTAATTTGACGGTCACCATAGCCTAGTTGGTAGTGCTCCTGCCTACGAAGCTGGTGATCCTGGGTTCGAATCCCAGTAAGTGCAAAAATTTGTGTGATGAGCACGAATATTTATTGTTTCCGAGTCATGGATGTTTTCTATGTATATAAGTATTTTTTTGTGTATATAAGTATTTATGTATCTATATAAGTATGTATATCGTCGCCTGGTACCCATAGTACAAGCTTTGCTTAGTTTGGGGCTAGGATGATCTGTGTGACAATGTCCCCAGATATTATTAATTGCCAGTTTTGGACGGCCCACTTCCGGGGGTGTCTCGCGACCCCTGTTAGATCGTCGGTCCATCTCGTGGACAAATTATAGATAAATGTTTAAACAGTTATTATAATTATATACAAAGGGCGCCAGTCACAAGTTCTTACTGGCAACCTTGGGATGGACGAAATTAGTTAGAAATAAAAAAGGTAGTATAAAGATGTAACAAATGCAGTACAAGAATAATAAAGAATGAAAATTATTCAAAAGCAACGTTATAGTAAGGAAACTCTTATTTTACCAATACCTGATCTCAAGAATTTATAACAAATATAAGTTAGTAATATTTTAAACTATTAAAACTAATACAAAATGACGTGCATTCAAATTTGAGATCAGTTGAGCTCATGGTTACTTAGCATTTATTAAGGTCATTTTGAGGAATGTCCTTCAAAATATGGGGAGACTTGGAGATGTCAAGCATCATCATCCGACACCCGTTAGTGTCATAACTAAATTACTTTGTATTGTTTTTAAACGTGTTCTGAGCTAATCTCAATAAAATATATCTGCCTTTACATTTGGTTCAGTTAAGATAATATCTTTATTCTTTTCTGCTTACATAAGAGGTTACATATAACTATATGTTCCACACATATTTACTGTTAGTTAGCAGTCGAATAATTTATTATCAAACATATTTTAGGTATATTTTGTATATAGGTACATTGTTAATGGCCCAGATATTTATATCGCCGCAAATTACATAACTTTGACAATCAGCAACATTATCGAAACCATACAATTTGAAATATAACCACGATATAATAACGATAACTACGATTAATAACAAATTGTATTAATTATTTTTCTCATAAACTTTTAATAACATATAGATGTTTTGTGGATTCATTTATCAAACTGTTACACTTTCAATTAGGATTAACAGCCGTAGGGGCACTCTCTTAATGACTTTGGAATGGGGTTATATAACTTTACTAAAGTAGCGTGGCTATTATTATATTGTAGAGTATTGTCTAGGTATACGCAAGTACACCCCGTACTTGCGTACAGCACTTCGACTTTTCAGGATCTTTTGTATTGTAGAGTTCTACACTAGTCTACTCTGATCTTAGTGGGATCCCTTTTCAGGAATGTTGCTACTGCACCGGAGCAGCATACTCGTGTTTCTGGGGCTCCTCCCATCAGGGGCTCTACCGGCTAAGTCGCCGAACATCGAATTCTTAAATGGCGTTCTAATACATAAAGGTTAAAAATTACTTAATCAACCGTTAAATCGGCTTCCATGAGCACATCTGACGTCCTACATGGTCCGGAATCGATTGTCAACGTTGAAGTTGATTTAACTATAGATTAAGTCATTTTTAAGCTTTATTTATTTGAACACCATTTTAGAAATCCATGTTCGGTGACTTAGCCGGTAGAGCCTTAGGACCTACCGCCTAAATCGTCAATCATCGTAATCGTAATCGGTATTCAAATAGATGAAGGATGCAAATAACGAAATCATACGTTCAATCGGCTTCAACATTGAATCGATCCCGGACCATTTACGACGTCACATGTGCTAATGGAAGCCGATTGAACGAATAATTCAGTTATTTTAAACCTTCACCTATTTGAACGCGCATCAAGATCACTATGTTCGGCGTCTTTGGCGGTACGTCTCCTGGCTTCAGAAGAAGACTTCGTCTAACCATTTTAAGAACATGACTCATGGCAGTCGAACTAGCTACGCTAGCGTCGTCTTTAAAAAAAATAACGACTAAAGGTCGCTGCACCGTGCTAGCTAATATATATCGGCTGGTTTGCTTTATAATAGTTAACTCGATAAATGTACATGTGTAGGTATCATGTTTGAGTGCAATATCAGCGCACGAACTTGGCATTGAAGTTTAAATATATCGCATGCAAGTTACACTGCTTTTTATGTAGCTTGATATATTTTTTATATTCCACAGTCTACAGTTTACTTTAACTATTTATTATTACATTCAAATATGACTTTATAGCAATTTTGCTTTGTAAATAATAATCTAAGCTCAACACTGGGTTAACATTGCATTGGTATTGCCAATTCCCTTTTTAGGGTTCCGTAGCCAAATGGCAAAAAACGGAACCCTTGTCTGTCTGTCTTTCCGTCCGTATGTCACAGCCACTTTTTTTCCGAAACTATAGGAGCTGTGCTGCTGAAACTTGGTAAGTAGGTGTATTCTGTGAACCGCATTAATATTTTTACTTACTATTTTTTTTTACGTGGGGTGTCTATGGATAGGTCTTCAAAAATCATATTGAGGTTCCTAATATCATTTTTGGCTAAACTGAATAGTTTGCGCGAGAGACATTTCCAAAGTGGTAAAATGAGTGTCCCCTCCCCTGTAACTTCTAAAATAAGAGAACGATAAAACTAAAAAAAATATATGATGTACATTACCATAGAAACTAACAACGAAAATTGGTTTGAACGAGATCTAGCAAGTAGTTTTTTTTAATACGTCATAAACCGTAAACCGCAATTTACCCTTCAATTAATCAACTATAATATCTACTTGCTGCTACGGAACCCTTCAAGTGCGAGTCTGACTCGCACTTGGCCGGTTTTTTAAACTTGGCTTGACACGCTGCCGCGTGTCTAGATTAAACTTACTCATAAAGACGTCAATAAGCCTGCCCGCCATAACGCGATGCTTGGGCACGAACAGCGAGAACTGGTCATTGTAGGGCAGCTGCAGAGGCAGCTCCAGGTTGGGCAGCGCTATGTTCCTGATAGGGATGCTCCTCGAAGCGTTGTTTCCGAAGCGGTTGGCGATCGTGTTTGTAGCTGCTTTGTATTTGTCGGGCTGTAGAAAAAACAATAATATTTTTTTTATATAGACAAACGAGCAAGTTGGTCACCTGATGGTAAGTGATCACCGCCACCCATGTAAACTCACAACACCAGAGGAGTCGTGGGTGCGTTGCCAGTCTTTAAGAGTCAGCAAACAAGTGTTGCTGACCCTTCCCCCACTTAAATGAGCTCTAGCAACCTTACTCACACGCAGAATCACAGCATTAATATTATTAAGAATAACACTCGCTTCTTTTAAAATACAAGATCAATTTTTACCTCATCGGTATGGGACCATTCCAAAATCCCTATTCAATAAATATAGCGATTTATCTAAGTCGGATCGGTAACTAAGGAGTTATTGGGCAACTTAGTTACACAAAAATCTACTGATCTTATAACCTAATTCTTCTTTCGCAGTTGGTTTAAAAAATACCATATATGGAATATTAATTATACTAAAATAAAATTATAGTATTGAATATAAAATACTATATATATTTATAAGGATATCTGACTCCTTATAAATATAAGTTATATCTTTTTTAAGACAGTTCTTTTTCTCTTTTCATTTTTTTTTGTTTTCTCTGCTTTTCCGGGCAGTAAAAGCAAGCAGGGATTCTAGCAGGCTAGCAAACAAAGCTACAAACTAAACACCGGCGCTTAAGGAGCCTTTGGGGTTCGAACCTCGACTCTTGACTGGTACTAACGCGGAGATGCATGAGAGGATCATAGCTTTTTAAGGACATTTATTATACTACTTAAACTGTGCAACTGATGTCCTCCTGACCGAATTTCGGCCACGGCGGCCAGTCTTAATGGAGACTAGCCAATTGCGAAGGACATGTTATAGTGCACAAGTGTGTGCGCAAACACAGGGGCACTTTCTATTCCATCACTCTTATGATCCGATGGGACGCCTAGCGACACGACCGGAAAGAGTTCAGGTACAGGACCGACGGCTTTACGTGCTCTCCGAGGCACGGGGGCATAATACCGCCAACTTCCAGACTTCGGACTGATACTGAGATATTTCTTTTTACGGAAAAATCCCAAAATCACTTTTTGGCCCGACCCGGGATTTGAACCCAGGACCTCATTATCTGCGGTTGAACACGCCACCGCTAGACCAACGAGGCAGTCAACTGTTACTACGGTGACCACATACCAACAGGTAGGCCGTGTAAAACTGTAGCTCTACATCGCTAAAACACAGGTATCCCGTCCGATTGAGAATCAGAGTCATGGAGGCCTTATTATAAAGGCAATAGAACTTACGTAGTAATTATCGGGAAGCTCGAAGACAGCCCGCTCGTCCCCCTTCTGCATGAAGCACGGCTCCGCGGGCCGGTCGAAGAACAGCAGCATATTGTTCTTAGCGTCTGTCATCTTACTTCACTGGAACATTGCAGTATACATACATCATACAAATTGATCTATAAACTGTTTACCTGGCAATGCACTTTCTACTCAAAGAATAGCGATGAAATTAACGACTCCATCTATAGGCTCTATAGGATCTTGATCATACCTTATAGAGCAAGAGCCCATGACACCCAGACCTTCGTTATTTTATAAGAACTGAGTTTTTAAAAAAGGATACTTGGGGTGTGGTCTACAATCGATATCGAAGCCAAAAATATAGTTTTTAGAATTTTTGTCTGCTTGTCTGAATGTATGTCCGGGCTAAACTCAAAAATTACTTCGTGGATTTACTTCAAATTTTGCATGAATATTACTAAGAGGTCAGGTCAACATAATAGGCTACGTATTATCACGCTATCACTTACAGGGGAGGAGCTGTGATAATTTATAAAATTTAACGCGGGTAGAACCGCGGGACACAGCTTGTTATCTATATAAGTATGCATTTACAAAAGAAAAGTAGTATAATATGTAGTTATATCAGTTATCTGGCTTCCATAGTATAAGCTCTACTTAGTTTGGGATCAGATGGCCTTGTGTGAATAATGTCCCAGGATATTATTATTATATTACCAAACAGTATTGTTATTATTAGATAAATGATATTGAGAATTCTGAAAAGAACACATTATTAATTAAAATTTATTATATCTGTCCTGGGCGGGAATCGAATCCACGACCTGCGGCGTGAATGGCTTGTCTGATGATCTGTGAATCTACCACCGCGCCAACCGGCCCATCAATATGTATAAAATATCGTTGAATATGTATAAAAGCAAACTCACCACAAGAATTCCAACCCCAGCAGTGAAATAAGACTGAAACTGTTGTAGCAAGCCGTAGACTCACGGCTCGACAGTGGTCTCCAAACCCTGGGCTTGGAGTATTTATACTGGAAATGTACCCCACCCCTGTCCCTGTGGTCAAGCACCATGCGCAAATATGATAAGCAGGGGAGGATATGATGGTTTCAATTTATCTATGTTGCAATGACCACTAACCACATCCAACTAAATGTCTGATTAGGTAAGGGAAAATAAAAATACTTAGTGTTCCGACCAAATTACCTATAGATACGGCGGCCAGGTTTTATGGAGAATAGCCATTCTGATGATGAGATCACGGCTTACATAGCCGAGATCTTATCTAACATTTATCGTGATCATTTCTAATACTCTTGAGTAGCTATAGAGCTACTCAGGAGTATTAGAAATTCTCGTGATACTTCACAAGCCGACATATTCTATTATATGATCGAAATATCGCGACGGGGAAAGATCAGGCGCAAGTCTGACAGATTTATGCGCTCTCTGAGGCGACTCTGCGACAGGCCGGTTGGCGTGGTTGGCAGATAATCGGTTTTCACGCCTCAAGTCATGGGTTCGATTCCCACCCAGGGCCTCTACCGGCTAAGTCGCCGAACATCGATTTCTTAAATGGCGTTCAAATAAATAAAGGTTAAAAATGACTTAATCAATCGTTAAATCGGCTTCAACATTGAAGCCGATTTAACGATTGATTAAGTCATTTTTAACCTTTATTTATTTGAACGCCATTCAAGAAATCGATGTTCGGCGACTTAGAAATTTTGTAAATGTTTTCATACAATTAATACAATGTGTACCTAAATATCTATGTTACTAGAAATAATAATGTATATAACTATATTACTACAAACATGTTCTGACTATTTACAAGCGCTTTTTTAAAGTCTACGTGAATAAAAACCTTTTTTATTTTATTTTAGCCGGTAGACCCCAGGACCATTATTTGTGTACATGAACATGGCTGTTTGTCCGGAGTCTGGGTGTAATTATCCATATATTACAAAAGATAAGTAGGTACCTACAAGCTCTGCTTAGTTTAATATCTGATAGCCGTGTGTGAATAATGTCCCAGTATATTATTACTACTACTTTGCGCTGCTACTAAGTGTTCTTTTCAGAAAAATCTTGGTCTTGAAAAATTTTAGTCTGACCCGAGATTTGAACCCAGGCACTCTATGTCTGCGGTTGTAGCTGATCTAGCAAACGAGGCAATCAAAATAACGTGCCTTAATATATATATTATTTATCTAAACTCCAATTTGCTGGTTGCTAACTCCCCCCTCCCCACCCCTCTTAGGTTCTTCACCGTTCGAAACTACTCATAGATTTAAGCTATGCTCTTCTTCACATACGAACTATTCCTAGCTGCCTTTATCGCATATAAATGAATTCCTTATTTTCGTCATGAGATTATATTAGTGATAGATAGTTTTTGTTGCAATATTTAAAAAAAAAAGACAACGCCCGCACTAGTGAATCTAATCCCTGTGTCGCGGGGTAATTTACAAACATATAATAGACTGACACAGTTAATATTTGTGGGTCACACAAATAGTTGTCCAGCGTGTGACTCGAACCCGCGACACGAAGAGGCGAGGCGACTTAGCCGCTGCGCTTCACGTAGTCATAAATCATAGATTAGACATACATAGACGATGGTATAATAACCATAGAAATCTGACGTTACTTTACGTTATTGTGGACTGATGATGATGATGTCTTCCCGGCCGAATTTCGGCCACGGCTGCCATTCTCAATGGAGATTAGCCAATTGCGCACAAGTGTGTGCGCAAACACAGAGGCACTTTCTATTCCATCACTCTCATGATCCGATGGGACGACTAACGACACGACCGGAAAGTGGTCAGGTACAGGATCGACGGCTTCACGTGCTCTCCGAGGCACGGGGGTGTAATACCGCCAACTTCCAGACTGATACTGAGAAATTTCTTCTTACGGGAATCCCTAAATCACTTTTTGGCTGGACCCGGGATTTGAACCCAGGACCTCATTTTCTGCGGTTGAACACGCTACCGCTAGACCAACGAGGCAGTCAAGTATTGTGGACTAGCCCATACTTGTATAGGTTGATGTTTACGCTATAATGCGTAAAAGGACTGCGTCACTACCTCACCGACGACGAAGTAACGCCAATAGCATTCTATTAATAAATAAATCAATATATCTCGGGACAGCCTTCACACTGCCATCTGATCTCAAACTAAGCAGAGCCTGTTGGTACTATAGCAACCAAACAAATGAAATGAAAAACATTTAATTCAGCACAACACACAAGAAAATGAGGAGTACAAATTAGGGTTGTAACGGAGGCCTCTTAGCGGAGGCGGAGGCGGATGCGAAGGTGACGGATTACACCTCCGCGGATGCGGAGGTTAACGGATGCGAATGCGAAGGTGAAAGTGGATGTGAAAAAATAGTATTTTATGAGTAATATTAATATTTTTTTTAACCTATTTCCATAAAAACACTTTCATACCTCACTTGTTTTTGGCTTCGTGTGACTTGAGTAAACAATAACAATTACTTTGTATTGCAAAGCAAAATTCGTCGTCGGCGTCGCGGCTCGCGCATTATTATTATTCTATAATTAGTTTTATTTTATTGAAACTTATTCCACAAAACTACAAAGGCCATAAAGAATATCGGCACCCCCTCCCATCCCGTGGGGGGACGTGTCTATCTTATTGCGATCGCCAACCCGTCTGCCAATCGTGGCGATTATGGCAGATCCCCTCAAATGAAGGACACAACTAAACCGCTGCCTCCAGTCCCCGGCAGTCATGTTATTCCAAGCCGTGGTAACAGCAGTGGGTTCGGCAGGGCAGAAGGTGCTACGAATCCTGTTTACTAAAACTGACGACCACTGGCCCTGGCAACATACAACACACGCACACTGCGAACCGACGAGAAAATCATCGAACTGGAGGAAGAATTGAGCAGGTTACATTGGAATATAATAGGATTATCTCAAGTCCTAAGAGAGGGGGAGGACACGATAATCCTGATATCCGGGAACCTGATTTATTTCCGGGAGGGCGACCAACTGTCTCAAGGTGGTGTCGAGTTCATAGTCCACAAATCCCTCGTCCATAACTTAGTAAAAATCGGGAGTGTGTCGACTAGGGTTGCGTACCTTATACTCAGAATTTATTGGTTGAAGGTCATACAAGTATACGCGCCGACTTTGACGCACTCCGACGATGAGGTTGAGGTCATGTATGAGTATATATCTAGAACCATATATACCTCTAACACTTATGTCACTGTGGTCACGGGAGACTTTAGACTTTAGACACGGTAAACTTTTCGGGAATGAGCTGAGAGTGGGGCAATTTGAATTGGCCTTCATGGAGAAGGAGGTGCTCTTTATGATGAACTCCTTTTTCAAAAAGCTGGATAACCGCAAATGGACCTGAGTAAGCCCCGAAGGTGAAACAAAAAACGAGATAGACTTTATTTTGTCGACGATAAGACAGAAGTTTAATGACGTCTTTGTGATCAATACGGTTAAAAGCGGGAGCGATCACAGGCGGGGTCATTGAACCTTAATGTCAAGCTCGAGAGGTCCCGACTGATAAAGTCTGCGCTCCGACCTTTACCCATCCACGTCGAAAACCCCGAACCCTTTCAGCTTGAACTGCAAAACTGAACTGCTCGAATTGCGGGGAAGTGGAGTCATACCACGGCTTAGGCTCGTAGAAGCCGTCCATACGGCTAGGTCGAAGGTCTTCAAGGCCTGCCGTAAAAACAGAACCAAAAAGATCTCTGACTACCCTGCAGCTAAAGGAAGAAACACGGAAAATGGTTTTGACATCCTTTGATGATGCTACCAGATACCGGCAGCTCAACAGACAGATCTCAAAGTCTTTGACTCGCGACACGCGCCCAATTAATACAAAATGTATTAAAGAAGCCATTGAGCGGAATAAAGGCTCTAAAGTGTTAGCAAGAGAACTGTGTATTGGACAGAGCCAACTGACGAAGCTGAAGACTGAGGATGGCAGAATCGTCACGTCTAGACCTGAGTTGCTGGGAGAGATCGAGAGGTTCCATGGACAGCTGTATACGAGAACCCAGTCACTTTTCGATAGTTGTGCCTCAGATCCCAGAGCACGACTAACCCGAAACTTCGCCGAAGACAGCCCGGACGTCAGCATGTGCGAGATAAGAATGGCTCTCAAACTGCTTAAGAACAACAAGGCGCCTGGTCACTATGGCACTATGGCTCAAGGTCACCCAAAGAGTAATGGAAAGAGCTATGCTTGGAGTTTCCCTGCTAGATCGAATGAGAAATGCTGAGGTTCGCAGGCGAACCAAAGTAACCGACTTAACCCGAAGAATTGCCAAGCTGAAGTGGCAGTGGGCAGGGCACATAGCTCATAGAGCGGACGGCCGCTGGCGCAGAAAGGTTCTCGATTGGCGACCACGAACCGGATGATCCCAAGACCGGCAATTGTGGATATCTTTAGGGGAGGCCTTTGTCCAGCAGTGGGCGTCATTTGGCTGATATGACGATGATGTTGACAAAGGCGGCAATTGTGGATATCTTTAGGGGAGGCCTTTGTCCAGCAGTGGGCGTCATTTGGCTGATATGACGATGATGTTGACAAAGGCGGAATTGATGCCAAAGGCATTCTCTGCCAGTCGACCTTTGGCTGATGCAGAGATATATGATTATGCCGTAAGTAAAACTCCGTTATAACTCCGCAAAAAAATTGCGGAGGCGGAGGCGGATGCGAAGGTACGATTTCATGCGGAACTTCCGCAGTAACGGAAGCGGAGGCGAAGATCCGTTACAACCCTAGTACAAATATACAACACACCGTTCTACAAGATATAACATACATAGATTTGAAGAAAATGCACACACAATTGCGATTCTTGCATGTTCTGCCGAAAGGGTCACCACCTCAGCACTAGCTAGGTGGGTTACACCTAGCGCTGGTTTTCAGTTGGCAACCCTGGTAGTCACGCACGGACGGGGGTAGTGCTAGTACAGTATCCTCTTTCTAATATATTAAACCTAAAATAAATAATTAATCAGACAACCGATCGAGCATATGTTGTGTTTGCCTGCTAAATAATTACAGTAAGTGGACCAAATCTCGTGTACCTATATGCCCCATTGAGTATGTTTCGCCGGAGCGTCTCAACTGGGCCGTGTTGAAACCGGTAGTAGAGACACCCGCTGAGTTTGTTTCGCTGGGTCTTCTCAGTTGGGGCGCATTGGATCCGGTGGTAGCATTAAAGCGCGACCGTCGCCGCGTCGTTTTAAACACAAGGTCGGTTATAATAATAATACTGAATTCATACCTTAATATAGACAGAACCATTCAGACAATATGTAGTAAAATATAAATTTCATTAATTAAACCTAAACATAATCTCCTTGACCATAACTTAATACAAGCTAGCTAAATATCACTACCATTATAAAATAAATTATATAAATGTTTTAACATTCCGTGTACCTAAATATCTGTAATAAGTAACTAGAAATAATAACTGTATTACTACAAACATGTTGTGACTTTTTTAAAGTACAAGCGGTTTTTTAAAGTCTACCTGAATAAAAACCTTTTTATTTTATTTATTTAAATACATTTTTTACTAGCTATCCCCCGCGGTTTTACCCGCGTTAAACTTTATAAATTATAGCCTATGTATTAATCCAGAGTGTCTGCTAACTCCATACCAAATTTTATTAATATTGCTCCAGCCGTTTAGACGTGAAGATGTAACAAACATACACACTCACACGGTCACACTCACAAACTTTCACCTTTATAATATTAGTGTGATGTCAATTACAAGCAGACACAGGACAGATAATCGTGTTGATCATATAACGATTTGTTGGTAGTGGCCACGAAGCTGGTGGTCCTGGGTTCGAATCCCCGTAAGTGCAAATATTTGTGTGATGAGCACGAATATTTGTTTCTGAGTTATGGATGTTTCTATGTATATAAGTATTTATCTATCTAAATAAGTATGTATATCGTCGCCTGGTACCCATAGTACAAGCTTTGCTTAGTTTGGGGCTAGGATGATCTGTGTCATTGTCCCAAGATATTATTATATTATTATTGGTCCTAGATGGGGATCAAAGCCACGACCTCTGGCTTAGCAGTCAGAGTTCCTAACCACTATACCAATAGGCTAGTAAGAATAATTTAACATTTCGCACCAGAAGACTGCACGTGTGGCGCAGCGGCTAAGACAGTCGCCTCGCCGCTTCGTGTCGCGGGTTCGAGTCCCGCGCCGGACAACTATTTGTGTGACCCATAAATATTTGTTTCTGAGTCTGGATGTAATCTGTGTCCGTCTATTATATGTTTTTAAAGTACCACGCGACACAGGGATTAATTTCCCTAATGCGGGCGTGGTCTTTACAAAAAAAAAGAATCGGCAACATTATACAATATAATACAATACAATACAAAAATGATTTATTTCATCTCCACAAATTACATGATATTAACATGAAACAAATAAAGTTGACAAAATGTATGAAGTTGCAATTTGTGGGAGATCTGGAGTCCAAACTAAGCCATGGCTTGTATTTTGGCATTCCAGGCCCCCCCGAAACCTAGTACATTATATAAATTTGTCAGCAAGATACATTTATATTGTTTATCTAGCTATATATATATATATAAGTAAAAAAACCTGTGTAAGCGTGTGTCTGTGTGTGTGGCTGTGTACACAGTGTGTGTGTATGTGTGTGTATGCGCGTGTGTGTGTTTGTGTATATAGAAAATTGCGTAGATACCTACATCTTTACTTTAATCATGCGATTAAATTATACATACATTAGTAAATGATTTTGATAAACAATATTATGTAAATAGAGTAAAGTAGTTATAAGTTTTTTGAAAATAGTCTGCAGCAATATTACATTTAAGTTACTGCAGCATTTTGATTATGGTTTCGGTATCAGAGTAATCCATTTTAAGCAGCCAATTTCTTACCACATTACTGCATTCAGCTCTCCGGTAGTTTGCTAAGGAAATTTCCTTGTTTAGCTTATTATAAATATAAACCATTGAAAAATTGTGCAATAACGGCCACCTTCTACCATCGCACCTCTCGCCACAGACAGGGTGTTCATCCTCACATCCTCGAACCTTTTCGAACACGTACGGTTCGCTTTCAGTGAAACTTCCTCCCACGTATGTTCAGGTTATGGAATCAACTCTCTGTTACGGTTTGCCCAAGAGACTACAGCATCTACTCGCCAACGCGCTAATGCCCCTGGTGTTTCAAGCGTTCATAGGCTACGGTGACGACTTACTATCAGGTGGGCTGTATGCAGTTTGCCAACTAAGTTGTATTAAAAGAAATAGTATTCACGACTTTTGATAAAAAGAAACCAAAGGATACTAAATCCTTTTTTTCCATGTAAACTTATCAAGTCTTCGTGTACGATATAATCTATAGAATTCGCTATAAAACACCGTAATTGTTAGCAAATTGTAGAGTCAAAAATCGTACAAAACTATTACACGCGTATTATTTCTTCATCCTATGGGCACTGGTTAGCCTGGTGTCAGAGTTGTTCAAGCCACCCAGTAGACCTCTGACTAGGCTTAACGACTGCAATCAGCCGACAACAACTGGGACCGACATCTTAACACGTCCTCCGTAGACACTCAGAAATAAAACCATTCGTTGGTCACCCATCTATAGACTCACCGCATGGCCTTCAGGACCGACGGCTTAACGTCCTCTCCGAGGCTCAGGAGTATGAAAACCGCCAACATCAAAATTGCAGATATTCAAAAAATATCTTTACAGAAAACTCCCAAATCACTTTTTGCCTCGGCCTGGTATTTGAACCCAGGACCTCTTTATCTGCGGTTGAACACCCTACCAGACCAATGAGGCCCATATCTACGAATATATCAATGAGGCCCATATCTACGAATATATCAATAAGGCCCATATCTACGAATATATCAAAAAGAAAAAGAAATAAAACTCATCATCATCATCATGTCAGCCAAAGTACGTCCACTGCTGGACAAAAGCCTCCCAAAAGAATGGGGGTATGCCATAATCGCCACGCTCGGCAGACGGGTGGCGATCGCAGTTTGATGGTCATAGTTCACAGAAAAACGATGCTGCCCGTTCTCTGGTAGGTATTTCCTCGGTCGATTTCTACACCAACGAGATCAGGGGCTCTACCGGCTAAGTCGCCGAACATCGATTTCTTAAATGGCGTTCAAATAAGTAAAGGTAAAAAATGACTTAATCAATCGTTAAATCGGCTTCAACGTTGACAATCGATTCCGGACCATTTATGGCGTCACATGTGCTCTTGGAAGCCGATTTAACGATTGATTAAGTCATTTTAACCTTTATTTATTTAAACGCCATTTAACACATCGATGTTCGGCGACTTAGCCGGTAGAGATAATTATAATTTAATTATATATTACTGCGAACATGTTCTGATTTACAAGCGCTTTTTTAAAGTCTACGTGAATAAAAACCTTTTTTATTTTATTTTAGAGCCCCAGATGGGGCGAGGATATTCTATGCCATCACCACACAGCAAAAAACTACTCAACCTTGAAGTCAAATTTTATGATTCCACGATGTTTGTGTAAATTATTTAGCTACGCCACGATATGGAACAAGGAATTTATACCTACATGTTCAGCATGCGAATGTAATTAGGTAATAACTCGATGGTAATTAGTATAAATAGCTCTCCACATAGCTACTATGTAAGGTAGGTAGTTGTGTGAACAGAATATCATCACCCCATCTAATTCGGTGTATAAGTCGACCCGAGGGAATTTAGCATCCTTCTGAGTCCTATGACCATCTTACTGCGATCGCCAACCCTTCATGGGCGAGTTCAACTCGCACTTGGCCGCTTTATTTTTTCAATATAAACTTATGAAAAGTCTTCGTTTACTAATTGTAGAGCAATTCATTCATCAGTTTATAGAAAAAGTCTAAAATAATCAAAAGTCGTGGAAACACGACGTTTCTACAAGCCTCTGATATGGCTTAACGACTCGATTACAGTCGTTAAGCCATATCAGAGGCCGAGAACAACCGGGATCGACAGCTTAACGCGTCCTCCGGAGACACTCAGAAAGTCGACGCGAGGGAATTCAGCATCCTTCTGAGTACTATGACCATCTTACTGCGATCGCCAACCCGTCTGCCAAGCGAGGCGATTATGGCATATCGTCCCAAGATGACTCTTTGGAGGGCTTTTATCCAGCAGTGGTCTTTATACAGCTGTTATGATGATGGTAGGAACTTCATTAAATACCAACTTATGTACAGACGCCAGCACATCCAGCTACCCAAATCTGTCAAATTTCTTTTATATATTTTCAACTTTATTACAAAAGCATATATTCACTTTCAATTGGGGAAATGTGACAGATTGAGGTAGCTTGATGTGCTGGCGTCTGTACTAATGTTATAAAGGGGACAGTACCGATTTTTTGTATGTTTGTAGTAGACGAAGCCAAAAACTACTAAACTGATTTCACCTGTAGTAAGCGAAGATACCAGCGAGTTAATATAGGTTGTATTTTATTTTAAATACCTACAAAGATTTTAACTTTTTCACATGTAATTTGGCGTAAAGTACGAAAAGAAAAAACCGGCCAAGTGCGAGTCGGACTCGCCCATGAAGGGTTCCGCAGCAGCAAGTATTTCAGTTGATTAAATGAAAGGTAAATTGCGGTTTACGATTTATAACGCATTAAAAAAAAACTTCTTACTAGATTTCGTTCAAACCAATTTTCGTTGTTAGTTTACATGGTAATGTACATCATATATTTTTTTGTTTTATCATTCTCTTATTTTAGAAGTTACAGGGGGAGGGGGGGCACTCATTTTTCCACTTTGGAAGTGTCTCTCGCGCAAACTATTCAGTTTAGAAAAAAATGATTTTAGGAACCTCAATATCATTTTTGAAGACCTATCCATAGATACCTACCCCACATGTATGGGTACGATGAAAAAATTTTGAGTTTCAGTTCTATGTATGGGGAACCCCCAAAATTTAAATTATTTTTCTATTTTTGTGTGAAAATCTTAATGCGGTTCACAGAATACATCTACTTGCCAAGTTTCAACAGTACAGCTCTTATAGTTTCGGAAAAAAGTGGCTGTGACATACGGACGGACAGACAGACAGACATGACGAATCTATAAGGGTTCCGTTTTTTACCATTAGGCTACGGAACCCTAAAAAGTATGAAATACACAATACATGACAGTTACAGTTAGTCTAAGATGCTTTCACTGCTTCACCTGCAGTATGTGCTGGGTGTAATTATCTATATACTTAAGTATGTATTTACAAAACGGGAAAGTAGTACGTATATGTAGTATATCAGTTATCTGGTTTCCGTAGTACAAGCTCTGCTTTGTATGGGATCAGATGGCCGTGTGTAAATAATGTTCCAGGATATTATTATTATAATCAACTGTAACAAAGTCAAGGACAATTTATTATTTATTTATTTATTGTTTCCTTAATATTAAAACACAAGTACAGAAAAATACCCCACAAAACCGATCAGTTTGACTGCGGGAGAAAAGTCTCAATAAACAAGAAAACAACAACAAGATATATAGGTACTAAAAATAACTAATAACTATTATTAATCACAGTTGATATTATGGCACTATTTTATGTATTAACAATATCTCTATTATCTATCTAATCTAATTTAGTAAGTAAGTATTTATATAATTTGTTTTTAAATATATATTATTTTTGGTTCACTCCTAATGTCAGCCGGTAGACTATTAAAAATATAAGGTAATCGTTTATTAATGGTTCTATCACCATAATAATTGATGACCCTAGGTACTTCAAGTCTTCCGGCAGTCATTGATCGTGTATTATAGACATTTTCTACATGTATAAGATTACCGTCCGGATTACCATGGTTATTTAATGCTAACAGAAATTTATGTTTGATACTGATAGGTAATATTTTACAAATTTTAAATTATTTCCTGTAGTCGTTTTTACAATTAAATTTAGTCTTTTTCGGAACAAGTAGTTTAAGAATATAATTCTAAAGTTTTTTAATTAAATGGTTGAGGCCAACAAGGCATCAAGCCCCAAACAACAATAATCATAATATCGATTCGGCGGTCAATGTACCGGTTGTCGTTTCTGCCCAAGGTTTGGTTGCCAAGGGCCTCGACCGTCTTCTTAAGAGGCTCGCGTTAGGCAGTTGGGTCAAGAGTCAGGTTCAGAAGGCAGTACTTTTAGAGACTGCACGTATTGTAAGGAAGTTCCTCTCTCTGGAGCCTTTACCATCGGTAGCAGAACCCTACTCTCGTTGGCGATGGGGCCTCTATATTTTATACTTATAAATGTACAACTATGCCCCGCGGTATTACCCGCGTTTAACTTTATAAATTATAGCCTATATGTTTATCCAGGGTGTCAGCTAACACCATAACAAATTTTATTAAAATCGCTCCAGCCGTTTAGTCGTGAAGAAGTAACAAACATACACACTCACAAACTTTCGCCTTTATAATATTAGTGTGATATTTTTCTAATAAACTATTATATTTATAAACAAGCTGTGCCCTGCGGTTTTACCCGCGTTTAATTTTATAAATTATCACAGCTCCTCCCCCGTAAGTGATATCGTGATAATATGTAGCCTATATGTTGACCCGACCTCTTAGTAACATTCATGCAAAATATTGCAGCAGCAGGCAATACTTTTTGAGTTCAGCCCGGACATACATACAGACAAACGGAGAAAAATCCTTAAAACTATATTTTTGGCTTCGATATCGATTGTAGATCACGCCCCAAGTATCTTTTAAAAAAAATATTCAATGTACAGTTTTGATTTGCCTACGATTTTATTATATGTATAGATGTTTAAAATAAGAATTAAAGATAAATCAAGCAGATAATAATAATACATCTTCGTTATAAAATAGGTACCTATCTACAACACATTTCCGTGTCAAGCCAAATTGGTGAGGAACCTTCAAAAGTGAAACATTCTCCGGCTAGATAACAATGCGAGTAACCTTGTGGCTCATCGATTTCTGCCAGCAAGTAGGTAGATGATATAGTGAGCACTATAGAGGACATGTACGCAGGGTTTATAGGACTTTCTGTATTAGAAACAGCTTAATGGTACCCCACCCCACCCCATAAGGGTGCCCTTAGGTATTAGTTGCTTAAATTAAGCTACTGGTTGAGAGCCTTTTGCGCTAGCCAACTGCTCGTTGTTTTCAATTCTTTAATTTGATATACTATTGCTAAATGTAACAATAATAGCTTAGTAACTTGCTATTTATTATTTATTTAAGGATATTTAAAATATATGTGACGAAACAGACCGCACGGACGGACTAATTCAAAATATTTTGTTGCTTTAATTACTGTTTTTAAACTGTGTTTATGTAATACATTGTGAGCTTGACAAGTACAAGTGTATGTAAATACCCAAGTGCTGAGTAAATTTCATTATTTCAATGTCCTTCTAGCCGCATTCCGACCACGGCGGCCAGTCTCAATAGAGATTAGCCATCTGCGCGGGACATATTATAGTGCACAAGTGTGTGCGCAAACACAAGAGCACTTTCTATTCCATCACTCTCTCGATCCGATGGGACGCCTAGCGACACGACCGGAAAGAGGTCAGGTACAGGACCGACGGCTTTACGTGCTGTCCGAGGCACGGGGGTATAATACCAACAACTCCCCGACTTCGGACTGATGCTGAGAAATTTTGCTTTTACTAGAAAAGTCCCAAAAACAATTTTCGGCCCGACCCGGGATTTGACCCAGGACCTCGTTCTCTGCGGGTGAACACGCTACCGCTAGACCCACGAGGGAGTCAGAAACAGCTATGGTATACATATGGGACACAGTATGTGTATACAAGTAGAAGAGATTTTCCCAGATTTAGCGTGCAGTTATCTTAATCGCTCATTTAATGAAATTGTTATAGTACCTACTTTAATAAGTGTGCTTTAGTCGTTTTGTCAAATCAATACATTAATTCGTTTGCAATCATAGGTAGTGATTGCAAACGAATATGTGTGAATACAAAGATGTTTTCTTTTTCGGTCGGTGCGCGAGTCCGACTCGCACTTGGCCGGATTTTATGTAACTTATAATACGATTTACATGCCCATGTCACGGCAGAACATAGAGCATTATTATAAAAAGGATTCCATACAATATCTTTAAAAACGAGCAAAATATCACGTTGACTATATGTGAGCCCCCTTAAATATTTATTTTTATTGCTATAATAAAATAAATTTTAAAAATGTTTTCATACAATCAATACAATGTGTACCTAAATATCTATGTTACTAGAAATAATAATGTATACAACTATATTAGTACAAACATGTTCTGACTATTTACAAGCGCTTTTTTAAAGTCTACGTGAATAAAAACCTTTTTTATTTTATTTTATCCTAGTTTTTTAGTATTTGTTCCTATAATCATCTGAGAAAATTTCAATTTTCTAACTATCACGGTTCATAAGATACAGCCTAGTGACAGAGGGACAGACTGACATCGGAGTCTTAGTAATAGGGTCCCATGTTACCCATTGAGTACGGAACCCTAAACAAGAGGTTAATATATCATATCAAAAAACAATCAAAAATTAAAATGTAAAATTTGACATTTCCTAATATTATGTATTAGGAAATGTCAAAAAATAAATCTCAAATATCAACTTCGTCTTGGAACTCGACTAGACTTGGGAGTTGGCAGCATGTCAATCAGTCAGATATTCGTCATTAATAGTTGACGGGCCGGTTGACGTGGTTGGTAAATGCTTGCCTTTCACGCCGCAATTCGTGGGTTCGGTTCCTTTGAATGCATGATCATGTCTGTTGTCCTGAGTCTGGGTGTAGCTATCTATATAGGTATGTAGTACAAAACAAAAGCAGTGTATGTAATATATCAGTTATCTAGTTTCCATAGCTCATAAACTCTGCTTAGTTTGGGATCATAGATAAAATAAATAAACTAAAAAAGGTTTTTAATCACGTAGACTTTAAAAAAGCGCTTGTAAATAGTCAGAACATGTTTGTAGTAATATATAATTATTTGTAGGTACATATAGATATTTAGGTACACGGATTGTAGAAATAATTTACAATAAGATTTATTTTATAATAGTAACGATATTTAGCTAAATTAAAATAAGTTATTGTCAAGGATCATGTGTAGGTTTAATTATCGAAATTTTAAATATACTTTTACTACATATTGTCTGAATGGTTCTGTCTATATTAAGGTACGTATTAAATGTTATTATTATGGCGGACCTTGTGTTTATAACGACGGTCGCGCTTTAATGCTACCACCGGATCCAATCAGATAGCCATGTGTAAATAATTTCCCACATTTTACTTCATTTTCACATTTACTTTATTTTTATTAAGGAAGTCGTTCACAGTGTAAAGACATTGTTCAATTAACATTTTGTTAAATGCCCTTTTGAATTTGAATGCAGTAATTTTTTTAATGATATTAGATATTTTATTTTATTCTGTGCTTAATCTTCCGAAACAATCAGAACAAATTTTTCACTATGTGTTATCACTGTGTTACTCACCAAAAGAATATTGGAAAACCAGTTTTCCCATTTTCAGTAATCCTAGTTACCTATAAATTTCCATAGAAACTTAAAACTAGTTACACCTTTTTTTTTTGATAAGTCAGGAGGAATGCCTACGGATGCCACCCGCAAAAAGTATCTGCGAGCCGTGGACTTCTCTTGGCACTTGATTGGGGGAGCCCCGGGAACGCGGGTATGCTGCTCCGGTGCTCCCCTTTTGCGCCATGTCCCAGACGGTCGGGACACGTACCCTGGGAGGGCTCTGGGTTACCCTCCTCTATTGCCGACTCCTGCTAGTCCGGCACAGCGACTGCGCCACACACAGATCGCTGTCTTCCCGGAGCTGCTATCACGTGGTGGCTGTAGAGGACACGTCTCATACTGCCACAAAACTAGTTACACCTATAAATAATCACTTTAAAACAACTTAAATTAGCTAGCTCAGTAACTAATTCATTAATATCATTAATTAAATATTATTTGTAAATGTTTCATACCGCAACCGCAGATCGAAATAACTATATGTACCTAGAAATAATTATGTATACTTAACCACCTCTATATTACTACAAACATGTTCTGACAATTTACAAGCGCTTTTTTAAAGGCTACGTGAAAATATTATTTATTTATTTCATTACTAACTATGCCCCGCGGTTTTACCCCCGTTTAATTATATAAATTATCACATCTCCTCCCTCATAGGTGATAGCGTGATAATATGTACCTACCCTATATGTTGACCCGACCTATTAGTAAAAATAAATTCTAAAAACTATAATTTTGGTTTCGACATCTATTGTAGACTAGCTGTGCCCCGCGGTTTTACCCGCTTTACATTTTATAAATTTTCCCAGCTCCTCCCCCGTAGGTGATAGCGTGATAATATTTAGCCTATATTTTGACCCGACCTCGTAGTAACATTCATGCGAAATTTTAAGTAAATCCATGCAATACTTTTTGAGTTTAACCCGGACATACATAGAGACAAACAGACAAAAATTCTAAAAACTATAATTGTGGCTTCGATTTCTATTGTAGAACGCCCCAAGTAGGCTTAAAAAAAAGAATTCTATGTACAGTTTTGACTTTCCTACGATTTTATTATATGTATAGATTATCAGTTGCTCTCACTGTTGTGTGATTGTTGAGGATAAGCACCTAGGCTTCACCTAGTCCATGGATGGGTGACCGCCTTAGTGGATTAATTTCTTAGTGTTACCATTCCTTAGAGAGCACGTAAAGTCGTCGGTCCCGGTTGTGTTGCTAAAAGTCGTTAATTTCATGTCAATGGTAACTATACTGGCCATAATATGATAAAGAAGTGAATAAACTTTGACCTTGAGATTGTATTTATTGTGTAGGTAGTCTGCTTAGCTTGTCGATGGCAAACTAATGAAATTTTAGTGGCCCAGAACGAAGCCACACTGATTGCCCTGCTTGTGGCATTCTTGAGGTCCTGCCTTGAACATGTGGTAGGGCAGCTTGGACACGATGTTATTATTAATATTGTTATTTGGGGCTTGATGCCTCGATGGCATTTTGCTACCTCGACCATTACTGATCTGTTGTAGCAGAGCTCCTTGACTTTGTTAAAGTTCACTGCTTAATCCTATACTTTTTATAAACTCGCAGATTGATTGTGCAGTGAGTGTTTGTATATCATCCGGTTGCATAATATGCTGTCCTAAGTACATACTTCTACAACGCATTAGCGGCCCGCACGAGCACAGAATATGCAAAGGAGTTTCTTCAGATTCTTGGCAGAATCTGCAAATTGTGCTGTCGGCCAACTTTAGGTTGAACATGTGCTTATTCAGCTTGCAGTGTCCGGTGAGAATTCGAGTTACCGCACATGTTTTGTAACGTTTGAATTTAAGTAATTATTTCGACAATTTTGTTGTAGCCCTTAATAATAATAATATCTATAATAATATCTAGGGGCAATGTCACACAGATCATCCTAGCCCCAAACTAAGCAAAGCTTGTACTATGGGTACCAGGCGACGATATACATACTTATATAGATAGATAAATACTTATACACATAGAAAACATCCATGACTCAGAAACAAATATTCGTGCTCATCACACAAATATTTGCACTTACCGGGATTCGAACCCAGGACCACCAGCTTCGTAGGCAGGAGCACTACCAACTAGGCTGCGGTGACGGCAATAACAGCCTTTGAGTGTAGAGATGGACACGATTTTAGGTGGGCCATGGATTGGACCGATGCTCCACTAATACAGTCCATTTTGAGGTTGCTCTACAGTCCCCAGCTAGAAATGTTTTCTTTGCTTCGTAAGTTAGTAAGGCTGCTTTTCGTGCCGCAATAGAATTCTCAGACATGATGCCGGCTATACCTAACCTTAGAAAGGTAATTTTTATAAGTATTGTAGTGTTTTATGAACTCAAGGCCTTAGATCGTCCTTGGCAATAACACATCGCAAAACAAAGAAACTGTAACTAAGCATGCTAAACATTTAATTAGTGTATTCAAATGAGCTTTTTTTCACGTTCATAAATTTGATGGCATGTCAGTGGATACAGTTATAAAGACCTACTACGATATCTGCATACTGAATACGTATAAACCAAACATAATATAATACTTACGTATATTAATAATATCCTGGGATATTATTTACACACGGCCATCTGATCGCAAACTAAGCAGAGCTTGTGCTATGGAAACCAGATAACTGATATACTACATATACTAATTTTCTTTCGTAAATATATAATTACACCCAGACTCAGGACAGTACAGCTTTTGACGCCCACTTTGTCCAGCTGGTCCCCCGACTTCGCGGAGCGGCGGGCGCACTCCAGCGTCTGCTGCCCAACCTCGGGGGACCGGGACCCCGGGAAGAAGTCCGCCGCCTCTACTGTGGGGTTGTCCGGTCTATGGCCCTCTACGGCGCTCCCGTCTGGTCTTCTGGACTGGCGAGAGCTCCCCGCTGCAAAGCTCTTTTGAATAGCGTGCAGCGGGTGGTTGCCATCAGAGTGGTCCGTGGATACCGGACGATCTCCTTCGAGGCGGCGACTTGATTTCTATGGAAATCAGATAAGTGATATACTACATAGATATGTAGTATATCACTTATCTGATTTCCATAGAGAATTAGTGAAGATAAAGAGAGAGAGAGATAGGTACATACGTTTCGTATATATTACTGTTGGGTTAAGAGAGAGGTGAGGGCACACATTGTTTTTTCTCTTTCTCTACTAGTAAGTTACGTTTCGTATATGTAAGTTTTACTTTGTGGTCTAAAGAACACTAGTTTTTTTTTATTTATATATGTTTCCACCTGTACGAAGCCGGGGCGGGTCACCAGTAAGTAATAAAAACATTATCGTGAAAAGAAATGGTTTATTTTATAAGTATATCGTGACTTACATTGGCAAAAGGCATGGCTATAAAATTTGAATACCTAAAATTACTCCATTATTCACGCTAAACTAAATGATGATGCATCATACACATTACATGAAGTTCCTTTGTTATCGTCCCAAATTCCTTACAGTTCTACGAATTACTTGGACCTGTGTAAAAAGTGTTACATTGAGCCTCTTATGAATCGCCGATTGCACGTTTTTATTAAAGGTCCAATGAGTTAGACAATCTCATTGGACAGTACCTTTAATATCTTACAGAAAGTGCGCTTCAACGTCCCCCAAAGATCGCCAAGATTGAATCCATCTAAATGTATTCCATTTTGGTCTACTATCACACTAATATCATAAAGGCGAGTTTGTGAGTGTATATGTTTGCTATTCTTTTACGCAAGACCTATCAACGGATGTTGATGAAACTTTGTAGTAATATAGCTTATACATCCGAGTAACACATAGGCTATAATTTATAAAGAGACGCGATTCAAACCGCGGGGCACAGTTAGTTACTTATAAGGGTCAGCGCAGACAGAAAGGAGCGCAGCGGAGAGGATTTTATTAAGGCACTAGAAAATCATCTTTAGAGCTATAGGAATAAAGTGCATATATGCTTGAACCTGACAAAATGCTCGCGCTGTCTTGCGCATTATAATGTTCAAGCATACATGCACTTTATTTAAATAATTTTAAAGTTGATTTTCTAGTGCCTTAATAAAATCCTCTCCGCTGCGCTCCTCTCGGTCTGCGCTGGCCCTTACTCTCCAATACAAAAAAGAAAAACAATAATATTTTTTTCTGTTTATTTGTTCCAACAAATTAGCTACTACAAATTAGCCTCTATTAGTAATATAATATATCCTGGGTGGGACATTATTCACACACGGCCATCTGATATCCCAAACTAAGCAGAGCTTGTACTATGGAAACCAGATAACTGATATACTACATATAGTACTTTTATTTTGTAAATACATACTTATATAGATAATTACACCCAGACTCAGGACAAACAGACATGTTCATGCCCACAAATATCTGTCCTGGGTGGGAATCGAACGCACGACCTCCGGCGTGAAAAGCAAGCATTTGCCAACCACGCCAACAGGCCCGTCATTAATGTGATATTAATAGTATATAAATAGGTACGGATAGGTCGAATAATTAAAGTCTATCTTTAATAATTAAGATCATCCAAACTAAGCAAAGCTTGTACTATGGGTACCAGGCGACGATATACATACTTATATAGATAGATAAATACTTAAATACATAGAAAACATCCATGACTCAGAAACAAATATTCGTGCTCATCACATAAATATTTGCACTTACCGGGATTCGAACCCAGGACCATCAGCTTCGTAGGCAGGAGCACTACCAACTAGGCTATGGTGACTGGACTATGGAAATGTGGTAAATATAACTGCAGCATACAAATTTTAGAAGATGTTTAGAAAGAAAAACAGTATGAGAGTAGAGTGAACGTGATTGCATAAGTACCAGGACATGTTATTAAAATATAATAAATATAGAAAAGTAAGCTATCTACATAAGGTAGGTATGTTAGTTTAAAACAGATACCTATATACTAATTAATTTATCAGAAGTGACCGTTAATTAAAAACATCTATACTAATCTGTTTATCAAGCTAATTTTTGTATATTTGTTTGCTTATCACATGTATTGTTGTTGTACGCTGTCAGAAAAAAATGCGGTTCTTTTGTAGCCTTATTGATTGATTGCTCTAAATACTTAAAATATTTACTGATAAAAGTTAAGTTGTATTGAATTTTGGTGTGTTACAGTGGGAACTATTGCAGAAAAATAATCTCTTTTTCCAAACTATTATTAGGTAAAAAATTCTGTCGCAAGGTGTTATAATAATATGTTAAATATATGTACCTAATCGCCAACAAACGGTCATAATGCAGTTCGGCGAATACTTACACATACGATGCATGAAAATGTCTTGAGTCTGGATGTCATTCGCTATATAAGTAATAATAATATCCTGGGACATTATTTACACACGGCCGTCTGATCCCAAACTAAGCAGAGCTTGTACTATGGAAATCAGATAACTGATATACTACATATACTACTTTTCTTTTGTAAATACATATATATATATTTATATAAATTACGTAGACTACAGCCGTAAGACTTAAAAAAAACGAAATTATATTTAAACTAATTTAATTAAAATATTACTATTACTAATTACAATTAAAAGTGTGTGCTCTTGTTCGATGCTAGAACAGAAGTGAGTTATATCATTAACATTATAAAAAATGCTGAGTCGGTGTCGTCACGGTGGCGCCGGGTTGGGGGTGCTGACAATGCTGCGCGTGTAACCTCCGGCTCGACCGCTATGAAGGCTGCTGACGGTGCGGCATGTGTAAGTGTGGTGCAACGTTGCGGCGCGTGTAACCTCGATTGAATACTGCTGACAGGGCGGCACGTGCAAGCGTGGTGCAATTCAATTATATGCAATTTCTATGTATGGGTACTATGGATATGTATATGTAACTCCTCCCCCTTCAGATCAGCGACTATTTTCAAATCCTGTGAGAGAAAATAGTTGGCTGGGATGGTTTACTGTAGATGTGATCTCTAACTTCATCTTGGTTCTTCTCCTTTTCAGTGCACGGTGTGGTTATAATATTTGCAGGTTTAGATATCTTGTAGCGGCGGATAAGTATGGTTGCTATGAATGTAATTGCTCCGATCAGTACAGCGTAGAAGGGTATAGTTGTATGATAGTAATAAGATTGATCTACAGGTTCTAATTGTAATGGGTTTTGATATGATGTTCTCTCTTGGATATTGCGTAGAGTTTTCAAATCAATTGATTTCAGGTGCAGCTCTGGGGTCTTCTGTGATGGCATGTCCAATGGTTGATCTATTCTTAAAATTTTAAGAGGTTGGCCTTTAATGATGTCATCGGTATTTAATATTGTGTATTCAGGAGCTCTTAGGGAACATTGTAGCGGAAGTGTCACAAGGAAGCTGCCATTCAGGATGTTGTAGGTTTCTCTGTTCCGCAGTTAAGTTGTACCTTCGTAGCTTGAGGAAAGGATAGTATGTAGCTTCGGTCGTCTAATTGTTCTACTGTTTCTTTGATTAGGTGGACTGTTGAATAGTTGCACGTTGTGTCGATGGTTTGTTTCAGGATGATTCCCTGTATGCAGTCAGGTTTGCTCTGTGTCTTCTGGTGGATATAATCATCGCAGAGATACTGGTGGTTGTATTTCAGGCATTCAGCCTCTATGTAGACAAAATCTTTTCTATTAGTTGCTAGGAATGGGAGTGGTGGAATAATTACTTGATGGAGTTTATTAGGGGCCAAGGATAGTCTATACAAATCGTAAGTACTCTCCGAAACTATAGGGAACTTAAAAATTATTACAATTTGTTTATTAGCGAAGTATGACCCTGATTTTATTATATTATAATAATCTCTTAACTCTAAGTCTACCACTTGTTCTGTACCGTAAATTAACTTTAACTTAACTAACATTAATTTAAGGACTTTAAAACTAATCATCGAATGATGGGTCGTAGTAGTCCGAGTAAAAGCTAAAATATTCTCTATATTAATTATTTCATCTAGTAAATCATTTGCATTTTCTGCAATTATTGTTAAAATCTGGGTAAATTTTCCGAATTTAAGAAAACTACTTTCCTTATGGTCCTCTCTACTGGACCACATTTGTAAGGTATTATTAATTTCTTTCTGGTTGTATATAAGTTTATCTAAAGTGTTACTATATTCTTTCATCCAATCATTATTCAAGCTAGCGCGGTTATTCAGTTCTGTACTAATTTTATTCTGGTTGTTTTCTAAAACTTTAAGAGCCTTAGTATACTTAACAGCATCCTGATAGTCTAAATTTCCAGTTATACTCTTAATTATTGATCCTAAACCGTCTATGAGGCCTCGTTTTGTTCGAGTCGGTTCTAAAGTCTTCAAATGGTCCAATATGTGATTCGTTTTATTAATTAGATAGTTAATTTGTAATTAAAATACTGGGTAAGTTGTATTGAAAACTCTATGTTCAAAGTTAGTTAGCTGTGCTTTCAACTCAGATACTTCACGTTCGATTCTATCTAGGTCTATTTATTGCAGGAATGTGTGGTGGTGTGTCGTCATTCTTGTGGGTCCAAGTTTAAATGGCAAAAGTCCTGGTCCATCGTCTAAGTTATCAAGTCGTATCTCCTGTGTTCGCGCCAGCTGTAGTATCGTCACTAGCAGTGTTGTCCTGTAACAATTTTGTATGCTTGGTTGGTCGCTTAAGGCGGGCTTTTGCTACGGGTCCTCGTTTCTTAGAGGTATAGATATGTATTGGAAGATCAGCGAGAACTTTATCTTGTGTGTAACGGGGTGCAATTTTATGTCTACTGGCTACTGGATTTTTAATGAATACTTGCTGTTCAGGTTGGTATTCGATTTCAGGTTCTCTCGTCTTATTATGTTTGTCTATAAGAGCAGTCCGGTTAGCAAGAGATATATCATTTACTAAGTCATATACTACTTTCATCTGGTCGCGGTGAGTCTGTATGTACTGCTGCAATAGGTGTTGAGTCACATCAATGTCTACAGGATCTCTGGGGTCAAAGTGTCCTTTTAGTATGTCATAAGGTCGGCATTTGGTCAGGCTGTGGATTGAACTGTTGTAGGCAATAATGGCGTAGGGCATGAGGTTCGAAACTGATTCGTTCTTTTGTTGTAATTTTAATATCCTAAGGTGTTCCAAGATAGTGGAATGAAATCGCTCTATGTTACCGTTGTCATTAGGGGAATGAGGAAGTGTTTTATGGTGAGTAATTTTGTGAAGTTTGAGGAATTCAGAGAAGAGTTGGTTCGTGAACTCAGTCCCATTGTCTGTTATAATGGTCAATGGTAATCCATGATGTGTACAAAAGGTCAATAAGGCTTGTAAAACACTAATTGCGGTACTATCTTTTAAATGGTAGGCTTGTCCATATTTCGAAAAGACGTCTATGAACGTTATATATTTTTCAGATTGTACGGAGAATAAATCGGCATGAACGATTTCTAATGGTTTGGTTGCGGGTGGAACAAGGTTTAACTGTGGTCTAACTGGGTGTCTGTCGTACTTGCTCTGCCCACAAATACTGCATTCATTTATGTATTTATTAATGTGGTCTTTCATCTTAGGCCAATAGTATCTGCGCGATAACGCTAAGTAACATTCGTTGATTCCCCTGTGGTTTGTTTTACCATCGTGGTACAGCCTAATTATCTCTTGTTGCTTAAGATATTCTTTAATATTTTCTAACTCTATTTTAGTAAGGACAAGTTTCATTGCAGAGCTTTTAAATTTGTCCTGAATAATGGGTATGATTTAGTACATAGCTAACTGAGGGTTAATTAATAAAGCGGTCTTAACTTTAGGATTTACATATTCTCTAATAGCATTAACTACATCGGTTTCTAAATCGGAATTGGATACTTGCACTACGACTCTGGTATGGGACTCAAAGGGTTTGGATACCACGGGGCGTCTGGTGATAACATCAACTACATTTAAACATAACTGCTTATGAAATTTGTTAAGGGGTTCATCTGTGATAGGGACTTCTAGGATAGGATTTTCTTGACTGGTGTGAGCGGTATTGGTTGCTGAGTTATCTATACTGGGTGCTTTCTCGGAGGGATTTGCGGTTATGGAGCTTATTTCTTCATTATGGAGTTCAATCCGGGATAAAGCGTCAGCGTTTGTATTATTTTTGCCTTTTTTGTATACTACGGAAAAATCGTATTCACTGAGCTTCAATCTCCATCTGGTTAATCTGGAGTTGGGCTCTTTAAGATTCATAATCCACTGAAGTGGTTTGTGATCCGTAACTATTTTAAACTTCCTACCAAAAAGATAGGGCCGGAAATATTTTGTTGCCCACACTATTGCAAGGAGTTCTTTTTCAATGGTGCTGTAATTTATCTCGCTTTCGTTTAGGGTACGAGTGGCAAAGGATATGGGTTTATCGGATCCGATGGGACCTTGGGATAAGATGGCACCTAGAGCGAAGTTGGATGCGTCAGTAGTCAATATAAATTCTTTACTGAAGTCTGGGTATTGCAGTATTGGATCGTTGGTCAGTAATTTTTTACATTTTTCAAAACAGTCTACATATATTTTATCTAAAGTAATTTTACTGTTCTTTTTCAAACAAGATGTCATTGGTTTTGTCAGTCTAGCAAAGTCGGGAATAAATTTTCTATAATATCCTAATAGTCCTAAAAATTGTTTTATCTGTTTCGTGGTTTTTGGTAGGGGATACTTTTCTATGGTAGCTATTTTGTCGGGGTTTGGTTTGACACCGTCTCTAGTTATAACGTGTCCTAAAAAGACAGTTTCTAATTTCAAGAATTCTGATTTATCCATTTGGATTTTAAAATTGGACTCTCGAAGTCTCTGGAATACTTTTTCAAGGTTTATTATATGTTCTTGTAAACTAGTGCTGAAAACTATAATATCATCGAGATAGACTAAGCATATATCGTTCTGTAGTCCACGCAACCGGTTGTCCATTACCCGTTGGAATGTAGATGGTGCATTCTTTAGGCCCATAGGCATTCTAAGAAATTCAAAATGCCCATGTTCAACTGTAAAGGCAGTTTTGTGGATATCGTTTTGGTCCATTTCTACCTGCCAAAATCCACTTGCTAAATCTAGAGTAGAGAAGTATTGGCACTTCCCTAACTTGTCTAATACGTCAGCTATGTTGGGGATTGGGTATTTGTCGTCAACGGTCTTGTCATTTAACTTTCGGAAGTCAATTACGAGACGCCACTTTTGTTTGCCTGAGGCATCGGCTTTCTTTGGAACTACCCAAATAGGCGAGCTCCACGCAGACTCTGATGGTCTAATAATACCCTGGGAGAGCATTTTGGCTATCTGGTCTTTTACCTCTTGGCGATGTACAAATGGGTAGCGATAGCTCTTTGTATATATGGGAGTTTCATCGGTGGTGTTAATACGATGTTTAATTTTGTTCGTGAATGTCAATGGCTCATTATCTATGTAGAAAACATCTGCATACTTGGTGCAAAGTGTAGTTAAATTAGCTAACTCCTCTTGGTTCAAGTGATCAGTGCGAAGTCGGGATATCACTTCTTGTACCCTTGATGATTGTGTATGGGCAGACTCAATATTGCATATTTCTGCCTGAACGGCTTGATCTAGCGATAGTATGATGTCATTACTACTCGGGTTTGTAATTTTTAATATACCACGACTATTAGTGACTTTTGTGAGACAATCCGAAACTATACAGTTACAAACTATTTGTCTGGGAATATAAACGTCGCCGTCTGAAGCGTTGATCGGTACTCGGATTAATTTGGAACTATTTGCAGGTATAACGTCCTCGTATAAATTGACATTTCGTGAGTTATACATTAGGATGGGGTTCACAGAGGTTCGGGTAGTCAGCGTCTGGTCTTTTAAGTCAATCTTAGCTTCCCAATTAGTCAACAAGTCAAGTCCTATTAGTCCATCAAAATAGTCATGAAATTTATATATAAAAAGTTTTATATTTTCGTCATTACAGAATTCAGGGAAGTTTGGCAACGTAATAGAGTAATTTTCTCTTGTGGTTGCATGAACATTAGTAATTTCGAAGGGGTCATAGTCTAGGGGTCTGTCATAAAAATAATTTTGAACGGCTTGTGGACTTATAAATGATTGATTGGCACCAGTATCGATTAGAAATTTTAAAGGTGGGTCTGCTATCTGAATATAGGGTAACTGTCTTTGGGTCTGTATATTTATTTCTATGTTAAGCTTTTTGATGAATGACTTTTCTGAAAATTTTGCTGGTTACCCTTCACATTAGGTACAGAATCGTTTTCCTCTAAGTTATCTGGTAAGCTGGGGGTGTGGTCGTAATTAGAACAAGATGGTTCTGTGTAGTCGAACTGTGGTAGCTCGTAATAGTTATAGCTGTCGTCGTAGTATGGGTAATAGTCATAGTCAACGTCAGGATGGTAGTCATAGTCAGGGTAATAATTCATGTCGTAACACTCATTCATATTAACTTCGCGGGATTTAAAGTAATTCGTCGGGGGCGGATTGCCATGTATACATCATGTCCTCTAAGTCCTCCTGAGGGTGGTAAGACTTTGGGAACAAAGTTTGATACGCCACTCATAGGTTTGGATTGCTGTGAGTTATAATGTCCGTACTGATTACGCGGTGGAAGTCGGAATACATTGCTCTGGGGGTTATAGTTGGGGGGTCTAGCACCTAGCATCTGTTGTGTCCGTGTTGGCATACGTACCTGTGGTTGGTGAATCTGCGCGGGGTTAGGCCTGAAGGCTTGATGTGGTGGAGGCGCAAATCTGAATGGTTGCGGTGCTGGCGGTAATTGCCGCTGTATACCGGGCGTTGGCCAGGCTGCTGCTAGCATATGAGAAGGTTTCGGGATGTGTACGGGTCCTGACTAAATAGCCTTAGGGGCGTGATATGGTTTAGTTAGCGATTCATTTCGCTGCTGAAGATATATAGTGTTCAGCTCCTCCTGTACATATTCTAAAGCCTTCTCAATCGTAGGGGGTCTCATGCATCTAATGCGGGATCCCAATGGTTCATTTAAACCTCTAACAAAAGCCTGCATTGCTGATTTTTTGTACAACGCGCGTTTAGCTTCTGTGGTAGTCTCTATTTTCTCGTGCAAACTAACATATGTCATAATGGTACTAAATAATGATTGGCAATGGTCGTAAAATTCTTGTGGGGTTCTCTGACCTTGGGTGGCTAGCGATAGATCATTATAGAGGGCAGTTTCATCCCTTTGATCAGCAAAGTTATTTATTAACGCGTTACGAATTTCCAACCAGTTATCGGGGATGCCGTTCGAATTGATAATACTGGCGGCAGGCCCCGTGATTTTATTTAATATGCCATTTATCAGGCATAAATTGGTTAAGGCACTGTCTGCTTCTGTGCTCATATACGCTATTACTATTTGATCACATATCCTAATAAATCGCGTGAGCACATTTGGGTTTCCATCAAAATCGGGAACTGGCCTGACTGCTTTAAAAATAGTATCTGGGTCGTAAGGCATTTTGTTAATTTTATATAAACTATTTAACTCTAAATTTAAATCTAATAAATCTATTTCTCTATTCCTATCTAACTGGCTACGACGGCGAGACTGCCGGATTGCAGAATCACTGGGTCCTAAATTACTTTGACGAAAAATTTTGGAATACGAGTACTTAGCTTATGTAAAGACTAAAAGGTTACAAGGTAAAAGGAAAGCAACACAAGAAAGATTCTGTGCAACTCACAATTTCATTTTCTCTGCGTATCGATGTCTGGATACAGTCGCTGGCTGTAGAACTCGTAGATTCTGGATACTCGATGAAGGTTTGAAAACGCAAGCAGCGGCGGCTATGCGGAGCCGACAGGATTCGATACTAGATTCCTTTAATATCGCGCCGCGCACTGCTTCGAGTATCCTACCGACTGCGCCAATTACGTAGACTACAGCCGTAAGACTTAAAAAAAACGAAATTATATTTAAACTAATTTCTCTTCACAGTTTTACTCTTCTTTTCTAAACCCTAATAACAACAACATAAATACATGTCCAATCTCAAGCCTTTGCTTTTCCCAATCAATACCAATTGTTTCGTCCAATATAAACTCAATTGAAATTGACATTAAATGTGTGAGAAAACTGCTTACTAATCTTGATCCATGTAAATCCGCTGGTCCGGATCAGTTATCACCAAAGTTTCTCATAGGATGTGCAGAAACAATCGCGCTACCGGTAAGCCTCTTATTCGAGAAGTCTCTCGCTACATTCACTGTACCTCACGTATGGAAGTCAGCATATGTAACTCCCGTTCACAAGAAGGGCTCAAGAAATGAGATAGGCAACTATAGGCCTATCTCCAAACTATGTATACTTGCTAAAATTTTCGAAAGAATTGTCTACGATCAAGTTTACGCAGCGCTTAAAAATACTTTTAGTCCTTCACAACACGGCTTCTTAAAGGGTAGGTCCACACTTACGAATCTCGTTTTACTTAACGATTATGTCACGAAAGAAATGGATGGTGGAGCACAAGTCGATGTCGTTTACACGGACTACAGTAAATGTTTCGACAGGATAGATCACAACATCCTAAAAATGAAATTATTGACAAATGGCATAAATGGAGATCTTCTCCGATGGTTTTCTTCTTACCTAGAAAATAGAACTCAGGCGGTTGTTGTCAGTAATTATCTCTCAAGTTGGGTTTTGATTCCTAGTGGTGTACCCCAGGGTTCCTTAATGGGACCCTTATTATTTATATTATATGTAAACGACATCGACTCTTGCCTTCAAAGTTCTAATCTTCTCTGTTTTGCTGACGATATGAAGATTTATTCTATTATATCGTCGCCAAAGGATGTAGTGGATCTTCAATCCGATCTGACGCGGCTTGACAAATACTGTCAAGTAAATAAGTTAGACCTTAACCCATCCAAATGCTCAGTACTCACTTTTAGCAGGAAACGCTTCCCACTGTCAACATCGTACCAACTTAAGGGCCAAGTATTACCAAGATGCGACGGTGTACGTGACCTTGGTGTATATCATGATTCGAAGCTACAGTTTGACATACACATCGAGCAAACTATCGCCAAAGCATCAAGAGCATTGGGATTTGTAATGAGGATATCTAGGTGCTTTAAAAAAGCTAAAACATTTAAAATACTTTATTGCACTTTCGTAAGAAGTCATCTGGAATATGCCTCACAAATATGGAATCCCTGTTACAATAAATATATTGATCGCCTGGAAAATATTCAAAAACGTTTTATGAAGTTCCTTTGTTATCGTCTCAAAATCCCTTACAGTTCTACGAATTACTTAGACCTATGTAAGAAGTTCCACATTCAACCTCTAATAAATCGAAGGCGTTTGGCTGATTGCACGTTTTTATTAAAGCTGTTATCTAATGAGATTGACTGTCCCCATATTTTACAGAAACTGCACTTTAACGTTCCCCAAAGATCGTCTAGATTTAATACACCTATATCTATTCCATTGTCGTCGACTAATTATAGGCAAAATTCATATATAGTACGAGCGAGCAAGGATTTTAATAAAATATGTAAAAAGTTTGATTTTGACCCATTTAATACCAAGAGCGAGGTGGCACGCAGGCAACTGAACCTTAATTTTTTCCAATAACTTTTAAGATAATAATATGTCTTCAGCTACTCTGTTTAAGAGTAAAATCGGAAGCATTGTATGTGTGTATCAGTCGCTATCCGTGAAAACCTGTAATTGGCTTTATGTTTCCTATTATGGCAGTAATATTTTTTATGTATAGCTGTTGGTTTTCCAAACAATAAATAAATAAATAAATAAATAAATAATTTAATTAAAATATTACTATTACCAATTACAATTAAAAGTGTGTGCTCTTGTTCGATGCTAGAACAGAAGTGAGTTATATCATTAACATTATAAAAAATGCTGAGTCGGTGTCGTCACGGTGGCGCCGGGTTGGGGGTGCTGACAATGCTGCGCGTGTAACCTCCGGCTCGACCGCTATGAAGGCTGCTGACGGTGCGGCATGTGTAAGTGTGGTGCAACGTTGCGGCGCGTGTAACCTCGATTGAATACTGCTGACAGGGCGGCACGTGCAGGCGTGGTGCAATTCAATTATATGCAATTTCTATGTATGGGTACTATGGATATGTATATGTAACTTATATATATAGATAATTACACCCATACCACAGAATAATAAAAAAAACTTCGTTTAAAAAAACCGACTTCAAAAACTAAAAAGTATAAAAAAAATATCTTAATAAAGATTTAATTTAATACATCACTTATAATGTAATATTAATGAAATAATATAATTTGAATGTGCTACCTATTGATAGGTTTGAAGTCGGTGCCAAGCCGAATGCAATAGTAGGTACCACACTCGCCGAGTGTGACTTTCAGCGGGATAGCTTCGTATTTCTACACAAACAACCCAAACGTGCAGACGTCGTTGACGGTCGTCATATATTTTTATGATACGGTTTCATCTGTTTCATATTAATTCATATTGTTCTTTAAGTTTATTTACTTAGGTTAATCTTTAGTGTAGGAGTTTCATCACAAAGTATGAAAGCTGTATGTAATATTAACTTTTATTTTGCTTAGGGCTTGGCACCGACTTCAAACCTATCAATAGGTAGCACATTCAAATTATATTATTTCATTAATATTACATTATAAGTGATGTATTAAATTAAATCTTTATTAAGATATTTTTTTTATACTTTTTAGTTTTTGAAGTCGGTTTTTTTAAACGAAGTTTTTTTTATTTGTTACTTTTTAGTGTCTAGCTATGGTTAGGACTTCGAAAGGTGCCGCGCGTCTCAAAACTATAGATCCCAACAAACGAGAACGGAAAAAAGAAACATCTCCCGAAAAAATGTTGTTCGAAACTCTTTTTCACGTTCTTGTGAGACAGTGAATGATCTAAAAGACCGTTTGTAAAGTAAGAAAAACTACATAAAATTACGTTCACTCTAAGAAAACTTACACAGTACGAGTCTAGACTAGCTAAGATTTATGAAAGTCTGAACAGCAAGCGCATAGGTTAGGCCGTATTTATGACCATCTAGCTAACGAGTCTGTGTGCTGAGGGCTTATACACTAGATCTTATTATGAATCGAATGATCTTATGATCGAATAGCCTTCTAGTCTGAACAGAGGGTATGACTCTATGAAGACTAGGTCTTATTAATGATCGATTAGCCAACGAGTCTACTGAGCAGAGGGCTGATAGCCTAGGTCTTATTTATCATTGATTAGATAATGAGACGGACTCGCCCGTGAAAGGCGGAATGTTTCTTTCCGTAGCAGCAAGTATTTGAGTTGATAGAATGGAAGGTAAATTGCGGTTTATTTTACATTTTACGCCTTTGGAAGTGTCTCTCGCGCAAACTTTACAGTTAAGAACAAAAAAAAATGTTTATAAACCTCAATATCATTTTCGAAGTCCTATCCATAGATACCCCACATGAATATAATATGATTTTTTTTTAAATTCAGTTCTAAGTAAGTATAGGGAACCCCCAAATTTTATTGTTTTTTTTTTCTATTTTTGTGTGAAAATCTTAATGCGGTTCACGGAATACATCTGCTGACCAAGATTCGACAGTATAGTTCTTATAGTTTCGGAAAAAAGTGGCTGTGACATACGGACGGGCAGACATACAGACATGACAAATCAAGAAGAACCTTTGTGAAAGACATTTGGGTACAGAACCCTCAAAATGGCAGCTATTCCGCATCAAACTAAAAAAGAATCACGTAAATCGGTTTACAAATCTCAGCGTAATCGGTGTACGTACATAAAAAATACGCTGGTGCTAAAAGGTGCGCCTACATGCGCTTCCAAAAAAAAAGTTTATAAGTGCGTATTAAACGCTAGTCGTCTGAAATTGTTGTTTATGTTCATGCCAAGACACACTTGAACAGGATGAGTCTAGCTTGACTAGCTAAGATTTACAAACGTCTGTGCATCATCGACATCGTCCACTTAAACAAAAAATTTCATACAAAAATGTCCATAAAATCAAAACTACTGGGCCAATCTATATAAATTTTTTATGGGACCAAATGGCAACTATTCCGCATCAAACTAAAAAAGAATCACGTAAATCGGATCATAAATCTCCGAGTAATCGGTGTACATACATAAAAAAAAAAAAAAAATACCGGTGAACTTGAGAACCTCCTCCTTTGGAAGTCGGTTAAAAAGTACTTACGTACCCATACTCAGGACAAACAGACATGTTCATGCACACAAATATCTGTCCTGGGTGGGAATCGAACCCACGACCTCCGGCATGAAAAGCAAGCATTTGCCAACCACGCCAACAGGCAATCTTATGAGTGATTGTCTTATGAGAGTTGATTAAGTATGTAGGTAGGTATACATTAAACTGAAATACAGGCTAGTAAGTGGTGTACAGATTAAAAGATGGCTGAATATACCGAGGTACATTCAATGGCAGAAAATTGAATTGATATAATATGTATAAATACATATGAATACAAATATATAAATCAATACACATAATGGCATTCCAATTAACTCATTCAGCGTGTTGTCAGATAATAATAATAAAATAAAATAAAAATAATTTATCTTCAGACCAGCAGATCCATAGTGTTAGTAACAATATAACTTACAGGCTATGTTAGTATACATAATGAATTCATACCACATGGGTAGACTCACCGAACCTTAACAGCATGAAGCTCGGTGAACCCACCAACCAGGGGCTCTACCGGCTACGAACATCGATTTCATAAATGGCGTTCAAATAAATAAAGGTTGACTTAATCAATCGTTAAATCGGCTTCAGCTTTGACAAATCGATTCCGGACCATTTATGACGTCACTTGTGCTTATGGATGCCGATTTAACGATGGATTAAATCATTTTTAACCTTTATTTATTTGAACGCCATTTAAGAAGTCGATGTTCGGCCGGTTAGCCGGTAGAGCCCCAGGGCTGAATCTAACTGTTCACCCACCATCCTATGTGTATAATGTTCTCTTAAGATTAGTTAAGTAACTGGCCCAGTGTTGCCGAATTTTCGCTATGAAGCTAGTCACTTCACAGTGATAATTCATGGTCACCCTACTTTTATACAGTTTCATACTAGGCACTATATTTTTGTGAATATCTACCAAAATATAACAAAACGTGGTTATTTTCGCCACATTTATCCAAATTCGATTACGTTACCTGTCGATTAGTACTATGACTAGCTACAACGGATAAACGCCTTTATATTTTAGTCGTATTACCGTCGGATCGTATTAAAATCGACTCTTAACAAATAACTGAATCCATTATCTAGTTCTGGCTGTGCCCCGCGGTTTTACTCGCATTAAACTTTATAAATTATAGCCTATGTGTTAATCCTGGGTGTCACCTAACTCCATACCAAATTTTATTAAAATCGCTCCAGCCGTTTAGACGTAAATTAGTAACAAACATACACACTCAGACAGTCACACACCCCCAAACTCTCGCCTTTATAATATTAGTATGATTTTTGTGTAATTGCTGCAACAAATTAGCAACTAACAGGTAATACAAATTAGCCTCTATTAATGTGATATTAATGGTAAGATACCTACCTACAAAGATAGACTGCCTCGTTGGTCTAGCGGTAGAGTGTTCAACCGCAGAAAATGAGATCCTGGGTTCAAATCCCGGGTCAGGCCAAAAAAGTGATTTTGGGATTATTCCGTAAAAAAATTTCTCAGTATCAGCCCGAAGTCTGGAAGTTGGCGGTATTACACCCCCGTGCCTCGGAGAGCACGTAAAGCCGTCGGTCCTGTACCTGACCTCTTTCCGGTCGTGTCACTAGTCGTCCCATCGGATCAGGAGAGTGATGGAATAGAAAGTGCCCCTGTGTTTGCGCACACACTTGTGCACTATAATAATATGTCCTGCGCAATTCAATTGGCTAATCTCCATTGAGAATGGCCGTCGTGGCCGAAATTCGGCCGGGAACACATCATCATCGTGTGTGTGTGAATTGAGTGAGCACCCTAAATAAAATTAATAATATATACTAGTCATTTAGTAAAAGGTGTGAAACAATTGTAAAAACAATCTTACAATTTGTAAAAAGATAAAACATGAGATATATCAGTTAATGAATGCTCACTCAGTTCGCACATACGACCACCCTGAATCTCAGAACGTATGAAGATTTCATGTAAGATTTATGTACTACTCTTTAGTAAAACCTTTATAAAGTTGTCGTTTTAGATATCAATCGCCAAGGGCCGTATAAAAAAAAATTACAAATACTTTCATATGCTCACTCAATTCACACACTTTGAAAGGACCCGATTTCTTATGAACAAACCATAATTTCATTTTGTTATAAATCTTGTTTTATTAAAAGGTATACACGTGATTTTGTAAAATACAAAGCGAACCATAAATGTAGCACGTTTTGTAATAGTTAATTAATATAAGTGCTCACTCAATCCACACAATTCTGAAAAGTTATAAACGTTAATATCTTTGAATTTATAAGGATTAGAAAGCTATAAATTGCGCTAGTTTTAGTAAAGAAAAGTTACTAAAGATTTGCCATTTTACATTTAGTACTCTCAGTTTACTCTAAAAGATATTCAACTGTTTGTGTTTCAATGAAAATCTGCCTACTGTAGGGTTGTCACGCAGGACCGTGTCCTTCCTTCATACTAAGTGTCTATCTGGGCATGCTTCGATTTGTTTGTGCACAGACCCACTAAGCTGGGACTGAATATATTACTAATTTTAATATGGTATCATTTTTATTAGGTCAATTATAAATATGCATAGATAGGTAATGCTACAAAAATAAATAAATAAAACTTAACAACCGATAATCAAAATGTAGCTTCAAGAGTCTAACATAATTAAATATGCATAGATAGGTAATGCTACAAAAATAAATAAATAAAGCTTAACAACCGATAATCAAAATGTAGCTTCAAGAGTCTAACATAATCTCTCGGTATTTCCGAACGCAGCCTTATCCATATTTTGTTAATTTTACTAAACTACCCTCATAATAATATGCACCTAGTTTCGGATTATTCAATCCTGTTTGTTTGTTAAGTTTGTCATTTAACATTAATCGTATTATTATTGTGTGGCATACGTAGTACAGTGCAATAATGTACCTATTATCAATGTTATTGTTTTTCCTGGTGACTATAACGTAAGTATATTTAGCTAATAAATAACAATATTTTGTTCTTTTTTTATTTGTTCAATGCAGTTTTTACGGTTTCGTAATACGTACTACTATAAAAATTAACTATTGCATTACAGAGTAATAATTGGAAGAGGTCGAAAACCTCTGATAAGTTTCGAAAATCAGAAAAAAATATTTCTAAAACATGCTGAATACTTACAAGCTCCCAACATTAAATATAACGACCCAATATTTTCTAAGATGTCTGAAGAACTTGAGAATAAAATGTCCCCGATGGCATTATACATATCACTGAATCGTCATAGAAGCCGTATATTTACTTTGAACGACGAAACTTCGAACGCAACAATTTCAAATGAGGTGCCAATATCCGATTCAGGCTGTGCGACTCCACTATTACAGTCGTCATCGTCGGAAAAAGAAAACAGCAGTGTTGTTGTGAGTGATGATGAATGCCAAACATTTTCTTTCTATCTCGATATTTACGATTGGAAAAAAATTATGCCTATAAGTGCCTCTAGGAGAAGAAGCAGTACTTTGAGTTTCTTTAATTATAAAACGCTGCCAAAGTTTAAGTGGAGCAGTTTAATCAAGGAAAAAATATGGATTCACACAAAACTACCGTGCACTTGGACTATTAAAAAACACAAAATTAGTGATTTAATTTCTTTAATCGGTAAATGTTCCCAGTGCAAAGCTGAAATTCGTATATCAAGTTCTAAAAGAACTGAAAAAATCATGGAATTCATCTGTAAGGTATATAATTTTGATAAGACGTTTGAACACAATCCTAAAAAAAAATCGAAGCTTACCCCGTACCGAAGAAAACAAATAGCTAAAGACCTAAGCCATAAGTCTGCTATTAAAGTACACAATGAACTGACTTCAGCTCTTGTGACTGATACTGACCGTATATCTCCACCTGTTCTGCCTTCCCTTTCGGCTTTAAGAAAGATTAAGTCTGAAGCAAGACATGAACATTTACCACATGCAAATCCTATTTTATCGTTGTTTATTATAGCTAAAAATTCATATCGTAATAATATAAATAATATTCGTGATTTCAATATATTCCCAGATTTTCGTTTATGTTTTTGGAGTGATAGTCAAATTCATTATTACAATAATTACCAAAAGAAATTCAAAAAAGTGACAATTACCATTGACGCGACTGGCTCATTTTTTGAAAATATATATTTGCCAGATCGTACTACTGCCACGAAAAGATTATTTTTATATGTAGGACTTTTAACAGCCGATGATAAACTTAAATCTGTACCAATTTTCCAAATGGTCACTGATTCTCATTCAGAAAACTCGATATCACTTTGGTTAAAAAAGTGGTTATCTTATGTTGATACTCCACCCGATGAAATTATTACTGATGACTCATCGGCTTTGGTATCTGCATGTATTCAAGCTTTTGCGTTATATTGTACTACAAAAACCTATATAAGACATTTATTTTCAGTTTTAGAGGGTAGTACTTCAGAAAAACCACAGGCGTTTATCAGACTTGATACAAGTCATTTTATTAAGACATTACATAATTTAAATTGCTTTAAAACAAATGTTTCTTTAGATGTCAAATATTTTTATATACGTTGTATAATATTTTTAAAACGATGCGAAAATTATAATCTGGCGAAAGAGTTTATTCACGATGTTGTAAAACTTTGCCTTGGTCAATATGATGGTGAGATAGGTGATTATCCAACACTAAAATCTAAGTTAGATCAATTATTACACGACGTTACACTTGATGGATTAAATTCAGATAGCAAAAACATTGATAAAAATAATGAATTTGATGACCCAAATAATAACGAAGGCTTAGAATTCATGGATTGGTTTAACAGTATTGTCGAAGAAACTAAAAAACTAAATCCAGCTCTAGATATTAACAAAAATGCTTATTACTATCCGCCATTTATTCCTACTTTTAAAAGAATATTAATGAAACTACCTTTGTGGTCTAATTTATTGAGATTTCTTTTTGAATCTGAAAATAAAGCACCGTCCTCTTCAGGAATAGAAAGTTATTTTAAAACTTTAAAACATCTTGTATTTAAAACAAAATTTAAAAGATATAGAATTGATGAGTTCTATAAGCTATATGCGGAATATTTGGAAGGGGAAATGAAATCTGCATTATGCGCCCTAGATCAAGATATTATAACTAAAATTAATCCTAAACGGAAATCGATGAAAAGAGTAAAACTATTAAATCCTAAAAAGCAGAAAATTTATAAGACGGTTTACAGGCGCTCTATTACTGAAGATTCCATTTTTTCGGATCAACCCTCTTATGTCGAGAACTGGAAAGGAGAAGGTAAAATTAGTAGATCAAAACCAAACACGACGGTAAAATACATAAGAAATGGCAATTTATGTTCATCTGTTTATATCAACGGTGAATATGTAAATCTATTAAACACCTGTGCCTTTGATTCTGTTATGTATTTGTTTGGTATCGAGTATAACGAAAACGAAAAATTTAGAAATATTATAGATACTTTTGATGAAAATGAATCTATTCCGCATTATGTAAAATGTCTAAGTGACACCAATTTCAAAGATGATGATTTAAATAGCCTAAGAGCAAAAATAATTATAAAATATGTTCAAAAGCCAATAACCACTAATTCTAGCACTTACGATGTCGCCTGTAATGTTGCTCGTATCTATGAACATTTCCTTCTGGATTATTTCACTAGCTCAATTTTTACAAAAACGTGTACCAATGTATTGTGTTCAGCAAACGTAATTAAGAGAAATAACGTGTTCTTACCTTTAAATATAGATATGATTAATATTTTTGATATCAGCCTATTAGAAACAGCTATTTCTTTGTCGGAAGGTGAATCAAAATGTGCGTCATGTGAGGGAGTAGCAACTAGTTATTATATCATTTCAAATGTGATTTCTTTTGATTTGAATGGCACCAACGCAGTAGCGCTAAGTAAAGTGCCCCGTACAATTGTACTTAAAAATAAATTGTATAGAAGTATTGGTGCGGTCGAATTCGTAGCACCTTTAGATTTAACAGGCATTGGTCATTATAAGAGTCATTATTTATCAAACGAGAAATATTTTTGCTACGACGACAACTGTACTAATATCCACGAAAGTACTGATCAAAATATTCTGTTGCACTCTTTAAGCTACATCCTGATCGACAACGATTGTTAACCCAAAAATCTAAATTTGTAATTTTTTTAATTAAACTACATTATGTAAATAAATGGTTTCAATCAAATTCGTATATCATTGACCTTACTGTAACATCCCATGTTAGGTCCTACTGCTGACCTCGTAGATAAAGGTCATTATAAAATAAATAAAATTTTAGTTCAGCAAAAATGTCCTGCGTGACAACCCCACAGTATGGCAGATTTTCATTGAAACACAAACAGTTGAATATATTTTAGAGTAAACTGAGAGTACTAAATGTAAAATGGCAAATCTTTAGTAACTTTTCTTTACTAAAACTAGCGCAATTTATAGCTTTCTAATCCTTATAAATTCAAAGATATTAACGTTTATAACTTTTCAGAATTGTGTGGATTGAGTGAGCACTTATATTAATTAACTATTACAAAACGTGCTACATTTATGGTTCGCTTTGTATTTTACAAAATCACGTGTATACCTTTTAATAAAACAAGATTTATAACAAAATGAAATTATGGTTTGTTCATAAGAAATCGGGTCCTTTCAAAGTGTGTGAATTGAGTGAGCATATGAAAGTATTTGTAATTTTTTTTTATACGGCCCTTGGCTTTTGATATCTAAAATGATAACTTTATAAAGGTTTTACTAAAGAGTAGTACATAAATCTTACATGCAATCTTCATACGTTCTGAGATTCAGGGTGGTCGTATGTGCGAACTGAGTGAGCATTCATTAACTGATATATCTCATGTTTTATCTTTTTACAAATTGTAAGATTATTTTTACAATTGTTTCACACCTTTTACTAAATGACTAGTATATATTATTAATTTTATTTAGGGTGCTCACTCAATTCACACACATACATCATCATCACCAAGAGAATATAACAAACTAAATTTCTTCCCATCATCGCGGCCGTCGCTACATTGCAATTTGCAACACATTTAATAGTTTTAACCTTCATGATGATGTTATTAACTTATATTTACACCCAAATCTAAGAAAAATAAAACGAAACAAATTTCTACAAGGGTTGTTTGTTACACTTATTTGAGAATGTTTATCACAAAAGTTTTCGAGCATAAATCAGTCCAGACAGAATAAGAAAAGACCGTTTCTGAGAAAACCATTCAAGGCATTATTAAAATAAATCCATTTAAAAAAATGTTATTTCACTGCCTACGTTTGTCTAGAGTAAATAAAAATCTAGCCACATATTATACAGAACACTGAGGAACACGCATTACAGACATACACGGTAACAGGCAGTCTTCAGACAGACAAAAAATATTTTTTTACATGGATTATTATAAAAAGCACCGACGATATTTCGGGAACTAATTTTGGGAATTTGTCGCTTCGGGAACTCGACATTTTGGGAATTTTATTTCAGTAACTGATGACTTGGACTGATGATGATCACGTTACCGGCCGATTTCGGCCACAGCGACCGCTTCTCCACCAAAGCGGAGACGAGACGAGCAGAGGATTTTAAACAACCAATAGAATTGTGATATTGACACATCTCTCCGCTCAGCTTCAGTGGAGATCGCTGTGCGGAGATGTGTAATATTAGTACGGCACGCGCAGTGGGGACGAGACGCGCACGCGCTTTGGTGGAGTCCCCCGAGCTGAAAAAAGTCTCTTCTCGCACAGCACACCGCACAAATCTCTGGTTTGCTGGAGTCCCGGCCTGATGATGTGGTCCCAGCCAATTCGGCCTCCGTGATCGCTTCTACTGTAGCCGACGACGTTCGTGTGCTCGCATGTGACTTATGTAGCCAATTTTATTAGAAAAAATCCTCGCACATTGAAGGCATGTGAGCACACCATTGTAGTAATGGTAATTGACGGCCGCAGGTGGTCTTGGCTTTTAATTCATCGCGCTTGACATCCAGCTCAGCGCGCCTTAGAGGCAAGGCAACTAGACATTCAGGGAATAATATGACAAAACTAAATTCTATATTTTGAAAAAGCTTTAGATTCAGAAAAAACTCAAAGTGTATGGTGTATACAATGTGTAAATACTATATTGTGTATACTGCAGGTTAGGCTTAGGATAAATGAAAATAAAAATAAATGGTTTGTAAGAAAGTTTAATAAAGAAGTATTGAAAAATATTTCACAGGGTGTATTAACAAAGAAATTAAACAATAAATTTAGTTATACTAACATATGACTTTTACACTATGCTAGGTAATAAAGTCTAGAAATATTCAACTAAAATTTTTAATATAAATACACTAGAAGTGAATGTTTATCCAAGTCAATATCGTTTCTTAAATATAGCTAACACAGTACATCATACATCCAGTGCGCCGGGTACTAAGAAGTGAAGAAGTTCGACGCAGTTAATGTCCAGCATCTTTAAACAAAAAGTCGGTTCCAAGGCTAGTCACACACACTCACGCACGCACATCTCATCCCAACTCATCTCAGGCGCTCGAGCCCCGCCATAATACTGCGTCTGTGCTAACAACATAAAATTTGGAAATGGCGGTAACCGCCTAGCCGCTCTTGAACAACAGGATGGCCACCTGGCCGAGGTAGAAGTAGATGAAGTGGCGGGTCTCGTGCGTCACGTACGAGCCGAAGTTGCGGCCCACGATGCAGTGCCACGTCGGGTTGTACTTCTTGTCGAACTCCTTCTTGATGAATGCAGCAATGTCCTGCAAGCATGCCCAGTGTAAGTCCATCGCCACTACAACCCTGCTTTAGTTCTTATCAAGTCAACATGTAAACAGTGGACTTGCATTGTTACCCTCTTGATGCAGCTGGGTAAAATCTACTTGCCACTATCAATTACATGTATGTACCATGTGATATAACAAATAATCATGTTCATAGCAGACTTGTCCCGAGTGGGGAACAAACCCACCATCTTTGGCTTAGCAGTAAGGTTCACTAACCACTAGACCATCAGGCCAGTCACATGTCACTACCAAGACTGAAGATACGAACCTGGCAAGACTATGAAGATACACTTCAGCCAGGAACCAGGATATATTTTATTTTATATGATAATGTGCCATACTTTTTCACCTGGTGTAAATATAAAACGTATAGAGCTAATCTCTACTAATTAGGAGGATGGTAAATTGGACAGGTTTATTTTACCTGACTGCTAGAAGAAATTCAGAAATATATAAGTATGTAAGAATTATACAGTTCAGGAGTTTTTTTTACAATAAGGGACATTAATAATAATTGTGATTTGTACCTATTTGTATAATTTTATGTTTACTGACATTTTACTATTATGTGTGTACCCACTTACTCACTTCTAGACGTAATTTAAATAATATATAATTGTTATTTACTAGTGGACATAAAAGAATGTAATGTAATATAGCTTAATCAGCCGTTTAATATTTGTATACCAGTATATCTGGTTAGACATGTAGGCCCTATTTTAAGACCTGTATAATTACCATGTTTAATGCAAATAAAATGATCTCATCTTATTTACGTTTTTTTTTTAGTTTTCTGGTTGCCATAGTACCAAGACCTAAGATATTTAATTATTTATTTTTAACCTACCTAGCTAACTGAATTAGAGGCAGGGTTCTGATTCTCAGGAATTATGAGACAGAAATAACTTCTGCAAGGCCCAATACAATGAATTAATTTTGTTCATTCACAAATGAATATGTTTATTTGCATCAACTAGGAATTATGTAACAGGATGACAATGGAATTGATAACCATGTGAATATTCCATTCACATGGCCAAACCACAACAGGAAAACCTCAACCTATCTGCTGTGGGCATATTTCACTAACCAATTACATACAGTAGTCAGAACTAATCATAATTAGCTAAAGTGCTTCATATTCTGTGGTGATTTCTTCAGAAAATTGGAACTCGAAGGAAAAATATTTCTAAAACTTGGTGAGTCATACTATTTGAGTTTGACAAAATATGAAACAGCCTTGAGATTAGTCATCCTTTATCATGAAAATAGTGATGATTTAATCAATGATATAATATGGAAGAGAGATTATACTTCAGTTGAATCTGCATGTCATATTTATATCTAATTTATCTGCGTAGTGAATTTTTTTTTATTTATCTGTGTAGTGCATTTTTTTTCAATTGTATCAGTATAGTAATAATTGATTGTTTTAGTAATGATTGGTTAGTATAATAGTAATTGTAATAGTAGATATTGTGGGCAGTGGTTACACTGGTGTCAGAGTTGCTCAAACCACCACCAATTAGGCCTCTTTACATGGTTTCCAAAGCATGATGACACTTAGAACCACTTTGACGAAACCTGACTGACTGTGTGCCCATGTGCTTTACTTCACTGATTGCTTACAGGCCAGTAAGTGCAACTGGATATAAGTACTCTGTGTAGTGCTGGTAATAAAAATAAATAGAATAAAATATAATAATTTTTAACGATATCATGTAATAATAATAGCCTAAAAAAACGAGTATACACTAAAGCGTTCTTTAAACTTTATGACTTGAGGAATAAGCGCAATGTCCAAAGTATAAGGGACTGGTAAAATTAGCATATTAAATGATAATGTGTAAACAGTCCAGTCAAATATCATAGGTGATAGATCTTAGATGATAATTATAACAATTATCATCTAAACTTGCACTTGGACTGCACTTATCACACTGGCAATCAACTTAATCACCTCATTACTAATGTCTACCTCAGCACCTTGTGGTGACAGATACAGGTAACCACAGCCCATATGATAGGATCTTGCCTTAACACTTCATGTCCCAGGTTTGTTTCCCTATTTATGTCTTAACTCAGTTGTGACTCATAAGTATTGGTTCTGAACCTGGGTGTGTTGTGTTTGTAAAGTACCCTGAGGACACAGAGAGGGGTCCATATCCCTAGAGCGTTCTTTAAAAAAAAAAAAATAACTTTCAAGTTGTAGTCAAACCATTACTTTATAACTGACAGGTGGCATGCCCATTGACATCAAAATTATCTATACTTATATTATGTTTTGCAAAATTATTTCACCAATAGCAAGGTACGTTTTTGTGGAGACTTCTAACCCAAAGTATTACGCAGGACAAACGGACAGGGACAAAAATATTTGTAACGCAAAACGAAGTCCGCGGGCACTGCTAGTTTGTAATATTTTTCTTTTCTTCTCTGTGGAAAAGTCTAGACAATATAAGTATAAAAAATAGTCAACTTACTTTTTCTATGTTGAACTTCTCTAGCGCTTGTGTTGCGCAGTCAACAGCGTCTTGCTGCATCTCCTCGCTCATGTCAGCATTTTTGATTACCGCCTTGCGGTCGCACATCTTGTCTGGTATGTGTCTAACAAAAACAATTATATAGTAAATAAATGACAAACTCATGTGGTTGAATCAGGAAATTGCAAATATACAAAACTAAGTATAAAATAGTTTTCACTTAATGAAGCAAACATTCTCAACATTATTTTATCAGCATAACCTTAGGGTCAGGAAAATTGCAATATATCTAGTTGGAAAATTATTCTATTATACCCACAATATGACAAGAAAATTATCAGTTCAATGTACAATAGACCCTATTTTTGTGATTTCTTGAAATTCTTGTGATAATAAGGCTTGGGTGGTCAAGCCTTATTATCACAATTTCTTATTAACATTCAAATCATGTAACATAGCTTGATTACCTTATATGTCCAGAGAATTGAAACTATGGGTTATGCTAAATTTTGTGACTTAGTAATTTTACTGGCTATTGATTTTTTTCAAGTTGATTGGAGCAAATGTGTGTGATAGTAATCTTACGAGTCAATAAATGCATTTCTTCAACGTAGATGACTGATAACGTCAATGCCCAGAGGTTATCGGGACCTCCACTTTACAGATAACGGATAGATCGACTATCCACAAACCCGGAGGGTGAAAGATCGATTGTTTATATTCAATAACAGTGCGCTAAAAATAGACTCCAGGAAAAGGTCAAGCGCGAAATCCGGGACTCAAATGCGCGCCCTTTACAAAAATGTGTGCGATCTCACCCGCATAGAAAGAGCGCAATACACAATTAGTCCAATTAATGTCGTAGTCTACTTTACCTGACCTCTTCTACAATTTGCGAAGGCCTTCTCGTCGTTATTCTAACGGAAGCACTAGCACGAATGCCCGTCATCAAATCCGATGTAGAAAATTAGAAAACGAGGTGCTGACAAGTAATTTTGCGAACGGCTTGTATAGATAAAGATAATCCATCATAACCCAGATTATCACTATAGAAACTTATTAGTTGAATCAATAAAAACCATTTTGTAGCAAATCTCGGCGAATATCGAACAGAAAATAATGTGCCGCCTTTGCAAATTTCACACACCATTTTGTCAATTACGGAACAATTGGAAACTGCCACTAATAAATAATAGATATACAACACCACAATAATTTTATAAACACGAATTTGCAAGAATACTCACTTTTGCTGCGGGATAAGAACAAATTCTCACGAAAAGATTTTGATAACCGGAGATTCAATGCCTACTTTCCAGAGGATTCTTTCAAAGGCTTCTTTCAGCGGAGTTTACTTCTGATTGCTACAGAGGGCGTTCTAAATTCAAAAATATTCGAAAAACAAAGTTTATGGTTTATTTTTCTAAATATATTCTTTTTGTGGCCAATATGTATTAAAAATTACATTTAAATATATTAATTAACTTAAAACCATAAAGTTAGTATATCCAGCGGCTTAAAACTAACCATTTGTATAGCACCTGGGTATGGTCAACATAGTAAAATTATTTACACGGCATAAATGTTTCTTTGCTCTCTTTGCTCTCGCCTAGCAAACATGATTACCAGTTACAGTAAAATATTATTTGTAGATTGTAGATATAAAATTACACAGTTAGGAATATTTGCGGCAATACACGTAACAAATATAAATAATTTTAAATTTAAAGAACTGTTTTGTCCTATGGGTCCATATGTATTTCACGTCATTTAAATTAAAAAGTATTAGGAATAAAATGAAACAATCATTTTAGAACGCAAAAATGATTATCCTAATTATATTAATATATTTAATCCTACTAATACAAACGCGAAAATTTTAAGTATGGATGGATGTTTGTGACACATTCACACAATATCTATAAAGATATTGTGTGAATTGTCCAAAATATGACGATAAGTGTCAAAAAATCTGCCATCGGTGATTTATTCCGGCGTGCACTGCCAAAACTGCTTGAGGTACACATCCTATTAATATTATAAATGCGAAAGTTTGTGAGTATAGATGTATGTTTGTTACTCTTTTACGCCAAAACTACTTTAACGTGGGTGAAACTGTATGAAACTCATCCCTTATATATGCGTATATTCAGTCCATGTAGTCCAAAATATGACATTACAAAGCACGCATATCCCAGAGTTTTTCTCTGTGTAGTAGGTACTTCACGGTAGTCCGGTCAAAACAATATAAATTAAATTTAGAACACCGCGGTACCGAGGTAAGATTAGTAGATCATAAGTGGTTGGTTTTCTCAAAACCTAAAATAACTTATATTAAGTACATTACATAAAAGACATCGGAAGTTAAAGCATTTTATTAACGACACCATTAGAGTGTCTTAATCTATTTTAGATGGTAGGTATGTGGCTATCGGGATCATATCTTATACTTTTTCAAACAAGTGGAATGACTGCTACGTGGTTTCAGCTCTTATTAAACCAGGTGCTACTTGCTCACATCGTAGATCAGAAATGTTCAATTCTCTTACTGAGCAAGACATTATTATTATTTCTGTAGGGACCAATGTTAAATATCCATACTATTTTCGCACTCGACTGTATGAAATTAAGTAATCAGATATTTTTACTTGGCGTACAATCTAATCTTTATTTAAATAAAATAAGTTGAACCATAATTTACAAATGCTAACAAAATACTATAAAAATTGTAAATACATTAACTTAAATGAAATGTATAGCTATAAGTTCTCCAGATTCAATCACAAGTACTTGAATCTACTAAAATAAATAAAATAAAAAAGGTTTTTATTCACGTAGACTTTAAAAAAGCGCTTGTAAATAGTCAGAACATGTTTGTAGTATTATAGTTGTATACATTATTATTTCTAGTAATATAGATATTTAGGTACACTTTGTATTGATAGTATTAAAACATTTATATAATTTATTTTATAACAGCAATGATATTTAGCTAGCTCGTATCAAGTTATTGTCAAGAGATTATGTTTAAGTTTAATTATCTAGTTTAAGTCTAATAATTTTAATACATATTGTATTGCTACTAGCTTATAAATTATGGACTTGACCAAGGCTTTTGATTTTGTGGAGCCCAAAATACTTTTAAACAAATTGGAAAGGTATGGAATTAGAGTAAATGCATTCAACCTGCTAAGATCGTATTTAAGGAATAGAAAAGAAATAACGCAATTAAATCAAATTTGTATGTCTACAAAAACAGAACAAAGTTACGTCTCAAGTCAGAGATTAATTTATTATGGTGTACCTCAATGCAGCATTTTGGGACCTTTGCTTTTCTTTATCTACATTAACGATATGCCTAGTGTAACTTATCATCCAATGGTACTGTTTGCTGATGATAGTACAGGTCTTTGGTGCAAAGGATGTTCAGACCCTTGAAAGCGAAATAAATGTTTGTCTTAATTTATTGATTGACTGGTTAAAAGTAAACAACTTAAAGATAAATCTCGACAAAACCAAAATTATGACATTTGAACAGAAAACTAACAATACTAAACCAGACGTACGATATGGGGATACTATAATTTCTCAAACCACAACTACAAAGTTTTTAGGACTTGAACTTGACAGAGACATGTCATGGAGAACACACACAGACAGTGTATGTAACCGCCTTACGCCCGAAATTAATAAACGATCCTAATCCATTTTATGCTATCTACGATAGCAATTTCGATCCATTTGTCTATTAAACCGTGCCAATAAAGCATCCACAGATTGAAAAAGCAATCTTTCCGAACTTGCAATCTTCCGAGGACGGATCATACAAAAAGATAGGCCTCTGTACTAAAATGACAGGTTGCACGTGCCAATAACCAATCCATTGATTTTGACATAAGCTTAGATAGCCAAAACAATCTAAAGTTGCAATCCTAGAAATTCGGTGGATTGACAATTGGTTCTAAAGATAAAATTGGTGAAATAGTTCATTATATTCCAAAATAGCTTTGCATATAAATAATAAGAATATTTTTTTGTTTACAAAATAGGCGGCAACCACTTCACGTCACTGTTTAAATTATTTGTAAAACAAACACAGAAATCAATAATAAAATTATTGCTTATCATATCAGAATCCATTATAGGTATTATATTTATTAATAAGTAATTATTTGTATATTAGTTATAAATGCTTTGCAAAAAAACAAACAACCAACTTACTGCTTGTTTGTTCTTGATCCGATCGGCACGACGGCGCCGGCGTGCGTTTTGCTTGTCAAATTTTGATACGTTCCGTTCCAGTAAAACATAATGTTTGACCAATTAAGTTTCATTTTATTATTATATACCCTAGTCGTCTAGTAAAACATTTTAACCTAGCTATAAATAAGTCAGTATTGATGACTTATAGTTAATATATTTTAAAAAAAATTTTCTTCTTAAATTAAATGGTATAATTGTGTCCTGAGTTACCGAGTTCTGCATAAAACGGAACGCTGCAGAGGGAAAGGATCGCACCCCAATCTCTGGGCAAAAAATGGATGGATTGATATGTTTTGTTATTGGCACGCAGGTAAAGATCAAGATAGCGATAGAGCTAATCTAGAGATAGGACTGACTGACAGATTGCGGATCGTTTATTAATTTCGGGCGTAACAGGATTCATTGAACCGACTCATTTCATATAACTCAAGCCAACAGAAAGACAGAGATAGAAGATAGAAAGAAAGAGCGTTACGTTTCCTACATTACAGAAGGGGTTCGGATCGTTTATTAATTTCGGGCGTTAGTCAGTACTCGTATGCTCTGTAGAAGCTTTATACGGAGGTAAATAGGACAACTTTACTAACTGCCTACCACGCTTATGTTTCAACGACTCTACGTTACGGGTCAGTATACTGGGGAAATTCAACAAATATTGAGCTAGTCTTCAAAGCTCAAAAAAAGTGTCTTCGAGCAATATGTGGTATACAAAGTACCGATAGCTGCAAACTATGGTTTACTAATCTTTGTATATTGACAATAACCAGCCTTTACATATATGGGGTTGCAATGTATGTAAATAATAATTTAACCCTATTTGACACTTTAAATAGTATGCGACATAAAACAAAAATTAGATGCAGGCCACATAAAAAGGCAGTATACAACAAAAATTTGTAAGGCTTGACTCCCAAAATTTTTAATAAACTACCCAAACATATTTTACGAGAAGATAATATCGCCAAATTCAAAAAGAAACTTTTAGAACTTTTAATAAGTAAGGCGTACTCTTCTCTAAAAGAGTATTTTACCGATAAGCTAGATATTTAAGCGAATACTTCGTAGGTCCGATTTGTGGTACAATTCGTTTTGATTTATTCATGTGTTATTTTTAAGTGTAAATTTGTATTGACATGAAATGAAATTTATAATATTATTTTTTTAATTTAATATTTGTGAATTTGCTATATAATATTTTGCATGCCCTATCAGGCAGAACATATTGAACATACATCTTAAAATGTATTATATATTGTACTTACCTATGTTCAGCAATAAATGATTGATTTATTGATTGATTGAGGAAGTATTATCTTAAAATTTCAAGTTTGCTGCGAATAATTTCTTAACAAGCTTACCAAACTAAAACAACCAAATCTAAAATGCATCACAGAGCGTAAAATGTAAATTTTATTATTCCAGCAATTTCCTAGTACGATATCATACCTATCATGCATTAATTAAATCTAATTTATGCCTGTGCAATAGGTAACTATTTAATTTGAATTATTTAATGATCGATTGAATCTTAAGATTAACAGAATTCACTTAAAATTAAAGGATATCCCTTATCACAGTTATCATTATCACCGGACGAAACATTTCAGGGACATATAGCTGACATATTCTGTAACATTAGTTTAAAATTCTTCCGTTGGTAAATAATGTGATTGCCTTGGATAATATTTTATTAAGCCTATCGAACAAGCATATGGTATGTCTGAGAGACATCTCGAGACGGCTATCAGCCGGTGAGAGGTGGTCTTGAAAATTTTTAAAAGTTTTGTTAATTCTAGGTACTTCTAGGCAAAAATTATAAAGAAAGTGTGTTGAGATACACAATTGCATATGCCTACTATATTTGTAATGATTTTGTCAGAAATTCAATATAACAGGGTGTTTAAATAAAATTTTCCTTGCAACACATTGAAAGCTAATATGTCAAAAACCAGCCTATTTCCGTTTCCCGCTACTGTCGTCAAACTGTCATGTCTAGTGTTGTCAGACCGAAGAAAATATACGGATTTATAGGCATTTTGACGTTGCTTTTGATCGTGACTGTAACCAACGTGTGTACCAATAAAACAGAATGATACTGTATTATTGTACAATAATACAGTATCATTCTGTTTTATTGGTCTGCATTGGCACTTATACCATTGCAGAACAACATATGCAGACTAATAAATCAGAACAATATTTATCAATTAGGTACGTTAACGATAAAGAAGTGTACCAATTGTTTTATGAACAACATATATTCTTCTCGAGCTTACCAATTTGAATTATTGAAATGATAACAGAGGTCCACAAAATGATTAAGAGTTAGTTCATAAGCTTATTTTTTAAACATTTGGAAATATTATTAATTCTTTCTTAATTATTATTGCTAGAAACTATCATGGTTTTGTTTGTGACTGGATTTTCCTTTTTTTTATAAAAATAATTATTAAGAGCGTCGTCGTACCGTGGTTCCAAAAAGCTTTTCTTCTCATATGATAGACTGTCGGAAACTAAAAATCGGAGCTGCCAACACTGGTCTGATCACGACCGACGCCATATTTGATTAGTTCCTAATGAGAAACGCCGAAGCGTTACCTGGGAAATTATAAGAAATAACGTATATCTGTCGTGTAATTACTCATTAAATAAGTTACTATGTCGGGAGGAAGCAGCAGCAATCGAAATGAGTGCAGAATATACGTCGGTAACCTACCTCCAGACATAAGGACAAAGGACATTCAAGATCTATTTTATAAATTTGGCAAAGTTACGTTCGTGGATCTGAAAAATAGGAAAGGCCCTCCATTTGCGTTCGTCGAATTTGAGGATCCAAGGTGAGGAAACCTTATATTTTAGTCATTTAGCATTGCGTGTATTTCCGTTCTTTGCTGGATATATCGAGCAAGCGCATATTTCTTTGTTGTGGTTCTTATTTAGGTTATAGCCGTATAGATTCGTGTCCTAAATTCGTTTATTTAAGTGCTTAGTCATCAATAATGATAATTATGGAAAATAATCTTTGTGAAATGGTCCCATGATGTTATGTAGCCATAGTGAATTTATAAGATGCATTGACGTATTGGCCACCTGTAAATTCTCATACTATATCTAGTGTACTGCCGTCTAATTATGCATTATATTGTAACCTGATTTTTAAGATTTATACAATCAAGCCAGGATACAAGTTACTGCCTTATATATGAAAATATTTAGTCAGCAACATTTGAGCTACTTGGTTTTTCAGCCAGGCAAATTAACATGCTATTGGCACCTTAACATGCCCTCCGAAGCTACCATGAATAAACTGACTGTGTTGTTGCTTATCTAGTTTGATCATGTTTGGATGGCTATGAGAACCTGCTATTTTTTTATTAGTACTAATCTCTTTCTATTATCCATCACTGCAACTCCTTTAAGCCAGGACAGTAGCACAAAATGAAATAATACTGAGCAGTGACACTCAGGCATGTCCCGGGCATCACTTTAACAATCTTGGAGTCAACAACAAATTCAATCGGTACAAATCAAGGTAAATAGTAGTTCTCACTTTCCTCTGGAGCAATGCGGGAGACAGAATGATGAAACAAGGCTAGATTATACATGTTGTGATGTACCAGTACCGCACAGAACTTATACATTACTGCATTTATAAATTATTTTTTTCTGTTAAAAGACACTATTCACAGATGCAAAGTACTGAGACTCAGAACAACATTGTACGGTAAAGCAATGAAAGGCTTTCATTGCATTACGGGACAAAATCTTCAGAACCTATATATTGTATGAGTCACATCATTAGTTGTAAAGTGCAGGGATCAAACCCAAAACTGCCCAATGCCTCTGGATGTCAAAATAGTAGCAAGGTGACTTCCTAACTGCTTCACCACACATGGAGCCTAAGTTCTTTGAACTCTAGCCTGTTTGGTGTGTAGCTTTTAAGTGAACCATAAATTATGTATGCAAGTATTCATTGTGTGGAAACAACGAGTGAGCAGCTCATTAATTTGCCAGTCATCAGTAAGTATTCTTGGAACTGTACAAAACACATTCCTGAAATAATCAAACAAATAACTTTCAATTTTCTTGTTATAAGAAACTGATCCTCGTACAACCACCATTGATGTATATGTTTTTAAATAAATTGACCATAAATTTTATTGAATCAATGGTATATATTTTTAAATAAATTGAAAAAGATATAAGAATACACACTTACCTATTGCTGAATATCGAGCAATTGATAGTTTGCAATAAAAGGATATTAAAAAAGGAATTGAAAATCTTCAATTCTATACTAACACCATCTAACATTGTGCCCAGCCTGCCTTCTGATCTTAGGAATGCCACAAGTAGGACAATCAGTGCGACCATGTCCACAAAAACCTAATTAGTTTACCATAGACACACTGAGAAGAAGATTCTACACAATTAATCATCCCTTTGAACATTCCCTTTCTGTCCTGAGTAGACAATATATAACCTGGTGTCCCAGTTGGTCAAGCTGTCTAGCAGGCCTCTTTAACTGGGTCTAACTGATTAACATGCCCTCTGAAAAACGGCTAAGCTCAGCAATTAAATCACTTGGTCAGTCACACATCTATATACTGACTGCACACTGCTTAACCTCATCACTTGCTGACCAGTAAGGGCACCAAGCCATGAAACATAATGACTAGTATTCTAATATTGTATATGTGTAAATTTTGCCATTCCTGAGCCTCTAGCACTAGTTCCTGCAGTTTACTTACTCGATCACACATTCAGTTTCGTCCCATACATTGAGCACCAGCGCCTCTCGCGGAAACTATTAAGAACTAAAACTCTGTATGGGACGAAACTGTATGTGTGATTGAGTAAGTAAACTGCAGGAACTCGTGCTAGAGGCACCATAGTTTTGACGTTTTTTTTTATAGTATTATAATCCGCAATCAGTCCTAGGACTTTTAATGGATGACTTGTAGAATATTGGCGTGGTAAGTGTGCGCTCCAATGTGAGCACTACTCCTGTTTAATAAAGCTACACCTTCTTCTTAAGCTTCAGGATGTCATGGCTTCTGAAAATTACCAATAAAGAATAGCAAGTCCTTTTTGATAATTTGCAGAAAACTGACTTATTTCTTCCATAACTGTATTAATTTTAAAAATTTGGTGGATTTCACTATTGTTATGAAGTATGACAAATAACTTCATACTTTGTTGTAATTTAATATAAATAAAATATTCATGTTTTATTGCTACATTAATTAGTTGCATTGTTTTTCACAAGAAAATATCAAAAAAAAAAGAAAAAATCTATTACAATAGGTTTAGTTGATTATTTTTATGATATGTCTTGTGAATTAATAATGAATCTAAAATGATAAAAACAAGGTAACAAGATAAATTCATTATAGGTAGCTATTGTATTCTACAAGGTGTGCTACATAAATGTTAAGTATTTTTAACCAATTACAAAAGGGGGAAGATTTTATATGAATGTTATGAGATTTTGCTGTTTTTTTTTAAATATTGAACCTAATCTGATATGTCATATGCATTTTTTTTTCAAATTTGTTCTTGTTTAGTAGACTTCCTTCGGCTATAATGATGATGAAAGGTTGAGGATGGTTCAATGGTCTTTAAAACACAAAAATGAATGGTGGAGGGCCATTCATGTATGGTATTTTATTTTCTTAAAAAGACCAAACAGGTTCAGCAACATATTTGAAAGAGAGCCAAACTTGAGTCAAAGTCAAATTCCCACAATTAAATCATTGTTTCAAAGCCAAGTGTGTTACAAGCATTAAACATAATAAGAATATATATCTGACTAGTTGTGCCCTGTGGTTTTGAACATGTTAAACTTTAAAATTTATAATATTAGTAGGATGTATTAGACACCCAAGCTATCTATTATATAACATTAGTATACAGTACAATATGTCAAATGAAGCATGTATTTCATTCTATGCTGCTTAATTGACCATAAAAATATAAAGTTAAGTGCATGACATGTTAAATGCATACCATATCTTATAAAACAAGGTCCGCCCTAATAATAATACCTTAATATAGACAGAACCATTCTAACAATAATTATGTAGTAAAAATATAGCTAAAACTATAAATTTTGATAATCAGACTTAAACATAATCCTTTGACAATAACTTAATACAAGCTTGCTAAATTTCATTGCTATTATAAAATAAATTTTATAAATGTTTTCATACAATCCATGTACCTAAATATCTATGTAACTAGAAATAATAATGTATACCTAATTATATTACTACACACATGTTCTGACTATTTAAAAGCGCTTTTTTAAAGTCTATGTGAATAAAATCCTTTTTTATTTTATTATATTATATTCACTGGTATCTGTTGCATAATATCATCCATTTGATATTACAACGCATAACAGTAATGACAACATTTGAGCCTGCTCATGATAAGCAGAAGTGGAATGATAAGACATTATTTACTTATCATTGTCAATATTTGTTTTCCTTATCAAATATATATTTAAAAAAAGCAACTTACAATTACTGTAGAGGCTGTAAACATACCACAATATAAAAATTCATATTACATTTGAGTAACACTGCCAGAAGTAGGAATCCTTTTTTAAAATATTTATTTCATAACAAAAAATTACATTGTATTTAAATGTGTTAATTTAGAGTGACTCAATCGCAAGCTGTTTTGTCACTTAAATAATCAGAAGTTTTGTAGTAAGCCTTGCTACACAATTTGGATTTTATAATTCTTTTAAACTTATTTGTAGACATTTCTTGGATATCACTCAGATAAACTCGTACAAATCCTCTGGTTAGGGGTTGCCACATTGTTGATTTTACGAGTGGTGTGCCTCACCCACTGGCACTTCACTTCACTTCAATCTCTGGGCTATGTTGTTTACTTTGCTGTTTCAAACTCACAGGAATATTACCAAGGATCCATTGCTTTTTGGGTGACCTTACAAGAAAAGTTAAGTAGTATATCAGGTATCTGGTTTCCATAGTACAAGCTCTGCTGAGTTAGGGATCAGATGGCCAGGTGTGAATATTGTTCCAGGATATTGATAAAATTATATTATGAGAGTTTATTTTGTGGGTTCTGTGGTAAGCCATTATACGAATATGATTTTATATATATTAGGTCTTTACCTATGAAATTGCCGTTCTGCAGTACTGGCCATTTCAAATCAAAATAATTTTTGTTTGGCTAAGAATTCTAATTTCAAATTAATTTTATTTTAAAAACATGGATTATTTTTTCCAAAAGTAGTCATTTCTTTATTGATTAGTGTTACATTTTCATCGCATTTCAATCTTTTTCGTCATCATGGATACGTTAAAAATTCGAGTAATTATGGAATATGAGTACCATCGTGGCAGCAACGCGGCACAAGCGGCACGCAACATCAACGACGTTTACGGAGCTAACACTACAAACCAACGCACCACCTGTTATTGGTTTGCTCGCTTCCGTTCTGGAAATTTCGACCTGAAAAATGAACCTCGCGGTCGTCCGAAGACTTTGGTCGACAATGACGAATTAAAGGCGGTTGTGGAAGCTGATGATACACAATCTACGGCTGAATTAGCAGCAGCTTTCGACGTTAGCGTCAAAACAATATTGGTCCATTTGCGTCAAATTGGCAAGGTAAAAAAGCTTGACAAATGGGTGCCCCACGAACTCAATGATCGCCAGCGCGAAGTACGCGTCGAGACGTGCCTTGCACTGCTCAACAGACACACAAATGAAGGAATTTTGAACCGCATTGTTACCTGCGATGAAAAATGGATTCTGTTTGATAACCGCAAGCGCTCAGCAAGTTGGTTGGATCCTGGTTCAGCACCTAAACAATGCCCTAAACGAAAACTTACCCCTAGAAAAGTGATGGTCACTGTTTGGTGGTCTAGCGCCGGTGTGATTCATCACAGCTTCTTACCAAACGGGGTGAGCATTACTGCAGATGTGTACTGTGAAGAACTGAGCACAATGATGGAGAAGCTGGCGCATCTCCAACCAGCATTGGTCAATCGCTCGTCTCCGCTGCTCCTGCACGACAACGCGCGACCTCATACTGCACAGCAGACGGTCTCCAAGTTGCAAGAACTGGGGTTGGAAGCTCTCCGTCATCCGCCCTACTCACCAGACCTTGCACCTACAGACTACTACTTTTTCCAGAATTTGGATAACTTCTTGGCGGGAAAAAAATTCAATACCCGAGAGGCAGTACAAAATGCCTTTGAAGAATTTGTTGCCTCCCGTCCAGCTGATTTCTTTAAGAAGGGCATCAATAAACTGCCACTGCGATGGCAAAGATGCATTGATTGCATGGGTGATTACTTCGATTAATACAAATAAAAAAATTCATGAAAAAAATTCGTTTAAATTTTTTCATACAAAACGGCAATTTCATAGGTAAAGACCTATTATATGGAATACCTGCCTCTTTAAATTACCATGTTTTTTTTTTGGTAAGGCATACGGAATGCCTACGCATGCCACCCGCACAAAGTGTCTGCGGGTGGGTATGTCGGACTCGCACCGACTAAACCTAACCTGCCGTGGACTTCTGGCGCCTAACGGGAGGAGCCCCGGGAACGCAGGTATGCTGCTCCAGTGGCCCCCTTTTGCGCCATGTCCCAGATGGTCGGGACACGTACCCTGGGAGGGCTCAAGATTGCCCTCCCCTATTGCCGACTCCTTACAGTGCGGCACAGCGACTGTGCCACAAACAGATCGCTGTCTTCCCGGAGCTGCTTGTACGTGGCGGCAGTGGAGGACACTTCTCACACTGCCGTCGCAGTCCCGAGGGGAGTTGGGCTGCCGTGCCGACCCGACGCCTCCTCCGTCTACGAGTGGGATCGGCTCGTTTCCGATCCCGCTCGGCGGCCTCCTTCTGCAGCAAGACTGCCACACAGAAGGAGACCACGGCGTCCCATTTGGTCGAGCCGCCAGCGTCGCAGCATCGCATACACGACTGCTGGCGGCGAAAGATCCCCCGTCCGATCTCAGCGACCAGGACTCGTCTCTCGGCCTCCCAGGCCGGGCACTCCTCCAGCGTATGCTGGGCAGTGTCCAGGTCGCTTCCACAGTGGTGACAATGTGTCGACACTTCTCGGCCTATCCGGCTCAGATACTCACCGAAACACCCGTGTCCGGTGAGTATCTGAGTCAGTCTGTAGGTGACGTAACTGCCCTTCCTTCCCACCCAGGCCTCGAGGTGAGGCAGGATAGCACCGACGGTACGTAGGCGAGGGTTCAGGCGCAACTAGAGTCGTGCGCGCCACAGAGTTAGTACGCGCCGGTGTGCATCCCGCCTATAGGCAATGAGCGTCTGCTCTGGCGTCTCACCACTCTCCCGACGGACGCGGATTTCGGTTTTTACCCTGTACTTTTTAAAATAGCCATGGAGAAGTTTAGTAAGAATTACAGTAATACAAAACATAGCTATCTAACTTCATTAAACTGATAATATCCAGCTATAAATTATTGAACATATTAGTTTACTGGATAACCTAGTCAGTTAAGTCAGTAGTAACATAGATATTGTTACCTTCTTACTTTTATTAAATATTCAATAATTGTATAAAATACACTGAGAGGCCAACCAAGTGCCAAGAACTAAAGACTCAGCCAATAGTATTAGTGGTAATCTTATGTTGTTGAAACAGATGTGAGGCTATGAATATATACCTATATAACTTAAAATGTATGGGTAATTTAAAATCAACTGATAGTTGAATATATTACGTTAAAACCGGTAGGGTATTTATATAATCACATAAGCACAGATACGATAGTGTATAGAGTTATTCAAGCTGGTCAGTAGTAGCCATCTGACTGATCTTCACAACTGTTAGGGAAGGACTACAGCCTGCAGAGATCGACATCCGATCATGCCCTCCAAATCAACATGGATTTGAATGAAATCATTTAGAAGGCCACATATCTATAAATTGACTGTGCCCAGGTGTTCGCTGCCCGTTTAACAGACCAATGTGGCACCTAACTGGTTATGGGAAAAAGCGAGAAAGAAAAGTGCACCTCGCTAAAAAGCGAGAAAGAAAAGTGCACCTCGCTCCTCTTTCTCAAGCCCCAACAGTAATATACGGAACGTAACTCTCTCACTCTAACTTATGTCTCCCTCTCAACTTCCGTTCGCCTCGCCCGTTCACACTTCGTAACGCTGTCGTTATTTATACCCACTTTGCTCCCCAAGTCAAGCGGGCCCAAAGAAAATACAACCAATGATAGCGATAAATGTTGGCAACACTCTACAGAGACTGAGACTTGCGACTCGGACGTAGGTTATAGTGGCCCCCCTGTGATGCATCAACGCTCACCTTCGTATTGCAGTGTTCGCGCCTCATCCTAGCCTTTAGGAGCTAACAAATTTGCCGTTAACCATTTACTTTTCACTGCAGGAATATTAATTATAGTTATTTAGTCCACACGTGTATGTAATTTACATACTTTATACATTTAATTGTCGTCATTATCATACAATGTCAAAAATGTTAATTATGCTTGCACGCTTGATAACAAATTTAAATGTTAAATAGGTGGGTAAATAATTATATGGATTTAATGTCTCGTTTTAAATGTTTCAAAGTTGAAAACTTCGGCGTGTGTATTGTAATTCCACGACTTTGCCCGACTGTTTTGTGTTAGAAGATTTTATTTTAGAAAAAGAAAATACAATATATTCTGGGAATTAGAAGTTATGACTCAGAAAATGATTATAAAAAGAGTAATTAAATTATGAAATGTGGGACTTTTTATGTAATACAAAAATAAACCGACAGGCGTATCTTCTTGTCGATTATTTACTTAAAAAAAAGAATCTCAGGATTGGTGGGGTAAATAGAAGAATAATTAATTCCGATTTTCACGCTTTTATTATTGTTTTCTTCTCAGCAGTAGGCATTCCGCTTAAGGTAGTTATCTCGGTGGTCACGCACAGATCAAACTATTTTGTCATTTTCATTTTCATAGAGGGATATGCCATAATCGCCACCCATAACAGAGACGGGTTGGCGATTGTAATCATCATATTACGATCGCCAATGATATATATGATCGCCAAGTCATAGTACACAGGGAGACCCTGCAACCCTTTCTGTGTTAGATATTCACTCGGGACGACTTCTACACCCTCTAGGGGATGAGACGGCGCTCGCGCGCAGAATAAATATTCAAAAAAATTTTTACTTTCTTTTTATCGATTTATTAATTACCGTAACATTTAGTCCTAAGTGCCAGTAGAAATTTCGATACTCAAGTTACATAGGTAAAGGGCACAATTTCTTTTTAATAACAATAATATCTAGGGACAATGTCACACAGATCATCCTAGCCCCAAACTAAGCGAAGCTTGTACTATGGGTACCAGGCGACGATATACATACTTATATAGATAGATAAATACTTAAATACATAGAAAACATCCATGACTCAGAAACAAATATTCGTGCTCATCACACAAATATTTGCACTTACCGGGATTCGAACCCAGGACCACCAGCTTCGTAGGCAGGAGCACAACTAGGCTACGGTGACCGACCGAATAAGTTGTTGTTTTTTTAGTTAGCCAGGCCGTGTGGTGAATTTGAAATCAATTCAATTGTTGGCGGCGATTTGTGGTGGGTTCTACAGGAAATGCATATTCTGTAGGAGCTACTACAATTCGCCAATATCAGGGGGTAGCGGTGGATCGTCGTGGAAATAGACATTTAGCAGCTGGGTTTGTTCACAGAGACGCAGATGACGCGGTACGCGCGCGCGATGGCTACGACTATGACGGCTACCGGCTGCGCGTGGAGTTCCCGCGCGGTGGGGGCGGCGGCGGCGGTCGTGGGGGCCGGGGGGGCACCGAACGTTTCGGAGCCCGAGCCGCAGCGCGGGGCCCGCCCGCCCGGCGCTCCGAGTACCGCGTGCTCGTCACGGGTACGTGCAGCTCTTGCTCATGCGCACTGCGATGGCTTCCTGCTCCGAGAACCTTCTGTTCTTAGGAATGAGAAGAAATGATAAATTAGTAAAGCTAAAGAATCTGTCGATCTTCGCATATCGCCCATCGCAAGCGATTGTAAAATATTAATACAATAAATGTATGGCACATTTATCTGCTTGTACCTCCTGTCCAGTCTCCTGTTCCCTTAAGGAGTTGTATGACGCTTCAGCTAAAGCAGTCGGCGTTGCCCAATTTTGGGCAGATAAAATTTAATTTTGACTATAGACACGATAAGAAGATTTTTCAACATTCAACATGCTATAAATGTCAGTTAGTTTTCAAATCTCTCTCATCTCATCAGTCATCAAAATCTTTATTTTCTTAAATGTGGAACGTAAGATGTTAATCAAAAGGTTATGTCCTTATAGTGCACCTACCATGTTTTCTCTGCATCATCCTAAGGTTGACTGGCAGAGAATGCCTTTGGCATTAAGTCCACCTCTGTACATTGTTGTGCATTAAGTTTTAAAATAAAAAAAAAATGTCCAACATATACTGACATGAGGTCGTGCAAATATACATATAGTTGTGAAACTTAATCTATTAAATTACATTATTATTTCGACTGATATTCTAAATAATCCTTAGTTGTATAGAAACATTTCTCTTTGAGGAAATTAAACAAACTCTTCCTAAATCGGATTAATGACATTGTTTTTAATATGTAATGGAAGGTTATTATATATTTCCATTAAAATTTAGTCCGAAAATCTTAGTGTTGTTGTTAATTCCAGGGCTGCCACCGTCAGGCTCTTGGCAGGATCTTAAGGATCACATGCGCGAGGCGGGAGACGTGTGCTTCGCGGACACGTTCAAGGACGGCACCGGGGTGGTGGAGTTCCTGCGCCATGAGGACATGAAGTATGCCGTCAAGAAACTCGACGACTCCAGGTTCAGGAGTCACGAGGTAAGTTACAGTCATACTTATATTCTTACTAGCTATGCCCCGTGGTTTTACCCGCGTTAAACTTTATAAATTATAGCCTATTGGTTATTCGAATATATAAGCTATATTACTACAAAGTTTCATCAAAAACCGTTCGATAGTTTTTGCGTGAATGAGTAACAAACATACACACTCACAAACTTTCGCCTATAATATTAGTGTTATTTCACAATAAAGATATATAGATATGTTAGAACTTTGTGTCGTTGGTTTGTCTTACGCATAATTACGCATTTAGATAAGAAAGTACCCTTGTACTTTGTAAAATTGCATGAACTTTGATATTAGGATTGATTGTTTCCTTTTGAAGTAATTGTATAAGAAATATTTTAGAGGGCAGACTTACACTTTTCTTATCGATTTCTCCATATATGATATAATAAATATGGAGAAATCCGCTTTGGGGTTAATTTATATGAGGTGGAAGTGGTTGTGAAGAGTATACCAGCAAAATCCCTCTACAACCTATTAAAAGGAAAAACTTAGGATTATCAAGAACTTCCGTAAGTTCTCTATTGGAACAAGTATCCAAAGCAGCATTATTGGGATCATACCAAATTTGGCTAGGAAGAGAGGGGAACACAGAGAGATGGAGAAGGTGAGCTTCGATGCATCACAGGGGGCCCCCTTAAATCTACATCTGAGTCTCAGACTCTGACGAGTGTTCCCTCCTTTATAACGCGATTGACCCGGTTTCCGCGCGGTGAATTTTTGGAATGCTGGGAATTAGGTTTTCGTTAAGGAGAATCAATCGGATAGATGGGCAACACAAAGAAATTTCTCAGTATCAACCCGAAGTCTGGGAGTTGGCGGTATTGTACCCCCGTGCTTCGGAAAGCCGTCGGTCCTGTACCTGACCTCTTTCCAGACATGGCTAGTCATCCCATCGGATCATGAGAGTGATGGAATAGAAAGTGCCCCTGTGTTTGCGCATACACTTGTGCACAATAATATGTCTTGCGCAATTGGCTAATCTCCATTGAGACTGGCCGCCGTGGTCGAAATTCGGCCGGGAAGACATTATTATTATCAGGATCTGTAAGGAGCAGTAGAATAGAATAAGTAAGAAGTAGAAGTACCTTCATTTAGGTATTTCAGTAAACTCAGCGGATGCCTCTGCCCACACGTCGCCTTGAGTCACATCTACAATAAGTTAATATCCCCAAAAACTAAACTATGCTCGACAGTTCCTTTTGGCAAATATATATTGCGACAAAAATATTGGTCTCGTGTTAAAATCCAGGGAAATTAGCAATACGTGAGTACGAGAAAATGTCAACTGGGAATGACTCTTAAGAATCTGCTTTCCAAGTTCTTGCATTGTCATGTAAATTACGAATTTCCACTACTACGATATTTCATAGAAAATATTTGAACATTTCTTTTGTTATAGAAGACAATGGCATTTTAAGTCATTAAACAGTTCCAAAACTTTCCAAACTATTTGGACTCGAACCGCAATATAGAAACGTTGTATAGCTGACATTATCTATTGTCGGACCAATGACATGCGAGACTAGCGTTAGCGACAGCGATACGAAAAATAAAATTAAAGGAAAATCATTTAATTCATGCATAACATGCAATTTGACTGCGCGTGTGGCGCAGCGGCTTAGACAGAGTCCCGCACCGGATAACTATTTTTGTGACCCATAAATACATAGTTGTTCCGAGTCTGGATGTAATTTGTATCAGTCTATTATATGTTTGGAAAGTACCTACCCCGTGACACCGGGATTAGATGTCCCTATGTCTTTAAAAACTAAGAAAAAATTATATAGTCTTTAAAAACAAAGAGATCAAACCTTAAAAGAGATATGTTACCTATATAAAGAAGCGACTTCTACCTCTGTAACTGAACAACCCAAAGAAAATAAGTTTGTGAAATAGAAAATAAACTTAATCTCCCGTACTGAAAGCATGCATGTGCTACACTTGTTCAGTTTCATAGGTAAACAAAGCTTATTAAGTTACATCCACTATATCTGTTACACCTTGTATATATAAATATAATGAAGGGTCCCCAGAAGACCTCCCAGTGCTGGGATATGATTATGATATTTTTATGATGAATTAGAAACTGCCATTTTGTATTAAATAAAAATAGACACTAAATTATTATTATTAAGAGTTGTGTCCATCAATTGGATTGATAGGAAAAACGCGTAGGCTAACTGAACATCATATTAAAAAAAATGGCGTCACTTTTCGGTATGCGGTCACTTGCTCTGTTGGTTATTGATCTATTTAAGGTGCCAAGGTAACACCCTGGTACCCCACTATTGATTAAATAGGGTAACAGCCCTTAATGAAACTGTAGACGTACCGGAGAATGTATATTTGTGGTTATGATGACTCACTTAGGGGAGGAAGTGTGGGGGTTAGGCATAGGGGGTTACGGAAAATTAAACATGTACCTATTGTATTCAATTGTAAAAACGGTCATTTCAAAAATGACAACTATATAAATATTTAATCGTTCGGCGAGTATCGAACAATCCAGTCCCCTTTACCAATACCGAAATAGGCGCTCTGCTGCTAAGCGAACGATACACTAGCAGGTGAAATTTAGGATTCACTTCGCACTCTTAGAGTTTCATGGTCTTATCCATCGCCTTTGTTTTTCTAGAAGCGTTACCTCACTTTCTCGAAATAAGAAATAGTATCGGGCGTTACTTTCCGGAAATTGATAACATTTAATATGTAGTGCTAATTCCGCTAATTGTCAGTTTAATCAAGCCGGGACGAAATTTGCACCGCCCTCCCGCCCTCAAAAAATATGCACATGCAAGGACAATATAAACCAGCAAATTACATGCGCTGGTACGATAACCAACACGTGTTTCAATACTCCAAGGACCATTCTCAAGGGATGCTAACTCGTCAAGTTCTCGAATGCCGACATGCATTCCAGCAAAACACACACACAACATACACAGAAAGATAGACGCCGTGTTTAAAAATAATTTTATATAAGTGTAAATTTTGCTTTGTTATATAAAATACAATAAAAGTAATATCAAAATAGGCAGAGATTACGGAGAAATCACACATCATGTTATATATACGAAAAGAACGTACAATGAAATTGAGCAGCGCTCTTTTTTAGCCACCACCTCCTAAAAATAAAAATTCCCCGTTGGTAAATATAAAATCAGAGTCACAAGAACAATACTGACAACAAAGCTATGTACCTACCTACGCGGCGGATGATAAGTAATGATAACATAAACCACAATGAGATACGCCCGGTTGGCCAAACTCTGTCAACAACACCAATGCTATCTTGTTGACATACATTACATTACATTTATAAATAAAGTTTCAAACTACATTTGATACTAAATGGATCGCGATTCAATTACAATAATAATATCCTGGGACATTATTTACACACGGCCATCTGATCCCAAACTAAGCAGAGCTAGTACTATGGGAACCAGGTAACCGATATACCTACTACTTTTCTTTTGTAAATACATACTTATAACGGGTGGCGCAAAAGTAAAGACCCTATTTGGTTCAGCTATAACATTTTTTCTAAATTAGAAAACTAGATTTAGATTTTTTTAAATGTATATTTGTGCCATTAAATTTCGTACCATTAGGATTTAAAGATGATGTCTTTTAAATGGTGACCTCCAGAGTTGATACACATTTGAGCCCTATTTATGACATTTTGCATAACTTGCCGTAACACTTCCTGCGATATGTTCGTTATTTCTTGACGAATGTTTTCTTTTAGAGCTGCGAGAGTCTGTGGCTTGTTCACATACACCCGAGATTTCAAAAAACCCCAAAGAAAGAAGTCTGGACTGGTCAGATCGGGTGATCTTGCAGGCCAAGGCAAATCGCCAAAACGAGAGATAACTCGGCCTGGAAAAGCGTCCCTCACTAAGTCCATAGTGTCGCGCGCTGTGTGTGCCGTAGCGCCGTCTTGTTGAAACCAGATGTGCTCCAGCCCCAATTCGTCCAAACTGGGTATCAAAAACTCACGTAACATGGTTCTGTAGCGTTCTCCAGTGACAGTAATCGCATTGCCTCCAGCGTCTTCGAAAAAATAGGGTCCGATCACTCTGTCAACACAGATGCCACACCATACAGTAACTTTTAGTGGGTGTAGAGGTGTTTCTTGAATAATGCGCGGATTATCAGTGCCCCAGAACCGAGTATTCTGCTTATTGACATGCCCTGAGAGATGGAAATGCGCTTCGTCACTCATAACCAATTTTGAAGGAAAATCATCCTCTTCAAGGTTGAGGTTTATGACGCGCTGGCAGTAATCTAGACGAGCTCGGTGGTCAGCAGGCAGCAGCTGATGAGTCATTTGAGTTTTATACGGGAACATCTTTAAGTCTTTCACCAAAATACGCTGCAGGGTCCGTCTGGAAATGCCCAATTGCGTGGCACGTCGCCTCGTTGACGTTTCTGGACACTCTTCCACATCTTCGCGCACAGCATCGATATTTTCAGCTGAACGGCCTGTTCTTGGTCTCCCAGACTTAGGTCTATCCAATGTTGAGCCAGTTGCTTCAAGGCGTGTGGCAAAGCGTCGAATTGTGCGACCAATCGGTGCCGGACGGTGGGGAAATCGTCGACGAAATTCACGTTGTGTTCTTATCACTGATGAATTATTCCGTAAGAACATTGACACAATTATTCCACGTTCTTGGGGAGTAAAACGGTCCATGTTTATTTTCAGTGTATTTTACATTTGTTCACTACACAATTTTCAACAACAGAATGACAGAAAATGTCATATAAAAAAAAAAAAAGTATTTTCTTTAGTGCCAGTACTTTTGCGCCACCTAGTATAAAATAAAAAAGATTTTTATTCACGTAGACTTTAAAAAAGCGCTTGTAAATAGTCCGAACATGTTTGTTGTAATATAGTTGTATACATTATTATTTCTAGTAACAATAGATATTTAGTTACACATTGTATTGATTGTATGAAAACATTTATAAAATTTATTTTATTATAGCAATGATATTTAGCTAGCTCGTTTCAAGTAATTGTCAAGAGATTATTAGAGATGTCCCGACTAGTCGGCGACTAGTCGGTAAAGCCGACTATCCGGCCACTATTGTAGTCGTCGATTAGTCGGCGACTAATCGGCAAAGAGCGCCGACTATCCGGCTTCTTACGTTGTATGTATTTCTCAATAATATGCATGCGGGGGAACTACATGAAATAAAAACCTTGATTATATATTATTTTTTTTATTTTATAATCAGTCTTATAGATAAAAAAATGTAAAGCAATCTTTCCTTTGGTAATCTGTTTTTAAAATTCATCATCAACATCATATCAGCCGAAAGACGTCCACTGCTGGACAAAGGCCTCCCCCAAAGATCTCCACAATTGCCGGTCTTGCGCTATTCGCATCCAGCTGTTTCCAGCGACCCGCACAAGATCATCGGTCCATCTTGTAGGGGGCCTGCCCACGCTGTGTCTTCCGGTTCGTGGTCGCCACTCGAGAACCTTTCTGCCCCAACAGCCATCGGTTCTACGAGCTATGTGCCCCGCCCACTGCCACTTCAGTTTTGCAATTCTTCGGTCGGTGACTTTGGTTCGCCTGCGGACTTCGACATTTCTGATACGATCCCTCAGGGAAACTCCGAGCATAGCCCTCTCCATTGCTCTTTGGGTGACCTTGAGCCTTCTAATAAGGCCCATAGTGAGCGACCACGTCTCTGTTCCGTAAGTCATCACTGGCAACACACACTGATCGAAGGCTTTCGACTTGAGACACTGCGGTATTTTAGACGAGAAGATGTTACGTAGCTTCCCGAACGCTGCCCATCCGAGTTGGATTCTACGATTGACCTCTTTCTCGAAGTTGGACCTACCTAGTTGGATGGTCTGTCCTAGGTAAATATAGTTCTCTACAACTTCGAGTGCAGAGTCACCAACTTTCAATTGAGTGGGTGCAACATGGACGTTCGACATGAATTTCGTCTTATCCATATTCATTTTCAGACCCACTTGTTGAGAGACTCTGCTGAGGTCATGTTGTTATTAAAATAAAATTACTTGCTTGTAAAAAAACATAATTATGACATTTATTGAACAAAATTAGTTTCGCGAGCGTTAGCGCGAATCAGCCGTAAACGAAGCGTTACGGAAATTCCCGAAACCGTAATCGGCTTAGCCGACTAGTCGGTCTTATTACAACCGACTAATCGGCTAGTCTGCTAGTCGGTGAAAGTCATAATCGGCACATCACTAGAGATTATGTTTAATTATCTAGTTTAAGTCTAATATTTTTACTACATATTGTCAATGGTTCTGTCTATATTAAGGTATTATTATTATGACGTACCTTGTGTTAGTAACGACGGTCGCGCTTTAATGCTACCACCAATTACACCCAGACTCAGGACAAACAGACATGTTTTTGCACACAAATATCTGTCCTGGGTGGGAATCAAACCCTCGATCTCCGGCGTGAAAAGCAAGCATTTGCCAACCACGCCAATTGATTACTCACCAAAATATACAATTTCATGAATGTCATGAAGAAAAGGAAATAGTATATGAAATTGATTAGAACAGATTCATCGATAATGAATACTGTAACGACGCAATGAAGAGGAACAAAACTGATTGTAATGAACAAGATTATTTGTTGTGTCTATTTCACATGCGATGTAGCTGGTGTTGTTTGGCGCCGCGTAGCAATTTTAACGCCATTACTGGGAATATATATCTATACATACATATAATAAAATCGTAGAAAAGTCAAAAATTGTACATTGAATATTTTTTTAAGGATACTTGGGGCGTGATCTACAATCGATATTGAAACCAAAAATATAGTTTGTAGAACTTATGTATGTCCGGACTAAACTCACAAAGTACTGCATGGATTTACTTCAAATTTTGCATGTATAGATAAAAGGTCGGAAAGTAAGACAAACTAAGAGGTCGGGTCAACAAATAGGCTACATTATTATCACGCTATCACCTACGGGGGAGGAGCTGTGATAATTATAAAGTTTAACGCGGGTAAAACCGCGGGGCACAGCTTGTATATATTCATATTAATTTCATTTATTCGCATAGTATATATATATATATATATATATACAGGCTTACAGGTTAAGTCGACCTAGATCCTTTAAGAGGTTGTAGTTTCTATAATTTCTGACTGATTTGTCTATAAAACACCATACCCCAAACTTAACTGTTTTCAAAATACTGGACTTTGAAGGTTTTTTGAGATAAAATCGGTTTTATGACTATTGGCCTATATTTTTTTGAGGGTTTTGCCTCTAACTGCGTGTGTTTGCAATTTTTGTGTAGTAGATAAGTTGTTTTATTATTCTCAACACTAAAATAGCAGTTCACTGAACTGACTGGGTCGTAGTAGACGATTGATAGTTATAAATTGAAATAAATTCGTCAAAAAATATTTTTTCTTTCTGAAATAATAAAAGAAAAGTCTATGACAGTTATGCTGCAGATGTGCTTAAAAATATCTACATTTCATCAGCTATCCAACAAGGTATAACAAGCTAGGTTATTATCAGAATTCTTAGTAAAAAACTTCGATGAAAGGCTCTCGGGTAGTAGTAAAGATAACAGTACTAATTTATCACGGGTCAGAAAACAAAATAAAACAATCCAAATAGGTACAAAATGACATCTATTACTGCTATTTTTACAGAAAGTCATGATTCATGTTCCACATGGCCGCCTCTGTTTTGCACACATATTCTCATTCTGTGTCTTAATCCACTCTTTACTACACCAGTTGTTAAACCCCTTCTTATTTCATTTGCCGCATCGATTATTCTCTGTCTCAAAACATCAACAGATGTGATTGGATTAGGTTCGTTGTACACCAAACTCTTCATGTGTCCCCACACATAAAAATCCATGGGGGTCAGGTCTGGACTTCTAGCTGGCCACGGTATGGGTCCACCTCTTCCGATCCACTTATTAGGATAATTAGTGTCTAGCCATTCTCTGACACTTCTTCTGTAGTGTGCAGGACAACCGTCATGTTGAAACCACATATCACGAATGAGATAGAGTGGTACGTCGTCTAGTAAGTCGGATAAATCTTCTCTTAAAAAGTTTTCATAATGTTCTCCATTTAAATTGTCGGGAAGAAAGTAAGGCCCAATCAAATGGTTTGATATGATTCCCATCCATACATTCAAACTGAATCGTCTTTGTGATGCCTTTGGCCACTTCTTATTGGGATTTCTTTGAACTTTTGGGGCCCAATAATGAACATTGTGGTAATTGGTTATGCCGTCTTTATCAAATTTGGACTCGTCTGTCCACAAGATCTTTTTAAAAAATGATGGATCTTCTAAATCTGCATTGAGCATGAATCTGCAGAAATCCAACCTCCTCACAGGATCTCCTTCTTCGATGGTGTGTACCGGCGTGTAATGATAAGGATAGAGGCCGGCAGTATTCACCGTAAACCATACTTTCCACTGCGAGAGTCCAAGTTCTCGGGCAACAATATTGGTCGAAGTAGTTGGATCCAATCTAAACCGTCGAACTATTTCATTGTCTTGCTCTTCATCATCATCATTGACACGTGGTCTACCCAAGTCTGTTCGTCGCCTCGAAACAGAGCCAGTCTCTCGAAGTCGTCGGTAAACTCCGTCAAAGACACTAACATCCGGTACTCGGCGGCCTGGGTAACGTGATATGTATTCATCACGAGCTCGTGCGGATACACAATTGCAGTACCCATAACAAATCAAAATATCAGCATATTCCTCGTTCGTGTAGGTCGTCATCTTCAACAGTTCCAAATCAGAAGCACAAATCAATAGTCCAGTTTGCAAGCACAGTCACGATTTGAAAGAAACAGTCCAGAAATCCAAGCCAAGTCGAATGAAAAACCAAGAGCACTAAGAATCGCATCTACTACAGACGAATCGCGTAAGCAGACTAACCAAACAATAACAACAAAATGGCTGTGGTTTTTTTTTCTCGCTCACACCTAATTACATTGTATGATATCTCGCTTGCACGCACCGCAGTCCCATGAAGAACAATAGGCGCAACAAGTAACGCAAGGAAACACGTTATCTTTACTACTACTACCCGAGAGCCTTTCATCGAAGTTTTTTTCTAAGAATTATAATAATACCCTAGCTTGTTATACCTTGTTGGATAGCTGATGAAATGTAGATATTTTTAAGCACATCTGCAGCATAACTGTCATAGACTTTTTTTTTATTATTACAGAAAGAAAAATTATTTTTTACGAATTTATTTCAATTTATAACTATCAATCGTCTACTACGACCCAGTCAGTTCAGTGAACTGCTATTTTAGTGTTGAGAATAATAAAGCAACTTATCTACTACACAAAATCGGAAACACAAATAAATTAGAGGCAAAAAACCCAAAAAAATATAGGCCAATAGATGTAAAACCGTTTTTTTTTTCAAAAAAGCTTCAAAGTCCAATATCTTGAAAACGGTTAAGTTTGGGGTACGGTGTTTCATAGACAAATCAGTCGGGAATTATGGAAACTATCACCTCTTAAAGGATCTAGGTCGACTTAACCTGTAACCCTGTATATATATGGTGAAAACTTTCAATGGGGCAGTGAGGGGAAGTACCTTATCCGTTGCAGCTACGCGAAAATGGTCTTAGGAGACTATCCATAATGTTTTTATGGAAGTTTGATCCCCATTCACAGATTTTCAAAAAAATTACAGTTACGAATTGCCATTTTACACAAACTATGAACTACATTTTACATATTTCTATGGCACCCACCAATCATCTTTGGAGTACTCTAAAAAGTCACAAATTGCAAAACACTTCTTCTTTCATTTTGTAAATTTGTGTAACTGAAATAAAATAATAAATTAAAAGACACGTATTAAAAAGAAGTCGTAGGGGTTAAGGTACTTCCCCTTACTGCCCCGCTGAATGTTTCCACCCTGTATAGAGAGGTATATATGCATATATATCTCTTTTACTCGCGTGGTAGTCGAAATCAGACGTTGAGATGATGAGGGTTGGATTTTCAAAAACCCTTTCTTAAGGCATACCTACGACGCTTAAATTATTTAATATTAATATATAATAATTTGTAGAAAATTTCATGGTTTTAGCGGCTTCCCAGCGTTTTCAACTGTGCGTTGATCGATTAGTCAGTCAGTTTCTGTTTATTAGATTGTTTTTATAGATTCCACTTTTCCAGACCTTTGGAAGACAGCAATGGTTCAACCAATACCCAAAAAGTCAAATCCTTCTAGCCCTAAAGATCTACGTCCAATAAGCTTACTGCCTTGCCTCTCTAAAATTCTAGAGTGAGTGGTATGTGATCAACTGACTAAATATGTGGAGCTCAATAATATACTGCCGGTATGCCAGTCTGGCTTCCGCAATGGTCACAGTACATCAACTGCACTACTAGACGTAGTAGGAAATATATTAGAAGCTAGAGATCAGGGCATGGGAACTATCCTTACTTTGTTAGAATTTTCTCGTGCATTTGACTGCATTAATGTTTCACTATTACTCTCCAAACTCTCATATTATGGCTGTAGCACGGAAGCAGTTAAGTGGTTTCATAGTTACCCTAGTAATCGTTACCAGTCTGTTCGGATGAGAGATAAAACAACTGGCAATGACGTCACATCCTCACAATGCCCAGTGAAACGAGGCGTACCCCAGGGTTCAATCCTCGGCCCGTTACTTTTTATCATTTATACAGCAGATATCTCTCAATCCATAAGGAACTGTAGTTACCATCTATATGCAGATGACCTTCAGTTGTATTTTTCATTTACTCCTCCTAATTGTCTTGAAGCTGTAATGAAAATAAACAATGACTTAGATAGGATAGCAGAATGGTCACTTAAAAACTCACTAGTGTTAAACCCAGCTAAATCAAAATTTTTAATCATGGGTTCCAAGAATATCATAAGCCAAATTGCTTTAAATTCCCCCAATGTCATATTAGATGGCTTGCCAATAGAACAAGTACTTGAGGCCCGCAATTTAGGAGTTGTATTTGATGGCCAACTACAGTTTGAAACCCACATACAACAAGCTGTACAAAACAGTTTTTACAGACTAAAACTGTTGTATAGAATACGACCCTATATTAATATTGACATTAGGACAACCCTCTGCGAGTCACTCATATTGTCTCGACTCAACTACTGTGACACGGTATATGGAGCTTGTCTATTAAAAAGATCGGAAAGGTTAATACAGCGACTGCAAAACGCATGTGCACGTTTTTGTTATAATATACCTCCACGGTCACATATCACTCCATTCCTGAATAGCGGAAATATGATGAAAATGTCATCCCGTAGATTACTTCACCTCTCTACTTTGGTTTTTGGTTTGATCGCGACACGTAGACCCCAATACCTTTACTCAAAACTTTGTTGGTCTAGAGACCACAATTTATATAATACCAGAGCGTCGGCTTACCTCATATCAACACCAAAACATAGAACAACTGCTTTCCGTGGTTCTTTTAAATACGCTGCTGCCAAGGTTTGGCGAACCATACCGCCTCCGCTCAGATGCCTGCGAACAGTGTGGTCTTTTAACATAAAGTATAAAAAAGTATTACTAGCACAGCAAATATTTAACAGTTAAATGAAGTAAACATACAAGTTTTATAATATAAAATTCTTACTTACCTAGATTTGTGCATCGTATAGCTGGGAGGACTGTGGAAGCCCCTTAGCAGAGGAAAATTTTTGTTTTCGTTCTACAGTCGTGACATTTTCGATAAGTCTTGGTGCACTTTACCGTTTCACACAATGAGTATGGCTATACAAGCAGCAGTACTTCATCTAACAGTTCATATATACACTACATTTAACAAACTTAGTATTGTCGTATCTGATAAGTTTATGTTCATATGATCGGAAAATTATGTTCCTTTAATAGGTTTATGTAAACAAACCATTATCGAATCTTGTTGTTGTTTGTCCACCCACAGAGCATGTAACATAACTTTTATACCCTGCTTCAAAGAGTATGTAACATGTTTAGTTTGATACTCGCTTCGCCCGTGATATAGAATGCATAATGCTCGAAGGGAACGCATATTAGTGATGCGCCACTATTACACCAGTTATTAATTATTTTATTTATTTAAAGTGTAAAAACCATGTTGTTATGTTTTATTGTTAAAAATTGTGTTTGTTTGTTCTTATTTTTTCATTGTTTTGTCCGTGACATACTTGAATGTTAAATATTTATGTTAATGTTCCGTGACAGTCACTTGGCACCATCAGAATTACCAGCGCTAGAACAATAAAATGTTCTAGCTAATGCTGAGATGGTGCCATTTCAGGCTTGCACGGACAACTAGTGTCTGTTTTTTTCATTTTTATTTGTCATTATGTTATTTTATATTTTTGTTGTCTGTGCATTATTCTGAATAAATGTTTTTCTTTCTTTCTATTTAGTTTTATGTATTGCGGTCACGTTTCTTTAGACTCGCTGTATAGAAACCAAATTGAGTTGCTCTGTAAACTGCAAACCGACTTAATGCCAAAGGCATTTTCTCCCAGGCAAATTTTGGGTGATGCAGGTAAATTATGGCAGGAGCACTATTAATGTGGGTAGTATGTTTGACAATCTTCCACAGACTACTTCCTACCACAGCTTACTCGTGAAAAGACATTAAGTGAAGTGTCATAACCTTGGTTTCAACGAATTTGGATAAAATTCTTGAATTGCGGTGTTCTGTGGTGTTCCAGGGCGAGGTGTCATACATCCACGTGAAGGAAGATTACGGTGGTGGCGGTGGCGGCGGCGGCGGTGGTGGTGACAGGTACGATGCTTTCACTGTATTATCCTGACTTATAACCATAAAAAAATATATGACCACCCTATTTGTACACCTAATATTGGTTAAATAAGAATGTGGGCTATTTGTTTTGCAATGGCGCAGGTCGCGCTCGTACTCCCCGCGGCGGCGCGGCTCGCCCACGTACTCGCCCGTGCGCCGCTCCTACTCGCGCTCGCGCAGCCGCTCGCGCAGCCACAACTACTGACTCAGGTGCGTGCCTCCTCCACCTCCTACCGCCTACATCTATTCTACACCCTCCACTATACCAATGGCGAAGAGTCATCTTTTTCTTATGACAATCCGAAACCGCTTAAAGCCATCGTCTTGCTCACCTTCATAATCCTATTAACATCAGATAGTTACGATAACTGGTGACGCTTGTTTTAAAACTTAAAAGTTACAAAAAGCAATATGCACTTGGTACAAAACAAAAATATGATTAGTTAGCTTATTTATAAGAATGATTTGACGTGCTGTTAATTTTCATATAAATATAGTAAATTGTTAAAACAAATGTAAACAAAAACATTAAAACATGCTAATGATTACTTGAGGTTTCCTCTTACAACCGAATCGATATTAATGGTCAACATTCTAATGTCTTACGACACATGGAAGCGTATGTATTGTCCGGAATTAAGACATGTTCAAATTTTAAAGTGAACCTGATTACTAATTCTTTTTATTAACTACATATAGTCGTTATATAATAGCAGAAGCTAATTTAATATACATATATTTCAATAGACTATTATCCTATCGGCTTGAATCAACCAAATGTAATGTTTTTTTAACAGCTCCTTTAAGATTAATACTTTGTTATAAAATATCTTGATTCAGCCACAAATAAACTTACTGTTTACTTGAATCTATCGTTTTTTCAGGATTTATGAATTTAAGCTTTTTCAAAAAACAGAATCGTTGAGGAATCGAATTATGTTTACTCTTCGCCACAGCTATGCCTATAGTTTTATTATTCTTTTGTTGTATTGTTATGTCGGCCGAGCTAGCATGGCGATGAAGACTCATATTATTACATCTTATTACATTATCATGTTATTACATTATAACATCGTTTGACCAATCTCCATGCTCAGTAATAATAGGCTCGTGTGTTTCCCATGTTTTCATTGATACAAAATGCAGTAGATATATGTCGTCGCCATGCTCTCCACTGACGTGTATAACACAATTTGGGTGTCAGCACAGATGACTAAAAATAAAGTAGGTATATTATGTAAGATCGGATAATCGGATACATATTTACCTTAAGTTGAGATGTTCGCTATTATAGAAAGCACTGGCTATGAGAGAAATAAAAAGAAAGTATGTGCTTGCACCTCATTCTCTTGTCAACTTTCGTTCACCTCCTCCTATCACACTTTTCGTAACGCTCTCGCCTTGCATTCACCAGCTTACTTACCTAGTCAAGCGTGTGTAAAGATTTACTTAAAAAAAGGCAATTTTAAATTTTACTGCATAATCCGTGGGATGTAATAAACCAAATTTGACACAAATAAAAGTAGCCTTATTACAACGTAGTATGGTTGCTTTTCCCTATTTTTTTTCTAATTGAATTGTGACAAATTTAAAAATATCTTAAGTAGCCGCTTCTTTAATCCTTCTATAATTTGTTAAGCAACAATTAATTTGAGGTAAATAAGTATCCGATTATCAGATTTCTTATTATTAGGAGCCAGAATATGCATAGATTTTAAGTAGATACGTTGACATACGTTGGACATACCTATCAAATAAAGTATAATACAATCTTCTATACTAATATTGTTACGAAATTAAAAATGTATTCCTTCCTCCGAACTCGAGACATATCGCTTTCAAGTAACTACCAAATGACGTCAAATTTACTACCTATTCAAATATGGCTATTAATCAAGTCGAGTTGCAAATATTAAATCTTAAAACGTGTTTAGAATGAGGGAGTTGATTGATTGATCTATCTAAATAATGTAATTGAATAGGGATAATAAATATAGTCCCAACGCCCCAGTAAAGTTGGTTATCTCAACTCGCAGCCGCACCCCTTCGTCGTAGCTTTACTTGATGAAAAAGCATATCCATATTTTGATTTCGCACTGTAATTGATGTCATTTGGTAGATTACTCCCAAACTATGCTCTTCCGACACCTGATAATTAACGCCAGATCTATAAATTGTTGATACTGTCCGGTAACTCATTGTTCTTATGCACTTCTTGATCTCGTCATTTTGGAACAATCTGTTACATTTAACAGCTTAGGCTCTAGACAGATAGCTTGCAGACAGCGGGCAGTCGTCAAAACTGCCGAGTCGGTTGGTAGTTACATTGCTCTCACGTTTTTAACTGAATTCAAACTGAAATAGACAGCTGAAGTCATTCTGTCTAGAGCCTAGAATCAGGGTTTTAGGTAATTAGTTTCTTAAAATTCTTATTTCAAATTCGTCATTAAATTATCACAAAAAATTATAAAAAAGATCTTTAAAAACATACCTACCTTGTTTTGTATACTATGCTTCGACCTTGCTAATACTAATACATGAAAAATCTTTTTGTGAAGGCCATTTTTCTGTTCTTAGTTAACTAACGAATCTACTTCCAGGAAGTCACTAATTAAACATTTTTGCGTAAGTTTAATTATGTTATAATAATGACAAAGTAGGAAGTTACTTAGTGTAAGTAATCAAAATTAAATGTTATATCAAACATTGTAACCTAAGCAAGGTGATCTTGTAATGTGACCCTTGTAAATGATTACAAAAACGATGGTACCTTATAATTTAAAAACAGTGTTTTAGGTGACAATTTTGTCATCATTGTCCCCGTCCAATTTGGTTTTTCAATAACCTTAAAAACATAATAAGTGTCAAGTATAACCGCAACATATAACACACGTACACTGCGGTCCGACGAGAAGATAACCGAACTGGAGGAAGAATTGAGCAGGTTACATTGGGATATTGTAGGATTATCTGAAGTCCGAAGAGAGGGGGAGGACTCGATAATACTGAAATCCGGAAACCTGCTCTATTACCGGGAGGGTGACCAAATATCCCAAGGTGGTGTCGGGTTCATAGTCCACAAGTCCCTCGTGAACAACCTAGTGAAAATCGAGAGTGTGTCGACGAGGGTTGCGTACCTAATACTCAGAATCACCAAGCGGTATTCGTTGAAGGTTATACAGGTATACGCACCCACTTCGACACACTCCGACGTTGAAGTCGAGGTTATGTATGAGGACATATCCAGAGCCATACATACCTCTAACTCCTATTTCACTGTGGTCATGGGGGACTTTAACGCGAAGCTGGGCAAATGATTCGGTAATGAGCTGAGAGTGGGGCAATTTGGAACTGGTGACCGGAACCCCCGGGGCCAAATGTTGGCCGACTTCATGGAGAAGGAGGGACTCTTTATGATGAATTCCTTCTTCAGGAAGCCGGATCACCGCAAATGGACCTGGGTGAGCCCCGATGGTAAAACTAAAAATGAGATAGACTTTATCCTGTCGACGAGACGACAGATGTTCAATGATGTCTCCGTGATCAATGCGGTTAAAACCGGGAGCGATCACAGACTGGTCAGAGGCTCATTGAACCTTAATGTCAAACTCGGGACCTCTGGAGTTTGACATTAAGGTTCAATGAGCCTCTGAGACTGATAAAGTCTACGCTCCGACCTTTACCTATCCACGTCCAAAACCCCGAACCATTTCAGCTCGAACTGCAAAACCGTTTCGAATGCCTAGCAGACTGCGAGGAAGTGGACTCATACTATGACAGGCTCGTAGAAGCTGTCCATACGGCTGGGTCTAAGGTCTTCAAGGCCCGCCGTACAAACAGAACTAAAAAGATCTCTGACTTTACCCTGCAACTTATGGAAGACAGACGGAAAATGGTTCTGACATCCTCACATGATGCTACCAGATATCGGCAGCTCAACAGACAGATCTCAAAGTCTTTGACTCGCGACACGCGGCAATTTAATACAATTAGTATTAAAGACGCCATTGAGCGGAACAAAGGCTCCAAAGTGTTCGCAAGAGCTCTGTCTGTTGGACAGAGCCAACTGACGAAGCTGAAGACTGAGGATGGTAGTATCGTCACGTCTAAACCTGAGTTGCTGGGAGAGATCGAGAAGTTCTACGGACAGTTATATACGACAACACAGCCACCTGTCAAAAGTCATGCCTCAGATCCCAGAGCACGACTAACCCGACATTACACCGAAGACATCCCGGACGTCAGCCTGTACGAGATTAGAATGGCTCTCAAACAACTCAAGAACAACAAGGCGCCTGGTGATGATGGAGTTACAGCAGAGCTTCTGAAGGCGGGTGGTACACCAATCCTACGGGCCCTTCAGAAGTTATTTAACTCCGTCATACTAGATGGTCAAACGCCACAAGCATGGCACAGAAGTGTGGTGGTGCTCTTCTTCAAAAAGGGCGACAAAACCCTATTGAAGAATTATAGACCCATCACACTGCTGAGCCATGTTTACAAGTTGTTTTCGAGGGTCGTTACGAACCGTCTCGCGCGCAGGTTTGACGACTTCCAGCCTCCCGAACAAGCCGGTTTCCGAAAAGGCTTTAGCACCATAGACCACATACATACGCTGCGGCAAGTTATACAGAAGACCGAAGAGTATAACAAGCCACTGTGCTTAGCGTTTGTGAACTATGAGAAAGCCTTCGATTCTATCGAAACATGGGCCGTGCTGAGGTCTCTCATAAGGTGCCAAATAGACTACCGGTATATCGAGGTGATAAAGTGTTTGTATGAAAACGCCACTATGTCAGTGCGACTCCAGGACCAGATCTCGAAACCTATCCACTTGCAGCGAGGCGTGAGACAGGGAGATGTTATATCTCCGAAACTGTTCACCGCTGCATTGGAAGACGTCTTCAAGCTTCTGGACTGGAAAGGCTTTGGCATCAATGTCAATGGCGAGTACATCACTCACCTTCGATTTGCCGATGATATCGTAGTCATGGCTGAGACCATGGAAGACCTCGGTACAATGCTCGATGACCTCAGCAGAGTCTCTCAACAAGTGGGTCTAAAAATGAACATGGATAAGACGAAAATCAGGTCAAACGTCCATGTTGCACCCACTCAATTGAAAGTTGGTGACTCTGCACTCGAAGTTGTAGAGAACTATATTTACCTAGGACAGACCTTCCAACTAGGTAGGTCCAACTTCGAGAAGGAGGTCAATCGTAGAATCCAACTCGGATGGGCAGCGTTCGGGAAGCTACGTAACATCTTCTCGTCCAAAATACCGCAGTGTCTCAAGTCGAAAGTCTTCGACCAGTGTGTGTTGCCAGTGATGACATACGGAACAGAGACGTGGTCGCTCACTATGGGCCTTATTAGAAGGCTCAAGGCCACCCAAAGAGCAATGGAGAGGGCTATGCTCGGAGTTTCCCTGCGGGATCGCATCAGAAATGTCGAAATCCGCAGGCGAACCAAAGTCACCGACATAGACCGAAGAACTGCCAAGCTGAAGTGGCAGTGGGCAGGGCACATAGCTCGTAGAGCCGACGGCCGTTGGGGCAGAAAGGTTCTCGAGTGGCGACCACGAACCGGAAGACGCAGCGTGGGCAGGCCCCCTACAAGATGGACCGATGATCTTGTGCGGGTCGCTGGAAATTGCTGGATGCGAATAGCACAAGACCGGCAATTGTGGAGATCTTTGGGGGAGGCCTTTGTCCAGCAGTGGACGTCTTTCGGCTGATCTGATGATGATGATGATAACCGCGTTAGCAAGATTGCTGTCATCGGAATTATAAAACCCGTAATTTTTATTGTGTATTTCTGTTGCCGCGTTTTGTCTGATTACGATTTTGAGCTACTAATTGGAACTGTGAGGACTAATTACCTAAGCCCCTGTACATACACCGTGTACATAAATTCAAGTAAGTAGTGACATACTTGAGGAGTCCAATCTAACAATGAACAACTTGTACAATGATTATATTCGATACAAATCAATGAATGACCAAATTATTTATGTGTAAGACAAAGTGTTTTATTAGGAGTTAAATTTATGTTAAGTGAATTCGTGATCCAGTTACAAAATCTAAATTCATTTGTGTATTAGCCAAATTGATTTTTTACAAGTTGTGCAAGATAAATTGAACTCTTTAAGTATTTAAAATAATGTATGTTACACGTTGTATAAGTACAGTTTTTACTGTATTACATTTCTGTATAAATTTAATAACGTCATAATATGAAACATTAAAAAAATTAATCTAAATATTTTTTGTACATCTGTATGCCATAGGCTATATAGAAAATTGTGATTATTACTCATTATAAATCGATAAGTTTAAAAAATATTTATATATATTAAATACTGACACATTTTTTCATAATAGTTTGGACATACACTAAGGAATAACTTGCATCAAGGATTCATACGCATCTTTCGGAATTTTGGATACAAAAAACTGGATTCTGGATCCTTGGATTGCAGGTTTGCAAAGGATGTGGCTTACAATTTAACCAATATCATATTCAGACAAGCCTAAATTTAACAAAAACTGATTTTAAATATTCATCATTTTCTCCCTTCCATTTGATGTAATCTTATTTGTACCACAATCAATGAGCCAAAAGCCTTGAGTAACACAGAGTTATCTAATTATTTATATACTAATCCTATAATTCTGTTCAACTTAAAACATCTGTTAATCATTCAAATTACATTTTATGAATTAATTCAATATCATATCTATGGTTTTGTATTTTTGCCAGATTACGATGCAGTATACAAAATTATTGTATAATTATATTTCGTTGCTTCTGGTGTAAATAAGATTTTCTTTAAAACTGTAACCTGATATTTAAATTAATTTTTCTTTTTTATACAATTCTGTGTGACTTGGGTTGTTTTCCCCATTCTCAGATAACTCATAAAAGTGTAGTTCGTATTACAGTATAAGGAAAAATTGTAGCAATTCGTCTTACAGTACGAGGCAAAATTATAGCAATTCGTCTTACAGTATAAGGCAAAATTTTAGCAATTCGTCTTATGAATTGTCAAATATTTTCTATCGTCCTAGACGATTATATAAAATACGACAATATGTAAAAGCAAAATGATTTTATTTACATTCATTAAATAAGCTTTTATAGCTAACTTATTTATTGTACAATTAAAATCATTTATTTATAACTGATTATTTTATACGTTTTGAAACTAAAGCCTAGTGATTTAGTTTACCTTTCTAGTGAAAGTAAGTGTATTAATTATATTATTTAGTCAAGTTTTCATAACAGTAGTTAGTTGTCATTTTAACATGTTCGTGTCTCTTTTGTTGTATCTGTATTGGAATGGACAAAATTTGAGCAATTCGTCCTATACGATATGCTAAATATTCTTTTTTAATAGAGAAAAAAATAAGAATCTGTTTAAAAATTAATAATCATCGTCTAAACGCGATGTTTTTCGGCTGTCATACGAGTTCCATGTCAAAGTCGTACTATAAGAAAATCAGTATTAGAAGAATATATTTATTAATATTTTCATCAAACTAGTAAATACATAGTATAATACAATTCTTTGAGTTTGAACTGAGGATGGGGAAATGACGCGTAGTGTATTTCTGTTGGCAATACTGAATGCGTGTCCCTGTAGCGGCGTAACGGAGCTGTCTGTCCGCAGCGCGGGCGGCGGGCGGCGCGGCGCCCCGTAGCCGGCGGGCGGCGGCACTCCTCGTCCTACTCACTCAGCACTACTCTAGCTATGGATTGGATTTCTGGTTTGTGCCCCATATTTGCCAAAAGTTACATTTTCCCCGTGCCGATTCCTGCTTATTGTATGTTGAAAGTAAACATTGAAATTCACTCGGTCGGTGAGCTTGCCTTTAGCTTCCGATTCGAGTGATGTTTCAATATTCAGTCGAAGTTATATAAATTAACTCGTAAAAAATGTACAACTTATCAATTATATGAAAAATTGAAATCAAATCCATAGTATTAAAATTAAATTATCATAATTTTATTAATTTTAGGTAAATAAGTAAATTTAAAAAAATGTTAGCCCTTCTATTGTGCATTTGGTGGTAGATCGATATGTTGTCTATGGTTTAATGGCACTCGAGTATGACGGTAGTCGTTGTACCCGAACTATCGCGGCTCGGCGCCCGCGCAGACCGACCGACCACGACTCGATAAACGTCGCTACGCGCCTTCACACTTTCGGTGAATATAAGAATTAATAATTAGAATAAATATGGACCGAGTCGTAGATTATTTCTTGATGTACAATTAAGATTACGTCTTCAGGTATTGTCAAATGTGACTTTGCGGGTATAACTTATTAAATTAAACCCATGTTATGCCTAAATAAACTGGCAACAGAGGAACATTATGAGATTGGAGCAAAACTTATCCCAGAATAAGAACATTGTCGATTTGAAAAAATGGTAACCGAGTCGTGGTCGGTGTGGCGAGCGCACAATACGATGCAATACCTGACGTTGACTGTTTATAATTAAAAGCATTCTCTTTTGTTTCATCCACTGTGGATTGGGCTCGTTGGATGTGCTTGGCTGGAGGTGTGAGTCAGGATGGCGTAGGATCGGATCGCGTGTGCGTGTAGGATGGGAACGGATCGGATTGGATCATGGAAGCTTTCACTATTTGTATCGGATAATATTGGATAATGTTGGATATAATCTTTCGGATCGTACTGGATCGGATCATACCGGCCGGAGCGGCCCGAGGAGCAGGATCATGGATCTTTGGGTATGAATATTCTAATTAATTGCAAAATAACTTATGTTGAGTGCACGCTCGGTAAAGACTATTAATGTTTGTTTTGGATATCCTTAACTCACACTTTATTTGCTTCTCGATGTCTATGCCGTTAATTTAGACGTAGGTATGGCGACCGACGACGAGTTTTGGAAAAGAACTTTTATTAGCTTTGCTCATTAGTGTGTTAGATCTAACAATTCAGTGTCATATATAAATAATTAGCATGCTTTCCGAGCTTTCATACAACCTACCTGCGAGCGAGTCTGACGAGAGTGACAGGGCGGAGTGAGAGGCGAAATACACCAAGAAGTCTGATAACGGTGGAGTACGAACTCAGAATAACCAGTCGAAGCAAATAATTGTTTTATCTTAATATCAAACTAAATTCAATTTCTGTATTGAAATTTCAATTTGTATATTCTTTGTCTCCAGTTTATTAAAAATCCTTAAGAACTTCTTATACGATTCGAGGGTAGTCGGAAAATATCTCGCTTTAACTGGGTATTCTAAGTGATACTCTACTTTATCATCTTCATATAGAGCATTGTTTTATTAATACAGATTGTTAATTATGGAGGACTAGAGCCCGAAGGCTACTCAAATCTAAATCACAAATGTATTGTAACGTGGACGATATCATAGATGTAATGTGTGGACATTTTATGTAATTTAGATACTGGATTTGCATTCCAAAGACCAACACAGTTTGATGGACTTAATAAATTCCTTACAAAAGACGCGTGTTTGTTTTGTATACCCTGACATAAATATCCCAATTTGAAAGTCTTTGTTTGAATCGAACATGACCAAATGAGGCTTTTGTTGGAAGTAGTTGAAAATATTTGATTTAACTGCATAAAAAATAAAAAACAATCGAACGAGCCTTACAGTGGACGCATATGATGTGTAAAATCTGACATATCTTTCCGTATAATAAAATTGAGATGAAATTAATGTGATATGAATATAATGAAATACTATGTTGGCCGACTACTTACTAACCTTACGTCAAATGGCAGGCACCATTTGACATGTGTCACTGTCACAGCCATCTCCGCCACCGCGAGTGCTCATTGGTCAACCCAAATAGGTTCTCCGGTTTCCTGTAACACATTTCCGTTCCTTTTCTGAAATCCCTACAAAAATATTCAGCAACCGGATGTTACGCATCAATATTTACTGATTAGCTTGAGAAATGTTTTGTATTATTCGCTGCAAACTAAAAAACATATAGGGTAAGTGTTAAACTATTTTTGATGTAAAACTTCTTTTGATACGCTTGACTTGGATTGTAAGCTGGTGAATATGTTACGGAAAGTGTCTGGCGAGGCGAACAGAAGGTGAGAGTGGAGTTAAGTAAGTAAATTGTAGTTTGTTTTCGTGTTTGTTGAAGAAACCCGTCACCGTAGCCTGTGGAGGCTCTCGACACCTAACAAGGATACGGACCACCTGATGTTAAGCGGTCACCGTAGCCTATGAACGCTCTCAGCAATAAAATAAGTACACATACCCACCTGATCTTAAGCGGTCACCGTTGTATCTGAACGCTCTTAGCACCAAATCACTATCCGGACCCCTTTATGGTAAGCGGTCACCATAGCCCATGTGTGTTTTCGACACCAAACAAGTATGCGGTCCACCAAACAAGTAAGCGGTAACTGTAGCATGGTGCTAAGAAGTTTTAATTCAGTAGTGCGGCCCAAAGCACACTCGTTTTTTTTTATTCAGTTGCCTAAATCTTCCCATTTTCGGACCACACGATCGAACCCGAAATACTGTCGCCGAGGTGGTACAGAGGTTAATACCTTGAACTCTACGTCACAGGTGGTGTCAACCTACATCTGCTGAATTCTGAAGACTTACAAATACAATGTTGTTTTCTAACAAATTCTATATTTACAAAATGCCTAACTAAATGGATATCTTACATAAACATTTGCATAAATTAACGTTTCGCTTAAATCTTGAAGCCCGAGTGAATGGCGCAGGTGCCGAACGTGAGGTTCTCGTACGTCACTTGTCTGAAGCCCGCGTCTTCTATCATGGACTTGAACTTCTCCTGAAAGTGGAAACCATTATATCATTTATTATAATTCGACCGGGCCTGTTGGTGTGGTTAGCAAATGCTAGCTTTTCACGCCGGAGGTCGTGGGTTCGATTCCCACCCAGGACAGATATTTGTGCGCATGAACATGTCTGTTTGTCCCGAGTCTGGGTGTAATTATCTATATAAGTATGTATTTACAAAAAGAAAAGTAGTATATCAATTATTAAGTAGTTATCTGATTTCCATAGTACAAGCTCTGCGTAGTTTGGGATCAGATGGCCGTGTGTAAATAATGTCCCAGGATATTATTACTATTTATAATAATAATATAATATCTGGGGACAATGTCACACAGATCATCCTAGCCCCAAACTAGCAAAGCTTGTAATATGGGTGGGTACCAGGCGACAGTATAGATACTTATATAGATAGATAAATACTTATATACATAGAAAACATCCATGACTCAGAAACAAATATTCGTGCTCATCACGCAAATATTTGCACTTACCGGGATTCGAACCCAGGACCACCAGCTTCGTAGGCAGGAGCACTACCAACTAGGCTACGGTGACAGTCTAATTTATATTGTTTGCTGTGTATTAAGCATCTGTTATTTTTATTTATAGCTTTATTGCATAAATTAGTAAAAAAAGCGGATTTAACGCACAAGGCATTTTCTGCCAGTCAACCTTAGGGTGGTGTAGAAATAGCATGGTAGGTGCATAGATCAAACAATTATCTAAAAGTATGAATGTAGGGGCTATACTGAGAGACATCATAATAGGAAAAACTAGACTACACAATACTATACTATACTAGTAGAGGGCCAGACGCAATGATGGCTGGGATGGCCTATTTGTTTTTTTTTTTTAAGGCAAACAAGCAAGCTGTTCTTTTGATTTTAAGTAATCATGCCCATGGATGCTGCTACACCAGAGTTTGCAGGTATACTGCTGGTATTCAGAAAGGAATAGGTTTGCTACGTGTGCGCGACGATTGTTCCGCCACATTATTTAAATAGAAAAAGAAATTAGAAAATTCTTTATTTCTGCTTTGACAAATTTTTGTTGTTCCCTTCGATATTGACTAATTTAGACACAAAAATTTAGCGATTTTGTTTTGATAATGCGCCTGAGCAATCGTGATACGTACGTTTATTTCTTGAAGGTTACCATTTATTCAAGGTATTTGGTTAAGTTGTATATTGGGACTAATTATTTAATAACAATACGATATTGTATGCTTGGTGCTTATACTGCGACAATGATACGCAAAAATATTGATGTGAAACATCTATAGCCGCACGTAAAATGATTTCTGGGGAGCGACGCGTCGCCACGTTTTTTTTTTTTTTGATGTGCAAAAACAATCGACTGTGCGATTATTAATCGTAATATTTTATCTTATCATTATGACATATTTAGTACATATCAAAATAAGTTCTTTTCTGCATATTAATTTTAAAAAATAATGTCGATGTTTCACATCTGCCAGGCGTCCCGTGACGGCTCACAATTTTTTATCATTATGTCAGACCAATAATCCACTACTGGACAAAAGCTTTTTTACAAGATTTCTGTAATGGAGTTGGGATGAAATATTACATTTGCTGCGCCCGCTATGCAAAGTATTAGACCGATATTCGGCGCTGGAGTAGGAGCTATTTTGTTATGCTGGCGCAAAATAGTTCTGCTTCTGGTCGATTTTAGGCTATGATATGGTCAATCTCGACTAAGGGGCTTTCAATTTGACGGTTATTGTCGAACTGCAGTTGCATCGAATTTTAGTGATTTCCGTCCAAATTCTACTTCAGTCGGCGCTTTAGACTCTGGCGAGGAAGCTAAATGATGCCGTACTAGAGCGTCCTAAATGTTACCTTTAATGTATAAGCTGATTATTCATTTTATTCAAGAGTAAAAGGAAACTTGACCTTGCCGAGAACGTTTTCATGAACTATGTGATTTGGTTAAAAATGGAATTCAAGTCTCTCGAGTAAATTCAAAATGTCCTTATTAACGTAATGAAATGTATCTTCATAACGTTAATAAGCACGCTTGAAGGCATCGTGTTAGATGTGTTCCCGCCCGAACGGAGTAGGTACGCCTGCCGCCGGACACGCCGCCAGCGCGCCACAACCCATGGGACGGCGAACACACCCAGGACCGATACATTTCACGTGCTCAAAGGTGAACCCTTAATAGAGCAGGAGGTAAGTTCCTAATTGAATTGTTATGGACTTTATTATCCTTTATCACAAACGAATAAAGTTCAAAATATGGTGACAAAACTGCCCAGAAAAGGGTTAAAAATTTTATATGGCCAGCTTTCAGCTCCAGCTGCTGCGGATGTATTATTATTTTCCCAGAACGATCCCCTTAAAACATATTGGCCGACAGAGATAATGAAGTCCTCAGTTAAAACCCCCAAGACTTCATAATATACGGTAGAAAACGCTACTGCAAGGCAAAAATTCACGCCAAAAAATGCTCTACGTGATTCTGAGCAACTCAAGGATTCGGTAGGTAATAAAACCATATCTATCAGCATCTTTACTACGTCGGAAATTAAATAAAGCAACAAATGACTTGTGTAGATGTGACCCCGAACGCCACGATGCAGTAATGAAGTGGTTAACACAAATGCTCACATTGCTCGCTGGAGATCTTGTAGCCATATAGACATGACTGATCTGCTGTGTTACGTGAACTATCTGTAAATGATTGCTATCATATACTTAATTTAAAATTATTGACTCTGTCTCAAAATGAATAATGTTATTGTTTCGAAGTTTTTCTTTTGTATACCTAAATATAATCTAAAATAATAAGCATTCAGACAACCGATCGAGCATATATTGTGTTTGCCTACTAAATAATTACTCTAATTGGACCAAATCCCGTGTTCATGCCCGCTTGAGTATGTTTCGCCGGACCGTCTCAACTGGGTCGTGTTGAAACCGGTAGTAGATGAACCCACTGAGTTTGTTTCGCTGGGTCTTCTCAGTTGGGGCGCATTGGATCCGGTGGTAGCATTAAAGCGCGACCGTCGTTATTAACACAAGGTCCGTCATAATAATAATACCTTTAATATAGACAGAACCATTGACAATATGTAGTAAAAATATTAGACTTAAACTAGATAATTAAACATAATCTCTTGACAATAACTTGATACGAGCTAGCTAAATATCATTTCTGTAATAATATAAATTTTATAAATGTTTTCATACAAGATGTACCTAAATATCTATGTTACTAGAAATAATATCTAATGTATACAACTATATTACTACAAACATGTTCTGACTATTTACAAGCGCTTTTTTAAAGTCGACGTGAATAAAAACCTTTTTTATTTTATTTTATTTTAAAAAATGAGCCCAGAAAACCCGTTAATAGTGAGTATGATTCTTGCCTTTAAATTAACACAAACTTTAGAAGTATATAATTTTACACCTCAAAATAATAATAAATATGGCAGTATTAAAAGCAAAAATCGCATTATAGTAAACTAAAAACTGGCAAATCATACATTTTATCGTCTAGGATAAATCCAGATATGGGCGTTCCGTCTTTAAGTTACGAACGACACATGTCAGTAGATAAAATTAAGATCTCTTTACTGACATCATTACGGAGGATGTAGATGCTATCCATCGGCTCGTATTTTAACAAAAATCTACAAAGCTTCAGTAAGCTGATGCTCATGCCCAGTAGCATTTACCAGTCCGAAAGTAACAAGCGAGGTAAAGCACCTAAACACGCGGTCAGTTCATAGATAGGTGACCGTTAGAGTAACTTAATTTCTGTGCGTCTCCGTGCTTCGGAGAAAACGTTAAGCTGTCGGTCCCGGTCGTTTTCATTAGGCAATAGTCGATAAGGCATGTCAAAGGCCTACTAGGCGGCTTGAACAACTCTGACACCTGGGTATCCACTGCCCATACGATAAAGAAGTAAGTTGATTGGCTCAGCTACACCAAAGTTGTCAACAAGACCTGGTTGGGAAACTGTCGGATGCTCTCGACGAGGTACTGGTAGGGGCGCCACTGCCCCGCGAACAGCTGGCCCAGCACCGGGATCACTTGGAACGAGTACTGGTCGTACATCCTGCAGGCAACATGCACAAACAGTTACACATAATGGTCGAATTCGGCTTAGGCGGTCAATCTCATTGAAGACTAGCCGACGCGACACATTATTGTACACTAACACACGTGCACTCTTCAATCTTATTGATTCGATCGGGACAGATTAGATGTTAGCTTAACGTGCTCACACAGTTCAGACTCCAAGCTGCTAGTGAGAATTTACTAACAGAAAAATAATAATACCTTATGGATCAACCACAGATTAAACACTCATAAACTGCAGTTAAAAACGCCACCGCTAGAGCCTATCAAATTCTACTTGTAGCTTTACATAAGCGCGAAGTGCGCCAGGCTGCTATTCCTAAATTGTTGCCTGAAATCTTTTATTGTTGTTATGTTAAGTTACCCCCTTTAGTTTTCTTTTTTTTTGGTAAGACGGGGTTACCTTAGCAGGCCACCCGCAAAATGTGTCTACGGGTGGGTATGTCGGACACGCACCGACTAAACGTACCTGCCGTGGACTTCTCTTGGCGCCTAATGGGGGAGCCCCGGGAACGCGGGTATGCTGCTCCAGTGCCCCCCTTTTGCACCATGTCCCAGATGTTTGAGACACGTACCCTGGGAGGGCTCTGGATTGCCCTCTCCTATTGCCGACTCCTGACAGTCCGGCACAGCGACTGCGCCACAAACAGTTCGCTGTCTTCCCGGGCCTGCTTGATGCTAAGTTACCCCTGACAACTGGGAGATATCTGTACTGACAAGGTCTACCACTGCCCCCATAATAAAAGTGTCTGATTTTTAGTACTATTCCATAAATCCTGTTATGAGGAATCGAGTTTTAGTAAGATTAAACATACTCACCATTGCAATGTGTTGTTGGGAAGTTGACTGAACTCCAAACACATGAAGCGGCCGCCAGGGGACAGCACGCGGTACGCTTCCTCAAGCACCTGTAATACAATGTCTTATAGAAGGTATGTTCTACATCGGTATGTCTTATAAAAGTTTTGTTCTACAACGGTAATAATACAGGATGAACATTATGGATATTCTATTCCTAGAAATCTCTTCAAAAAGTACAATTTATGCCCTTTATAAATCGCTTCTCTTTTCAAGCTAATTTTCTGCAATAGAAGTTGAATTAGTAGGTACAGAGGGTATGTGGTGGAGATAGAGCTTATGCTCTGGTTGCTAACTTGCTTGCTACTAAGGAAATCTATACAGGACACCTTTATTATATCAGAGGGCGAGAAACGTGCAAGTGGGTCACCCGATGGTAAGGGATCACCGCCGCCCATGGACAGTCGCAATACCAGAGGAGTCGCGGGTGCGTTGCCGGCCTTAGGGAGTCAGGTAATTTGTGTGACCCATAATTATAATATCCTCAGTCTGGATGTACCTTGTGTCCGTCAATTAAGTATATGTTTGTAAAGTACCCAGTGACACAGGGATTAATTTAACTAGTGTGGGCGTTGTCATAAAAAATTGGGTTTTGTATAATAGGGATGTATGATAATAATTATAATATCTAGTCACACAGTTCATCCTAGCCCCAAACTAAGCAAAGCTTGTACTATGGGTACCAGGCGACGATATACATACTTATATAGATAGATAAATACTTATATACATAGAAAACATCCATGACTCAGAAACAAATATTCGTGCTCATCACACAAATATTTGCACTTACCGGGATTCGAACCCAGGACCACCAGCTTCGTAGGCAGGAGCACTACCAACTAGGCTACGGTGACCGTCGTGAATGATGTTCATATGTTATGTTGATGGGTCGTCGCTTCGCCGCCATGGACGCTTAAGTTAACACACTTACACGTGTGGCGTCGAGGCTAAGACAGTCGCCTCGCCGCTTTGTGTCGCAGGTTCGAGTCCCGCGCAGGATAACTATTTGTGTGACCCATAAATAGTTGTCCTGCATCTGAATGTACCCTATGTCCGTCAATAATATGTTTGTAAAGTACCCCGCGACACAGGAATTAATTTACATAGTAGGTACGGGCTTCCCTTTAATAAAAGAAAGAAATATGTTGATGTGTCGTCGCTTAGCCGCCATAGACGCTTAAGTTAACACGCTTACTACTACAGCACTTTTTAAGGGAAGCAGCAACAAGGTGGCATAAAAGAGGAAAAAATGTGTCTTTGGACATCACCAAATGGCTTAATTTCAATCCTTGGCTTGCTAGGCATAATTTCCCAAAATAATTCATATACATTGTGGCTAGTAATAAGTTGCCAAAGTATAACTAGAAAATTTTACCTTGTCAATATGTGTGCAGTTTCTGATCCCGAATGCGATTGTGTATGCATTGTAGCTATCATCAGGTAGGTCCAAATTCTCTGCATTCCCGCACACCCAGTCAATATCTATGCCACATGCTTGCTTTGTGTAACCTAACCTGGCAACATAATAAATATTGGTGTGTATGATCCATACAAACAAATCTTTATAAAAGGTGTCACATATATAGTGGACATAACTAAAGGAGCACAATCTACCTCTACTTATGAACTAATTAAGCAAAACTCTCCATTCCAATCTGTCGTTTGCCACTCTCATCCAGAAATAGAGAGAGTTGGAGAAAGCCTTTTATATTTAAAGTTAAAATAAAAATAGACTACAGTTATTTGATATCCTCTTAGTATCTGTAAATAAAGGCTAATTTATTTTATTTATCTATTTAATTAAACAAAACTTTGTGATCTTTACAGTCTCTGATCATTATGTATCCATCCAACCCCTATTTCACAACTTTATGGAAGTCAGAATAGACACTAGAAATTGAATTGGCTTTTTGTTAATACTTTTTTATTTAGTATTTAAAAAAAAAATTGAGCCGTCACAGGACACCTGGCAGATGTGAAACATCGACATTATTTTTTAAAATTAATATGCAGAAAAGAACATATGTTGATATGAACTATATATGTTATAATGATAAAATAAAATATTACGATTAATAATCGCACAGTCGATTGTTTTGTTTCACATAAAAAAAAAAAAATGTTACGACGCGTCGCTCCCCCAGAAATCTTTTTTACGTGCGGATATAGATGTTTCACATCAAAACACAACACTCACTTTTGTGCTCTGGCTTTGCCCACATCAAGCATGGCCTGGTTGATGTCACACACTGTCACACTGCTCTGTCCAGCTTCCGCAGGGCCCAGGTTCTGTAGGTATTTTATATACCGAAAAGCTATGTCACCTGAAATCACGAAGTGAAATAATTGAGAAGCATGTAGGTAAGTACAAAATAACCTTTGTCCTCCTGGAAGGATCAATGGCAACTATAGATGTAAATAAATAATAATAAAAATGATGTGACAAGACAAGATCTTATTATACAGAAATTGTACAGTTAGCTATTACTGCTTTACCAATATACATAAAAACTAAATTTAGAACATAAAAAGGTAAAATGAGCATAGGCTTTAATTATGCTGATAAACCCCGACCAAGAGCAGCAACAAGACAAACCAATCCCATTCATCTTCCTTTAGTATCAACTAATTATAGACAGAATGCATATTTGTCATAAGCGAGCAGAAGCCTTAATAATTATTATAAAGGGCATAAGTTTGAAATATTTAATGCTAGACTAGATGCAGTATGACAGTTTCTTAATCAAAGGCTTTTTTTCAAAATATTCATTTGTAATGATTATTAATTTATTTTGTTTTACTTTTTCCTTTTAAAAATGTTCACACTAGTTCATAACTAACATTAAAATATTGCCTATTAGCAAAGACCTGTTATGTTGCCTATTATATTTTTTTTTTTTTTTTTTTTTTTACTTCTGGGGACAATGTCACACAGATCATCCTAGTCCCAAACTAAGCAAAGCTTGTACTATGGGTACCAGGCGACGATATACATACTTATATAGATACATAAATACTTATATACATAGAAAACATCCATGACTCAGAAACAAATATTCATGCTCATCACACAAATATTTGCACTTACCGGGATTCAAACCCAGGACCACCAGCTTCGTAGGCAGGATCACTACCAACTAGGCTACGGTGACCGTCATCTTTGCTACCATTGTATAGTTATTGGTCTTCCAAAAATAAATAAATAAACACCCCAATATCCTTTGACTAAGATACTGTCCGTTATAAAGAACTGTAGTATCATTTGTGTTAAGGTAATTGTAAATATTCATACCTGTGCCACCTGCCATATCTAATAGTTTCGTATCTCGTCTTGGCGCCAGCCTCTGTATAAATATGTCCTTCCACACTCTATGAACACCCATAGACATGACATCGTTCATCAGGTCATACTTTTCAGCTACAGTTTCAAATACTTCATGGACTGGCAAATATGAAAAAATATATTAAAAATCTATGGCACTTATGTAAGGCATGTGTGTTACTGTTATGATACTAGTGATAAATTGTTATTGAGTAGCTAGAGATATTAAAAACCATCAGTTTGAGGTTATATTTAAAAATTTTATTTCTCCAATTATTATTGTTCGAATCATCAGTCAATATTTATCTTAATTTTCTAAAACATATGAAATTGTTGAATTGTTAAACCTATCAGTATTCTCTATAATACTGTACCTTTCTTGTGTTTTTCCTCTTCAGGGACAGTTTGAAATCCGAAGTGGGTTTCCCCAGGTTTCATTGTCTCCATCGGTTTTGAAGCCGCCTCAGAGCTTATAGACCTTGCAAATCTCCCTGCTTTAATCATGCATCGCACATTAAGTACTTTAACCACCCCAGGGCGGAGCGCCATCGCGAGTTTTTTCGAAAATTGGAAAAATTTGTTTAAAATTTTATTTCATCAATCAGCTGTTAGTTCTGATTTTGACGTTAAATTTGCGTTTAGTTCCTAGTAATGGTATTTAATCCATCTAGATTTTGATCGCTTTTCATTTATTCCCGGGTCACCAATCAGATATATTATAGATTAACGTAAATGAATTTATCATGCATAACATTTGTTTTGACTCCTTAAATAACAGGAATTACTAAATAAAATGAAACACATGAAACAAAACGCATATGTCTTTTTTTTAATTTATGTCCTGACCATGGACATTTAATCCTTCAGTCGTATATAATAAATAGTAAAGGTCAAAAAAGTTTGTCGCAGTCTGGTCAAACTCCTAGCCCAGTACTAAACAATATCTTTTTTTTTATAAAGACAACGCCCGCACTAGGGAATCTAATCCCTGTGTTGCGGGGTACTTTACAAACATATAAAAATATAAATAAACCTTTCCCCCGATCCTATGCATACATTCGTTGCACTGACGCGACCTACTTTATATAGTATGTGTTACAACTGTCTATTTTAGCGTATCGGAGCCGAGCAAAGATATTATAATATAACATCTTTATACTATCTATATGATAAATTATAATATCTTTGGAGCCGAGAGCTTGGAGCTGGCCACCCCAATCAGAAGAAAACTGTCATAACAAACTTTTGAATGAGTCAATTTCCGAAAAATTGCGATAAAACTTGAGGAATCCATATGGATAATATAGATATGATTAGTTAGACTGCGGCATAAGGATTTTAGAGACAGTCAATATGTCAGGGGAAAATAACAGTAAGTTCTTAAAATTAAGATTCTAGCTTAAAATTCCTTTTATTTGAATGCAGATATCGTTAAATCTATTTTTATGCGTGCTTGGACGATTTATTCATCGCATAATTCATGATTTTCGTGTCCCCATACAAGAATAACAAGCAGTTGTTGAATTTATACAAAATAAAGGTTTTTAATTACATAGACTTTAAAAAAGCGCTTGTAAATAGTTAGGACATGTTCTTAGTAATATAGTTAAATAAACATAATTACTTGTAGGTACATATAGATAAATTTAAGTACCAAACAACTAACGCCTATTGTATAAAAAGGATTTTAAAGTAAAGTTTTTTATAAAAATCTTTACTTTTCATTAATACACAATTTGTTGGAGTTTGCTAGTGTAATCTGGAGCCCATGGCCCATAGTAAGCTGTCCAAATTGTGTGAAATGAAAATATTCAAAAGGATTTTTAAAAGCCTTGGTTTCTTCGACATGACGTCATTTCATTCACTATGATAACAGCTACAAAACTTCATGGCATTCAGTCTCTACACAAGACTAAATGTTATTTGAATGCAATTTATCTATATAGAAGGAAAAAAACACATTTGCGTTCCTAGATGGCCACCTCCTGTTCCAAATATTTATTTTCTCTGCCCAGATGTAGATAAAATTATAAGTGTATTACATTCTTAAGCCGCAAACTTCTCTTATCAGGCCTGCGGCAGGCTATGTCACTCTCACATTGGTTTGTTTAGCCACCAAAAGAAATGTCTTTCAGACAATGCGCCATAAATTGTCTGTAACAGACGCAAAAGCCAAGGCAAGGTAAGGACATTCTTGAAAGAGTCTTGTAGATTTTATAATAGGCACCTGGTGGATGTAGATATATTTAAATTATGGCTCAGACAAGAAAAATTTAGGGGACATAGTGTTCCAACTGTAGGCGTTGTGGTGCACAGTTCTTGCTGGAGTGTATCTGGTACCTATCACCAATGTTCGTTTTTATGCATATTTATGTTAATTATTGATAAATATTATTAAATGTTCATACAGTTTATTGTGTTTATGTTTAATAATGAAACTGTAAGGTCTATTTGGGTCTTTCATTTGTATGTGATATTTATTTATATGACTGTTTGTTTCCTGAAATAAATAAAAAAGAATATATACTTATTACTTATAAAAGACGACACCCGCATTAGCGTATCTAATCCCTGTGTCGCTGGGTACTTTACTCATATATAATTGACGGACACAAATTACATCCAGACTCAGAACAACTATTTATGGGTCACACAAATAGTTATCCGGTGTGGGACTCATTTCTTCATTAGTTCAGTTTCATGGGTTGATTGATGATGGCCTTTTGTTTCCTCCGCTATTTATGGTAAAACTTGTATAAATTCAATAAGATTTTTGACAGTTTTACAAATGACAAAATAAATATTCTTGCAATTCAGAATGGCAATTCTGACCTACTGGAATAAATAACCGGTTTTATTCACATAGACTATAGACATACGAGTATAGTATTACAAATTAACCATATAGATTGTTATCAAGTACTCAATAGCCGCGCAACGGTTATGACGTAGCTGCTATGTTATAATACTATGATTATTTATTTGATTAGTGATTATCATTTCATTAATTACTATAATAATTCTATAATAATTTTATATCTTAAAACTATTAATAATCGATATTATTCTTTCAAATGGTTGTCACTGATAAAAGTATAAATAGGGTAGGAGAATTATTAAGGAGGCATTCTTTGTACGACGGTAGATGAGAACGTTACTCTGTTCGATTAAATATTGTGTGTGGAAAATATGTCGGAGTTTTAATGTGCAGAACCTACGAGTGCGTAACATTATATTTAATTCTAGCCTAGGTACAAATAGATTCTGAGAGACAAAACACCACGTTTTTAAGCGCGCCGCGCGCTATTTCTATGACGCGCATCGACGGCGGGCTTTTATTCTACACAACTGCCGCGACGTCGCCTGCGTCTGACTTGCGGGCGTATCGCGTCTGTATCGCTACAAACCCGCGTCAACGGCGCGTTTAAAAAACGTTGTGTACATAGGCCCTTAGATCGTGACGTATAGGTACACTCCTTTGCAAAAAAATAGACTCTGGCTTTTCTATGGATAATATTAATATTTTTAGAATGTCATTAGAATAAATGAATAGATATTTCTATTATCAACAAGAATATAGTTTTTAAAACTTTAATGTTAGAATCGGTGTTTAAGTCAATGTGCTGTGTTACTTGTAACTGTAATTTTTTATGAGTGTAATGAAATTGAGACTTCGAGAATTTTTATGGTAACCTTTTTAATAAAGAAAGAAACCAAAAATTTAATAATGAGTAGGACATCCCATTGTAACGATTACGGCATGTAATCGCCTTGGCATGCTTTTCACCAGGCTGTTGATAGTGTCCTGTGGTATGTGTTCCAACTCGGCCGAAAACTTTCGGTTAAGGTCCTTGAAGTTATGTGGAAGTGGTTGGGCTCACCGTTCTAAGAGGTCGCAGACGGGCTCATCAGGGTTAGGTTGGGGCTCCGCGCTGCCCAATTCAAGCGACGAATACCGACTTCTTGCATATAAACATCTATGTCGCGACCGAAACCTTTTAAACGCGCACTTAATAAAAGTAAAAAGTCACACAGAAACAACTACTACCAGTTTCAATATGTACCAGACGAGACGGTCCGGCGAAACATACTCAAGCGGTCCACTATAGCAATTATTAAGTAGGCGAATACCTACAATATCTGCTCGATAAGTAGTCTGTGTAATGTATTATTTTAGATTTAATATATAATAATAGACGGTCACCATAGCCTAGTTGGTAGTGCTCCTGCCTACGAAGCTGGTGGTCCTGGGTTTGAATCCCGGTAGGTAAGTGCAAATATTTGTGTGATGAGCACGAATATTTGTTTCTGAGTCATGGATGTTTTCTATGTATATAAGTATTTATCTATCTATATATGTATATCGTCGCCTGGTACCCATAGTACAAGCTTTGCTTAGTTTGGGGCTAGGATGATCTGTGTGACATTGTCCCCAGATATTATTATTATTTAGGAAGAGAAAAGAAAAACTTGAAAATAGTTGTACCTACTTATTATTGAATTTCATTTTCTGATAGAGCCAATATTTATTTTTATGTTAGCAATCATATTACAAATAGTTCACGTAACACAGATTAGTCATCTCCATATGGCTACAAGATCCCCAGCAAGCAATGTGCAGGTAGATGCCGAACGCCAGATGTCTCTGTCCTTAATGTCGGTCATACTCTTTAGTCGGGTAGTAACCCATGTCTATAAGTACTTGTTTGATATGTCTTGAAACTCGTATCAGGCAGGCCAGTAATGTGAGTAGGATGCTTGTTATAAAACCTAATACAATTTCCTAAAACTTATTTAAATTGTTTTGCTGACTCTAAATAAATTTAAATAAAAAATAATTATTATTTGTTTATTTTATTAAAGCGTTTTGCTGACTCTTAAGCCAGACATGGCTAGTTCATTTATTTATTTATTGCACAAATTGTTAAGTACATGTTACTTTCAGCAATGATTTCAGCACTACGCACGCAGGCTTGTCTTGCAGGAACCAAATATTTTACATTTAAAGAATTAGGCACATACAACACTTAAATGACTAGGTACAAACAAGATAAAAGCAAAAAAGATAAAAAAACAACTTCTGACTGCTTTTTTTTTGTGATTAGGCAGCTGACACAGGTACGTACTTTCGTAGTACCTGTATCAGCTGCCCAATCCCATAGGACATAATGTTATGGAAGTACGCGAAACATACCCATCTAGCAGTTTGTTCATCTGTCAATTGTCTTATTTTCCAAGCAGCATAGGAAGCCGAACTTAATTTAGCTTCTAATCTAGTGTCAATCTCAATTATACTGCCGATGGAACTAAATATAGTATTTCCTCTATAATTGCAACTGTTTGTATGACGTGAAGATATAGTTTAGGCTGCAGTCCACCTCATTAGTATATAAAATTAGAAGTACCTGTTTCTACAACATGTAACTTAATTATCGCACATCCTGAAAATAGTTTGTTCAGAATCGTTTACTGAATCGATTTATATCATTATAATATAGATATTTTTTTATTCAAAAATAATTAAAACTACGGAAATTATTGTCATATTAACCCAGTACAGTCAAAACAAATGGAAATGGACCGTAAGTCAAAGTAATAAGACTTTTATAATCGCAGTTTTATCTGTATTCAAACAAATTCCATCATTCAATACAAAATGAAAAAAAATAAACTTTATTCCAAGAAACTAATTTAGTAAATAACAAAGCATATACATGTTAAATAAAAAATTCAGTGTATGTATTATGATTACAACATAATATTCTAATTGGGGTGTTTGAGGGTGTGCGTTAATTACGTTACATGTTGTATATGTACAGACAGCTACCCCAATTTGTAAAATTTCCTCAATTGAAAGTGAACCTTATGCTTATGTGATAAAGTTGAAAATCTATAAAAGAAATTTGACAGATTGGGGTAGCTGGATGTGCTGGCGTCTGTACATCTAGTAATAATAATATAGATCTATATTTTTTATAGATACCTACTCTTAATAAAAAAATAAACATATTGTTTTCTCTAGATTTTGTAGAACACCAGTTGGAACACTACCAGCAGAGGTACAACTGGGACTGCGGAGTCTCCTGTGTCACCATGTTACTGCCTCCAGACAAGAGGCAGGAATTCCTCAACAACTTCGAACAGACCTGTCAGGAGGAGGGTTTCCAGCAGTCAACTTGGACTATCGATTTGTGCTATTTATTGAAAAGGTTAGTGGGTAATATCGAACATGTTTAGCAAAACTTTGAGCGGTTATAACTTGTAGACTTGGCTCTGGTCACATGCCGCTGAACAGGTTCAAGCATTTAGTTAAAAAGTCTGATTCGCCAAACTGTTCGATTTGTGGAGTTTTACAGGACGTGCATCATTTGTTAGCGGAGTGTGTTCGGAGTGCAGAGATAAGAAAGTACTTTAAAGATAATTAAGTATACAAAAAAGGTTTTGGACGTAGGTCTGCGCCTGTGTCTGAGCAGGCAATATTTTTGCATAAAGCCATAAGTAAACTATACTTGTGGTGTCTAGTATGTACTGTCTAATTAATGTAAACGTGTTACTTGATGGTGTTTCTTGTATTGTGTTTATAATAATAATAAGACTTTATTTTCAGACCAAATTAGTGTCCAATAAGTTAGTAACAATTTTCTTATAAACTAGTGTTAGTAATAAGTATTTTTAAAATATGTAACCAATTTACCATTCATTGCTGCGTCATTCCATGCGAAGCAATGATTGAAGTAAATACAGTCTAGCCGGCTAGCGATCATGCGATGGATGCTGTTGGTGCTGCCACGTATTCTACGCACCAGAGATGCGCATCTCTTACGCATCGTAGCGTAGAAACAATCTACGCGATGCTCAGCAAACATCCCTGATGCACTACAGAATCGTCGCAGCCCCATCAGCATCCTGAACGCATTATTAAATTGAACTCGGAGGGCACTGTAAGATTTTTGAGTATAGTTAGCCCACAGGCCGCACGTGTAGAATGATGTACAATAAGACCTAAAAAGTGTAATTTTGACTTCTGTCGAACAACGTGCGAACCTGCGAGCTATCATGTTCGCTCGCACTGCCAGTGCCCTCCGTTCCCTCTCGATATCGTCATTGTCCTTGAGGTCAGAGGTCAGCATATGTCCTAGGTACTTAAATTTTGTTACCCTACGAAAAGCTGTATCATTAAGTATAACGTTGGGAAACACGTTACGTGTACTGTTTCCTCAGGCCACAAAGACCATGACTTCACTTTTGAGTGGATTATATTTTAATCCATGTTGCTCGGCATATGTTTCACATATAGTAAGCAGTTTCTGTTTAGAGTAGGTATGTAGTAAGATCAACAGGACTGACATAGTCAAATAGACTCTAAGTCCCGAAACATATAAGAATAAGAAGACATTGTAACTATAATTAGGATAGGCGGAGGTAACTAAATATTATAAATTTTGTTTGACTGACATTAAAAATAAAAAAAATGTAACACCGCCGCCACACGTTCAGACATCATCAATTTAAAAGAAAAATAATGGCTTTAAGCTAACATCGACCTTACTCACACCCATGATCACGACATAAAAATGTCATTACCGGTATAGAGTATTCTATAAGGTGGACGAGCATTGCCGTGTTAATCATAAATAAAAATAAAATGTTTAGTTTGTTTACAATATGTGGTAATCTAACATATTATATTTCTGATTACCTATTACCAGAACCCACCCTAATATGGTATACTTCGCCGATGATTAAGAAATATGAGCATTAGGTTGTTGAGATAAGAATGAAATTGCTATATTAACGCTTCGGCTCTTTGCTATCATGAACTAACTAATGGACTGGCGAGCTCACCATATCATGTTTCCTAACAGATTTGGCATCAAACACTGCATGTACACCACAACTCTCGGGGTCAATGAGGACTACAAAAAGCATGGCTACTACGATAAAATCATAAATAAGGTAAGCTTTATATAACGAACTAGCTGTGCCCCGCGGTTTTACCTGCGTTAAACTTTATAAATTATCACAGCTCCTCCCCCGTATGTGATAGCTTGATAATAAGTAGCCTATATATTGACCCGACCTCTTAGTAATATTCATGCAAAATTTGAAGTAAATCCATGCAGTACTTTTTGAGTTTAGCCCGGACATACATACAGACAAACAGACACACAGACAAAAATTATAAAAACTAAAAGTCCGGTGTGGTAACTAAAAACCTCATGTAAAAAAAGCTTATGTCCGGAACCAAATGTGGCTAATTACTTACCTACACGTGTTGGATGGCTTGACCAATCTCCAGTGCCCATCAATTCCAACCATGTTGCCAGGTTATGTGGTAAGTTTTCATCATAACTTAAACGAAGTAACTAAATTCGATAAACGTTCCATAAATCTTCCGTGTACCTGGAATCTCGACCAGCAGAATTATCAGCACTGCAAGAGTCATCATCATCATGCCAGCCAAAGTGGACGTACCACTGCTGGACAAAAGCCTCCCCAAAGAATAATAATAATATCTCGGGACAATGTCACACAGATCATCCCAGCGCCAAACTAAGCAAAGCTTGTACTATGGGTACCAGGCGACATATATAGACAGATAAATACTTAAATACATAGAAAACATCCATGACTCAGAAACAAATATTCGTGCTCATCACACAAATATTTGCACTTACCGGGATTCGAACCCAGGACCACCAGTTTCGTAGGCAGGAGCACTACCAACTAGGCTACGGCGACCGTCAATAATAATGGACATATAATGGTCAACGCTGCTGCCCGTTCTCTGGTTGGGATTCCCTCGATCGATTTATCACGGGATGAGGTGGGTTGAAGATATAATAAAAATTAAAATAAAAGCAAAAGTAAAATAAAATAAATAATAATTTTAGTTGTCTGTTCTATTAAATCTAATCCAAAAAAATTTCAAAACATAAAAATCAATAATACCTACACCAGTGGCATAGAGGAGACCACGGAATCCCTACTTAATTCGCTCATACCTGATGATAGTTCCTTGAACGATAATGACTACCACAAGCAGATTAGACAGTGGGCAAACAATCCACCCGCTACGTATATGTCTAGTCTTCTTACAATTAATGAGTTTATGAATACTGTGAAATCGCTACCTGTTAACAAAGCTTCGGGTGAAGATAAAATATCCAACAAAATGATAATAGAAGCCACAAAACAATCCGGTGATTCAATACTAAAAGTTTTAATCGTTGCATATCTGAAGGGACTTTTCCGCGTACTTGGCGCAGCGGTTTTATTCGTATTATACCGAAAAATGGCGATAAACTGCCTGAAGACCCTAAGTCATATCGACCAATAACGTTACTACCTTCCTTAGGCAAGCTTCTAGAACGACTTATCGTACCGCGATTGCTACCGGGAGGACCAAAATTTCACGGAAATCAATTTGGTTTTACTGCGGGTAAATCGACAGTGGACGCAGCTATCTCAGTGTGGAAAGCTGTAAACTCGTCCGAATGTAAATACGTTTTGGCCATATTCCTAGATATTTCAGGGGCGTTTGATAATACTTGGTGGCCAATTTTGTTACAAAAACTTAAGTTACGCGGTTGTTACAGTAATATATATTCGATAATCACATCTTATTTTGTACATGGCTCTGCAACTCTTAAGCTTGGTCACTACAGAGTCACTAAATCGTTAACCATGGGTTGCCCCCAGGGCTCAGTGCTCGCGCCGTATCTCTGGAACTTGGGTTTTGATGACTTCTTGACATTACCCTTGCCATCACGCTGCTCTCTAACGGCATATGCCGACGATGGCCTCTTACTTATACAGGGTAACTCCAGGAGAGAGTTGGAAAATCTGGCTCAAACTTGCTTAAGTATGATAAGTGAATGGGGTAAAAGAAATCGCCTTACATTTGCTCCTCATAAAACCTACCAACTCCTTCTTAAAGGTGAACTAAAATGTCCCCCGAGCGTAAAACTTAATAATGTTACTGTAAAACGCAAGATATCAACGTGTTATTTGGGTTTAGTTTTAGAAAAGAATTTCTCGTTTATAGAACATATTAAATCAGTTGGGGAAAAAGCTAAGCGAAACTTTTTTGCACTCACAAGGATATCGACGGCAACCTGGGGCCTCTCTTTTAATACTCTTAAAATCATTTACGGGGCAACCTATCTTGGGTGTATATGCTACGGCTCACCTGTGTGGGCTGATAGGGCTACCATCGGAGCTGCTCGCCGTAAATTACTGCAAAGCCAGAGGTTGGCGCTGATATTTCTGTGTAAAGCCTATAGAACAGTAAGCACAGAGGCCCTACCTGTCCTAGCGGGTGTACTTCCGGTTGATCTTGAAGTTCAAAGACGAGCAGCGATGTATTATTCTACGCGCGATAATTTAGAAAATGATTTCTTATCATTACGCGACCGTACGAAAATAACCAGGCTATTTATGCCAATAGCTGACTTAAATAACGAACTACTAAATGAATGGCAATGTAGATGGAATACCTCAACCAAGGGTCGCCATCTGCACCAGTTCATTCCAGACGTACGCGAACGGTTAAATAAAACTTGGCTAATCATAGACCATTGTGTTGCACAATTTCTTACCGGACACGGCAATTTTAAAAGTAAATTGTATAGTTTCAAATTAGTATCTTCACCAATCTGTCTGTGCTCAACATCCAGTAACGAATATGAACAAACTGCTCACCACATCCTGTGGGAGTGTGATCTCTGGCAAAATCAGCGTGATATTATGTTAAATAGCTTGCAAACAATTTCTGGAGTAGTTTATTATATGGATCTTGTAGCAACAAGGAACAACTTCCGTGCGTTTAAGCGCTTTTGCCATACCTACTATTGGAATCAAATATAACAGCTCACTTAGGACCCCTAAATTGATCTTCGGTGCTTTTGCAGCTGGCTTCTCTAGTTGCAATTCTCTCGTTTTATGAGGCTATAGTCTCTTTACATCTTTCTGTCTCCCGCTTTGCTCTGGAGGGAAGTGGAACAATTCATTTTCTAACTCCTCCTTTTATTTCTTGCTGACTAAATTCGTTGCGGGATCCAAGACAGTAAAAGCGATTCCCCGGGATATGTCTGAGCCTCACCGCTCAGTGTCATTTCATTGTGTGCCACTGTTGGTCCTGGCTTACAGGAGTTGCAGTGGTGGGTAAGAGGGAGGGACTAGTCACGATAAAAAAAAAAAAATCTAATCTAATTCTAATCTAATAAAATTTTCTAGTGCCTTAATATAATCCTCTCCGCTGCGCTCCTCTCTGTCTGCGCTGGCCCTTAGTGTCCAAAATAATCACGCTTTAAGAAGACCCAACTTACTTGTTAATCAGGACCGAGACCGCGTCTCGCGTCGCTTCGATGAAGCTGTGGCCTCAGGGATAGAGGTCCACAAGCACTCGCTGTCCCACGAGGAGCTGGTGACACACCTGCGCACTAAAGGTCCCGCAGTGCTGCTGGTGGACGCAGGCTTGCTGGTGTGCGATCTCTGCAAGTTTAACAAGTTGAAGGCTGAGTTCAGGTAAAATTGATTTATTTATGTAGTTAACACCTATGTACATACCCCATGGATCGTAGTTTCTAGCGGTAGCGTATTCAACCGTAGATAATGAGGTCCTGGGTTTAAATCCCGGGTGGGGCCAAAATGTGGTTTTGGGATTTATCCATATAAATAAATTTCTCAGTACCTACCAGTCCGAAGTCTGGGACTTTCGGGATTACACTCCCGTGCCTCGGAGAGCACGTAAAGCCGTCGGTTCTGCACCTGACCTCTTTCCGGTCGTGTCGCTAGTCGTCCCATCGGATCATGAGAGTGATGGAACAGAAAAGTGCTTTTGTGTTTGCGCACACACTTGTCCACTATAATGTGTCCTGCGCAGTTGGCTAATCTCAATTGAGACTGGCCGCCGTGCTTGAAATTCGGTCTGGAGGACATTATTATTACTAGATGTTTTAAATATGGGTTCAGCTTAGCATGTTATAAATGCTAAAAGGACTAAAAACTGTTACTAATAATAATAATTTATAAATTATTGAAAACAGAATAATGATAAAACGCCATCTGTTGGCAATAGTCCAATCTAAGTATTATTACCCATCTTAACTAAGCATGTTTCAGTAAGATGGTGTTGTCGTCTTCATTACGTTGTAAATTTAATGGAGTATCGAATGACTTGCATAAATTGGAATTCAAACTCTATGGTGTTGGGCCGGAACGGTATCTAAAACAAAAATTATACTAGAAAGATGAGCAAAATAAGCTAATTATAGCTTAACTTAGCTCATCTTACCTTTAACCCCTTAAACACTTAAATTGCTAAATAAACAAATAAAATAGAAATATACCTACAAAATTGCGTATCAGTCTAGTGGTTGGATTTCTAGCCAACCACTAGACTGATACGCAATTTTGTAGGTATATTTCTATTTTATTTGTTTATTTAGCAGTTTTGAAAACTTACAGTTTATTAGTTACACAAATTCCGGAAATAATATACAACAATGGCCAATTACAAGTTTTCGCAAATAAATAAATTGTAGATATACATATTACAAATATAATAGGATAAACATCATATTACTAAATTACTATATCAAAAATCTACCCTGACCACTGCGACTCAAAGAAATTGTTGCACATAGTCTTTTTCAGGTTTGTGACACTAGTGTGAAATATATAAAAAGAAAGAAAGAAATAATTTTATTTCCATTACAAATACGGAAAATACATTTAATGTGGTACCTATAAATTTTAATCATTATTAATTTTATACGTACTGGTATGAAAAATGGCCCTATCTCAGCTAGTACTGTCAGAAGTTGACTCTCTGGCATTCAGTGTTTTACAGACGCCAGCACATCCAGCTACCTCAATCTGTCAAATTTCTTTTTTAGATTTTCAAATTTATCACAAAAAGATAAGATTCACTTTCAATTGGGGAAATTTGACAGATTGGGGTAGCTTGATGTGCTTGCGTCTGTACAAACGACTTGCCCATATCCAAAAAGCATTTAGTCTATAGTTGCTTTTGGTGTTAGGGTATGCAATATATGTATGAGACCCAATGAGGTTCCCGCTGTCCCCAGGCGCTGCTTCGGCGGCTCGTACCGCGGCCACTACATCACGGCGGTGGGGCTCGGCCGCGCCAAGCTGCTGTACCGCGACCCCGCGCTGCCCGCGCGCCTGTGCGCCGCCCCCCCGCGCCAGTTGCAGCGCGCCCGGACCGCCAGCGGCACGGACCACGACGTCATACTCATATATGAGGATTATAGGTGATACCATTACGATCTTACACAGATTATATTTCATTTTGTCCAGACACAAAACCACGTTAAATCCTAATTTATAGGTAATTGTAGTGTAGTTAATACTTGAGTAGTCGCGATGGGGTCTATTAGACCTACATATTTAGCTTAACTACCGCTGAACAAAATGTTTTGTGGTGTTATTTATTTCTTTACTTAGGTCATTCACATTGTATGCATAACATTATCAAGAAATGCATTGATTGATCAACAGTACCTACACTGTTCTCATGTGTTAAGTATACAGGTATTGATGTTAATTCCATGCTAACCCAATGTTTAAGATAGAAATAAAGCACAAAAATAAATTAATTTCAAACAGATATATTTAAAGTTTAAAATGTTGCAAGATATAAAGTTATAGGTTGACACTTCCATAGTATTTTCCGGCGTCCAAATTGTCTCCAACGGGCAAATACCACACCTGGGGCTCTACCGGCTAAGTCGCCAAACATCGAATTCTTATATTGCGTTCAAATAAATAAAGGTTAAAAATGATTTATGAATCTTTAAATCCGCTTCAACGTTAACAATCGATTGTCCGTCCCCACATGTGGTCATTGTGACTCACATGTGGTCATGGAATCCGATTTAGCGATTGATTAAGTCATTTTTAACCTATATTTATCTGAACATCATTTAAGAAATCAATGTTCGGCGACTTAGCCGGTAGAGCCCCTGTTAAAATAAATAAAATAAATAAAAATAAAAAAGGTTTTTATTCACGTAGACTTTAAAAAAGCGCTTGTAAATAGTCAGAACATGTTTGTAGTAATATAGTTGTATACATTAGATATTATTTCTAGTAACATAGATATTTAGGTACATCTTGTATGAAAACATTTATAAAATTTATTTTATTACAGAAATGATATTTAGCTAGCTCGTATCAAGTTATTGTCAAGAGATTATGTTTAATTATCTAGTTTAGGTCTAATATTTTTACTACATAATGTCAATAGTTCTGTCTATATTAAAGGTATTATTATTATGACGGACCTTGTGTTAATAACGACGGTCGCGCTTTAATGCTACCACCGGATCCAATGCGCCCCAACTGAGAAGACCCAGCGAAACAAACTCAGTGGGTTCATCTACTACCGGTTTCAACACGACCCAGTTGAGACGGTCCGGCGAAACATACTCAAGCGGGCATGAACACGGGATTTGGTCCAATTAGAGTAATTATTTAGTAGGCAAACACAATATATGCTCGATCGGTTGTCTGAATGCTTATTATTTTAGATTATATTTAGGTATACAAAAGAAAAACTTCGAAACAATAACATTATTCATTTTGAGACAGAGTCAATAATTTTAAATTAAGTATATGATAGCAATCATTTACAGATAGTTCACGTAACACATTATTGACAGTATGTTCATGCAACTGTTTATATACACATAATTATATGGATATATAGTATTATGATTATGTTTTGATATCGCTACATGTATTTTCGAAGTTATACTTCTTTTGGCGCGATGGAGAAAAATGATGAGAGTGAATTTTTACGATGCGCGCGCACACCGACACCTAAATTTAACAGCATGAAGTTAGTTCTAGGTGGTATGAAAATTGATAACTATGTTCAAGTTGTATATTCTATTATTTTTATTTAAATAAAATATTTTTGATTAATTTTAATATTTATCGTTAATCACTACTGCATTTTAGTTATTTTTTTTCCATACGCCAAAGAAGTATAACTTCTAACGCGTGTACATAAGTACACACATTTTCATTTTTTTAAATACTATCTATATATTACTATAAGAAAAATAATATCTGAATTTAGAAATGTTTGGATAAATAAGGGACATAAAACTGGGTCTGTTAGACCCGGTAGCGAGTATTTGTGTTATTAGATGGGACCAAGTCTTTAAGTGTTAAATGGCACACCATTATATTAAAAAAAAAACCTATCTAACATCGTAAATGTTTATTTCTGATATTTTATTAAGTATATAAAATTACTACTGATTAATTTATGTACGAAAGAATCGTATGTGATATTTAGCTCTTTGAAGTAAGTGGGTGAACGTTCGACTAAAGAGATTTCTTTTGCATTATACGAGTATTTACGTTGATATATTTTATTTTAAAATAGAATATGTACTTAAAATATAATAAAGTTCCACTCAGTTTATAAATAATTATAAGTTCTAATTTATAATTATTTCTAACTTATAACTAATAATTATAAGTTCTAATTTATAATTATTTCTAACTTATAACTAATAATTATAAGTTCTAACTTATAATTATTTCTAAAGTGAGTGGTAGTTTTACGCAAATAATTTTAAATTTACAAGTAAAACATATTACTTAATTATGGCTTGTAAAGCTATATAAGCTCTCATTGGGAAAATCAATGTAAATGCGACTTCTTTAATTTAATGTAAGTTATGTGCTATAAAAATGTTAAGTACACTTATAATTAAACTGAATTTATAAATTATTGCATTTATTATTATTTTAAGTTTATTACTAAGTTATTAAATATTTACTTAACTCTAATCAGTAATGATTTATTGAATTATTGAAAAACAGGTATACAATATGTAGGTGTTACATAAAACAGATCAGTCCGCTAAGTTTTGCCATGAATGTATAATCGGCGACCAAAATTTGGGTTGTTGACATTAAATCTATGTCATCATCACATCAGCCGAAAGACGTCCACTGCTGGATAAATTCCTTCTCCTAGGATCTCCACAATCACCGGTCCTGTGCTGCCCGTATCTAGCGGCTTCCTGTGACCCTTGCAAGGTCTCGGTCCACCTTGTAGGGGCCTGCCCACGCTGCGTCTTCCGGTTCGTGGTGGCCACTCGAGGACCTTTCTGCCCCAACGGCCGTCGGCTCTACGAACTACGAGCTATGTGCCGCCCACTGCCACTTCAGTTTTGAAATTCTTACGGCTATGTCGGTGACTTTGGTTCGCCTGCGGATTTCAACAAATCTTTATATTATTTTTTAATTACACATTACATTTAACAACAAATAAAATAAACAAAAAAGTGAAGAAAAGTAGAAAATTCATATTAATACATTACATGTCTATGTCTATGTCATATGCTGTGTGGTGACGGCATAGAATATCATCACCCCATCTCATCCCGTGGGTGGCGTAGAAATCTTTCGAGGGAATACCTACCAGAGAACGTGCAGCAGCGTTTTTGTGAACGTTCATTCGTTCGTTTACTGTGAACTATGACCATCTTACTGCGATCGCCAACCCTTCTGCCAAGCGTGGCGATTGTGGCGTATCTCTCATTCTCTGGGGAGACTTTTGTCCAGCAGTACTTTGGCTGACATGATTAAAGGTCGTTTAGCCAAATGCATATCAATTATTGAATAAATAAAAAACGTTTTTATTCACGTAGACTTTAAAAAAGCGCTTGTAAAAATTGCCAGAACATGTTTGTGTTAATACAGTTATTATTTCTAGTTACTTATTACAGATATTTAGGTACACGGAATGTTAAAACATTTATACAATTTATTTTATAATGGTAGTGATATTTAGCTAGCTTGTATTTAGTTATTGTCAAGGAGATTAGTCAAGTAGGATTTAGTCGAACCTTTATGTAAGTTATTTGGCTTTAGGTTTTATGATAAGGTGTAGTTCCCACAAAATATGAAGAGCAAGGTGTCTACACTTTGATACCTACATCACTATTTAAAAACAATAAATGTCTAGGAAATACAACTAACTAGTGCTCCGCCCCGGAATTGCATGGCTAGATACATAAAAACATAAATAAGAATTTTAAATGAATAGAGTAATTTTTTTAATGAATGCTCAGGATCTTTTCTTGTTATATAATTCATTGCCAAGAGACATTAGAGAATTGCCTTTTAGGTATTTTAAGACAAAACTTCGGACATGGTTGGTAACAAATTGCTTTTATACAAAGTCAAAGTATAAAATAATTTATTCCGTAAAAAAAATAAATTTATGTGGAATTGTCATCTTTTTTAACCCTACCGTGCAGTGCATGACGTGGCAGCTACTGAGAAACACTGCCAGAAAACTCAGCAGGAATCCTTTTTTAAAATAAAATAAATGAATATATGACATTTATCTAATAAATTTATTAAATTAATATATTTAGTAAATTACTTTATATAGGTACTTGACATTGCTTATTTTATTATTTTTAGATTTAAGCATTATGATTATAAATTGTATTGATTATTCAATATTGTTTTAATATTTGCATGCCTGTGATAGGTAGAATAAGGCTTATACACAAAATTGTCGCCAATATATCTGGTTGTGTAACCTATATTCTTAGCGAATAAATGAGCGAATTTCTGGTTAATTGAGAAGCGACTCTTGGCCATCCTGATTTCGAGAGGTAGTTCATTCCACTGTACAAGCTACATTATAAGTTAAGTAAAATCGGCTATATTTAATTTCTAATAAAATGAGAGAGCCATAAGAAAATTATATTAAAGGAACCCAAGTTATCACAACTTTGCCTGAAAAAGAAATAAAAATAATATCCTGGGACATTACTGACACACTGGCCATCTGATCCCAAACTAAGCAGAGCTTGTACTGTGGAAACCAGATACTTAACTGATATACTATATATACTTTTTTTTTGTAAATACTTACTTATATAGATATTTAAACCCAGCTTCAGGACAAACATCCATGTTCATGCACACAAATATATGTCCTGGGTGGGAATCGAGCCCTAGACATGTGGCGTGCAAGGCAAGTATTTACCAACCAAGCCAACCGGTTAATAATCGTTATTAATTCGACAAGATTTTTTGAGCTCCAAGTAATTTTCTATAGAGAAAAAGAGTTTAAAATATAATTATTTACAATAGGGCTACATTTATTAGTTGGAACTAGGCTAAGACTGTCTCTTTTGTCTAAAAGACATGGTGGTCCATGTTTATTACATACATACATACATAGACACGCCTGTTTCCCAGAGGGTTAGGCAGAGACAACGGACTTCCATTTGTCACGATCCTTGCATACCTCTTTCGCTTCGTTTACTGACATTATATTCTTCATACATGCTCGCTGGTTTAGGGTACTTCTGACCCGACCTTTCCTCAGTACGTCTCTGATTTGATCAGAGAATGTTCTACGAGGTCTTCCCCTTCCGGTTGTACCATTCACACAGGCCAGGTATACTTCTTTTGTCAATCTTCATGTTTATTATTAAGGATATAAAACGATATATTTAAGAATATTTACGTACTGTTTTGTTATTTCACATTCACGTTAATTATTTAGTTGACAACTGTGACCTTATTCTGTGGCTATGGTATGGCAGGGTTGCCAGTTCGCTCTCTAAACACGTATCTAAGCCGATACTAGAAGAGTCAACACTCCATGAGTTCATGTCTATTTTTATTTATTTTTTAAAAACAACGTTGGCACTAGGGAATTTATAATAATATATATTTTTTTATAATAATGTTTAGGGTCAAAGTCACACAGATCATCCTAGCCCCAAATTAAGCAAAGCTTGTACTATGGGTACCAGGCGACGTTATACATACTTATATAGATAGATAAAATACTTAAATACATAGAAAACATCCATGACTCAGAAACAAATATTCGTGCTCATCACACAATTATTTGCACTTACCGGGATTCGAACCCAGGACCACCAGCTTCGTAGGCAGGAGCACTACCAACTAGGCTACGGTGATTTAATCTCTTTATCGCGGGGTACTTTACAAACATACAATAGACGGACGCAAATTACATCCAGACTATTTATGGGTCACACAAATAGTTGTTCGGCACGTTACTCGAACCCACGACACGCAGCGGCGAGGCTACTGTCTTAGCCGCTACGCCACACGTGCAGACACTATCATCCCATCGTATCAGACATACAAGATTCAAGTTTAAATGACACTATATATATGAGACTATATAAGCCAAGATCAACAGTGGCACACAATGTAATGCCACTGAGCGGTGAGGCTCAGGCATGTTAGAGGAACTGTCTTGGATCCCACAACGAATTGATGACACTCTATATAGACAGATCCATTCTGACTAGATGTGAAGTGAAATCTTAAACTATAAATATGTACAAACTTAAAGCATTTTGACAATAAATTTAAAACAATTTTTAAAATAATAATATTCAGCTAGTTAAAATTTAATTAATTATTTATGTTATCCCCAAGATGATTTTTGGGGGAGGCTTGTCTAATAAAGAAAGGATTTCTTTCCTTTCTTTATTATATTGTATACTGATAACATGTATGTAAGTTCTTTATTGAGAATGTTTATAACCAAAAAATTTGTAGGTAATCAAAAACAGCATACAATTAAATCGATAAACTCTTATGAAGTCGGTTATAAATAAACTGTACTCTAACTAACCAATTTGAAAGAATACTCTTTCAAATAAAAAAATATTTTTTGAAATCGATTTATAAATGACAGTTATGAAGTAGCAAACATTTAATAACTTAACCTAACCGTTAGAAAACCCACGATTCCAACTATAATTACATCATTTTGGCAAATAGCTTATACTCTTAAACTACCGACCGATATAAACCAAACATAGCTAAGAACCACCGCAAGGATACTGGCTCCCAAATGAAAAAAAACTGCATCGAAATCGGTCTATCGACGTCAGATTTATAACACCACTCTTATTGCGTAGAAGGTTAATAAAATACAGCCAAATTGAGGACTCACTCGAGTCGGTTTAAAAAGAGCGGTCTTATATTAAGGCAGTGCATAGTAACCATCCTTTTAAAGAGTAAAAGACCAAGAACTCGACTGCGTTGTGTCTCAGAAGGTACTTAGGTAATATCTTCGCGTCCCAAATACCGCAGTGCCCCAAGTCCGAAGTCTTCGAACAGTGCGGGCTGTTAGTGGTGACTTGTGGTTAAAGACATTTATTTTCTCAAAAGAACGTATTACATTCACTTAAAGAGAAAGAAAAATATTTACAATAATGTAACTTAATAAGTGCCTGTCAGAGCAGCTTAACATATGGATAAAAACTTACATGTTAAATTATACGACTTACGGAATGTAGACGTGGTCGCTTACTCTGGGCCTCATAATAAGGCTCAAAGTGACCTAGAGAACAATGTAGAGGGTAAAGCTTGAAGTTTTATTGCGAGATATCAGAAATGTAGAAATCCGCTAAGTAACCGATATAGCCCGAAGAAATGCCAAACCGAAGAGGCGTAGAACTGTCGGCTGCCTGCGCAAAAAGTTTCACGACTGTCTACCGCGTACCGGAAGACTCAGTGAGGAGGTGCAACAATGAATATGTGACATATTTGGTATTTGACAATAATTTATAAAATGTAGGCATGATTGCACTTGTACCCATTTCCTAAATATCTGTAAAAAATACCGTCCAATAACTTTGCTATTAAATAAATAAGAATTAGATATGGTGACTAGTAAATAAAACAATCATCATCATATCAGCCGAAAGACGTCCACTGCTGGACAAAGGCCTCCCCCAAGAAAGGTTCTCGAGTGGCGACCACGAACCGGAAGACACAGCGTGGGCAGGCCCCTACAAGATGGACCGATGATCTTGTGCGGGTGCTGGAAACTGCTGGAAGCGAATAGCGCAAGACCGGCAATTGTGAAAATAAAACCATACTTCAATGAAATTCTTAATTCCAACAAGCCATGCCGGAGGCCTGTGGCCTGTGCAAGCTGAGCCTGCACGTCTAGCTACGCGTTTAGATCTGATTACTTCAAAATTGCACATACAGAGTGTATATTTAATATAAATAACCACACACTTCGATTGGGATCATCTCAAACACTAGCTTGTTTGCATTCCACATACACGCACGCACACACAAGCGCGCACACACAACCTCTCACACACGAATAAATACATTTTACTAAATGTATTTTAATAAATGTATTAGAAATAATTTATATTAATTGAATCGTTACTGAATTATGTAATTTGTAATTCTTTGTACTTGTACATTGTAATTTTTTATTTTATCTTTAATATTGAAATATGTAATTTGTAATTCGTGCTCGTATTTTCTGGATGACAGCGATAGTGACTGCAACACAGTGGTGTTTCCATTGTGTTGCAGTCACTATTGCAGTCGCCTACTGCAGCTGATATCGTTCTACTTGCTATTGTAATGTCTGTGTTGCTGTTAAGGAAGAATTTATATGAGACTTACTGTTGAATTTCTCATGAATGAGGGTGCAATATTATTTTTAAAATATTAAATAGTCTATATTTTTTTTGTTATTATTGTATAGAAACACCTTTGACCCCCTCCCAAATTTTGTCAAAGCATTGGGTCTTTAACTCAAATAATCCAGAATGAAACATGCGGGGTTTTAAATATATTATTTTCAGAAAAAAAATCAGGGTTAAATAAAAAGGCCTATGATTTTAATCATTAACGTTTAGCCTTAACTAGCTCGTCGTTTTCCGTCGCATTTAGAAAAAAATATTTATAAAAAACATTGAGGCCCTGGTTATGAGCTAGTTACCATCTATGTATATTAGGCACCTAGACGTGAGATCAGTCTTAAGATAGGTGACCATAAAACTGGTTAAACTGAGCGTCCACGTACTTCTGCAGTAGGCGACTGCAATAGTGACTGCAACACAATGGAAACACCACTGTGTTGCAGTCACTATCGCTGATAGTGACTGCAACACAGTGGTGTTTCCATTGTGTTGCAGTCACTATTGCAGTCGCCTACTGCAGCTGATATCGTTCTACTTGCTATTGTAATGTCTGTGTTGCTGTTAAGGAAGAATTTATATGAGACTTACTGTTGAATTTCTCATGAATGAGGGTGCAATATTATTTTTAAAATATTAAATAGTCTATATTTTTTTTGTTATTATTGTATAGAAACACCTTTGACCCCCTCCCAAATTTTGTCAAAGCATTGGGTCTTTAACTCAAATAATCCAGAATGAAACATGCGGGGTTTTAAATATATTATTTTCAGAAAAAAAATCAGGGTTAAATAAAAAGGCCTATGATTTTAATCATTAACGTTTAGCCTTAACTAGCTCGTCGTTTTCCGTCGCATTTAGAAAAAAATATTTATAAAAAACATTGAGGCCCTGGTTATGAGCTAGTTACCATCTATGTATATTAGGCACCTAGACGTGAGATCAGTCTTAAGATAGGTGACCATAAAACTGGTTAAACTGAGCGTCCACGTACTTCTGAATGCACGCTTCATTTAAAAATAATAACTATTATAATTGTCAACAAATCTATAAACAATTTTTATGGCCATTTATCAAAAATCGTGATAAAAATTTAAAGTTCGAACATCTGAACTAATATTATTACGACAAAATATGTTAATAATTAATTTTCAAATGTAACTGGAGAAGATCATTAATTAAATAGTGATTGTTTACATTTAATTAATATAAAAAAAATGAATTTAAATGTGCGCTAGTGCTGCCATATCTAAAAATTTATTGTTATCTCTGTCTATGATTGATTCTCTATGATTCGGGAGATTCCCTATATATATATTGCACAACTACATATCAGTGTTACTCACGCATTTATGTTGTAAGTAGTAAGGGCTAGTTTTGCTTGCCGTAGATTATGTAAACTAGGCACCCTTATCTACGATTGTCTATGATAAGGGGAATTCCTTGTATGATTTACACAAATATCGTTATTTGTTGATAGCGCTCCTATGTTATAAGATATAAGATCTCTTTTTGCTTGTCGAAGTGTTTTTTAATATTGTGTATCCCATATGAAGTTCTTATCATTGTTGTTGTTTTATTGGGATGTGTACGTCGATATAAGATTCGAAATCTATGATGCAACTCTTATTGTGACCTTAATTGACTTATTATAGAAATATACTTATAAAACATTTTTGGTGTATTCTTATTTTATACTTGAATTAAACCCTAATATGAGAGAGAGAGAGAGAGGTGTTCTCAAGAAAGGTCAGGTCAGAAGTAACGTAAACAGGCGAGGATCTATGAGAAATATAATCAATGAGAGTCTGACGAAAACAGACCACACGGACGGACTAAAACAAAATATTTTTGTTACTTTAATACTGTATTCAACTATGTTTATGTATTGCGTTGTGAGCTTGACAAGTACAAGTGTATGTAAATACCCAAGTGCTGAATGAATTTCATTTCAGTATACGAGGATACCAAAAATTAAATTCCGTTGTTTCTGCCTACCCCTCTAGGAAACAGGCGTGTGTCGATGCATGTGTGTAAGTAGTTAAAGCCTCTAAGGGTAACTGTAAACAACATGTTAAAATGTTCACAACGCCCAAGTATGGGCTCAGGACTCCACTTTCATGAGTCCATAGCCCATATCTGGGCTGTTCACCCGTGCACTTTCTATACTTTTTGTATAAGTGGACTTTGTAGAACAAATTAGCAGCTATTAGAAAAGTATTGGAATACGAAGACCGGCCGTTATTTTAAGGATAACAGGATAATAAAGAATAAAAATAAAAGTATATTTTATGGTTTATTCAATAAGTGTGTAAAAAAGACACTCATGTAGGTACGATAACAATAACAACGATACGATAGTAAAAACAATTAAGAAAAAAAAACAGTTATGTACCTACTATGCGAAATAAAATATACAAATCTATACACATAATAAAATCGTAGGAAAGTCAAAACTGTACATTGAATATTTTTTTAAACGGATACTTGGGGCTTGGTCTACAATCGATATCTAAGCCATAAATAAAGTTTTTAGATTTTTGAAGTTATACTTCTTTTGGCGCGATGGAGAAAAATGATGAGAGTGAATTTTTACGATGCGCGCGCACACCGACACCAAAAAAATTAACAGCATGAAGTTAGTTCTAGGTGGTATGAAAATTGATAACTATGTTCAAGTTGTATATTAAGAAGTATAATTCTAACGCGTGTACATAAGTACACACAAGTTTTATTGTCTGTTTATCAGTATGTATGTAATTAAAAAAGTACTGCATGGATTTACTAAGAGGTCGGGTCAACGTATAGGCTACATATTATCACGCTATCACCTACGGGGAGGAGTTGTGATAATTTCTAAAATGTGACGCGGGTAAAACCGCGGGGCACAGCTAGTAGAACAATATAATAACATGAAGGTATATAAGAAATGAAAATAATAATAAAAGCAGTGGAAATGTGAGCTCTGAGACAATACGAAATACTGACGTAATTGAGCATGTGGGGTGAAAAATAATGCAGTCACAAAGATTGAAAAAGGTTGGTATGCTGAGATGGTTAAGGCATTTAGAAAGGATGCACGAAAGAAGATTGACAAAAAGCGTTTACCTGGCCTGTGTTAATGGTACAATCGGAAGGGGAATACCTCGTAGAACATTCTCTGACCAAATTGGAGATGTTCTCAAGAAAGGCCAGGTCAGAAGTAGCCTAAACCGGCGAGCATGTATGAAGAATATAATGACAGTAAACGACGTAAGAGAGGTATGCAAAGATCGTGACAAATGGAAATCTGAAGTCTCTGCCTATCCCTCAGTAAAATAGGCGTAAAGATCCTTCATATATATAAGATAAATACATCGTAGGTACTATCTACTGTGTACCTACTATGCCAACTCGCATGCCAAGGTGCCGCAGTGACTAAGGTAAACTCCTCCAAATGGCAACGTTATAGAAACCTTTGGAGGAGGCCTATGTCCAGCAGTGAACGATTTCAAGCTTATGAAATGATGATGTGGTAATTTAGAAATATATACCTAAGTATGGTTAAAATAAAAATTAATCATAAAAGGTTTTTATTCACGTAGACTTTAAAAAAACGCTTGTAAATAGCCAGAATATATTTGTAGTTTGTGTGTATGTTTGCACAGATGCCAGCACATTAAGCTCCCCCAATCTGTCAAATTTCCCCAATTGAAAGTGAACCTTATGATTTTGTGATAAAGTTGAAAATCTATAAAAGAAATTTGACAGACTGGGTAGCTGGATGTGCTGGCGACTGTACTTATAGATATTTAGGTACACGGATTGTATGAAAAGATTTACAATAAAATATAGGTTAGTGTGTTAGTTGACCTAAGATATTTGTTTTTTATTTATTTTTCTATGAAGCAGATCGGAGTGGTAAGTAGGTATGTACTCGTATATGTGTAGTAAACAAAATCTTTTAACTTTTCATTCAAGAATGTCGATTATCTGATGTATTTTGTATAGTACCTAGGGTTGAATATTGTTTGTCGTGCCAGAAACTGGTTTTCTATCATCGGTTAATTTCATAAGCGCTCCGTAAATTTCCTCCATTATTTACGTCACACTAGATTTTTCCATAATGTTTGGTGTTTATGCATAATGAATAATACATAAATAGTATTAAACTGATTTTAGACTTTATTTTAGAGGTATTTTAGATATACTCGTATCTACAAAAAATATAATATAATAATAAATAATAATATCCCGGGACATTATTTACACACGGCCATCTAATTCCAAACTAAGCAGAGCTTGTACTATGGAAACCAGATAACTGATATACTACTTTTCTTTGGTAAATACCTACTTATGTAGATAACTAGCTGTGCCCCGCGGTGTTACCCGCGTTAAATGTTATAAATTTTCTTTGCTATACCTAAATCTCACAGAGCCCGAGACCTTTCCAACGAATGCAAAACCGTGGAAATAGGTTCGTGCGTTCTGGAGTTATAGCGCCAGGAAGGAAAACCCGACTTATTTTTATATAGTAGATTACACCCATACTTTATTACATTACAGGACAAACAGACATGTTCATGCACACAAATATCTGTCCTGGGAGAGAATCGAACCCACGACCTCCGGCGTGAAATGCAAGCATTTGCCAACCACCCCAACAGGCCCCTGAAAAATAAAATACCATGGGGTTTGCGTTGATACACAAAATAATGTACTAAAAGTCCTTAGTACGAATCCTACGAAAAAGCTTATGAAAGAATCCTGGAGGAAAAATGTCTAACTATTATAGTCAAGTGACGATCACAGTTTTATGTCGACTTTTCGGGCCTGTTAGGGTAGGTACTTGCTTTTTACGCCGCTGGAGGCCAGTAACATGTCTGTTTGTCCTGAGTCTGTGTGTAATTATATATCTAAGTATGTATTTACAAAAGATATGTAGTATATATAGTATATCAGGTATCTGGTTTTCATAGTACAAACTGCTTAGTTTGGGATCAGATGGCCGCGTGTGAATAATAGGTACCCCAGGAAAAAAAATCAAAATACTTAGTCAATCTAAAAACGGGTTAAATCGAACGATATTGGGCCAAATACTTAAGTAGGTACCGATTTAAAATACAAATTTGTCTTCTTATTTATTGCTAGTTACTAATGTTACTTGTATTTAACTATTTCAGTTAATTTGTGTTGACGCAAACCAAATAAATGGTAAACTTTTAAAACAATCTAATTCATTGCCAATATCACTATCAAAAGAATTTAAATCTTTTAATTAGTATGTAAATAATTGAATAATCTATTCAATTTACATTACTGTTTATTAAATTGCGTAGTAAGTAGGTATAAAGTAAATCACAGAATCTGTGTAAATCGTTAACATTGTTCGGGGAATCCCCAGCAATAAAGAGATTTACAGATTCTCAACACAGGTAAGAACCCTGCCAGAAATAATTATCAAGAAATACCAAAGAAAACTTGGAACCCGACCAATTTACGAAAATTCGTGTTGTCTCCCTCTAACAACCGATTTTTTTAAGTAAGAAAGAGTGGACTATGTGTTTCGAATTTTTGCCCAGTGACGTCATTTATTGTGACGTAGATTTTACAGTCTGCATGAAAATTATTTAGCTTTTCACGAATATGCATGATTAGTATCATATAAATTTATAAGTTTCTGTTCCTACATCCGATGTAAAATGGGAAACCTTAAAAGATTACTAGCAACTTATGTTTTAATTATAATTTAGTAAAATTTTCTAAAAAGTTTAGTTTTATCATTCTCTTATTTTAGAAATTACAGGAGGAGGGGGGGGGGGGGGGGCACATTTTACCACTTTGGAAGTGTCTCTCAGTCGCGAGAACTATTCAGTTTAGAAAAATATGATATTAGAAAACTCAATACCATTTTGCAAGACCTTTTTTTTCTACTTTTGTGTGAATAAATATATAATGCGGTTCACAGAAGAAGAAGTACTCAGGTAGTTGTATATTTACAAGTACCAAGACATGACAAATCCATAAGTTTTAGTTCTTAATAGTTTCCGCGAGAGGCGCTGGTGCTCAATGTATGGGAGGAAACTGTACGTGTGATCGAGTAACTGCAGTAACTGCAGGAACTCGTGCTAGAGGCACTGATAATTTTTTCGGCCCTACCCGCTATTGAAACTATACTAGGTACTCTGTTAAACGGTATTTCAAAGTTTGTCAGTCACTCAGTTTAGAACGTAGAAGTAAAATTCATTGTTTTTTGTTGAAGTTAAACTGCTTTACGCACGCTTGACTTGGGAAGTATGCTGGTTAATGCGTGACGAGAACGTTACGAAATGTGTGATCGGGCGGGTGGACGGAAGTTGAGAGGGAGATATAAGTTAGTGAAGATACAAAGGGAGAGAGTTACGTTTCGTATATTACCGTAGCCGCGTAGCGGCAAGCGAGAGAACACACATTTTCTTTCTGTCATAGTATGTAGTTACGTTTTAAGTTTTACTTCAGTCTTGTGGTTTAAAGCACACACGTTTTTTGTAGTGTAATGATGTAATTGATTCTATCATCTGTGGTAAATAAAAAGATTACCGAATTGTTGGGCAGATATTGCAATGGTTTTATATGCTATACAAAATAAAATATCTATACCATAAGAAAAGGCCTGCTTTTCTATTTGATTACTAGTATGGCCTGATAAACTGTCCTGTGGTGATGGCAAAGAACATCAGAATCCCATCTTATCTCACGCTGATTGCAGAACAGGTTCTGCCTAGGTTGGCAATAGATGGCAGTGTGTTACTTGTCCCAAGATACCTATTTTAAACGATTCTGAAGTGTAGTTATTATTACAAAAAAAAAAAATTGTATTTTTATCCGACTCCCACCGAAAAAGGAGGATGTTCTCAACTTGAGTGTAGTAGCTTTAGAAATCGGTGTTTTATTTTGAGCTAGTTTATACTTCACCGTAGATTATTTGCCATTGATTCTTTTTCATTTCCAAGGGAATGCCTACCAACTACCTAATCCCCCAAAATTGGACGACGCTTTTGTTTAGTATTGGACGCACTTGCCCTGAAAATATTTGACATTAGACTTATATTCTTATGTTGATAAATATACTATATTATTACTCTTGTGTAATTATGTTATTTGAGAAAATTGTGTGGGTGTGAATTTGTTAATCAATAAAATATTCTGTAAGTATCTTGCAGTAGATTGGTATATAAGCTACGCTTGTCTTGGCTATGTAAATATTATATTTTCTCTGTAAGTGAATGTAAATTCTTTTGAAAAATAAAAAAATCTTTAACCGTATATTAGGTATATCTCTAGGTGGACTCCAATAATTTTGAATATGATTATAATTACTTTTAAGGGTAACTGTTGCTTTTTTTTGGGAGGGGGGTTCCTCCGTTCTTTCTGGAGGAAACGCTTGGCTCATCAGCCCTAAGCCGAATCAATCAATCAAATCATTTATTGCTGAACATAGGCAGGTTTCCTTGTTCCTTGTTTGGGTTGTTATTGTATTGTTTATTAATTAATGTTTTTCTATTTTTGAGTTTATGTTATGTTACTTCTTATATTTATTTTCGAATTTATTTATTACTTCGCTATAGATTGTTTGATTAGTTTTAGATTATTATGATTAAGTTGATACTGTCTAGAGTTTTTATATGTTTCATATATATGGCTATTCTATTATTATCTACTACGTTGTTGCATACTTCATATCGTTTGTTTTAGTTATTTTAAATTTAGTTGTTTTTTTATTGGTGTTAAATTGCCAAAGCTCTTAGCCAGGTACTTGCATTTTTATATTTGTTTTGCAAAGTGTTTTGCTTTTCTTGACCTCTGTCCTTTTTTATTCTGTTTTCTGTTTCGGCACAATTGTCTAGATATTTGTCTTGGTATGTAATATAATATATTTTAATATAGTTTGTAGTGTTTTATATATTAATATGATAATTATTATAAATACCTAGTAGTTTATGTGTTTAGTTTGTTGTTATATAATACATATACCTAAGTTATCGTTCCTTAACATCTGTCCTTTTTTGCAATTTTTATATATTTTGCATAATATATATTCTTACAAACCTTCTCTTGATTCTTTCCATCCTTCTTTTAATATTTATGTATATTCTTATAATTATGTATGTATATTATGTATCTTATTTTCGTGGTATTTCAGTTCAGATTTGGCTTTATTTGTATATCGTTCATTACCATTATGCTTTCAATACAATTCATTTTTGCATTTGCTTCATTTTTCTGCTTATTCAGTAGACAATTGTGTCGATGATACACAACAGACCTGGTATGCGCTGTAGGGTCCAAGGTAACTGTTGCTTGTGTAGCGTAGGGTAAAGTCCCCACAGCGTGACTAACTGCTCCAGTTATACACGGTGTATTATTGGTATTAGTAAGGTTGTCCTTATAGAATGATTAGGCACAGATTTACCGAGCAATATCTTCTATACATTTGGAAATACCAGAGTAACTAAAAGTAGACTTTAGAGAAAAAATAAGCTCTGTGCTCCTACAGAGCTTATTTTTATTATTCATTATAATAGATACATCATCAACTTAACACTAAACATTTGAAGATGACAAGTTGTTTTTATAAAAGACAAGGTGCGCATTATGTAAAGATGTCCTTAACATGATGAAACATGTAATTCAGGGACACAAAGCACACAGACTCAGAATTAATGTATATGGGGCACCCAAATAGTTGAAATATGCGGGGCTCGATCGAGGAGTACCTCGCAGTCGTTTTATTGTGAGAAAAGAGGGTTAGTGGCGGCTACGGAATAGACCACAAAAGAGGTAGACTAGTTCGTAGAATTGGAATGTAGTGATGCTATCACTTTTGAATAATCATAATATAATAATATTTAGGGACATTGTCACACAGATCATCCTAGCCCCAAACTAAGCAAAGCTTGTACTATGGGTACCAGGCGACGATATACATACTTATATAGATAGATAAATACTTATGTATACATAGAAAACATCCATGACTCAGAAACGAATATTCGTGCTCATCACACAAATATTTGCACTTACCGGGATTCGAACCCAGGACCTTCGTAGGCAGGAGCACTACCAACTAGGCTACGGTGATCGTCAATAGAATAGAGATGGCAGTGATGCTATCAATTTGGAATGCAGAGATGCTTCTTAATTGCTTATGGCTTAGCTACCGCTATACTTATTAAATGAGCTACACGTAGCGTGAGTACCTAATTCATAAAGAGACAATCAACTTAAACACGCTGTAAGAACATCATCTTAACTACCTACTCACAAAAATTATTTAACTACCTACATACAAAGTGCTTTAGTTTTTCCGTTGCGCATGTATTCACAATAATAATAATGTCTTAGGACATTATTTACACACCGCCATCTGATCACAAACTAAGCAGAGCTTGTACTATGGAAACTAGACAACTGATATACTACTTTTTTTGTAAATACATACTTATACACGGTTAATTTTTGAAGGTTTTAATCCGATGGACAGGAGGTTTATCTTACCAAGTACTATTCATTAGTTATTAATTTTACAAGATATCTCTAAAATTAAAAAAAAAACGGAAGGTGATAATGTAATACTCACATAGTGCGTGAAACCAATAGTAACGTTTTAGTTAACTACTCGTATACGCTAACGTAAGTACCTACCTACGCGGTCCGGTCGAACGACTGAGGTCATTGACTCGCTCAGCTGTAGTAGGACTGTCTTAAACTGTCTCTGAATGAAAGTACGTACTTACTAATGGTTCTCATAATGTTTTCTCTGAAGCACGACTTGATTCGAGTTGATAAGAAAAATTAATTTTATATGTTAATTTTATCTACACAAATCGATAGTGTTTCATGCACCTTATCACCCCTGCAAGGCATGTAAACGATCATCATGTAACCGTGTATAGATAATTACACCCAGACTCGGGACAAACAGACATATTCATGCACACACATATCTATCCCGGGTAGGAATCGAAAACACGACCCGCGGCGTGAAAGGCAAGTATTTGCCGACCACGCAAACAGGCCACCAAAATCACACACACATGACACACAAACCACAATCCGCGCCATTAAATGTATTTTCTGTAAAGCCAGAAGGAAACCAACATGAATTACCGTATTATAGTCATATTTGTTATATTTGGCAAAATACAAGCCTGTATTGTGTATTGATCTATCAGTTAGACCCATTTTAATTGGTTTTACATTTTCATCCGATAGCTAGTCTAATTGGGAAACTATCCCAATTAGACTAGCTATAGTGTAGTTTTTAACATTTTCATAAAAAATACGTAATACAAAATATGTACATACGTTTAAAAGTTACAGATTTTATTGGTAGGAACCGAAGGTTATATGACGTTATGTTATTCAATGATAATATTGCATCACATTTGCAATCGATGGATGCATTATAAAATTGTACAGAACTACGTTTTTGGCACTTACTTACAGCCACATGACTCACATAAATACAAACAAACCGACTATCGTAGGTGTTTTTATAAAATACAAATGACCGATGACTATTTTATACAGTCATATTTACATTCCGGAAACTATTCATCAGTCTATTCTGTCATTAACGCGAGCGATACCTCTGGCAATAAATACTCTATTGGGTAAAGAGGCCCTTCTCAAACAATATCTTCAGTTTATTGCACCTAATGCGGTTGCCTTATTCGGTCCAAACCTTTAGGACCAAAAGTATTTTTATTCCTCTTTTTCTTTTTGCTGGCTGTACTTTTCTGTTGTGTAAATGTAACCAAGAGATTTTAGTCTTTATCCTCAAGTGTTAGTAGCTATTTTTGTGCGCAGCAGGTATTGTAAGTGCGTATATAAAGAGAAGGGGGACGACTTGGAGTGTTTTAACAGGGTTGTTGTTGTGGCAGTGCAGTGCTGAGCAGTGGTCAGTGGAAGTGTGATCTAGTGAACGGCTACTCTTAGCAATATTAGTGACTCTACAGTAATGTCTAGAATTATCGGTTCATATTCATATTGGTAAGTTATTTTCTTAAATATTTGGTGTATTTAACATGCGGCGACAAACTTGAGATGTACTGAGATAGTCCGTTTCAAGATTTAGTTTGGTGGTAACTAAAATTAGGGTCTAAAGTAGAATATATACATTTCAAAGTTCTTTCGGGTTCTACCTGCTTCAGTAGAATTGCTTGACGCTGGACTTACGTACTTACTTCTGAGGATGGTAGTTATCAAGTTTAACCAACTTATTAACGACTAGCAGTGCCCGCGGACTTCGTTCCGCGTTATAAATATTTTTGTCCCTGCCCGTTTGTCCCGCGTAATACTTCAGGTTAAAAGTTCGGGATAAATAAGAACTATGATGATGAATCATAGCCTATGACACTCCACAATAACGTAGCTTTCTATTAGTGAAATGATTTTGAAAATCGGTTCAGTAGATTCAGAGATTACCCCTTACAACGTCACAAACTCACAAACGTTACCTCTTTATAATATTAGTATTGACTACAACTTCTTTATTTAAGCAAAGAAAAGGAAGATGAAGAATCAAGATGGTGCCCGCACTAGGTTACTAAAACCCAGTATTGCGGTTGAACTTATGAATTATATTTGCAAATCTTGTACAAAAAACTAACCCAAACTCAGAACAATAATTGACGAGCCGGTTGGCGTGGTTAGTAGATACTTGCCGTTCACGCCGCAGGTTGTGGGTTCGATTCCCATTTCCCACTCAAGACAGATATTTGTGTGAATGAACACGTCTGTCTGCCCTGAGTCTGGGTGTAATTATCTATATAAGTATGTATTTAAATAAGGAGGATGTGTAGTATATCAGTTATCTGGTTTCCATAGTACAACCTCTACTTAGTTTGGGTTCAGATGGGCTGTGTATGAATAATGTCCCAGGATATTATATATTATTATGGGTTTTTTTGTTATTGGTCACGTAAATATTTAACGAGGTGACGATTACTATATAGCGTCCACCTTTGTTAACACCTATTCCTAATTTTCCTTCCTCGGGGTGGGAATCACACTAAGATTGTTTTAACTCAATATAAATATCCACTACGAGGATACCGTTATGTTTATATGGATGAACAGAAAAGTTGTGACTCTCAAAAGAACAATAATAATACGGGACATATTTAATTAAAACAATCAAATAAATAGGAGGCCATTTAAAACGGCTTATTCCGGTTTTTCCCCCTGAAATTCCCCCTTAGGGGGGAAAACCGGAATAAATAAAAATGTATCCAGATTTCCCCCCTGAGAATCCCCCTTAGGGGGGAAAATCGGAATGAAAACAAAATAAGTCCAGATTCCCCCCTAGTAGTCCCCCTTAGGGGGGAAAACTGGAATAGAAAAAAAAATGATCCTAAAATCCCCCCTCAGGAATAATAAAGTTTATAGTGAAATTCTTTTGTGTTATTAAAGTTTAAATAGACTTTTAAATTTTAGTTTAAATAGACTTTTACATTTTAGTTTTATAGCAGTAATGCATAAATTTAATCTCAAAATTCTTTAATCCAACAGTGTCTATCGTTCGTATCTCAATGGCAGATCGCCTACCCCAGTTTGCTAGAGGTACTGGATCGAGACACGTCGCCAGACGATTAATTTATGATTTCTCATTTTTGAGATTAAACACACATGCCGCTGATTTATTACTTATATTATTCGCAAGTGCGTTTATTTATTTTATTGATATAATGTGATACTCCTCACGCTACGCTGCAGCAACAATATTAAGGTTTAATCACGAAAAATAACAGTAACCTCACATGGATGCACAGGCAAAAACATTAATAACTTTTAGAAAATCAAGATTGATCATACATCGTTACCTACTTTAAATTACAATTAGTGGATGTTTACCTGGAAACGAAACCGCAACTTTATGTTGTCTAGATCATAAACCACGTGCGCTCCGCACTTGTTTCTGGTGGGTTACTTACATTATAGATATTTATGATCTTATTGTTTACAACTAATGCAGGTAAAGGATGAGCCGCTTTCTGTCATTTTAATTTTTAAGTTAGTTAAATCTCTCACCGAGTACATCGTAGCACCTAGTCTTGACAAAAATATTAAAATTATGGCTTCCACCTCTCGTGATATACCAGTGCTAAATTATATATATATATAAAAAAAATAGTAAAATTATTTTACGTGCTGGTCACCAATTGTGCTACAAAAAAGTTACAAAAATGGATCAGATGTGTGGGGATGTGTGACCCGCAAGAAATTTTTTATTTTTGATTATATTCTTAAGTAATTAGGTGTAAGTATGTTTATCAATTCGCAAACCCAACGGTTTTATCATGCCCATACTCACAAGTATCCATGTATGTGCATTAACTTTTTAGGGTTCCGTAGCCAAATGGCAAAAAACGGAACCCTTATAGATTCGTCATGTCTGTCTGTCTGTCTGTCCGTCCGTATGTCACAGCCACTTTTTTCCGAAACTATAAGAGCTGTACTGTTGAAACTTGGTAAGTAGATGTATTCTGTGAACCGCATTAAGATTTACACACAAAAAATTATTTAATTCATTTACATCGTGGGTTCGTTTTATATCGCATTTTACTGTTTTTCTTTTTTTTTTGATATTTTATTTAGCAATTGCCAAAAATGTAGTTTTTTTATGTATCTATCAATGTTTTTCCTTTAAGAAAACTGTATTATTGTTATATTTAGTAAGGGATATTATTTAAGTATGAGAAACTTTTAACCATATTCTAAATTGGTCAGGTTTTCTAGGTAAAAAGAATTACTAAAGTATAGTATTTTAATTATAAGTTCTACTAAAAATCAACCGAATTTCATTCATGTCCTTTATTGTGATTATTTTTCCTCTTCAGCACATTTTATTACAAAATTCTATGAATAAAAAAAGACTGATTATTTATACATTACATGGTTGTTTCTTTGTTTCTTACATTCATGATATATATTGATTTTCTCGAGCTTTAATTACATTAGTTCCAGTTTTCTCCCCTGAAGGAATTCTCTCAAGGGGGAAAACTGGATATGTAAAAATGACAAGGGGACTTTCTGGATGGTTTTTAAATTAGTGTCCAGTTTTCCCCCCTGTAGAAATTCTCTCAAGGGGGAAAACTGGACTATGTTAAAATGACAAGGGGACTTTCTGGATGCTTTTTACATTAGTGTCCAGTTTTCCCCCCTGAGGGGGATTCTCTCAAGGGGGAAAACCGGAATAAGCCTTTAAAACTACCTGAAATAAAGACTTGGTCATCAAATCTGATCACTTGAAACCAAAAAGCAAAACCGTTAGGTATATAGCCTTTCTTTGTTGTTTAGATACCTACTGAAAACCCGGAAATTGGTTTAGTTTTAGAGGCAGAAGCAGGAGGGTGGGGGCCTCAATATTTGCGATGTGTGCGATGACAGCGAGGCAGTAATAGGTGTTAAATGTTGGTGAGTGAACCATGTGACATCATGAGTGTGATGGAATAAAAATTGCCCCTGTCTTTGTGTCCACATGTATTGTCAAAGTGGTTATTTAACAACACTTGAAGCAAAAGCTTTGTACCGCTTTTTACGAAAATTAGGCGGACAAAATTTAATGTTCTAAATTCCATACTCCTCAGAATGGAATTTAGAACATTAATTTTTATACTATGGAGAAGTGCAGAAAGTTAATAGTTTTATATAATAGGCATTAGAAGTAAATTATTTTAATAAAATAAACTTTACACACATTACCATGCTTTAGAAAATGACAAACTGAGAAGAGAAGACAACCTGAGTGTCAAAACTCAGAAAATATTAGGTAATATTATTTGACTTTAATGTCTGTAGTCTTTGACAAACAATAGAACCTTAATGGTCGAATTTCAAACAAGTGCGATCTCTAGTAGGTTTTAATATGTATTTTTAACAGTCGATATTTATAGTTTAAGATATATTTTACTACATTTTGTTTGATGATGGTTCAGTCTATATTTACAGTAAGAATTCAATAAGTATTATTATTACAGCATGGGGCATATACTGTAATAATAATATTAAACTATTACCTAAATGGGAATAATAAAGTTACTAAATGGACGCTTGTGAGTGATACCGAGTTACCGAGGCCGCGAGGTGTCAAGCGTCAGTATGCAACGGTAAAGGCTTACAAACCGGTAAAGAACTATTGCCTCAGACTTATTAATACTCGGAAGATGATCTTCAATCATTTAAATACAATTAAGGAATTAAATAACTTAATAGAATTGAATATAATACTCTTTATTGTACACACAAGCAGGATAAATAAGTAGGACTAAAAATAATACAATCTAGTACAATGGGCGGTCTTATCGAATTAAGCGATTTCTACCGGACAACCTTTGAATGGATGGACAAATGAAGAAGTGGATAAAAATGTGTATAATAGTGAAAAGGGGCATACCAAATACATGGGAGGTATGTCTACATATACGATAAATGTAAATACATACATAAACATAATATATATATTCTTTAAAATACAATTCACTGTATAACACCTTTAATACAAGTTATTATTATAACTTAGCAAAGGTGCTAGTTACGACACACTTTAATGCTTGTTTTTATTTAGTGTAAGCCAAATGGTATGACTGTTTTTGTATAAGTGTTAAATATTTTATGCAAATAAACTATTATTATTAAAAAAACAGGTATATAAAAAATACATAAATAATATATTAAAGAGCAAGGATCTTTACAAACGCAGGTAGTGTTCTTGAACACCTTTATTTAACGTGGCAACACTTTTGGCATAAATTATTTACCAGTGGTATTACAGAAAAATATTAATTATGAGACCTAGGCTAGAAGCATGTTAAGTCCTCGTTCCTGGTTTTTATGAGAACATATAAGTACCTGGGTCAAATATGGCCACCTTAAGCTTTGAAGATAATTTTCTCATACCTACTTACCTACGACAGGTCTATTAACGCTTATGTCGTTTGGTATAAAATCTATTCTAACTAACATACGTACATGTAAATTAGGATCTATTTGGAGTTTTCAGTTAACGTAATTTTTTAAAAAGGAGGACTTGGCCATATTTCCGATAGTGTCGGTAAATATGCCCATAGTTTGGCCATATTAACTGTATGAAATAAAACAAATTATAATTTTCTGTTTTTGGGACTTATTACTAAGTGGAATAAAACCAAATAAGCTTATTTTAAAGTTTTATAATTGTTAAATAAAGTTTATAAAAAAAAACAACAAAAAGAATAAACAAAAAGAATAAACAAAAAGGAAAATAACAATAGGAATCCTCTTGCCTATTCATTAAAACAAACTTACTGCGACAATTAAGTAAATCTTTGGTAGTTAATAACTTATAATCGACTTAAAACAAACTAAGAATTAAACAAAAACCTATTTCTTATTAATTAAAAGAAACTGAATAGGATAATGAGATCAATTAGGTATTTTTTTGTATCAATTCACTCCGTACGGCTGATATAGCTCATTTCATATTAGCGTCACTCCAACGTCCTCGCAAACCCTTGGATATGTAACGCGGCGGCCATGATCTAAAACAAAAATCAATGTATTTTGTTGCACAAATTTTCATATCGAAAATATTGCCACTTGATTGCCATATTTGCAGTATGTGTCGAAGTTTTCAATTGTACTTATCTAACATAAATACACAAAAAAAAACAGGAATTAAATCTGCATAAACTTATCAACTTGAGGCCCCAAAGAATAATATACAACAAGTACATAACAGAAAACATTGATAAATATCAGAAGAATTTTTAGCATAACGCCTCCATTCCTGAGAAATGGCACAGCCGGACTGGTGAGGGGTGCGCAGCAGATGACACGCGTTTCTTACTTTATGCACACATAGTCCTTCCCGCTCATGCATACGGTGTAGGCAGGGTTACAATAGTTTGGTAGATTATAGGTAGTGGCCATATTAATCGGCTGGTCATATTTGACCCAGGTACTTATGACCGTTCACACATATGCGATCGTTACAGGTTGTTGAAAGCCTAAAATAATTGGATACCTGGAGTAACCATTTTGGTTAATGGGTGGTTAATGATAGGTGTAGGAGCCAGAGGGCAGTTACCGCAACGGGTTAAGCATCTTCTACAACCGTCAATTCCAACGGAAATTCGAAAAAGTAAAATAATAATAACGGTCACTAAACCTCAAATAAAATCATTCACCAGGAAAAATTCAGTTGTCTAAATATAAAGTCCAAAATAAAGGGGTCACAGAATGCCATCGAGATTTTTTGTGACCTTTTAAAAGCATTTGATTGCGTTCACCATGACGCTTTTACGGAAATTACAACTCTGTCGTAAGAGAAGTTGCGATTGAAGTAGGTACTGTCCTCTTACCTTCATCAAATAGTTCAGTGAACTTCAGTGTGTCGATGTAGGTGAAGTTAAGTCAGATGATTTGGACGACACTTAAGGCGTGCCCCAAGGTCCATTCTTTGCACATTTTATGTGATAAGACGGACTGCACGGATGGACTAGTTCTAAAATTTTTTGTTTTGATCGATATTACGGTAAACTAACTATAGTGATTAATTATGAGCTTGATACGTAAAAGTATGATAGTACCCAAGTACTGAACAAATTTTATTATCCTAACTAATATTATAAATGCGAAAGTAACTCTGTCTGTCTGTTACTCTTTCACGCCAAAACTACTGAACGGATTTGAATGTAATTTGGTATACAGATGGTCTAGACCCTGAGAAAGATTATAGGCTAATTTTTTAGTTAGGATAACACATAGGCCATATTTTATAAAGTTTAACGCGGGTAAAACCGCGGGGCACAGCTAGTATCATTATAAAGCGACGCCATTATACCAAATTACGCCCCCAGATAAGGTTTTACGACATTATCACATGCTTCACCAGTCTATTGATACGCGGCTTGTTTTTGTGGCTATCGGGTTGATGAATAAATAAAGTCCAAAGACGCTACGGAACCTTCGCTACGTAAGTACGACTCGTATTTGGCAGATTTTGTTAATTTCACAGATGTCCCCGAGATCCCAAGAACAAATACATTGAGTATAGGGATGCCCCTAAAAATAATTGAGGAATATTTAACATTTCAGCCTATATAGTAGATAATATTCTTAGGTACTTAATAAATAACACACAGAAATATAAGGCCGGTTTAAACTGGTGTTAAAAGTGTTTATTTTATTGTAATTATAAGATTCAAATTTAATTTAATAAGTAAAAAGTACAATTATATTTATTTATTGATTAGTATTAAAATTTAATTAATAAATTACAATTCAACTTTAAACTAACTTTTATAAATTTTAAGCTATTATCGATCATCATCATCGTGATCATATCAGCGAAAGAAGTCTACTGCTGGACAAAGGCCTCCCCCAAGGAAAAAAGCCAATATGAATATCAGCATACAATTACTTGTACCTATAGTAGGGGCAATTTAATAGATCACATTTGACATCAGTCAGTTACTAGTAAAGTTAATTGACTTTGTTTGATGTCAAATGATGTTATTTGGTAATTGTTACAATAAAGATAAATCGTAATTGAAAAAAATTCAGCAAATGTGCAGTTCTAACTGTGAAAAAATAAAATAACTTGAGAGGTGTCAAGGGACACCCGGATGGAACGAAGTTATTTCTTATTATTTATTATGTACAAAAAACCTGTATACACTCAACAAAAATAATCATCGCGACACCACACTGTTCAATGAAAATAGAAATGAAAATATCTGGCTTGCTTTCTATAAGAGAGAGAGAGAGAGAGAGAGAGAGAGACAGAGAAACATGCGCACGCCGCACAGCTGCAAAAAGTGTCGTGACAACTTTTCGTAAGATTTTTTCCCGTCTAGCCCCCTTTCACAACGCGCGATTAGGAACTTTGTTCCAATAATATTCCATGCCCTCCGGTTAAGGTTACGTTTGATAAAAGTTCAAATGTGATCTATTAAATTGGCTCTACTATAGGTACATATGTAATTAGGTACTATATTTCATTATACTCTAAACATTTAAGTCTAAGTACCTAACTTAAATTAATGCAATGAAATGATGTATTAAAATTATAATACAATAATTCAAAATAACAAACAATTAAACTAAGAAAATCCCTAATTAATTTTAACTGATGTATGCAATGTGAAATGAACGTTGTGAATGAATTAAGATTTAAAGCTATCAGTGTTTTTCACACACGCATGATATATGATAACGTAACGTAGACCTACATATATATAAACCAAAGATTTTGTCATTATATTTATCAATTGTTCTCCATTTAGTCATCATGGCGGTAGTGTCGGCCATCTTAGGATTTCTTCTCAATTTCGTCTTATTGAATTACGTTGAATCGGTAAGTGATAGATTTATTATAATCAAGAAATTTATTCAGCACTTGGGTATTTACATACACTTGTACTTGTCAAGCTCACAATGCAATACATAAACATAGTAGAATACAGTAATAAAGTAGTAAATTAATTAATTAGTACGTCCGTGCAGTTTGTTTTATCACATATATTTTTTTAAAGATAAATAAGAATAATGAAATGTAATAATGAAATTTGTTCAGCACTTGGGTATTAACATACAATTGTACTTGTCAAGCTCACAATGCAATACATAAACATAGTAGAATACAGTAATAAAGTAGCAAATTAATTAATTAGTACGTCCGTGCAGTTTGTTTTATCACAAATATTTTTATAAAGATAAATAAGTATAATGAAATGAAATTTGTTCAGCACTGAGGTATTAACATATACTTATACTTGTCAAGCTCACAATACATAAATATAGTCCGTATATATTTTTTTTTAATCCTTAAATAAATAACAAGTTACTAAGCTATTATTTTTAACTTTAGTACTATTATGTTACAATTAAAAAAAATAAGACAACGAGCAGATGGTTAGCGCTGAACTCTCAACCTTCTTTAATTAATCGACTTAATTTAAGCGACTTAAGTACATAAGTTAAGCAGTCCAATAACTTAGTTTATTTACAGCCAATAAGTACTATGTTCTAGATAATAAATTCTAGATAAATCCTATTTAGAATTACATGTTATGATTGGATTGGTATATATTGACATTAATGATAATATACAAAGGTTTCAAAACCATCAAACACAAATAAATAATAATATAATAATATCCTGGGACATTATTCACACACGGCCATCTGAACACAAACTAAGCAGAGCTTGTCCTAAGGAACCATATAACTGATATACTACATATACTACTTTTCTTTTGTAAATACATACTTGTATAGATAATTACACCCAGACTCAGGGCAAACAGACAAGTTCATGCAAACAAATATCTGTTCTGGGTGGGAATCGAACTCACGACCAACTTATTAACATTTGAGTTGCTGCCGCTGCGCCACAATTAAATACGTATGGTATTTGGATGGTCTTAGGATGGCTCTGTATGACTAGGCAAAATTTTGTGCCTACAAAGTACCTATAGTTCGGTTTATTACTGTCGTTTGGGGCTTGATGTCTTGATGACATCTTGCTACCTCGACCATTTCTGATCTGTTGTAGCAGAGCTCCTTGACTTTGTTAAAGTCAAGGACCTAGTTCTAGTTGGTAGTGCTCCTGCCTACGAAGCTGGTGGTCCTGGGTTCGAATCCCGGTAAGTGCAAATATTTCATCACGAATATTTGTTTCTAAGTCATGGATGTTTTCAATGTATTTAAGTATTTATCTATCTATATAAGTATGTATATCGTCGCCTGGTACCCATAGTACAAGCTTTGCTTAGTTTGGGGCTAGGATGATCCGTGTGACATTGTCCCGAGATATTATTATTATATTAAAGTTCACTGCTTAATCCTATAGCTTTTATTAACTCCCAGATTGATTGTGCAGTGAGTGTTTGTGTCTCTTCCGGTTGCATGATATGCTGTCCTAAGTAGATACTTCTACAACGCATTAGCGGTACCAGCACAGAATATGCAAAGGAGTTTCCTCTGATTCTAAATAATAATAGTATTAATATGGTTCGGTTTCATTTATGGGAAATAAAATAGCTGAACCAGGTTTTACGTTCTCAAGTGCTAGGATCCGGTTTCATGCATATGGTTCGTGAAAAGAAAACCCAGGCCTAGGAAAATAGTTTCATATGTTGTCCGATAAGACGAAATGCATGCCTAATGTGTGCTAGTTAGTATAATAGCCCTCATAGATATACATACATAAACCTACATAGAGTGCTATAACACATGAGTATAGGTCTAGCGGTAGCGTGTTCAACCGCATATAACGAGGTCCTGGGTTCAAATCCCGTGTCGGGCCAAAAGTGATTTTGGGATTTTTCTGTAAAAAGAAAAATTGGTCAGTATCAGCACGGAGTCTGGGAGTTGGCGGTATTACACTCCCGTGTCCCGGAGAGCATGTAAAGCTGTCGGTCCTGTGTCTGATCTCTTTCCGGTCGTGTCGCTAGTGGAATGGAATAGAAGTGCCCCATGTGGTTGCGTACACACTTGTGCACTATAATATGTCCCGCGCAGATGGCTAGATTCCATTGAGACTGGCCATTATTATTATAGATTGACCGGTCTAATGCTGACAACGAATCCCTCATTTAAAATAGATAAATTAACAGGTATAAACCGTATTTTATAAAATACAAAATCCCTATAACTAGTTAACTCTATTAATAAGACGATTAAAACATTAATACAATACAATACAATAATCTTTATTTGCAAATATAGGTGTATACAAGATGTTCTAATTTATATAATGTGCTAACTATATTTCACCATTTCGGCATGCAAATCTTAAAATTAAGTCAATTACATATAATTTTATTATGATAGAATGAGATTATACAATAATTATTGAGATAACATAATTAGTATAGACTACCTACTGAATATTATTATCATTTAAAAACTCATTAACCGTGTAATACGCTTTCTCTTCAAGATAGGTGTTAAGTTTATTTTTAAACATGTCTGAACTATTAATGGATCTGATTTGTGATGGTAATTTATTATAGATTATAGGCGCCATACAAAATACACTGCCTCGTAGCAACTGTGTTCTGCTAGATAATTGTCGGAGGCGACTTTCACGTCGACCTCCACCTGGGAATGTAGGATATAAGTGCAAGTTAGTTTTCACAAAACATGCAACTTCGCTTATATACAAAGATGGCACTGTTTGTATTTGTAACTCTTTAAATTTTTCTCTGCAAGAATCACGCCTTTTTAGCCCTAGCATTGAACGTAGGCATCTTTTTTGAGCCTTAAGAACTTGTTCTTTATTAGTTGAGTTCCCCCAAAACATTATACCGTATCTTAATAATGGCGCAACGTGTCCATAATACGCTGTCTTTACCGCAGTTAAGTTTACTACTTTAGCCAATTTGTAAAGAGCAAATGAGAATTGATACAACCTTTTGCATAAATTATCTATGTGCGATTTCCATTTAAGTTTATTATCAATAATTAATCCTAAAAATCGCGTTGTATCAACTTCTATTATTTTTGTATTAGTAGAATCAATGTCAAGTGTGTGCGTATCATGTCGTTGCCTAAAGTCCATTGCATATGTTTTTGATAGATTCATTAATAGATTATTATTTTTCAACCAATTATTAATACATGTCAAACTATTACATATTTCTGAATTTAAAATGTCAATATTTTTATTTATATATAAGATTGTACTATCGTCAGCGAATAATATTATGTCATGTTTAATTGTTTTTGGCGTGTCATTTACATATATAAGGAATAACAACGGTCCTAAAACACTTCCTTGGGAGACTCCGTAAGATACTAACTTCTCATCAGATGTATATATTGTTTCTGTGAGTGTAGAAGGACATAGATTTCTTACATGAGTAATTTGCTTTCGGTCCTTAAACATTCTAATTTTGTTAAGTTTTGACGGGCCGGGTAGCGTGCTTGCACCAAGCACGCTACCCGGACCCGGTGGAATTTTATTAATAATTTTATACTGGCTTCATCATGTCCTTTTTACCAAACAAAACAAAACTTTATTTTCTGTCTACATCACAATATATTCCTCGCTAACTATAGGAAACTGAGCGAGTAAACGTAACCGACTTCTTGTAACAGGACCCTCGAATGTACTTGATTGGATCCATACTCAGAATTTTGTACCAGGTATACAATTCTTTGGTGCGGGTTAAGGTAGCCTAAAGGTTCTATGTTCATCGTGGATTATGCTTCAAAACTTATGACTCGGCCGTTGTACCTGGCTATATATAATTTGCCGTGATGACATATGATTCTTATTATAATAATAATAAGTAATAATAATGTCCTCCTAGCCGAATTCGGCCACGGTGGCCAGTCTCAACAGAGATTGACCATCTGCGCGGGACATATTATAGTGCTCAAGTGTGTGCGCAAACACAGGAGCACTGGGGACGCGTTAGCGACACGACCGGAAAGAGGTCAGGCACAGGACCGACGGCTTTACGTGCTCTCCGAGGCACGGGGGTGTAATACGCCAACTCCCAGACTTTGGGCTGATGCTGAGAAATTTTTCTTTTTACTGAAAAGTCCCAAAATCACTTTCGGCCCGACCCGGGACTTGAACCCAGGACCTCGTTAACTGTGGGTGAACACGCTACCGCTAGACCAACGAGGCAGTCTAATAAGTAATATTTAACGGAACGGCACGCATCGTAAGGAGGTTCCGAAGTTAATATAAATCTATGGAGGTTCCTCACTCTGTCGCCCTGACCACCGGCGGCCTAGGGCGTATAACCCCGCCGCTGGGGGAGCGCTGTTTTTTTACGTATTCATTTGTATATTATTGTTTTATATACCCATTTTATAAGAATAAATATGTATAAAATAGGAAAATAAATACATAAGGTGGGATAATATAATAATAATATCCTGGGACATTATTTACCCACGGCCATCTGACCCCAACTAAGCAGAGCTTGTACTATGGGAACCAGATAACTGATATACTACGTAGGTATACTACTTGTCTTTTGTAAATACATACTTATATACACAATATTATTAGTTAACTAAAGTAATAAATCCCTTAATATATAGGTATGCTAGACACACGCTTGACACATACGTCGGCACATGGTGGACTTCCCCGTATCGCTCTATTGTTTCCGATATCGATTCTGAAAACCATTGTTTCAAATGTACAGACGCTAGCACATCAAGTTACCCCAATCTGTCAAATTTCCCTCTATTGAAAGTGAACCTTATGCTTACGTGATAAAGTTGAAAATCTGTAAAAGTAATTTGACAGATTAGGGTAGCTGGATGTGCTGGCGTCTGTACCTACTTAGATATTTTCTTAAATGATATAATAAATTAATCTATTATGTATTAATATTGATGGTACTTTATGGAGCAGTAACCGGATAGCCTACTATCTATCGGATTATGGCTTTTGAATAGGTGCGCAGGCGCCGCGCCGGAACATTCTGCCTGTGACTGCGCACACACTCGTTCTGCATAATATGTCCTCCGTTGGGAATGAATGCTATAGACTAGAAATACTCAGTTCGGTATCGTGCCCATGTTACTCCTAGATATTTGATTGTCTTAGTTCTTTCGAGGGTAGGGCAAGTGCAGGTCTCTGTGGGAAGGCGTCTTGTGCACTTATGTGCTATGATCGAGAAGCTTTGTGGTGGAAGTTGATTGGTCCTGATAGCGAATGGAATGTATTTGGTTTTGGCTATGTTTAATGATAGTAGGTTGCTTCTCATCCACTTATTTACCCTATCGAATCCCGTCTGCGCATTTGAGAATGCTTCCTCCCAGGTGTTCCCTCGAAAGAATAAGGCCGTGTCGTCGGCAAACGTGAATACCTTTCCACCAATGAGCTGTGTCTGGCAGAGGTCATTGATGTAAACGAGGAATAACGTAGGAGAGATTACGCTTCCTTGAAGAACCCCATAAACCACCTCAGTCCCATCACTCATACAGTCGCCTATTTTAACCATCTGCCGTCTATTGTGTAGGTAGTCCTTGAAGAGTGTAAGTGGGAGGCCTCTCACACCGACCCTTTCTAGCTTGTTTAGTAGGCGGGGAATAGGTATTGTGTCGAATGCCTTTGCAATATCGAGGAAGGCAACTACACACTTCTTTTTGTCATCCAGGTCAGTAACAATGGAGTGTATCAGGTTATGCACTGCCTGGGAAGTCGAGGTACTACTTCGGAAACCATACTGGGATTGAGATAGTATGTTGTTTTTTTCTAGGTATGTGATTAACCTCTCGTTCATTACTCTCTCCAGTATTTTCGAAAAGGTGGGCAGGATGGAAATTGGCCTGAAGTTATTTATGTCACTCTTGTCTCCGCTCTTATGGATCGGTTTAATTAGACCGGTTTTGAAAGCAGAGGGAAACGTTACAGTTTCGAAAGCAAGGTTGCAGATATGTGTGAGAGGAGCGACCAAGTAATTCACGTATCTTTTAACCATTATATTGGATATGTGGTCAAATCCTGTTGAGTTTTTGTCTTTTAAGTTGGCGATGACTCGGGCAACCTCGATCTCGGCTAGAGGAGCCATAACCAGTGAACCTAGGGGATCGGAGTTGGTCAGGGTTGCAGTATCACTAGTATTAGAAGTGGAGGATAAATCAGTATCAGAATGGTCGATCCTTTCGGCTATTTCTCTGCCGATGTTCGCGAAGTAATTATTGACTTCATTAATTCGTTGTTGTGGCACCACATTAGTTAAAAGTGATACCGAGTGGTCAAAAAAGTGGTTAGTGCCTGTTACGTCTTTGATCGTCTTCCAGAGTTGTTTTTTGTCTTTACCAGCTTTGTCGAATTTTTGTCTGTTGTAGGATTGTTTAGCGTTCTTTAGGATGGTGGAGCAAAAACTTCGATATCGTTTGTATGTCTGCTGTAACACTTCGTTCTCTGGATCCCTCTTCAATTTTTTGTGTAGGTTGTCCCTATTTCTCATACAGCGTAGAATTCCTTTAGTGATCCAGGGTTTGAGTATTGTTTTTCTCTTTGGAGACTTGATTGGTACGGTACTTGCTTTTATGGCACCCGACAGATACATAATTAGGGTATTTGTTGCATGGTTAATGTCGGCACTGTCTATGATCACTCGAAAATCAATTTTTTGTACAGCGGCGTCAAGGAGTAGAAAGTCAACTTTAGTACGTTTCTTATCACTGCGATGTAATTTATTATGCCTGGCTTGGATGTCTAAGGCTACCGAATCATGATCTGTTATAGAGGAGGGAAACACGTAGCATGTAGCTTCATCATGTGTCGGTATAGTATGCCCAGGGAGCATGGAGTGGCTAGCTAAAAGATTTAAGTAGTCCTGTGCTCGTCTATCAGAGGTCTTTGGGTGAATATCAATGTTTATATCACCGCATAGGATGATATTTTTAAAGCTTCTTAGCCTTGTGAGTATTGTTTCTAAAGAGTTTATAAAACTACTTGTATCATAGCATCCGGGCGGCCGGTAGATACCAATCACGCAGGTATCATTACTTAACTTCAATGTGAGGCAGTTGGCATCATTTAGGAGTAGTTCCTCCGTAGTCCCTTTTAGTAATTTACTGTAGTAAATTACTACTCCCTCATTTTGGGTTTTATGCTGAGTGGTCGTAGCGAAGTTATAGTTTTCCAAGGTCACTATGTGCTTTACTGAAAGTAACCAGCATTCAGATAGTATTATTACATCCCATCTGAGCTCGGATCGTTGTAGTAGTGTTGTGAAGCTATCCATATTACGTTGGATGCTACGTATATTCTGCGAGATAATATTAAGGGCACCTTTATTTTTAGGGATTTGTTTATTTATATCGTCAACGTCACAGTAATAAATCTATAATTAGTTTAGGTTGAACAGAAATAATGTTTAGTTGGAATATGGCTTAGTGGTCTAGGTTATTTCACAAAGCAGGTAAACCCGCACCACAACGCATCGAAAATGAATAGACTTAAGAATATTTAGCGCTAATTTACCATTACTAAGTGCTATTGGCCATTTTATTGCGTAGTAACATCACTAATTTGACTGAAATAAATCCTTATTTCTTTTTTGTCCATCGATTATTGACTTTAAATATTCCGAGTGAATTTATTTTCATTTGCGGCAACATTTTGTTAATGGCGCCGCTTGTTTATAATGCAAAAACAATAAAAGGACTTATAATTGTTTTTTCTTTTATCCGGCAAATGTGAAACTCCATATTATAGTACTAAATTATGATAATTAAAAATAGGAGTTTTACTTATAATGTTCATGTGGCACAACTTAGTTTTAAACGATACTGTCTATGGGCATTTGACTTTGGCATGAACATTACTACAGATCGGGTCAACATATAGGCTACATATTATCACGCTATCACCTATGGGGGAGGAGCTGTGATAATTTATAAAGTTTAACGCGGGTAAAACCGCGGGGCACAGCTAGTTTATTATTAAAAAAATAATTATAATTTGAAAACATTCTCACTTGCGTTACCAGTTACCGGATGGAGCGGTGGTATCGGTCAAGCTGTTTGTTACTACCACTGAGCCACAGGTGTAAATATTCTGAGTGCAAATACCTTTTATTTTTATACAAGCAATCAGTCGCAATTAAGCGTCATGATGTATAGCGCAGTTTTGTCTGCCCGTAGGTACAGCGGCAGCGTGCTCGTGCGCAGATAATATAATTAAATGTAATGATGAAATAGACTGCACGTGTGGTGCACCAGTTAAGACAGACGCCTCGCCACTTCGTGGCCTTGATTTGAATCCCGCACATGACAACTATTTGTGTGACCCATAAATAGTTGTTCTGAGCCTGGATGTAATTTGTGTCCGTCTATTATATACTTGTAAAGTATCCCGCGACACAGGGCCACTGTTTGTGTTACCGTGACTGCCTCGTTGGTCTAGCGGTAGCGTGTTCAACCGCAGATAACGAGGTCCTGGGTTCAAATCCTGGGTCGGGCCGAAAGTGACTTTGGGATTTTTCTGTAAAACGAAATAATCTTAATATCAGCCCGAAGTCTGGAAGTTGGCGGTATTATACCCCCGTGCCTCGGAGAGCACGTAAAGCCGTCGGTCCTGTACCTGACCTCTTTCCGGTCGTGTCGCTAGTCGTCCCATCGGATCATGAGAGTGATGGAATAGAAAGTGCCCCTGTGTTTGCGCACACACTTGAGCACTATAATATGTCCCGCGCAGATGGCTAGTCTCCTTTAAGACTGGCCGCCGTGGCCGGATCTCGGCTAGGAGGACATTACCTTGTTGCTCTGAGTGTGGGTGTGTTTCGTCAGTAAAATGCATGTATGCAAAGACCCCCTGATGTGTGTAGCGTAGTTATAGAACTAACCAAATCTCCGCATATAGATGTCGATGAAGATAATGAGCCAGCCCGCATAACTGTGGCCATCATACTGATTTCAAACGTTTGCATAAATACTTGTCATCGTAGCCTAGTTAGTAGTGAACCTGCCTACGAAGCTGGTGGTCCTGGGTTCGAATCCCGGTAAGTGCAAATATTTGTGCGATGAGCACGAATATTTGTTTCCGAGTCATGGATGTTTTCTATGTATATAAGTATTTATCTATCTATATAAGTATGTATATCGTCGCCTGGTACCCATAGTACAAGCTTTGCTTAGTTTGGGGCTAGGATGATCTGTGTGACATTGTCCCTAGATATTATTATTATTAAATAAATATATATCTAGATACTTATGCAGAGTTACACAATAGCATTATCACTATTCGACTAGTTTGTTGTCCTAGCGGTAGAGGGGCGCTGATAATGAGGTTCTTGGTTAATTTCCCGGGTCGGGCCCAAAAGGAATTCAGGTTTTCCTGTAAAGAAAAACACCTAGTCGCAGTCCAGTCTTTGGAAATTGACGGCGCTACACTTTATCTCCTGCGGTTGTGTAGGATAGTTGTCCGATCGGATTATAAGAGAGAGGGTATAGTGAGTGCACTTCTATTTGCGCACACACTAGTTGGCTAGTCTATGATGTAGATGTATGTATGTGTAGATGCACGAGTTAGCCAACATGTTCCGATAAACATATTTTTTTATAAGACAATCCCCGCACTAGGGAATCTAATCCCTGTGTCACGGGGTACTTTACAAACATATAATAAACGGACACAAATTACATCCAGACTCAGAACTACTATTTATGGGTCACACAAATAGTTGTCCGGCGCGGGACTCAAACCCGCGACACGAAGAGGCGAGGCGACTGTCTTAGCTGCTGCACCACACGTGGAGTCGTTGTGTACTTATCTAATACTATCTGTGCCCCGCGGTTTTACCCGCGTTAAACTTTATAAATTATCACTGCTCCTCCCCCGTAGGTGATAGCGTGATAATATGTAGCCTATATGTTGACCCAACCTCTTAGTAATATTCATGCAAAATTCTAAGTAAATCCATGCAGTACTTTTTGAGATTAGCCCGGACATACATACAGACAAACAGACACACAGACAAAAATTCTAAAAACTATATTTTTAGCTTCGATGTCCATTTTAGATCACGCCCCAAGTATTCAATGTACAGTTTTGACTCTCCTACGATTTTATTATATGTATTGATTAGTTAAAATAGAATTAATGCCGCGTTCATCTAACATAATAAGACAATTCCAAGAACACGGATGATGCAAGCGCGACACTAACCACAGAGCGCATGCGCCCGCTCTGCCTTGAGCGCTGAGATTGAACTGCGATATTGCGCACGTCTTAAACTACATATCAAACTGACGCGATACGCGACGTCATTATTGATACCAACCACAATAAATGTTGTACCTAGTATCATCCATTGATAAGACATAATTATAAAGCGATACATTCATTATGCCCACAAGTATGATCATTAAATTTTACGAGTATATTTGTACATATACCAAGAACTAAAGATGGTACATGTGTGAGACTTAACCAAATTAATAATATTACATTTACCTTATTTATGCAAGTTGATAATTATGATATAATTAAATTAAATTAAAAGCTAAAGATTAGATAAACTACAGATACACTATTTACCCTAAAAGGCGTCCAATAATCCCTCCGCATCGCTTATGGGAAAAGTGTCCAGAAGGCTGGCCGTATTGCCACGCTGGATGGCAATGCTGATCCTCTGACCCAAGAATAGACCAGCCCTCTGATCATGGGAAGCGTCGATCAAACGTTTAGCTATTTCCCGAAATATTAAATGTGCGATGTTACAATTAATATTATGATATTAATTGTAATATCTTCGGACATTATTCACACAAGGCCATCTGATCCCAAACTAAGCAGAGCTTGTACTATGGAAACCAGATAACTGATATAATACCGGCGCATTGGATCCGTTGGTAGCATTAAAGCGCGACCGTCGTTATAAACACAAGGTCCGCCATAATAATAACATTTAATTTGTACCTTAATATAGACAGAACCATTCGACAATATGTAGTAAAAATATAGGTAAAATTGAAAATTTTGATAATTAAACCTACACATGATCCTCGGCAATAACTTAATTTAAGTTAGTTAAATATCGTTACTGTAATAAAATAAATCTTGTTGTAAAAAAAAATAAATAAAAAAGGTTTTTATTCACGTAGACTTTAAAAAAGCGCTTGTAAATAGTCAGAACATGTTTGTAGTAATATAGTTGTATACATTAGATATTATTTCTAGTAACATAGATATTTAGGTACATCTTGTATGAAAACAGTTATAAAATTTATTTTATTACAGAAATGATATTTAGCTAGCTCGTATCAAGTTATTGTCAAGAGATTATGTTTAATTATCTAGTTTAAGTCTAATATTTTTACTACATATTGTCAATGGTTCTGTCTATATTAAAGGTATTATTATTATGACGGACCTTGTGTTAATAACGACGGTCGCGCTTTAATGCTACCACCGGATCCAATGCGCCCCAACTGAGAAGACCCAGCGAAACAAACTCAGTGGGTTCATCTACTACCGGTTTCAACACGACCCAGTTGAGACGGTCCGGCGAAACATACTCAAGCGGGCATGAACACGGGATTTGGTCCAATTAGAGTAATTATTGAGTAGGCAAACACAATATATGCTCGATCGGTTGTCTGAATGCTTATTATTTTAGATTATATTTAGGTATACAAAAGAAAAACTTCGAAACAATAACATTATTCATTTTGAGACAGAGTCAATAATTTTAAATTAAGTATATGATAGCAATCATTTACAGATAGTTCACGTAACACAGCAGATCAGTCATGTCTATATGGCTACAAGATCTCCAGCGAGCAATGTGCAGGTAGGAAGTGAGAGCCAGACGTCTTTGTCATCGATGTACTCTTTAGTGGTGTAATAACCCCTAGCCATAAGTACACGTTTAATATGTGTTTTAACACTTGTAAATTATTATCCTTTTACCTAAATATCATATGTACCTAGAAATAATTATAAATTAATTATATATTACTACGAATATGTTCTGACTATTTACAAGCCCTTTTTTAAAGTCTACGTGAATAAAAACCGTTTTTATTTTATTTTATGTCCTGGGTGGGAATCGAAGCTACGACCTGCAGCGTGAAAGGCGTATCTACCAACCACGCCAACCGGCTCGTCGTTCGTTTATGGTGCTGACAGATAGAAAGATAAGATTTATATGGACAAATAGAAGATAACAACGAATCCTTATACTAAAGTATTGATTGATGATGATCGAATGACGTCCACGGCTGGACAAAGCGCGACCGTCGTTATTAACACAAGTTCCGTCATAATAATAATACCTTAATATAGACAGAACCATTGACAATATGTAGTAAAAATATTAGACTTAAACTAGATAATTAAACATAATCTCTTGACAATAACTTGATAAGAGCTAGCTAAATATCAATGCTATAATAAAATAAATTTTATAAATGTTTTCATACAATGTGTACCCAAATATCTATGTTACAAGAAATAATAATGTATACAACTATATTACTACAAACATGTTCTGACTATTTACAAGCGCTTTTTTAAAGTCTACGTGAATAAAAAAAAAAGGCAACACCCAACAGATTTCCGCAATGGAGTTGTGTCAATCATTTGGAGGTATATGTCTTAATCGCCACGCCTACGCGCCTGGCAGACGGGTTGGCGATGGTCATAGTATGTACACAGGGAGACGCTCCTGCCCGTTCTCTGATAGATATTCCCTTTTACGCCGTTTACCACACAGTAAATTGATTGATTAATTTAAACCAAAACTAGCTCTGACTGTTAAGTTTTAATTTAATAGCATTATTCGTAATGCAAAGCGTAATTTGGAAGGTATTTTCAATACTATATTTAATTTATTTTGTCACAGGTAATTATTCATGTTTTTATAAAATAATAAATAAAATAAAATAATAAATAAAAAAGGTTTTTATTCACGTAGACTTAAAAAAAGCGCTTGTAAATAGTCAGAACATGTTTGTAGTAATACCTACAGTTATTATTTCTAGCTACATATTACAGATATTTAGGTACACGGAATGTTAAAACATTTATACAATGTATTTTATAATATACTTATCTACTTTTTCATTTGTTGCACACCTACTATTTTTACAATAATTACAGCTCCTATCCATCCAAAGGTTGTCTAGAAAAGACCGCCCATTGTACATGATTGTGTTATTAGTGTCCTATGAATTTGTCATGTGTGAGTGTGTACAATAAAGAGTAGATATTCTATTCTATTCTATGAACATATATCAGTCGGCCATATTTCTAGAAAACAAGCTCCGAATGTGTCTCGTTCTTAACTTAATGTAGAACGCCTACTCCGGATTAGTAGAGGCTGCTGGTTCGAGACCTGCCGGACGATTGAATCAATTTTTTCTCATTTTTGGCATTATGGTGAAAACCATAATAGTCATATAATTTTTTAGGGTTCAGTAGCCAAATGGCAAAAAACGGAACCCTTATAGATTCGTCATGTCTGTCTGTATGTCCGTCCGTATGTCACAGCCACTTTTTTCCGAAACTATAAGAGCTGTACTGTTGAAACTTGGTAAGTAGATGTATTCGGTGAACCGCATTAAGATTTTTACACAAAAATAGAAAAATAACAATAATTTTGGGGGATCCCCACACATAGAACAAAAATTCAAAATAAAAAATTTCATCGTACCCATACATGTCTATGGATAGGTCTTCAACAATGATATGAGGTTCTAATGTCATTTTTTTCTAAACTGAATAGTTTGCGCGAGAGACACTTCCAAAGTGGTAAAATGAGTGTCCCCCCTTTAACTTCTAAAATAAGAGAATGATCAAAAAAAAAAATAATATGATGTACATTACCATGGAAACTAACAACTAAAATTGGTTTGAACGAGATCTAGGAAGAAGTTTTTTTTAATACGTCATAAATCGAAAACCGAAATTTGCTTTCATTTAGTCAACTGAAATACTTGCTGCTACGGAACCCTTCATGGGCGAGTCCGACTCGCACTTGGCCGGTTTTATTATGTATTGGACCTACCTCCCTACCTTTGTTCAGCATTCAGCAATAACAGGTTCGAGGTTACTGAGATCATCGAAAAATTTACGAATACGAGTACCAATGCACTTCACAACATTCTTAGACCATACCGTAAAAGGTATGGTCTAAGAATGTTGTACAAGCTGCTGATTGTGGAATGAAATAATGGTGAAGAGCTACTATCTTTCTCTTTAACGTAAAACTACAATATATCTTCTTCTCCTATGACCTGCCTTATTATTATATATATTTATATATTACTATATACTCCTGGTCCATTCAACGGTTGGTTGGACGAGATCGCACCTAGCGATAACATGATGATTTATTCGTGGATGATGCCTCATTCCATTGTGTGTTGTTGTTGATTGGCTTACAGTCGTGGGTGATAGGATGCGTTTAGGCACTATTTTACAGTTTCAATACAAACAAAATCTACAAGCTGTTTTGATATCATAGTTTATAAACCTGTTATCAATAAGATAAGATAATATAAAATTTGTGAAACATTGACTTTGAACAGTGGTGAGTACGCAGCCTAGGAGGATACATTATCTACTAGGTATGTTGTTAATATATTATTGTTATCCAATTCATTAGCACCGATTAATTCATTCAACAATAACAAGTGGTGTATAATTTAAATTGAATATTCAAACGGAGATTCTTGTGTTTGTGACAGAGTGGTGTTAATCAAGAACAATGGTTGGTAAATAGTTGCTTGGTACAGAGTGGCAGATATTTGTATGCATGAGCATGTCTGTTTGTCCTGAATCTGTGTGTAATTATCTATATAAGAATGTATTTACAAAAGAAAGAAGTATATGTAGTATATCAGTTATCTGGTTTCGATAGTGCAAACTCTGCTTTGTTTGAGGTCAGGTGGCCGTGTGTGAATAATGTCCCAGGATATGTATGTATATACGTTTAAACTTCGTCACAAAATATGTATACAGGGGCTCTACCAGCTACGTCGCCGAACATCGATTTCTTAAATGACGTTCAAATAAATAAAGGTTAAAAATGACTTAATCAATCGTTAAATCGGCTTCAACGTTAACAATCGATTTCGGACCATTTATGACGTCACATGTGCTCATGGAAGCCGATTTCACGATTAAGTCATTTTTAACCTTTATTTATTTATTTGAACGCCATTTAAGAAATCGATGTTTGGCGACGTAGCCGGTAGAGCCCCAGCTGCTCGTGGAGCGAAGGAACGCTTTGCTCATCTTCTTCAACTCTTTTTCTCTTTAATTTTACATTGGTTTGGCGCTACTATCTAACCCAATATACGTAACAAACATAATGTATAATAAGCTTACCTAGAATGCGGACCCTTGAGGCCGATATAAAGGGCACCTGTTTTTTATCATCTCTGAGGGCTGAAGGGACGGTATCTGTACTCCACGGGCTGTACCATGGTATCTGTTAATTACACTAATATTATAAAGCTGAAAGTTTGTGAGTGTGTATGTTTGTTACTTCTCCACGTCTAAACGGCTGGAGCGATTAACACCTAGGCCTAATTAATAAAGTTTAACGCGGGTAAAACCACGGGGCACAGCTAGTGTTAAATAATCACACTAATATTATAAAGGTGAAAGTTTGTGAGTGTGTATGTTTGTTACACTTTCACGCAAAAACTACCGGATGGATTTTGATGAAACTTTGTAGCAATATAGCTTATATATCCGAATAACACATAGGCTATAGTTTATCAAGTTTAACGCGGGTAAAACCGCGGGGCACAGCTAGTATTTTTATGTTTAACAAATTGGATTTCTCTTTTGTTTTGTTGGGGTAGATTACCTACGTTTCTTTTTCCTCCATTATTAATCTTACCCTAGTTTATACCCATTTTGTTATAGGCCTTCAATCACCTCCAATTGTGTAGGCATCGTCTACGCCCTAAGGATCTAATTCTTGCCGTCTTATTTTTTTGATAACATCCATCCGCCTAATTTGCGGCCTTCCGTCTAATGAGGTACAGAATATAAAGGAGATATCAAATCGGTCATTGACTTATCTACGCGTAAGGTACATAATGTAATAAAAAAAAACTAGTAATACTTATATACGTAGTTTACATGGGGGTTTACATAATTCATGGTCTAACCGCTACTGCACCGTCTTCCAGGCATATATAGAGTTGAAAGACAAAGGAACAAGGAATCTGGGTAGGGAGTATAACAATGAATACAACAGATCCAAATATTCGCTGTGTGGTGAAGGCGCAGAATATCATGACCCCATCTCATCCCGCGGGAGACGTAGAAATCTTCCCGAGGAAATACCTACCAGAGAACGGGCAGCAGCGTTTTTCTGTGAACTGCGATCGCCAACCCGTCTGCCAAGCGTGGCGATTATGGCATGTTCCCTCAGTCTTTGGGGAGGCTTTTGTCCAGCAGTGGACGTAATTTGGCTGACATTGTGAACCAAAAGGAATTTGGCTTGGTTAGTGGATGCTTGCCTTTCACGCTGCAGGTTGTGGTTTCGATTCCCACCCGGGACAGATATTTGAGTGCATGAACATGTCTGTTTGTTCTGAGTCTGGGCGTATTTATCTATATAAGTAAGTATTTACAAAAGAAAAGTAGAATATATAAGTAGCTATTAGTGTTCCATAGTACAAGCCATGGAGCTATTACTTTGTAATAATGGAGCTATTACAAAGTAAAGATCCATGGCTTAGTTTGGGATCAGATGGCCGTGTGTGAGCAATGTCCCAGGATATTATTATAGATAAATAAATAAAAAGCGACAGCCCTGAAAGCGGATCTTATTAATAAATAATCTTTATAATTAAACAACATTGTTAACAGATATTAACGCGACTATTATTTCCCCGACGTTTTGACCAACTAGATCGAAATGTCGTGTCTATAAACTTGTATAATTATGATACCTGCAAGTTAGAAATGTAAACTTCATAATAATTTTATATTTGTCTAATGATTACGTATGTTTTGTTTGGATAGTAAACAATAATAATAGTAAGCTATAATTTATTAGCGGTGTAGAAAATAAATCGAATGATCTGGAAGAAATTATGTAAGTACAGTAGGCACCTACTCGCACTAATTAGAAGACTAATCAATAAATATAATCGATCACGTATTACTATCGGAGGGAGCGGCTGTCATCTGATTGCGGGAAACAAACAGCCAGACGTTACTACACATATAACAATCAGTCGGACGTTGGAATATTTTGAGGTAGCTGTGATATGATAAGAGAATCCGTTTCAATATTTGCTGGGTAGGTTTCCCACACTGTTTGGAACATGGCGTTACAGGGAGCACTGGAGCAGTATTCCCGCGTACCCAGGGCTCCCCCAAGACCCCAAGACAAGTCCACCCACATCGCCCGCAGGTTAGATTTAGTCGATGCGAGTCCAACATACTCTCAACTCTGCGCCTCCTCAAAAGTCGACTGGGAGTTAATGCCTTTGGCATTAAGTTCTCCCCTGTACAATTTTGTGCATAAAGTTTTGAAATATATAAAATAAAATCCCCCTACCTAAGCAAAAAAAAAATGTAGACGGTGGTAAAAATACAGAAACATGTCAGTCTTTGTTGGGTATTTTTTATATTCTAGGACATTATTCACACACGGCCACCTGATCCCAACCTAATGGAAACCAGATAACTGATATACTAATAAGCATTCAGACAACCGATCGAGCATATATTGTGTTTGCCTACTAAATAATTACTCTAATTGGACCAAATCCCGTGTTCATGCCCGCTTGAGTATGTTTCGCCGGACCGTCTCAACTGGGTCGTGTTGAAACCGGTAGTAGATGAACCCACTGAGTTTGTTTCGCTGGGTCTTCTCAGTTGGGGCGCATTGGATCCGGTGGTAGCATTAAAGCGCGACCGTCGTTATTAACACAAGGTCCGTCATAATAATAATACCTTTAATATAGACAGAACCATTGACAATATGTAGTAAAAATATTAGACTTAAACTAGATAATTAAACATAATCTCTTGACAATAACTTGATACGAGCTAGATAAATATCATTTCTGTAATAAACTAAATTTTATAAATGTTTTCATACAAGATGTACCTAAATATCTATGTTACTAGAAATAATATCTAATGTATACAACTATATTACTACAAACATGTTCTGACTATTTACAAGCGCTTTTTTAAAGTCTACGTGAATAAAAACCTTTTTTATTTATTATTTTATTTATTTTACTACATATACTACTTACTTTATTCAGGACAAATATACATGTTTATGCACACAAATATCTGTCCTGAGTGGGAATCGCAGCCACGACCTGCGGCGTGAAAGGCAAGCGTCTACCAACCACTTTCTCGGAGCTTCCGTTTTATTAATCAGCCGTATTCATAACTACTGTGGCATTTCCCTTATCGGCCTTAAGCACTAAATATCTTCAATGCTTGATGCCCTTCTGCAGAGAAATTGCCCCTTGGAAGCTTTGTCTTTCGCAATATAAGTACGACATCTTGTCTTAGCGCCTCAGCGTCGCTCATAGCCGGATGCACTCACCGATCCGAGATTGGCAAGGTTAAGCAACTTGGGTCGCGGTCAGTCCATTGATGGGTGACCACCAAGGTTGTCTAATTTCTGAGCGTCTCCTCGCCTTGGAGGGCACGTTAAGCTGTTCCGGTTGCAGCTATGAGGCAACAGTCGTTAAGCCATGTCAGTAGCCTATTGGGCAGCTTGAACAATACTGACACTAGGGCAACCAATGAGACCGGAGAGAGCATCTACCTATGAGCGCGATAATATAATACTAACGCTATTAGCCAAAGCATTGAAGTCAAAGAATACTTAGCTGTAATGAAGTTAATTTGAGTGCTTTTCTACCTTGCAGAAATCAGTCATGTCTCAGCGCACCGTACTGAATGAGAGCTACAAGGGGCTGGTGGAGGCGGTCTCCATCCCCGCACAGATCCACGAGAGAGACGGCAGGAAGTACGCCAGCTTCGGGTCCACGGTGCCCATTCACTGCTGTACGCCTGAAGAGGTAGGAACCCCGCGTAGTGAAACACGTGCGGGTTGATTTACTCATTGGCTTGACTAGTAAAATTCGAGAAGCTGATTAAAATAGAATAGAATAGTTTAGAATAGATATGATATAATAGATCAACCAGATCTACGTAACAGCTGCTCAAGTGTTAAGTTTAGCATGGATCTGACTAAGTATATATAACTGTTTTTAATTCTCAAGTAGGTATGTTTGTTCATGAGGGGAGGCCTTTGTCCAGCAGTGGACGTCTTTTGGCTGATATGATGATGTTTGTTTATGTTTTAACATTTTATTAGTAACTAGCTATGATTCGCGGTTTCACCCGCGTTAAAGTAGTTTTGGCATAAAAGAGTAACATACATACATCCATTCATCTATACTCACAAACGTTCGCATTTATAATATCTCTGTTGGGGCGCATTGGATCCGGTGGTAGCATTAAAGCGCGACCGTCGTTATTAACACAAGGTCCGTCATAATAATAATACCTTAATATAGACAGAACCATTGACAATATGTAGTAAAAATTTAGACTTAAACTAGATAATTAGATAAACATAATCTCTTGACAATAACTTGATACGAGCTAGCTAAATATCATTGCTATAATAAAATAAATTTTATAAATGTTTTCATTCAATGTGTACCTAAATATCTATGTTACTAGTAATAATAATGTATACAACTATATTACTACAAACATGTACTGACTATTTACAAGCGCTTTTTTAAAGTCTACGTAAACAAAAACCTTTTTTATTTTATTTAATAGCTCGCAGATAGTAAATTTTCATACTTACTTGACACTTATTGTCATATTCTGGACAATTCACACAATATCTTTATAAATTGTAGCCTATGTGTTATTCCGAGCTAAGCTATATTATTGTAAAATTTCATTAAAATCCATTCAGTAGTTTTTACGTGAAAGAGTAACAAACATCCATCCATCCATAATTACAAACTTTTGCGTTTATAATCCTTATTAGGATGAATAAGTTGAAATAATTAATAAAACGGTTTCATATAATGAGGTACGTTTAAATAATCTACACTTAACTACTGTATTCATATTGAAAGTAAAAGTAAATAAATAATGGTAAAAATAAAAATCGAACAGTTATAAATCCTGTGCCTATTCTATTTTCTGGATAGATGATGATAAATAATGATAATGATAAATAAATATCTTGAGACAACGTACTTACTTATCGTATGGGCAGTGGTTAACCTAGTGTCAAAGTTGTTCAAGCCGCCCAGTCTAATGACTGACAGCTTATCGTGCTGTCTGAAGCAGGCAGATGATCAGTTTATTTTTAACTTATAATCTGTTTTTAACTTATAAGTCCTAGGACTTTGAGCGGATAAGTTGTAGGATAATTGGCGTGGTAAGTGTGCACTCCAATGATCCTAGTCCTGTGTAATTGAAGCTTACAGCTCAGAAATTAAACCATTTTGGTGGTCACCCATCTATGGACCGCGAGCATAGTTGCCTAATCTGGCTGAAAGACGTCCACTGCTGGACAAAGGGCTCCCCAAAGATCTCCACAATTGCCGGTCTTGCGCTATCCGCAACCAGCGATTTCCAGCGACCCTCACAAGCTCATCAGTCCTTCTTGTAGGGGACCTGCCCACCGTCTTCCGGTTCGTGGTCGCCACACGAGAACCTTTCTGCCCCAGCGGCCGTCGGCTCTACGAGCTATGTGCCGCCCACTGCCACTTCAGCTTGGCAATTCTTACGGCTATATCGTACATAGGCCTCCCCCAAAGATCTTCACATTTGCTAGTCTTGCGCTAAGCGCATCAAGCCCTAAAAAAATCTAGAAACGTCCTAATGTATGGTACCTCTTGGACGGCTACACTAATGAACGTATGCTACGATTACATTAAACATGTTGAGTAGATTGTATCTTACCATTGGTACAGGTGGCGAAGTTCGCCAACACTACTCACCACTACTGCGACATCTTCACGGAACAAGTGCTGGCTCCGCTCGGCGAGCTGGTTTACGTCAGGATCGACGAGAACACTGCAGAGAAGGTTAGCTAAAAAGTTCAATACATCTACTATCATAACTCGCTTTGAGAGATTCCTCATTTGTTGTTCTTTTTCACAATTACTCGAGAAAGAGTTCTGTGCCTCTAGCACGAGTTCCGCAGTTTGCTTACTCGATCACACGTACAGTTTCCTCCCATACATTGAGCACCAGCGCCTCTCGCGGAAACTATTAAGAACTAAAACTCTGTATGGGACGAAACTGTACGTGTGGTTCATTTGATACAAACTTTTGTAGGTAAAAATTCGAGTCAAAATACATGGGCGGAGTATTTAGTTTGATAATTTTTCCTTTTATTGACTGACGCAGCTTTAGTTATCTATCCAGCTCGATAAACTTCACGCTGGAGAATAATGTTTTAAACATAGAAAGAAAGATAAACCTATACTTATATACAATGTTTAATATAAATGTTGGAAGAAATTTGAAGGTTGTAATCTGTAAATTATAGAAAACCGTTTTGTTTCAAACGAAAATCTTTTTAGGTCTCGTTTTAAATGCGTCAGCTGATACCTTTTAGTTCAAGAAAAATATGCTCCTCTAGTTACATCTACGATTTATGTCACACCTTGCATATACATATAAATATAGAATTTATGTATCAAATTTGATATTTATAGCATTACCTATTCGCAATGCAAAGCGTTAATCTAATCTCTAAAATTGGAAATCATTAATTTTATCGTCCGGCGGGTCTCGAACCAGCACAGTAGATGGTATCCGGGTAAGAATTCTTGCTAAATTTGATCTGCCAATGTGTATCATTCGTAGTTTAACGCAGAGCGCCTACCCCGGATTGGTAGATGGTGCAGGTTCGAGACCCGCCAGATGATTAAATTTAATATTTCCCATTTTTGAGATTAGTTTTTATTGGTTTGGGTTTACTTACCTAATTTGTTACCACTCAGCCGTGGAGATAATAGAGCATAATCGTTGATTAGAGTAGCAATTGAATCCATACGAGGAAAGAAATTAATAAAAAATATATACTGTTGCTCCAACCTCATTTTCAAAAATCAAATCATCATCAAAAATCAACTATTAACGGCATACCTTCCTCTTTATAATGAAATAAACATCCGATCATTCATATTTAAAAACAGCTTTAGCTTATAGAACACATTCCTTAATAATAACATTAATAATTTCATGTTGTGTTTCTGAGTGTGAGTAAGGTCGCCAGAGCTCATCGGGGTGGCGGGGGAAGGGTCAGCAACACTTGTTTGCTGACTCTTAAAGGCCGGCAACGCACTCGCGACTCCTCTGGTGTTGCGAGTGTCCATGGGCGGCGGTGATCACTTACCATCAGGCGGTGACCCACTTGCTCGTTTGTCAACCTCTGACATAAAAAAAAGCATTTTTCTTTGAATATCAATATAACACCTCTTATTGGAAAACCCTGTATATTTTTCTTGTATTAGTCTTTTGATTAGTATTAGATAATAAAATGGAAACACCAATTGCAGGTGTTCATCAACCGCACAAAACGGCTATTCCTGATGTCGTCGGACGGGGCGCTGGCGCAGTGGCGCTGCGCCCCCACCTTCGAGTCGGCCAACCTGTACGTGGCGGGCGCGCCCGTCGTCAACAAGGACGGCGAGCTGGTCTCCGTCGTCACCGCCAAGAGGGGCAACCACTACGCTGTCTCCGGCTTCGAGGTAACAAGTCATGCAACATTTCCTATAGCAGGGTTTCTTTAACTTTTTGCAGTCACGGACCACTTTCACGATATAAAAACTTGAGAGGTGTCAAGGGACACCCGGATGGAACGAAGTTATTTCTTATTATTTATTATGTACAAAAAACCTGTATACACTCAACAAAAATAATCGTCGCGACACCACACTGTTCAATGTGAAATAGAAATGAAAATATCTGGCTTGCTTTCTATAAGAGAGAGAGAGAGACAGACAGAGAAACATGCGCACGCCGCACAGCTGCAAAAAGTGTCGTCACAACTTTTCGTAAGATTTTTTCCGTCTAGCCCCCTTTCACAACGCGCGATAAGGAACTTCGTTCCAAAAATTCCACGGACCCCTGGCCAAGAATATTTTAACTAAAGAAAACGCCTTAGTAGTTCAGTCTTTGTTCAATTTACTCATGTTTTATGGGTGACGATACGTTGTCGTCGCGGTGAGTTCTTGGCTTAACCTAGAGGAGAGTATTACACTATTTCCTAGTAAATAGGTTAAGAGTTAACTAACCTGCGGACCCCTGATGCACATAGGCACCATTACCTTTAAAAAACCCTGTCCTATAAGGATTTTCCTCGAGTTTAGTTATTAATAAATTACATTCTTTGTTGGTATACAGCGAATACACAAATGACTTCATAGAAATAAGTTCTCGTGTTAAAATCCTCCGGATTTCTTCCATGAAATGATCATTTTACCTGAATTATATAGCTTATTGAATGTTCTTAAGGAATAACCAAGCTTCATGAATCTTTTATTTTTATACAATTTAAAGGAAACGTTTAAAATTAATGACAGTATTAAATATGTTACAACCTTTTCAACTTTGTTCCTATTAGAGAAATATGTTGCCTTAAAATACAATAATTACGTTGTTATGTCTGGTATGTCAGTATGTTATATTAGACCAGGGTCGATAATTTTTAAAACCATAAAAAATAAAGTAGGATGAAACCCATTAGAAAAGGAGGGGAATACTATAAAAATGAAAGGAAAAATAATTTACGGGCGATCTGAGGTCGGGAAGGGGATGGGGGTGAGTTTTTAAGGGTAAAAAATGGTTTTTCTCGATTTCCAGCAAAAGTAAAAGTCCTATCGAAAAAAGTCAAATGGCAAAGTTGTAGGTAATAAAAAGATCTAAAACTTTTGTATTTACACTTTCTTCACATAACCTCAAAATTTATGTGAAATATTCAAAAAACCAAGTTTTTGGTTTTTTATTTTTATCTTTTACAATTTTTTTTATTTTTTAACGAAATTTAGTGAAAACTTACCTTTTGATGTCCCAAATACGCTGTAATTTATTTGATTAAAAATATTTATTTATTCACCTTATTTTGAATTAATATCGAAAAACCACCCTAATTTTCAATCGAAAAGTCACCCGTCAAAATATCAGCTTTTTTCAAAAAGTTGGTATGTTTTCTGTTCGTTGAAATCTCTACTTTCCGATGGTGAAAAAAAATATATATGTTACTATAGTAAATCTTCTCAGAAAATGCAAAAAACGAAAAAAACTTGGATTCGATTTTTTTTAATTATTATAAATCATTTCATCTAAAAAATGTGATTGCTGCAATTTGTTTCAATTAAAAAGTTGATTTATTTAATGCTAATTACATTTATGTCATAGAAAATCTCATTATATATAAATATAAATCGTACAATTTAATGTAGATACTTTATTCTGATTACGTTATTCATTACAATATTTTTAAACACATTAATCTTATCATTCATAAATACCTTATCTTCAATTCTAATCACTTATCCATTAGTTTTTGTCTTTTTGGTGTCATTTCTTCATCTTAGATTCGCCAAACATCTCCAATTCTAGTAGATCTTCGAAATTTATTTATTTATTTATTTTCACAAAAAAAAACGTACATGTTACATTTAGCAATGATCTCTGCACTAAGCACGCAGGCTTGTCTTGCAGGAACCAATTATTTTACATTTATAAAGAATTGGTACATACAACTCTTAAATTACTAGGTACAAACAAGATAAAATTAAAATAATAAAAAAAAATAATTAGAGACAATACAACAGAATATAGAAACTTATTGAAAAAAAAAAAATCTTTAATATTACATAGATATAGAAATAGATATTTATCTAATATTAAAAATATATATGTTAATAATAATAGTAAAACACAATATAATTAAGTAATGAATGGAAAAAGTTCGTGCGTGTGTGTGTGTGTGTGTGTGTGTGTGTGTGTGTGTGTGTGTGTGTGTGTGTGTGTATGTGTGTGTGTGTGTGTGGGTGTTTGTGTAGAGTGTGTCAGCAGTTAGTTGATCAGCTGTAGTTCTTAAGAATAAGTTCGGTGTCTTCATAGGATAATGACATGAGCCATCCCCTAATTACATCTTCATGACTATCACCTTCTTCCTCTCCAACATTATTTCCAGACTACGTTGGTTCTTCATCCACAATTTCTTCTGAATCATTAACTTCCTCGTAGGTTTCTTCTTCAATATTGGAGCAATTTTCAGAACCATGACAGTTTGAACATAAATTTGTGTATTTTAAACCATGTTTTCGGCAACCACATTTTAAACTATTACATCCAGTTTCACAGCTGCAGCAAATATTTTTGAGCAATATTTCCGGAATTCATTCTTTTTGTGAAAATTTGGGCATAATTCCACGTTGATATTACCAAATCGGCTAAAAGTTTGGTATTAAAAATATATTAACGATATATATTTTATGGATTTTTAATATATTTTTTATAGATTTTTAATATATTTTTTATGTATTTTGAAATATTATTGTTTTCCATGGGATTAACTTAATTTGTTTGTGCAAAATTAAAGAGATTATTATTAGTATGTATGTAGTAAGACCCAGTCTGCAGTCCCCACTTCTCCATGAAATACCTTTTGATGGGCTACTATTTTTCGTAGGTCACTCAGGTATATAATTTATCTTAAAATAGTTATAAATAGACATCTTACGCATATAATTTAAAGAAGATTCGACAACTTTCTCCAAATATTGTAGATGTCTTATTAAATAATATTTTTATTGCAATTTTTTTTATCAATGTAGTATTTAATCTAATGTTTTTCGAGTAATAAAGTGTTAGTTTTAATAAATAGCTCATAATTTTTTATAATTATAAACAAAAATTCGAATTCGAGTTTTTTTCGATTTTTGTATTTTCTGAGAAGATTTACTATAGTAACATATATATTTTTTTTCACCATCGGAAAGTAGAGATTTCAACAAACCGAAAACATACCAACTTTTTGAAAAAAGCTGATATTTTGACGGGTGAGTTTTCGATTGAAAATTAGGGTGTTCTTTCGATATTAATTCAAAATAAGGTGAAAAAATAAATATTTTTAATCAAATAAATTACAGCATATTTGCGACATCAAAAGGAAAGTTTTCACCAAATTTCGATAAAAATAAATAACATTGTAAAAGATAAAAATAAAAAACCAAAAACTTGGTTTTTTGAATATTTCACATAAATTTTGAGGTTATGTGAAGAAAGTGTAAATACAAAAGTTTTAGATCTTTTTATTACTTACAACTTTGCCATTTGACTTTTTTCGATAGGACTTTTACTTTTGCTGGAAATCGAGAAAAACCGTTTTTTACCCTTAAAAACTCACCCCCATCCCCTTCCCGACCTCAGATCGCCCGTAAATTATTTTTCCTTTCATTTTTATAATATTCCCCTCCTTTTCTAATGGGTTTCATCCTACTATTATTTTTTTTCACTTTTTATTATTTTTAAAGGCTTCTACCCTGGTCTATATGTACGTTTGTATGTTTTAAACAACACAATCGATTTCAAATTGTCTATATAACATCCAGATACCTACCATTTAGGAGCTTTCATTAAATTGGATATATAGATAAAGGAATAAAAGATATCATAAAAAAATATTCCTAAATCCCTGAAGATCAACTTGAAAGTGTACGATTTGATATTTGGCTGGAGAGTTACATGCAGAAGGCGGTTTTGCTGGCGAATGCCAGGATTGTGCGGAAATTTCTCTCCGTATATCCCAAATATACTATGAGTTGTATTTGTATTAAAGTACCCTTATACATATTACTTGTAGGTAACTGTAAATAATATTGTCAATAAACTTGTGATAATAATAAGGAAATATATCTGATTGAACACGGAGCTGTTGGGCCTCTAAATTTGAGGTCCTCCACCACTTTCTAAATAAAGATTTAACCGTTATTCTGTTTTCCTCCAGGGTGAAGGCGGCTACTTCGACACACCGGAACCGTGGTGTGTCTACGACACCCCGGAAGGAGGTTCTGTCTACGGGAAAAAGAGCTATACGTCCCGCGACGAGTTGCGAGCGTACGTCGCGTCTCTTCCCCCCATCGAGGTATCAAAGGAGCACCCCACTATCCCCGTACTACACCGAGGACATAGCCCCAGAATTGCCCTGCTCGCCGAGAATGGCAAACAGATTAGCCATCATTATTTGACAGGTGTTATTACCACGGATATTGAGTATTTGTAAGATCCCAGTAATATAATGACATGATCGTTCTCCGAGATATGTCGCTGCAATCACCACGGCATGTCACGGCAATATCAGTGACAAGTGGAAAATGGTGTGAGAAGAGCAACACGCCTACCATACGAAGATACTTATATACTATTTTCGTGTCATTGGCATTTGTTTATAGAATGTATAGCAATAAAGTTTTGATATTAATGTCATAAATCTGGATACCGCGAGATTTAATAGGATTTTTCTAATAGTCAATTAAAACGCCATACTTTTTTATTCACAACGACTAGTATTGTATTATCTATTATATAAAATACAAGTCATATTTATTACCTTTACCTCAATTGTAAGACTAGGTGGACATAATTCATCACCTACTATGGTCTATGGGTTCCTATATTCAGTCTAACGACAGTTATATTTTAACAAATTAATATCCTTTTGTTTAGTTTAACGATTAGTATGAATGTAGGAACACAATTGCCGGCTATATAGCCACCCACACGACGATATCTCCAGTATACCACAACAATATTAAACGGTTATAACTTCTTTATGTCACAAAGATTACAATAATCAACAGAAGATGGTCAAAATGAGACATGTTAACCAACATCCGTCGAGGCGCCTCATGGCAGTCTGTGCCTCTAGCACGAGTTCCTGCAGTTTACTTACTCGATCACACGTACAGTTTCCTCTCATACATTGAGCACCAGAGTTTTAGTTCTTAATAGTTTCCGCGAGAGGCGCTGGTGCTCAATGTATGGGACGAAACTGTACGTGTGATCGAGTAAGTAAACTGCAGGAACTCGTGCTAGAGGCACAGTTCTAAAACGAAATCTGTGAGAATAACAACCCAGCATGTCATATTAAACTTGTGGGACTAACATGGTGACGATACTGGTACTATGGTGTGTGAATAGCCAACATAACAACCGAGCAAGACAAGCAGTTCGCTGGTAAATTTATTGGCTTAGTTAATAACGCGTGACAAAAATCTGCCATTATTTAACTTTATTGTGTGACTTACCACAATACAAATACAAAAATGATTTATTTCATCTCCACAAATTACATGATATTAACATGAAACAAAATGTATAAAAGTTGCAACTTGTGGGATATCTGGAGCCCAAACTAAGCCAAGGCCTGTATTTTGGCACTCCAGGCCCCAATAGTAGCATTTAATGTACAAAAGTGGCAACTTCAACACGATGACCCATTGTACCTTTATGACATATCAATTAAGTAAATTTTTAATTTATGTGATAAAATACATTTTTGTAATAAGTGTAGCTTTTTATAGTAAGTATTTAAGTAAAGTTTAGAAAATAATTCGACTTTTTCTTATTTTGTTTGGATATTTTAAATTATATTTCAGGTTCTGGCACCTGTGACTAGATTTAAAATTAAGAAATTAATTTAGAAGACCTAATTCTTAGCATTCCATGGCTTCACCGTGAAGAGACCGGGTCCATCGCGTGGTAGAGGAGGGAACACTCGACAGTCTGACACTTGCGACTCAGATGTAGGTTTAAGGCCCCCTGTGATGCATCAACCCTCACCTTCTCTGACTCTCAATGTGGGGAACACTGACACTCTTCCTAGCCAAATTTGGTATGATCCTAAAAATTCCGCTTTGGATACTCGTTCAAATTTAGAACGAGTACCCAAAACGTTTTTCCCAAACCCAAAAATTTCTTCTTATAGCCCTTTTTACGTATCCGATTTTCTGAGCCGCAGGCCACAATTGTCGTTGACAGAGGAACAACGGACACTTTGTACGTTTTTCTTTCATTCCCAGCTTTATATGAAGGCCATGTTCGGGGAACATAGTCCTCGTGTACGCCTGGGAGTGACAGACAGACTTATAAAATGTTCACTGCTCCTCTGTCAATGATAATAGTGTATAATTGTTGTACTATGAACGCGTTCAACAAGGCTGGCCGTGCGTTTCAGCGCTTTTGCCAAATCTGCTATTGGAATCAAATATAACAGCTCACATAGGGCCCTTAAATTGATCCTCGGTGCTTTTGCAGCTGACTCCTCTTGTTGCAATTCTCTCGTTTTATGAGGCTATAGCCTCTTTGCATCATTCTTTCTCCCGCTTTGCTCTGGAGGGAAGTGGAACTATTCATTTTCTTACTTCTCCTTTTTCCTTTCTGATTAAAATCGTTGCGGGATAAGACAGTTAAAGCGATTCCCAAAATATGGCAGAGCCTCACCGCTCAGTGTCATTTCATTGTGTGCCACTGTTGATCCTGGCTTACAGGAGTTGCAGTGGTGGGTAAGAGGGAGGGACTAGTGCCGAAAAAAAAGGCTGGACAAGCGCACGGATATCGCATCACACAGACTCTGTCACTGGTAATGTATAACGTCCTCCTGATGGAACGCCTAGCAACACGATCAGAAAGAGGTCAGGTACAGGACCGACGGCTTTGCGTGCTCTTCGAAGGACGGTGCTATAATACCACCATCTCCCTGACTTAGTACTTTTTATATCTAAACTAATCAGTCGCTTAATTGTCAATAGTACATGTTAGATCAAATTACAATAATGTTAATTCTTAATAAGCCCATATTACCTACCTCCTTCAACCCTTTCACGGACAATGGTTATCATATTTTAAACTTTAATGGTTTATAATAAATATCAAAATCAACCAACTGGCCGTTAGTCAAATGCTTTTTGGAAACAGACGATGACGAAGGTCTAAAACTATTTTACCTGTGTAGAAGTAATTGTTATGGAAAGTTCAACTGAGAGGCTAGCAATGTTATTGTACAGACCACAGCACATCAAGCTACCCCAATCTGTCAAATTTCCCCAATTGAATGTGAACTTCATGCTTTTGTGATAAAGTTGAAAATTTATAAAAAAGAATACAGATTATGGTAGCTGGATGTGCTGGCGTCTGTACAAAAGAAAATACATTTTATTATAAATGAATAGTGTTAAGTTACTTGTAAAACACCAACAACCTCGCATTACTAGATAGTAAACTACATAAGCAACAACTTTTGTTCTACAACTTTTGATAATTCGTTAGATTTTATTTTCATACTAAAATAAGTATTAATTTAAGTTCCCGATTGTATTTTTATAACTCTACGAGCATCGTAAAGACGCGAACACGCGCATGACTTTAGTGTCAGTCGCACGTCGCTCTAACATAGACCTACAAAATTCACGACAGTACAGAAAAAACTTTTAAAATCATTTTTTTTTTCATGTATTGAGTTATGAACGTACTCGTAGAACAAATATTGTTGCTTATGATGTTAGCAATCTAATCCTGCGAGGTTGTTGGTGTTTTACAAATAATCGACAGGATGCGGGGCCAAGATACTGTTAATGTTAAGTACGCCAGCACATCAAGCTACCTTAACCTGTCAAATTCTTTTATAGATTTTCAACTTTATCACAGAAGCATAAGGTTCACTTTCAATTGGGGAAACTTGACTAGCTTGATGTGCTGGCGTCTGTACTTACTGAAAAATAAATATGAAACTTTTAATAAAAGCCTTTATATTGTATAACATCGTTTTATTTCAACAAAAACTACTCATTTATCAATACTTATAATTAGGTAACTAATATTAAACAATAAGCCGATACCAACGAGTAAGATAACAAATTGCCGCCAGCACCAGAAAATCAGTAAACGATCAATACAATATACGTATGTACATACATAACACTCAACCTAGCTAATACTAAGAAACATAATCTAATATAAGAGTCTTGAAGTCATTTCCATTTTAAAGCATATAAAATTTGATCATATTATGACTAAATACAGCCCAATTTTCACAGAAACATAATAAAAATTAGTAATATACAATAAAATGATAAAAGTAATAAATTAAATCATTGGTACTTATAAAAATAAGACGTATTCAAAACATTAATAATTTAAAGCGTCATCGGTTGGAATGGTTCTAAGTATTGGCATTCCAGCCGTTGGTCGTGTAGGTTCCGGTAAGATGACGTTAAAAGTGGTCACCGTCAGGATGGCTGGACCAAACGAGATATAAACATGAGACCATGTCCACTGTTTTTACTACCAGTAATGACATATTTGCTACATTTGCGTTAAGAAATATATCAATGAAATAAAGTGGTCAGCCATTCTGACGTCAGGTTGGCCGACCAGTTCTAAGTTTTTATAGTTTTAGAGTTGTATTAACCTATTTGTTGATGTATAAATTTACTATTTATCACCCAATTTTAAGAAGCCACAAAAAATGTTATGTGTATAATACTTATACTTATTTATTTATTTATACCACATACACTACCATTACATTTTACCCATTGCGATAGCGTATACATAACATTTTTAACTTAGGAACAACTAATACATATTATCTTGTCTAGACAACAATAAACTTATGGCCAAAGTGAACTAATTCAGTGAACAATAGAACAAATCAATACTATCAGTGACCGCATTGAGGTCGCGTCAGAGGCGCGCTGCAACAAGTTGGTCCGCGCGCGGGCACCACCAGCAGTACGCGCCACGTGGCTAAAGCTACCTCCCTACGTATTTTCAATTTCCAATACCCTACCATATCCTGTAAAGAGAGAATAATTGTAAAGGTGGCACTCGGAAAATTAATCCCTGTGTAACGGGGTCTATTACAAACATAATTGACGATCACAAAGTACAAACAGACTCAGCACAACTATTTATGAGTCATATACAGATTGTTGTCATTTCAGCCAGACGCATGGAACGTTCAGAACAATTTTTGCCTTTATTACTCAGTGATAATGTAGCATTCTATTAGTCAAATATGTTTTTAATCGGTACAGTATTTGTTGATATTATTTATCACACATAAAATTAAAAAAAAAATCCGTTTTCACTGCATTAAGTAGGTACAAGTCTAATATTCATATCTTTTTTTAAGGGGTCCTAAAAATTGTGTAAAAAGTATATGTTTAGGTAGCAAACAGGTAGTAAATATATACATTAACAACGTGGTTAATACAACGCTAAAAATATAAGAACTTGGGACTGGTCGGCCAACCTGACGTCAGAAAGGCTGACTACTTTATTTCTTTGATATATTTCTTAACGAAATGGTAGCAAATATGTCATTACTGGTAGTAAATAGTAGCAAATAGGTAATAAACAGTGGACATTGTCTCATGTTCACATCTCGTTTGGCCCCGCCATACTGACGGTAACTAAATGTTCTTAATTGCGTTTTGATCGATCGATTGGATTGTATACATTCGGGTCTGAGAACCACGGTGCTGTGGCGGAACGGTTAATGCACGTGAAGGCCGGATACCCTGTAGTTCGTGGGTTCCATTCCCACCCGAACTTAAATTTACACAATTCATTTTAAAAATCGGCGAAATAATAAAACCACTTTAACTCTATAATCAATGATATAAAATACAAATTGAACTATGTGTTTCCCACTTCAGCTTTAAATCTGTCAACAAAACTTCGCAGAAAACTTCGTTTCATTGTATTGTATAATTACAACATAATTTATTGTAGTAATTAAAAATTAAGGACATGTTAATAATAAAAGAACGTTAATACAATAAACTAATAATAATTTGTTATTTAAATAATCATTTGCACAATATTAACAATTTTCAGTCAGTCGTTTTTGTATCTACATAAATACATAGGACTCACGCCTGTTTCCCAGAACAAATGGAAATTCGTTGTCTCTGCCTACCCCAGGCAGAGACAACGAATTTCTATTTGTTACGATTTTTGCACCCCTCTTTTGCCTGTTTGTAATTTATTTTTCAACAGGCTAGTACTTTATTCTTTAACATTTTGGATTTTTTGACAATTTATTGCCGCCATACGGACAAGCTGCTGTAGCCGAGTCTAAACATAGGGTTTCTTTACCTTTTTTGCGGACAACATTAGCAGATGCGAGAGGAACTAGATTGGGATTATTTCAAACTAATAAAGTCTCTCAAAAATTATATTAGGTTGGAGAAAAAGTCTTTTCACATTATAGTAAGTATGAACTTGTCATACAATCTCTTTGGCTATAGTATTTGTATCTGGCTGGTTTTGGTATCATTGAAATAAAAATTTAAAAAAACATAATGCCAAATTCAAATTAGAAAAATGTGTTTTTCATTTGTTTTCGTACTATCAAGATGAGTGAATCTAATGAAGAAATTCAATACATTTTAAAATATTACTACATAAAAGGTAAAAATGCAAAGCAAGCCGCGAAAAATTTGCGATGTTTATGGACATAGTGCAGTATCTGTGACAGTAGCACAAATTTGGTTTAAGCGTTTTCAATTCGGAAATTTGATGTCAAAGATGCACGTCGCTCTGGTCGCCCTATTACCATATTACGGATAAAATGGATACCATTTTTGAAAAAGTGGAACAAGATCGGCTAATCAGTAGTTACGACGTAGCTGAAGAACTAGGAATTGACCACAAAACAGTTTTGAGAGCTCACTGAAAGAAACCTAATGAACCGTGTACTCATTTGGGATTCTTTATTACGACGTAATGAAACCGAACTATTTTTGAAGAAGCTGATAACTGGTGGTGAAAAGTGTCCACTTGCGACAAGAACTTGCGAAAAAGGTCGTGGTCAAAGGCGGGTCAGGCTTCACAGACTGTGTTGGGATTGGAAGGGCATTATTCATTATGAGCTTTTACCACCAGGCAGGACCATTGATTCTGAATTCTACTGCGGCCAACTGATGAGATTAAAGCAAGAAGTTGAGAGAAAGCGGCCGGAATTAATCAACAGAAGGGGTGTTGTTTTTCATTATGATAACGCTAGACCTTACACATTTCACTCAGCAAAAATGAAGAGAGTTTGGCTAGGAGGTGTTAATGCATTCGCCGTATAGTCCTGACCTTGCACCTACAGATTTCCACCTGTTTCGGTCTCTTCAGAATTCTTTAGGCAGTGTCAGGTTAACATCACGAGAGGACTGCCAAAACCACTTGTCGCGGTATTTTGATCCGAAGTCCCAAAATTTCTATGGCAATGGGATCATGTCCCTACCTACAAGATGGCGAAAAGTTATCGAACAAAATGGTACCTACATACTTTAGTGAAATGCAAATAATATACTTTAATAAATGTTTTGATTTTTCTTAAAAAATGCGAAGAAACTTTTTCCCCAACATATTATATAGACGCGTAAGAATGTGATCGTGTTAGAAAACGGGCTAGCGTCATACGTATTATCAATTGGCTAATCGCCTTACTAGTCCATCACCAAGCACTTATACTCTGCAACAACCTATTATCCTGTAGGCTGGCCGAATAAAAGTTGGGGTCTGACTCCTCCAACAAGCAGCCCCCTACTCCACGTACAGGCGCACCAGCGAGCTCTCGGCGGCGGCGCAGCGCGACACGGGACAAGTGCCCCGCGCCCGCACGTGGCGCGAGATGCACGAGTAGCAGAATATGTAACTGTAACAACCAGCACACATTTTCTTTCTCTCTTGTTTCACAGCCAGGTTGCAGTTTTACTTCAGTCGTGTGGTTTAACACACTCGTTTTTCTTTGATTTAGAGATTTATTTCTGAGTTTCTCCATGTTTAGGCAGCTAAAACGACTACTAAAGCCTAAAACCCATGAAATGCGCCAAACTTTTACAACAGAGACCCCAAAAGTAACATTTTGTAAGTGTCCACAAAATCTACTTACTACGAGTACAGCGCAGTAAGCAATAACTACTTTTTTTTTTTTTTTTTTTTTTTTTTTTACATGGTGGAAATGCATTAAACTTACGCATACCCGCCGCTTGGGGAGGCGACGGGTTATGTGGGACTCACTCGGGCTAGTCCCGGGATACGCACTAAAACCACCATGGTAGCCAGCCTCACAATGCCTGTAGCGGGGGGCCTGGGTACTCGTGAACGATCTCGCCAGTACCCCAAGCAATAACTACTTACCCCGAGACGGGTAGCACGGTGGGTATCTTCCACGACTGGAGACACAGCGGGCACTTGTTCTTCCATCTCTCCGCGCGAACATCACGCTGCCAAGAAACAGATAACTTAACTTCAGGGTCTATGTTTTCTATTTTGGAAGTAATAAAAAGAAAATTTTATTTTATATTGATTTTATTTTATATATCTTTTATTTAGATTTTTTGTTTCTTATTTTAAAACGTATTCTTTTATTTTGTTTCATGTATAATTTTTAAGAAAAGTATTGTTTTATATATTAGCTGAAAATCAATGTTACAACCACATTGTAACATCATGCTGAGCTGCTAGCCATTTGAGCGCACAAAAATGTTTTAGTACACTAATGGAGTATTTCGTACGGTATTATTTATATTTTATATCGCCATTGTTACTCTAATCGTGTATTTTTTGTTTCTTTATTATGAGTGCTCAATAAATATTTCTTTCTTCTTCTTTCAAATAATTGATTTTCAATGGATATGGCTTCTATTTTGGAAGTGATACTATTTGAAGAGTCGATCGGCATAAGCTGATAGCAACCGAGTGGTTCCAACGTGGCCTTATGTTCCGCTTTCATGCCGTGTTGAGAGCTCTACCTTCGGCGAGATCACTCGATCGACTACCTGACAATAATTCCTAAGCCGATATCCCTAGTGATCAATGATTAAAAATATCTCCAGTTTCTGTCATCGAGCTTGTCAATGGTTCACTCCTAGACCACTTGCAGAATTATAGTTATCGATTAAAATCTAAATGGATGTTAACAATTAAGTTTACAAAACATTCTAATTATTGATGTTCTATGCGGTGTATTAGCGAATCATTGCACTAAGTGGTGGCTTAAATCACAAAAGAACCAGTGCAGACCTCTGTAGCAGGTTTTAAGTTGGCTTCTGAGCCAGTATAAATTAATTGAGAAAAAAACACAGCGAAAATTTATGTATTACTTTGTTGGTGGGAAATTGTAAGGAATTAAAAAAGAAAGAATTACAGAAAGTTTTAATAAGATATTGAAGTTAAATTGTAACAAGCAGTTCGGGTTTACAAGGGGCCGCTCTACTCAGGATGCAGGTTGCACATTAATTAGGTCAATATTGGAGGCTTGGGAGGGATCACAGGATGCGCTGGGAGTTTTCTGTGATCTCTCTAAGGCTTTCGATAGCGTTGATCATCGTACGCTCGTTGTTAAACTGAAGTACTATGGAATATCTGGCACATCTCTTGATCTTGTGATGGCCTATTTATCGGGGCGACAACAGATGGTTTCGATAGGCGGTGTCACTTCGGCACGTCATTCTGTGAAAATGGGGGTGCCCCAGGGGTCTATATTGGGCCCATTTTTATTTCTAGTTTATATAAATGATCTCCCTTATCTGGTAGAGAAAGTATCAGAGATAGTTTTGTTCGCTGATGATACGTCGCTCATATTTAAAGTAAATAGAAAGGATAAAGATCTTATTGAGCATAATAAAACACTCAGCTTTATATCAGAATGGTTTTCGGCAAATAATCTCTTGTTAAATGCAGGGAAAACTAAATGCATCAGGTTCTCATTGCCGAATGTGACTCAAATTGTACCAACAGTTGCACTTAATGCGAAAATATTAGATTTAGTCCCATCGACCGTATTTTTAGGATTGACACTTGATTCAAAATTGCAATGAGGTCCTCAGATTGAAAGTTAGCAGGTAAATTAAGTTCGGCTTCCTATGCTGTCTGGAAAATAAGGCAATTGTCAGATGAACAAACTGCTAGATTAGTGTATTTCGCGTACTTTCATAGCATTATGTCGTATGGCATTCTGCTGTGGGATTCGGCGGCTGACATAGGTACTATTTTTGTATTGCAGAAAAGAGCAGTCAGAGCCATTTATGGTTTAGGCAGTCGCGATTCTTTGCGAAATTTGTTTAAAGAAATAAATATACTTACTCTGCCATCGGAATATATATATCAGAATATAATGTTTGTTAGAAAAAATATTCATAATTATAAAAAGAAAAGTGAACTGCATAATATAAATACTAGAAATAAAAACAAACTAGCCATGCCAGGCTTTAGAGTAAGCAAAACTAATAAATCATTTTTAGGAAATTGTATTAGGTTTTATAACAAGCTTCCTACTCAAATTACTGATCTGCCTGACACAAGTTTTAAAACACATATTAAACGTGTACTTATGGCTAGGGGTTATTACACCACTAAAGAGTACATCGATGACAAAGACGTCTGGCTCTCACTTCCTACCTGCACATTGCTCGCTGGAGATCTTGTAGCCATATAGACATGACTGATCTGCTGTGTTACGTGAACTATCTGTAAATGATTGCTATCATATACTTAATTTAAAATTATTGACTCTGTCTCAAAATGAATAATGTTATTGTTTCGAAGTTTTTCTTTTGTATACCTAAATATAATCTAAAATAATAAGCATTCAGACAACCGATCGAGCATATATTGTGTTTGCCTACTAAATAATTACTCTAATTGGACCAAATCCCGTGTTCATGCCCGCTTGAGTATGTTTCGCCGGACCGTCTCAACTGGGTCGTGTTGAAACCGGTAGTAGATGAACCCACTGAGTTTGTTTCGCTGGGTCTTCTCAGTTGGGGCGCATTGGATCCGGTGGTAGCATTAAAGCGCGACCGTCGTTATTAACACAAGGTCCGTCATAATAATAATACCTTTAATATAGACAGAACCATTGACAATATGTAGTAAAAATATTAGACTTAAACTAGATAATTAAACATAATCTCTTGACAATAACTTGATACGAGCTAGCTAAATATCATTTCTGTAATAAAATAAATTTTATAAATGTTTTCATACAAGATGTACCTAAATATCTATGTTACTAGAAATAATATCTAATGTATACAACTATATTACTACAAACATGTTCTGACTATTTACAAGCGCTTTTTTAAAGTCTACGTGAATAAAAACCTTTTTTATTTATTTATTTTATTTATTTATTTTATTTATTTATTTATTTTATAGTACCAGTAATGGATTTTGGTGGCCTTTGGAACATTGTTAGAATTTTCCGCATAATACCAGAAAAAAAGAAAAAGAATAGCTGATGAAAAAGACATGAAACAATTCTTAATGCAAAAATAGACATTAAATACATATTTCTGGAATTAAAAGAACGAGATGGTGCGACATATTTTTGATTTCGAATAGTCTTCAAGCGCCAACAGTAAAAGTGAGAGCGAAGCACAATCTATGGTTTATGAGCCTCTGTAATTAAAGGCAGTTATAATTTTATGATTGTTAAATTGTGCCTGTCATTCATTATTAAATCACTTGCACCAAGTCATCACTTCCAGTTGTTTTTTTTTGGAGTTATCCCCAAAAGATTCCTATACAAATAGATAGGTTGAAGACAAGGACAGAAGCATTACAAGTAATTTGTCATTTTGGTTAAGGTTCCAGAAAGAAAGGAATGGCTTTCGGAATATTTAAAATTTTAAACAATTTATGGGTATATAAGCAAAATATCAAAACAGCACAGTGTTTTTTTAATCTAGTGAAATGGAAGGCGAATTAAGAGGTAGAAATAAAAGTGAAAAATTTTAGAAGGTGCAAGTGATCAGTGAAACTAAACATGGAAAGTGTTGCGTACACAGTGAGAAGTGTTCCGTGTCCGTGGGGACTTTCGCATAGTGCTCGTCGCGGGGACTTTGTAAGTGCACCACGTGTGAACTCTCACGTTTCGTGATCCATCTAAACACTAGTTTGCTTTCCAATCCCCTGACCCACCGTTACCTACATTATACTTTTAGACACAAATAGTTTCATAAATATTTGTAGGGTGACATTATTAATACGTGTGTCAAAAAAGTTCTTCCATATACTTACTTAATATTTGTACGTGCGAAAAAATAAAATCTCCTATAATACTTTAAAATCAGCTTGGCTTGAAATAATAAATACTGAAACTGGTAAAATAAGATTGAGGGACCAAAATGTAACACTATATATTAACGACGAATTAGTTTCAGGTAAACTTACTGTTACCAACGTTTTTTTACAAATATAAGTACCTCTAGATACTACTAAGTGCATCTCATCGCCACCAGATGTGGCTGAAATCTTGTTAAAACAATCTATTAAATCAATTAAGCCCCAATTTGGTTTTCGATATGGTGTTAATAATTATATTTTAAAAGCTTTTAATAGCATTAAAAATAAGGACACAGAAGATTTATGGGGACTGTCTGTAATATCAATTGAATCAGTCATACAAATCATTGGTTTCTTGTAAGGTCTTATTTATCAGATCGAGAACAACTCTTGTACGGTGTTATTTATCAGGTTGTATAAGGATGAACAACTCGTTTAAATACGCGGTGTCACTTCGGCACATCCTGTCAAAAAGGGAGTTCCTCAAGGAACGATTCTGGGTCCATTTTTATTTCTAGTTTATACTAGAATTTATCTTTAAGCTCAAGAGCGGAAATAAAAGTCAAAAAGCGTGTGGATAGATGCAGGTAGTGATGTGGAGCGGTACCACGGGCGGGGCGGGCGGCGGCAGCGCGGCGGCGGGCGCGGGGCTGGCGTCCCACCAGCGCAGGAACTGCACGCCGAAGGCGCCGTACTCCACCAGGCGCAGCGCCGCGCCGCCCACCATGGGGAACGTTATCATGGCGCTCCTGGGAAACAACAATTACATTCAATTTTCCCTTTTCTGATAAAAATTAATTTAGTTCCGACTTAATTCTAACCGACGGTCGGAGAACTTGTGACCTGTATCACAGGTTGTCATTTGTAAACCACACACATCAGGCACCAGTTTCTCACACAGGTGAACTTTGAAGACTCTCTAATCATAAGAACTATATGATTTATTACTATTATTATTTTAGTTTTTATACATCTGTATATCTATCTTAAGGCAACACGGACCTAGGTCGAGTGCCACCCCGGAGGAAAGAAGAAAGAAGGAAATACCGTTTGGTAATTATTTCATAGAAAATTACGCACAATCCTACAATTTTCTTTTTCGGGGATAGTCCCACTCTTTTACCCACCACTGCAACTCCTGTAAGCCAGGATCAACATTTACATTCGCGTTAACATCTTTGGTTAAATCCATATGTACCATCCGACTGACTGAATTTCTCTGTTACTGTCAGGATGGCGGACCAAATAAGATATGTACATGAGACCATGTCTACTTTTTGTCCATAACTTTTCTTAGGGGCTTCATAAAGTTGTGTAAAAAATATATGTTAAGGTACTAAATATTTATACATTAACAACAAAGTTCATACAAGGCAAAAAATATGAAAACTTGGAATTGTTCGGCCAACCAGAATGGCTGACCTCTTTATTTCATTATTGGTAGTAAATAGTAGCAAATAGGTAATAGACAGTGAAAAGAAAAAACATAATTATGTTGGACTTTCTCCTAATTCGTTAAAACTATATAGGTTGTATTAAAATCGATGCTGTATGTAAATAAAACTTTGAAACTTTAAATCAATTTGAGTCTGGATGTAATTTGTGTCCGTCTATTATATGTTTGTAAAGTACCCTCCGACACAGGGATCAAGTTCCCTAGTGCAGGCGTTGTCTATTAAAAAGAAAAGTCAAATTTATTAAAAAAAAGAATTGTTAGGCTTTTAATACCATTTGCTTATTTCATCACTTCTAGCAAAAATAGTATTTAGACGAACTTAACGTCAGCCCTAATGTTGGCTGCCAATTGCCAACATTATGGGAATGCAGAGGAAACATGGTAGGTCTAATAAACACTATAAATCTATCAAAATACAAAACCAATATGTAGTGTTAATTCCGCTAATTGTCAGTTTAATCATGCCGGGATGCAATCCTTCGAGCACTCGACGAGTTAGCAGCCCTTGAGAATGGTCCGTGGAGGACTGAAACACGTGTTGGGTATCGTACTGGTGCATGTAATTTGCTTTTTTATATTGTCCTTCTTGAATGTGCACATTTTTCACGGGCGGGAGGGCGTTGCAAATTGCAAAACGGCATGATTAAACTGACAATTAGCGGAATTAACACAACATATTGATTTTGTATTTTGATTGTTATGGATTTCCGCAAAGTAACGCCTGATTCCATTACTTAACTATAAATCTAATAAAATGTAGGATAGAAGTAATCTCAGTATGAGAAAATGAAACTAGAAACAATGCTTGACTGTTGTTCATTTTTGTTGTAGTATATTATTGTTGAACTGTTATGTGATGTATGAAAGATGATGCAAGGTAAAATTCTTGTTTAAAGAAACTTTATTCTCAATAAAACATACACAAATGTCACTTACTTGAGAACAATAAATTAATGTTAACAATTATAAAAGGGTTCGACTTCACCTCTATGTACAGTTTCACAAACACGACCCACCCAACGCATTCATTTCTGCGAGGGTGTTTTACTTCCTGTTAAATACTGGCCGAGCTGAAATTTGAATGCATTGAGTGAGTGTACATTTCTAATAGTTGGTGGTAATTTATTATATAGTTGCACTCCTTCAAATGTAACCATTTTTTTGCCATGATTGGTTCTAGTTTTAGGTAACACTATTAGGCTCGCTCGTCGTGAGCTTCGTTGGCTGACTTGTCGATATTGGGTTAATATAATGTTTGTGTGTATTTTTTTTATTAAGCACTTTATTAATGAATATACATGTATTATAGATATAGAGTTGCTTGATGTTCATTAATTTAGTATCATTATAGATTTTTGAAGTTGATGTTAAATAGGGATAGTTAAAAAGCATTTTTATTAATTTATTTTGCGATCGTTGTAGTTCTGACAGTTTTGTTTTCGTAGCACTGCCCCAGAGTTCAATCAAATATAGTAGGTGCGGCTTTACTAGTGAGTTATAGATGGTGTATCTTAGACTTCGCGGAATACATCGAACTATGTTGCGCAATGTCCCTACTAGTGTCGAGAGCTTGTTTTTTATATATTCAATCTGGGCATTCTCACCCTATCTGTCCAGTAAGTAAATTCCTGGCCAGATCCCCCCAGGTGTGTTCCTGCTGATCTCTTGCGGGCGCGTCTCTGAGCGTGAGGCCCAAGATGGCGAGCTCAGGCGCGTGAGTCTTGACCCGCCCGCCCACGTAGCGTCCCAGCTGGATGAGCCGGACTAGGGACGTGACGGTGTACGTGACAGAGTAGAGCTTGGTAGCGGCCCGCCGGAGACGGTCTTGGGATGACTGGAATATTTTGAAATAATTAAACAATAATATATCCTGGAACATTATTCACACATGGCCATTTGATCCCAAACGAGCTTTGCTGGCTCGTACTATGGAAACCAGATAACTGGCATACTACTTTTTTTTTGTAAATACATCAAATCAAAATCAAATCAAAATAGCCTTTATTACTGATAATAATTACATCAATTTCGTTACAACTTATTATACATAGATTTATAGTATAATACTGAAATATAATGCATACTTATTCTAATACTTCTATATATATTTATAATTCTCTTTCACTTTTAATACTTAATTTTTAGTCTAATAGTTCTAAACTTCGACATCGGTAACAGTATTATCAGTTTGCCTTTTGGCATAGGCCTCCCCTAGAATTTTCCACATATCCCTATCCGCGGCTTTTCTTAGCCATGTTGTTCCAGCTACCTTTCTGATATCGTCCCCCCATCTTAGACATAGACATAGATCATTTTATTGCCAGAAACTGTGTACAGAAGATGTTATAACAATTTGATTGATCAACAGTTACCCATATCGGGCATGTAATATTTTTTCTACCTACCTTAATATTAAATATTATTTTTGTAATCTTGACAACAGATAAATAAGACATCATTATCAATAAATCAGTTGCTTCGATACTTGGTCATAAGCAAAAAACTCTTTAAGGTCATAAAATACGTTGTGCAATAGCCATCGTTTCAGCATAGATTTAAACATTTTACCATCAAGTTGTTTAATTTCAAGTGGTAGATGATTATACACACGTATTGCTGTAATGTAAGTACTCTTATAGTAAATCATGTTGCGAATAGATGGTAACTCTAAATTAAATCTATATTTATTACGAATATTAGGTTTAGATGCCGACTTTAAATTGAAAAAGTTCATATTATTTTTTACAAAAATACATAATTCTAAAATGTAAATGCTAACTAAGGTAAGATACCCCTTGTCTCTAAATGTAAATCTAAGAGAATCGGTGCTATACATATTGTAGATAATCCTCAGACATTTTTTTTGAAGCATAAAAGTTGAATTTACGTTTGTTGAGTTTCCCCAATAAATGACACCATACATCAGAAGAGGATAAATATAACCATAATAGGCCGCTTTAGTAGCAGCTAGAGAAGTTACTTCAACTAAAATAGATAATACATAACAATAACTGGATATTTTTTAATTCATTCTATTGATATGACTCTTCCAGTTTAAATGTTGGTCTATTGACACTCCAAGGAAATTAATATCTTCTACTTCTTCAACTTTGGTATCATTATTTATTACATCAAGTGTTAGAGGTTTGGTTTTGTAATTTCTAAATTGAATTAGTTTAGTTTTTGTGAGATTGACTCTAAGATTTATGGATCGTAACCAGTTTGTAACAGTCTGTAATGTAAGGTTGATTTCTGAATTAAGGTTTAAATTTATATGATTTTCATTTGTAATAAATATCGTAGCATCATCGGCATACATTACGCATAGGCTTATTTTTTGCCGCCCCCTTTCCTTCTTTGTAAATACATACTATTATAGATTGACGGGCATGTTGGCGTGATTGGTAGATACGCTGCCTTTCACGCTGGAGGTCGTGGGTTCGATTCCCACCCGGGACAAATATTTGTGTGCATGAAAATGTCTGCTGGTCCTAGACCGATACCTACGTATGAAACTGAAACAATTAAACAAAATCAGTTTGTAAAATAGGCAGAAAGGGTCTCGAGTGGCGGCCAGGAACCTGAAGAGGCAGCGTGGCAGGACCCCTTCAAGATGAACGATGATTTTGTGCGGGGCCCTGGAAACCGCTACGAATAGCGCAAGGCGGGCAATTGTGGAGATCTTTAGGGGAGGCCTTTGTCCAGCTGTGGACGTCTTTCGGCTGATATGATGATGATACAAAATACATCAGCTGATCAATGGTTCTTGTACGGGATATTAATATATATTTTTGTATATTTAGCATGTTGATGTAAGAACAAAGCTCATCATCTATACATATAATAAAATCGAAGGAAAGTCAAAACTGTACCCTAAATATCTTTTTAAAAGGATACTTGGGGCGTGATATTCTACAATCGATATCGAGGTTATAAATATAGTTTTTAGGATTTTTGTCTGTTCGTCTGTATGTATGTCCGGGCTAGACTCAAAAAGTTCTGCATGTATTTACTTAAAATTTTGCATGAATATTACTAAGAGGTCGGGTCAACATATAGGCTACATATTATCACGCTATCACCTACGGGGGAGGAGCTGTGATAATATATCAAATTCAACGCGGGTGAAACCGCAGGGCACAGCTAGTATGAAAGAAATTTCTTACTTTTCCAAGTCTTCCATCCTCATCATCCTCCCGCCACCGCTCCACGATCTTCTCCACCTTTTCCTTGAGATAAGGCAAGAGCACCAGTAACACTAACGAAGCTTTCTCCAAGTACAGCGGCAGTTGCTGTCCACTATTGAACTCACTGGATAAGTGTAGGGGCACTCGGATAAGACCATAAAATGTTTCCGAGAATGATGCCGCTGGAAATATGTATAATAATAATATAATATATCCTGGGAAATTTTAGCTAGATGCTCTCACCAGTCCGTAAGTGGTCGGCCAGGTAAAGCAACTAAGCTCGCGGTCAGTCATAGATGGGTGACCACGAAACTGGTTTAATTTCTGAGCGTCTCCGTGCTTCGGAGCGCATGTTAAGATGCCTGTCTCGGTTGTAGTATTTAGACAACAGTCGTTAAGCCGTGTCAGAGGCCTACTGGGCGGCTTCAACAACTCTGACACACTGCCCACTTCCCATACACCTTCGGCGTGCATGGGAAGTATCCACCAACTACATCAATATGTAATGATGTTATTTCATATTAAAGGTAGTAGACATAGGTTCAACTAATTGCCTTTAAGTTGCTTGCTTATTGTATGGGCAGTGGTTACCCTAGTGTCAGAGTTGTTCAAGCCGCCTAGTAGGCCTCTAACATGGCTTAATAACTGTTGTCTCACAAATACAACCGGCACCGAGAGCTTAACCTTCAAGTGGTCAAGCGAAAGTAGGTTAGAGACTACTTTTCGTAGATTTATTTCAAATCTCAAGTTGTTGACTTTCAGGTGCTAAGAGCAGAACTATATGATCTTATTGGTTTGTGAACAAATGACCACATCAAGAACAAAGTCTGTTTGGGCATTTCATTTACATTATTAGAACTATTATTCCTAATTGTTTACTTAAGGTAATGCAAACAATTTTTTAAATATTTCTGTAAAAATTTTCGCTCCTTTTATGGATTTAGCTAAGTACCTGAACAAAATAATTAGATTTAAGGAATTTAACAACAATTTTCGATATGCTTACCATAATGCTTGAGGTAGTAATACTGCAAACAGCAATCAAACAACAAGTACAGTTCATCATACCACTGTACACACCAACCACACTTGTGGGGGTAACAGGCTGCAAGGTACTGAAAAAACCAGTAGAATAGTTACGGTTAAAGATTATTTATTTCTCTTAAGAATATGTACATTCACTTGCAGAGAAAGTAAATACTTAATATAGGACGCCAAGCGTGGGCTACTTACCAAAACTAAACTAAACTATACAATACAAATAAACACCTAAACAATTAATTAAGAATAGTTCATTATTATTATCTGTACAATAACGAACTAATAATATAAAAGAAAATTATATCCTGGAACATTATTTATACAAGGCCATCTGATCTCAAACTAAGCCAAGCTTGTACTATGGAAACCAGATACCTATACTACATATTGTTATACCTACAACTTTGTTTTTGTAAATACTTACTTATATAGATAAATTACACCTTAGATTATGATTTTGGATAGTACTAGTTCATCAGTTGTTCTTAGTTAAGTAGTTCTTAGAAATGGATTAATCATATTATAAATGAATAGTCTACTTCGAGACAGTTTCTGATACCTTGTCCTAAGGGGCAAAAGTGATGATATAATAGGCTATATTGGCAATGTTAAAATAGTGCACTGATTAGAAAGTAAACACTAAGTATTAGTTCAGAGGAAAATGAAGGTATTCAATTGGATTTGATTTCAATAAACACTTATAAATATTCATTAAACACTTATTAATAAAAAAATTTAAATACCTTGGGACAACATCATCATCTGATCCGAAACTAGGCAGAGCCTGTACTATGATAACCAGACAAATGATAAACATTACATCCAGACGCAGAACAAATAATCATACTCATCACACTAATATTTCTTCTGGGTGGGGATCAAACCCAAACCAGAAAAGATAACTAACAATCAATAATACAGCTGTGATAAAACTGACTGGCCAGTTGTCTAGTGGTAAGTGACTAAACTAAGCCAGTGATTGTGAGTTCGATCCCCACGCAGGACATATCTTTGTGTGATGTGAATGTGAACTTATGTGTAAGTAATATTATTGCAACAACAATGGCATACCAATTTTTAAATATAAATAAATATCAAAGAAAAGAATTATATAAATAAATAATGGTTTTTATTTACGTAGACTTCGAAAAGCACTTGTAAGTGGTCTGAATATGTAGTACTACAAGTTCATATGTAAATAAAAAAGTAAAAACTAATCATTCAATCTGATTATTGACTGACCTGTTGACCTAATGACCAACTTAAAATCAAGTTGAATATCAACATCAATTGTACTCTTTGGTACAACTTTTCATTGGAAAAGATTTTGAACTGACAGAATGTCATGTTTGAAATAAAGAAATTCACTTCAGAATGAACATCATCATCATAATTAAGCCTCCCCAAAGAATGGGGGGATTTGCCCTTATTGCCACGCTTGGCAGATGGGTTGGCGATTGGAATTTGATGGTTATAGTTCACAGAAAAAACGCTGCAACCCATTCCCTGGTAGGCATTCCCTCGGATGATTTCTATGCCCCCCATTGAATGAGATGGGGTGATGATACTTATATGTTACCAGACAGCAAGAATGAACATAAATAAAAATTTATTGCTGTTTTTGTGCTCATAAATGAATTGGGTGTTGATTATTTGTTCTATGTCTGGGTGTAATTTAGTAACTATAATATTTATACATTAAGAAATATATAAATATGTGAATCAGCTATCTAGTTACCATAGTATACAGGCTCTGCTTAGTCTTGGTACAACTACACATTGCCATCTGATCCTAAATCAGATGGCAGTGTGTAGTTGTACCAAGATTTAACAATAAATCCAATTTGTCTTCTTGATACGACAATTTGCTCTTAACTTATGAAATTTCTACTCCTAATTCGGACTACTGGTATAAGGTTTGTGTTGCAAATTTATTTTGCAACAGTTTCATCTCTTCTGCTCTAGAAAAATAGAATATAAGTTGGTATAATGTCATTTTGTAGGTGTTTAAGCAAAGATACTCAAAGAGTCCGACGTTCAGCCTACAACCTCTAGTGTAGGTACCTATCTCTGAATACATAACAGGTTTCCTTGATAACTAAGGTAATAAAATCGCAAAGGGTTTGAAATTTACCTCGGCGACTTTCTGTAACGCGGGCTTTACAGTTGCTCCCAAAGCTTCCTGTGCTGACACTTGGAATATTGAAGGCGTCCCTTGCAATGTCCTCGTCAAATGTGCCGCGTAAACAGCCATTATTTATTAAATTTCTAAATAAAACTGCAATTCCATGGGACAATGTACACTTTGTTTATCATTTTACGTCATGTGTCACCTGTCATTGCTGCCAGTTGTACAAACTGGCAGCAATGACACTATCATCTATCAAAAAGCGTTTTGTTTCGTACAGTAAGAGAAAGACGTTCAATAAATTAAAATTATGTTAGTAATAGTTAGTATTGTGGTTCCCAGGGAGCAGGCCGAATGAATCCACTATATGCCCTGATAGCAGCGGCACGAAATTACTTTAAATAATTTGAAAAAATGTTATGTGGTGCTGCTATGCAGCGTCAGCCGCATAGAACTTACCTACATGGTCATTCGGGGTAAAAGTACGCAGTGCTGTTTTCGAGGAGCGGGTGAGGGTGAGGGGGGTGGTCAGTCGTCAGGCGAGCGTGCGTTTGGACCGCCATTTTGTGTCAACACTTGTAGACCAGTGCGCGTCGCGTGTTTCGAGATATTCACAATAATATAAAACCAGTGAAAAATTTGTTTCTTTTCGACTGTGAAGAAAAGATTGTCACTGTATTGCATGTGATGTTTGGGAGGTAAGATTAATTTGTTGATTTTATACTATTAATACGTTTATCACTCCACAAAAACATTTTAGGCTAACAACATTAATCTCTGAATTGAAGAGTATTATTATATTTATCGAGCAAAAGAGTACTTTTACTCTCCTCTGTGAACTTTTCACCCGTCTTATTTTGCAATACGTTTTTAAAGGAATAAGAACATTAATGACGGGCCTGTTGACGTGGTTGGTAGATACGCTACCTTTCACGCCGGAGGTCGTGGGTTCGATTCCCACCCGGGACAAATATTTGTGTGCATGAACATGTCTGTTTGTCCCGAGTCTGGACGTAAATTATCTATATAAGTAGGTATTTACAAAAAAAATTGTATATGTAGTATATCAGTTATCTGGTTTCCATAGTACAAGCTCTGCTTAGTTTGGGATCAGATGACCATGTGTGAATAATGTCCCAAGATATTATTATTAATTTATTAAAAATATAGAAATAAAACAATTTTATTTTGCTCTGATTTTCAGATGTTCATTTTATGCCTACACTTCCATTTCTTAAAAACCAATTCTTAAGATGACAAATGTCCAGGTAAAAATACGGTCCACCTAATGGTAAATGGTTTCCGTAGCCTACGGATATGGTTGGGTTCCTTTAGTATTGCAGTAGTAATAATGCTATTTGCCTAGATTTTACATTCATGCTGAAAACAGGCCCGTTTACCTAAAAAATAGTTTGTTACAGTTTTGATTGGAATATCGTTACTTATATTGGTTTTTTAATTAATAAAAGTTACTTAGTTTTTTTTATTATAAAGGGTTTGTTGTCAAGCTTTAGCACTTTATGAAATAATGTTCTTTTGATATGTATCTTATTCATTTTTTGTATTCTTACAGAATATTAAACAATGCCACAAAAATATAAAAAGAAAACACTCGGTAGAAATTTAATTTGTGAAGAGAAAATTAACATATCCAAAAAGCTAATAGAAAAGGGCAAGAACAAAAGATATGCTGCTGAGTTTGTAATTTGCTGACCGTCCATAGAATATGATTATTTTAGAAGTTTATAATTTAAATTGTTTGTTATTTATGTATTTTATAATATATTATAATAATAATATAAGTTGCCTATTTCATATTGTTTAGTTTCCTTGACCAGCTATCAAACGCGTACTTTTACCCTTTTATCGGGTTAAAGGTACGCACTCATACTATTTGATATTTTCACTTATTAAACGAATAACCGTAATGGTTACTATTTCTAAGACTTGGTTTTTCAAAAGTCTATTAAATTTACTACAGATATAACGCAAGTGTGGGTTTAATAGTGTATTAGCTTCCATTAAATAAACGAAACAAAGTTAAAGTGCGTCCTTTTGACCCGAATGACCCTACTCAAGAAAAAGGTTTGAGGACTCATAGAATCACGTTATGTAATATTATAAAGGTGAAAGTTGGTGAGTAACATATGCTTTTTACGTCTACACGTCTAAACGGCATTAGCGATTTTAATAAAATTTGGTATGGCGTTAGTTGACACCCTGAGTTAACATATAGGCTAAGTATAATTTAAATAGATTTACGCGAGTAGGCAAAACCGTGGGGCACTGCTAGTTAAAGATAAAATAAATACACTTTACTGTAGCTTTTCTTTACAGAGCATAGAGTACCAGCCTCCATCCTTACTTATATATACAACTAGCTATGCCCCGCGGTTTGGCCCGCTTTAAACTTTATAAATCATAGCCTATGTGTTAATCAAGGGCGTCAGCTAACTACATACTAAATTTTATATAATCGCTATAGGTAGCCGATAAGACGTGAAGAAGTAACAAACATCTTTCGCCATTATTATATTAGTGTGATTTGTAGGTAAGTATCTAATTTTAATGCAAATAGCAGTGATCTCTATCAGGGTTCATCAGGGTGATAAATAATTTTGTTCTATTTACTATTGACACCATATTATATCTATACACCTAGGTAAAGATTTATATTATAATTAAGTAAATACCTAAACTCTCCCAGTGGTCTAAATCCGACTTGTAAATTGTTAGGAATGTTGGTATCTGCCTACTTTCCTGATAATTTACGTGTTGGTTTAATTAGTAACTACTTCATTATTGGTATTCTTACGCAGGTCTTCCAAATGAAAAGCGATAACTGCATTAAGTGGTGCGACATGCATTTTATTAGGACCCAACTGTGCGACTGCGCGACGCTTTCAACCTAGTCAGTTTCTTATCGAACCGAAGACAACATAAATATACCTAAACGTTATTTAGAATCACGAGGCTCCTTTGAACCGCGAAGTCGTGGTCCACAACTTCACCGGTAATGGCCAAATTAAAAAAAAATATATTTATTTAAAATTATATTATATTTATAATAATAATAATACGTACACTTTATTGCGTTATATAATATACAGTTCAGTAAATTAAATAAAAGTAATGTTCATGCAATTGGCGGCCTTATCGCTAAAAGCTATCTCTTCCACGCAACCATTGAGTTGGATGAACCAAAATTTATATGGATATTAAAAGGTGTATAAGATAGTGTACAGAATAGAAAGGAAATCAGCTAACCTATAAATTTCGTAAAGAATACGTATAAACTAAATACACATACACAAAGTATATATAAGTAGATAATATTAATAGTTAATACATAAACAAATTTACATACATATAAATATATATATATATATATATATATAAGGGGCATATACGGTCTCCTTAAGCCTACCTATACACAAAATCTCATACCGAAATACCATCATTTTAATCTTGATCGTAAAATAATATACCGTTCAACATATCGACAAGTATTTTTATCGATATAACGAACATCCGTACTAACACAGCACAGCTGATTCTGATTTACGCTAGAAATTGTTTGACATACCTCTGTGTTTCTATGCACGCCTGGTAGTTTGATTCCGATTGCACTCACTACACATATTTTGTTTTATTTTCGAGTTATGTTTTTATTTATAGCACTGCTGAATAGCTATTGGATACTTTACATCGTATAAGTTCGTGATACACAAACACATTACGAGAATCTTTTTATAGTTTAACTTCTAGTTGAAGTTGTTTTCAGTACTGATGGAAGAATTTAATTATTTCACGTTCACTAAAATCTGCACCGACACCGAAAGCTTAACTCTAAGACTTGCCAACTAACACAAGTCTCTCTCATGTACAACATATTCATAGAATCGTAAAGCTTTCATGTTTCTTAGTTATAAAGAGGCGTGGCCTCCATCGCGACACTGTACCCTTCACGACGTAGGTTCCTCGTAATTAAACAGCCTTAAATTCTGTGACCTATGAATCCTCATCATCACAAAGTGCACGTCTGAGGCTATTCTTCCATAGATGAATGCACGAAATTTTCAAAATTATTACGTTCAATTATTACGATACGAAAGAGAAGACATCTCACAAGACAACTTAAAGAAGTTCAAACATCATCTGAGCTGTTTATCTTTCACGCAGGTTTATAGCACAAATGATGCAAATGACTCGTATGACTGTTTTGCAGAAGATTTCTTGATGCTTTATAAATTATGCTTTCCAAAAAAATATGTTACGATAAATACTAATACTAAAACTAAATGGATATCTCATGGAATAAAAATCTGTAGTCAGAAACAAAGAAAATTACTTTGGGCGTATAGATTTAAACCTAACTCAGAGAATAAACTTGTTTTTATCAATTATACAAAGCTTAACAAAAAAATAATACGTTTAACACAGCAAACTCAAAATAACTACTTCATAAATAACTCTAACAATAAATCAAAAGCTGCTTGGCAAGTAATTAACAAATCCAAATATCGCCTACCTCACGGTTTAATATCATCCATAAAGAGAGAAAATTTGAGTATCACACATCCTACAGATATTGCAAATGAATTTAATAACTTTTTTGTAGATGCAATTGAGAATAACATTAAAAATAACATTAATTCGACTATTAACAATACTTTTAACAATTTAACTCCGCAATCTTTATATATGCAACCTGTTGTACCCATTGACGTAATAAAAATAATAAATAATCTTAAAAATACAAATACTGTTGGCTATGATAGAGTATGTACACAAGTTTTAAAATATGTCAAAGATATCATAGCACTTCCACTAACGCATATTATTAATTTATGTATAGAAAATGGTGTTTTTCCTAACAGTCTTAAAAAAGTTATTATTAAACCTTTATTTAAAAGAGATGATAAATCATATGTTAAGAATTATAGACCCATAGCAAACATCCCTATATTTTCAAAAATTATAGAAAAAGTTATTTATAATTCTTTATATAGTTATTTTGAGAAAAATAAGTTATTTTGCAATGAACAAAAAGGATATCGAAAAAATATCAACATCAATATGGCACTGTTCGACCTCCTTTCTTATACAATGACATCTGTAGATGCAAGAACTCAAGTATGTGCTTTATATACTGATATGACGAAAGCATTCGACTATGTGAACCATAACATTCTGCTAAATAAACTATATGGCTATGGAGTCCGGGGTAATGTTTTGAAACTAATAGAGTCATACTTGAATAATAGATCTCAGTGCACAGAAATATCACAACTATGCACAAAGAGCCATTTAGTTACCATTTACACATCTCAACCAAGTGCGATAAAATTCGGGGTACCTCAAAGTAGTGTGCTAGGGCCACTACTTTTTTTGATATATATAAATGATCTCCCAAAATTCGTATCCCAGAATATGGTTCTTTTTGCCGATGACAGTACAGCTGTTGTAAAGTGTACCAATCCTGAAACTTACGAAAGTGATATTAATAATTGTCTTAAAAAAATAATTACCTGGCTTGACAATAATAACCTTGTTATTAACCTGAACAAAACAAAAGTTATGCACTTTCAACAACGATGTGAAAATCCCTCTGTTCAGATTGTATATGATAAAAGCAAAATTGAAGAAATGAAACAGGCAAGATTTTTAGGTATTATAATTGATAGTAAACTCACATGGAAACCACACATCGAACAAATATGTTTAAAATTGAATAAATCTGCCTATGCACTGTTTCAACTGTCAAAAAAAAGTAAATACACAAACACTTTTGATAGCCTATCATGGATTGGTTGCGTCACTTATTAGATTTGGTATTATTTTTTGGGGGCTATCCACTGAGAAAGAGACTCTTTTTAAAGCACAGAAACGATGTGTACGTTCCATGTGTGGCTTAAAAACTACAGAATCTTGCAAACCCCATTTTAAATCTCTGAACTTGCATTTACGAGACTGCTCTATTTGTTAAAATCAATCTACAACACTTTCAATAACTGTCCGATATAAAAAAGACTCCCATGCGCTCACAATACATTAATCAACTTTGCCACATAAAATGTAAAACCGCCTTAATGAAGAAAAGCTTTTTTGGAATAGCTCCGAAAATTTATAATAAAATACCCAATAGCATAAAAAATTTGCCCTTAATAAAGTTTAAGAAAACTCTCCACTCACTTTTATTGGAAAAATGTTATTATGATGTTGAAGATTTTTTAAATGATAATGTAATATAAAATATTCATAAGTTTTAAGTATTTTAAAATATTAAATATATTTATATAAATTCATTTTTCGAATATAATTAAAATATGTTGTTGTATGTTTTTTGTTTTCACTTAGAAATATTTAACTTTGTTTTCTTCTGATAGTTTTTATTTTTATTGTAAGTTCTCATTTAGTTCTTAAGTAGCTATAGTTAAGTTAAATTATATTTGTACGCCTCAACGGCAAAACATAGCGTCCATATATTATGTCATCGTACTTAACACCTTTATGTAAATACCTATGTTTTACAAATAAAATATTTGATTTGATTTCATTTGATCACTAAACGACATAGTTAAGGATTTCGCGGAACACTTTACTCATTACTAAATGACATTTTAGACAATTTAGTAACTAAACACGACCTAAATAGACAGCAGTGTACGAACAACTGATGATTTTAATATTTTTAAATAAATGCACAATATTTGATGAATTTGGCGGCTTTCTTCGAACGCGGCCCCTTTGGCGGCGTCTTTGAGTCCACTCAAAAGAGCCGCCTAGGTATCGACGACGCGCGCGGCTCGCTTTCATGAATATTAAATTATTTACCTACATCAACTCTTTGATTTTGCCGCCATATTAGTGTAATTTTGGATATAATCAGGACGGAATTTGAAATGTCCCCTACTGTTCTTATGAGCCTAGTACATTATTCATATTTTTTATTTGTATGTATTGTATGAATGATTAAAATGTCGTTACAGGGAACCTTTGAAATTTAGAGTGTATCACTCTAAATTTTAAAGGTGGAATTGAAAGTGCCCCTGCACTTTCTATTCCATCACTCTCATGATCCGATGGGACGACTAGCGATACGACCGGAAAGAGGTCAGGCACAGGAACGACGGCTTTACGTGCTCTCCGAGGCATGGGGGTGTAATATCGTCAACACCCAGACTTCGGGCTGATACTGAGAAATTTCTTTTTACGGAAAAATCCCATAATCACTTTTGGCCCGACCCGGGAATTGAACCCAGGACTTAATTATTCCCATAATCACTTTTTGGCCTGACCCGGGATTTGAACCCAGGACTTTATTATCTGCAGTTGAACACGCTACCGCTAGACCAATGAGTTATACACGAACACATTCAAATGGCGCGGCGCGCATCTTTGAGTCTCTCAAAGATGCCGCCACGCGCGGGGCCCGCTTTGATGAATATTAAAAAATATTTAACCATTTATTATTTACCTACATCAATCCTTTGTATTCGCCGCCGTATTAGAGTTCCTTGCGACAAAATCAGGACGGAATTCGAAATGTCCCCTAATGTTCATATGAGCCTAGTACATTATTAATATTTTTTCGTAATTTATCAGTAGTCGTACCGCATGTGTTTATCTGGTTAGTTTGTATAGTTTGTATTAAAAATTAAGTGCGTATTTGTTTCCGGCCAGATTAAATTCACATACTGAAAGAAAAATTTAATATTCTTACTATTTAACACACAAAAAAATATCTGCAGTTACATAAGTCAATTAAATTATTCATTTCTCCTAGATCCAACATCTTGCGGAATATCAATTTAAATTAAATTAAGTGATTTTTCCTAGTTATCAAATTTGTATGAATGATTAAAATGTCGTTACAGAGAACCTTTAAAGATAAGAGCAAAAATTCAGTTAAACATTTGATTGAATCTTAAAATAAACACGTGTAATAAATTATGTGACTGTACAGAACCACACTTTTTATTTACTGTCTAAGTAGTAGGTACCCAAAGAGTTCGCGGTAAGGTTCATTACCCTTGCGGCTGAGTTTTTAGTGTTGTTCATAATGTCGGTAATCTTACTTGTTGATTTAGGTTGTCGATAGAAAAATAAATTACTAATTGAATAAAAAATGATTATTTCTGTTTGAAGTTTCGTCCATAGGTAGCCGTCCTGATACCCTATAACCCCCTTAAGTTACGTTCACACTTTCTGTTACACGTTGTATATAGAAACGACCTAAATGCAGCAATTATATTATTAATTACTGAGTTTAAGATAAAACTCTTTCACCTTATTTCTAAAACTGTAAAGAGACTGCGCTGATCTAATGTGTACAGGTAGAGCATTCCATAGACGGGCAGCTTGGATAGTAAAAGATTTATCCGTAAAAGTGTTTGTATGTGACGGCATTTTCTGCCGCAGATTTTCTGATGAACGCAGGGACCGCGAGTGTGTTGTGTGAAGGAACTTAAAACGTTCTTTAAGGTAGAAAGGACTAGATGGGTTGAACAGGATCCTGTAAAGAAGACAAAGAATGTGAGTATTCCGAAATCCGAAAAATTCCGTATTGCGAAAGCGAATAGGTAGCCACTTGAGCTTAGTACGAAATTCGGAGACGTGATCATACTTACGTAAACCAAATATGAATCGTATACAAAAATTTTGTAGTCGCTCAAGTTTATCTAGTTGTTCCTCCGTGACATCAAGATAGCTGGTGTCGGCATAGTCAAGAATGGGGAGAAGAAGAGACTGGGCAAGAGCACTTTTGGTGGCAGTGGGAAGAAAGTTGCAAAGGCGTCGCAGGTAACTGGCTGATGCGAATAATTTCTTGCGGAGTTCTTGAAGTTGCGGACCCCAAGACAGAGTATTATCAATATATATGCCCAATTATTTTACCTTCTTAGCGTAAGGTATAATAATCCCATCAAAGTTAACTTGTGGAGTTTGGTGCCAGTCGATTCTTGAAAACTTTCGAGAGCTGCCGATTACAATGACTTGAGACTTCACTGGATTCACCTTCAAGCCATATCTCATGCTCCACTTACTGATGCGAGACAAATCTGCGTTAATTACTTCAATGGCTTCCGACGACTTTTCAGGTGGTGCCTGAGAGTAAATCTGAAGATCATCTGCGTAAAGGTGGTATGAGGAAGTAAGTTGATCAGATATAGCATTGATAAATATTGCGAAAAGTGACGGAGATAAAACGCCACCCTGTGGCACGCCGGCATTGGTGCAACACCAAGAAGAGAAAGTGTCTTCTATGCTAACAGAGATATGTTAAGAGAACGAAGAATGGCCAGCAGGATGTCAATATCGACAGTGTTAAAGGCATTGGTAAAATCTAACAATGCAAGCACTGTAAGATTTCCATTTTCCATGCCAGACCTTATATCTTCCGTAACATTGATCAGAGATGTGGTAGTATTATGACCTGGACGAAAACCGGATTGGAAGGGATTGAGGAGATTGTTCTTGTGAAGTAAGACACTTAGTTGGCTGTGAATAAGACATTCAAGAACTTTAGATAGGAAAGAAGTAATAGAAATTGGACGGTAATCTGATGGTAATACAGGATTGGATATTTTGAGCTTCTTTCCACGAAGATGGAAAGGTACCGCTACAGACGGAAAAATTAGTCCAGTCAGTCACCAACGTATTTTCAGTCCAGTCTACTGGCAACCATGCTTAAGATGCTGTTGGGGCTGCCCCACACCCTGCGCACCAGGGACGCATATCTTTTGCGCATTGTTGCATAAAAGCAATCTACGTGCGCATCTGCGAACATCCCTGACGCACTACAGAAACGGGGCAGCCCCACAAGTATCCTAAACGCAATGTTATATTGGACGCGGAGAGCGCTGTACGACTTTTTCATATATCTAGCCCACGAGTTGCACGTGTAAAAAGAAGTATAGACAGGTAATTAATAATAGAAACAAGAAATCTTAATAAAATACTTTATTAATTTTATAAACTAACGTTTAATTTTATAATACACAAAAATACCTATGTATGTATCTACAAGCATTGTAGCACCTATAATACAATCACAAAGCGATTGACTGCATCCGGTTACGTCGTGATGTTCGAAAATAACAACAAATCTTATCTTAATAACTGCAAAATTAACAACATCACACATTATTGTAAAACTGAACACAATTTTATTAGGTAAGTAAGTATTTAGTATATACGTATTTAATCTGAAACAACTTTATAAAATGCACTCGTACGTTTTAAATATTTTATAGTTTAAAACATGTCATGACTTTAATATGACAATTGATTTGCATTAATGTGGAATGTTATGCCTTTAGGTATTTAATGGACTGTTTCAATGAGAATAGATGTTTCTCGATTGTTAAATAGAAACATTTTTGGTATTTTTTCGGTATATGTAATAGTTTGGATTAAGAGCTATCTTGAATCAGATAACATATAATGTCAAGACATAATAGTCATCAATTTTTTCTTCTACATTCTCCATCCATTAGCTATAAATGTAGGTAACTGGGCATTCAAAATACAAAATCAATATGTAGTGTTAATTCCGCTAATTGTCACTTCAATCATGCCGGGATGCAATTTGCGAAGGAGACTCGTCGAGTGCTCGAAGGGGTCTCTTTCGAGCACTCGACGAATTCGCAACCCTTGAGAATGGTCCCTGGAGGACTGAAACACGTGTTGGGTATCGTACTGGCGCATGTAATTTGCTTTTTTATATTGTCCTTCTTGCATGTGCACATTTTTGCGGGCGCGAGGGCGGTGCAAATTGCATCCCGGCATGATTGAACTGACAATTAGCGGAATTAACACTACATATTGATTTTGTATTTTGATTGTAATGGATTTCCGCAAAGTGACGCCTGATTCCATTACGTGACTGGATATGACATAACACGGTCCTATCTTACCTGTTACAGCCGTAGAATCAATTAATTTATTCATAGTACAACCAAATACTTAACATTCCACTTAATCAACTTATGTGTTTGGCCGAAGCACTATTACACAGTGTGAGGGAGATCCATAGTATACACCTAAAAGTCGAGGCGGCAAAGAGGTCCCTACTATAATCTTTATTCATAATAATTATATTATTGCTTAAAATAGGTGGAGAAGTATGCATCATTGCCTAAAGTGGATGTATAGCGCAGTACAGTATTCATAATTGCCTAAAATTGGTAGAGAAGTGTGCATCATTAACTAAAGTAGGCAGAGAAGTATGCATCATTGCCCAAAGTGGATGTATAGCGCAGTACAGTATTCATAATTGCCTAAAATTAGTAGAGAAGTGCGCATCATTTACTAAAGTAGGTAGCACCATCGACTAAAGCAGGTAGAGAAGTATGCATCGTTGACTAAAGTAGGTAGCGAAGTATGCATCATTGACTAAAGTACGTAGCGAAGTATGCATCATTTACTAAAGTACGTAGATAAGTATGCATAATTTACTAAAGTACGTAGAGAAATATGCATCATTAACTAAAGTAGGTAGCGAAGTATGCATCATTTACTAAAGTACGTAGAGAAGTATGCATAATTAACTAAAGTGGGTAGAGAAGTATGCATTTACTGAAGTACATTCGGGTATTGGCGCAGTCTCGATTTTTAAAAGCGTAGTCGATCTCCCTAAAGGACAAGCCCATGAGAACTGGTGCTGGGTCTCTTCTAGTAAGTGCTTCTGGACCTCTAAGTGCAAAAATTGATATTGAAGTTAGCGTATTTTGTCCACACACCGCAGAAAATGGTAACTTTGCGTTCTGCTGTTCCCTACGTTGCATAATTTAATTGGTTCTGATTGGAAGCACCATGAAAGGCTAAGTTAACACGGGTTTTTAATTGTAAACTTATATTCAATAGAAATAAAGTGGAATTTTCCTTCAAACATTTTTGTTGAGTTAAAAATGCCAATACAATTACAATCCAGCACCTGATTGTTTTACATAATTAAGTCTTATTCTAATAATATGGTTTAGATAGTATTTTCACTAGTGCGAATGAGATATCAAGATGAGATGTTACTTGCTATCTCGCTCCCTCATTCGAAGTCTATTCGAAGTTATTCCATGAAACTTACGCTAAACATTATTACAACAAACAATTTGGTCCTTTCATTAAAATAAACACATTATGAGCGTAACATTATATAATTGCCTATGACTCGCGATTATGGCTTTAGATAGGAACGCTTTAGGTGGAGAGCCAACGATATAAAACTTCCTCCATGTGTATGTAGTTAATTATCTATACACACAATAAAATCGTAGGAAATTCAAAACATGTGCTATGCATGAATAAGAATGCTAAGAGGTCGGGTCAGCATATAGGCTACATACTATCACGCTATCACCTATGGGGAAGGAGTTGTGATAATTTATAAAATATAACGCGGGTAAAACCGCGGGGCATAGCTAGTTGCCTCCTTACCACGTGATCGGTGATCCCGTGTCAGTGATCTGACCCCCATTTATAATTCAGTCTTTTTACTTCAGCGGCCGCCTGAGCTGTGGCCCGAGCCCCATACGGTATTAGTCATGCAGTCAGGTATTAGTCGCTAACATTAAACTACTGGTTGAGAGCGTTCTGCGCTAAGCAACTGCTCGTTGTCTTCAATTCTTTAATTTTAATATAGTAAAAGTAAGTAATTTTAATAAAGTAAGTACTAAATTTAAAAATAATAGCTTAGTAACTTGTTATGTTTTTGAGGATTTAAAAATATATCTGTAAAACAGACCGCACGGACGGACTAATATTTTTTTGTGTTGCTTTTATTCTGTACTAACTGTACCCTTCGGTTTTACCAACGTTAAACTTTATAAATTATAGCCTATGTGTTAATCCAGGGTGTCAGCTAACTCCATCCCAAATTTTATTAAAATCGCTCCAGCCGTTTAGACGTGAAGAAGCAACAAACATATTCTTATTCTTATTCTTTATTGCACACAAAAAATATACATTTTATACAAGTGTATTTGTAAATTTGTGTACAAAGGCGAGCTTAACTCATAGATGAGTTTTCTTCCAGCAAACCACTGACAGAAGGAGATTTGTAGAATACGGGTAAAAAAAAGTGTACAACAACAAAAGGAAAAAAAATATAAATAAATAAGAGATACTATTTATTGCTACTACCTAACTGGTAGAAATAGATAAATAACTACATACTAATACATACTAATAATACACACAAATTACATACTATACACACTACACTACTATATATAATATAATATATCTCTCTGATTACACTGATAGTGACAAAAAGTGTTCCTTTGTTCTTCTTTTAAATACGTCTAAAGATGAGCTAGTAAGAATAGAGTGTGGAAGAGAGTTCCATAGTCGAACGGCACGTATTGTGAAAGAACCATCATAACGGCTGGAAGTATGAGAAGGCATACGAAGTAGAGATGACGTGGCTGAGCGGCAGAATTTGCCTCGAGGGACTAAGTACTCAAATACACACTCACACACTCATAAACTTTTGCCTTTATAATATTAGTGTGAAGTGTGATGCCACAATGTTTATGTACTGCATTGTGAGCTTGACAAGTACAAGAGTTGTGAGATGTTAGAAACTCTCGTGACACTATACACAAACCGATTATTCGTACTCGCCGGACGAGAGTACGACCGCGAACGCGTCGCGACCACCAAGGCCCTCCATGACCCTTAGTTTGCATATCGTATCGATATGCAAACTAAGGTTCATGGAGCCCCCTACACGCGGAGGGGGCGGCGTCATGTCATTAACGTAGAGCGAAAGTTGCACAAAACTCCCTAAAATGATGATCTCTGCCCTCTCTCCGCCAGTAAACGCCCAGAGTCGAGGTTCGAACCCCACAGGGGGTGCCCTCCGGCGCGGGTTACTTAATTGCTAGACGGCTCGAGCCCTCTGCTCGCCTCTATAGTCCGGAGAAGTAATGAAAGCCTCCTAGGCTAACTAAAGCGTCACGTCAAAAAAAAAATCTGTAAGGTACTTTAACAGTCGAGCTATATACAAGGTGTTACATAAATAAGGAGAAAAATTAAGGACCACACACTACATACAAAACTGAATAAATGAAGGAAAACCAGTTTATGAAAAACTAAGTATCACAACAAGTACAGACGCCAGCACATCAAGCTACCCCAATCTGTCAAATTTCCCCAATTGAAAGTGAACCTTATGGTTATATCAGCATAAGGTCCCACATGGGCAGACCGATTTTCAATTTTATCATATGATAGCAGTGCCCGCGGACTTTGTTATAAATATTTTTGTCCTTCCCACTTGTCCCGCGTAATACGTCGGGTTAAAAGTTCGGGATAAATAGAAATTATGACGCTGAATCATAGCCTATGACACCCCTAGTGTTGAAAATGACTAAAGTGACTGAATTAGACTGACTGTCATTTACGGTCAAATTGGTCAAAAATGGTTATTTTCAGTGAATTTGATTTCAGTAATATTTTAGTACCTTTTAAGATTCAGTCGTTGATAAAAGTCTACAACTTATAAATTGAAACGAAAAAGTGATTTTTATGACTTATAGTATTATTATATAGTGTTAATTATTTTACATTTCTAATCATGCGTGCATTTAAGACAAAATGGCAACGTCGCATCGCCTCGCGCATCGACTTTGATGTCGTCACATCCTCTCACGATATAATAGAAAATAAAACGTTGCTTCATTTAAACTTGCATATAAATTGGGTACCTAAATTATTAAATAATTGGGTGGTAGTCGAGAATAGACAATAATATTTGAGTCAAATTGACTGAATTTGACAGTAAATGACCGGTCATTTAAGGTTTATGACAATTGTGACTAGTCATATTCAGTCATTGTACATCTCTAGACACTCCACAATAACGCAGCTTTCTATAGGTGAAATATTTTTTTAAATCGGTTCTGCAGATCCAGAGATTACCCCTTACAACGTCACAAACGTTACCTCTTTATAATATTAGTATAGATAGACTGCCTCGTTGGTCTAGCGATAGCGTGTTGAACCGCAGAAAATGAGGTCCTGGGTTCAAATCCCGGGTCGGCCCAAAAAGTAATTTTGGGATTTTTCCGTAAAAAGAAATTTCTGAGTATCAGCTGGAAGTCTGGAAGTTGGCGGTATTACTCCCCCGTGCCCCGGAGAGCACGTAAAGCCGTCGGTCCTGGGCCTGATCTCTTTCCGGTCGTGTCGGTAGTCGTCGCATTGGATCATGAGAGTGACGGAATAGAAAGTGCCCCTGTGTTTGCGCACACACTTGTGCACTATAATATGTCCTGCGCAATTGGTTAATCTCCATTGAGAATGGCCGCCGTGGCCGAAATTCGGTCGGGAAGACATCATCATAGATAGAGTTGAAAATCGCCTCTGTACAGGTTTGACCTTATGGTAGTAGATCAGTCAAGTATTTTTAAACGCCTTCGGCAGAGGGCGCCACCACGCCTTGTAGTTGTGTTGGGAAGGTAATGATACATTGCGACGAACTAACAGGATTCATTGAACCGACTCATTGCATATAACTCAAGTCAACAGAAAGACAGAGATAGAAGATAGAAAGAAAGAGCGTTACTTTTCCTACATTACAGAAGAGGCAAGAGAGAGAGGTGCAAACACATATTTTATTACTCTCTATATCATTTTTAGTTATTTCTTTAAAAAAGAATTTCACTTACAATATCTAGAATGATGTTACGGGTTACGTTTACTATATTACTGTAGGGGCAAAAGAGAGAGGTGCAAACACACATTTTCTTACTCTCTTTCTCGTTTTTAGTTACGTTTTCTTTAACAATATTTTGTTTAAATTATGTAGAATGTTTACAGATAAATCAACTAGATGTAAGTTACGTAGTGAAGATAGAAAGAATAGGGTTACGTTTCGTATATTACTGTAGGGGCACGACAGAGAGGTGCGAGTTCACATTTTCTTTATCTCTTTCTCAGTTACGTTTTCTTTAACAATGTTTCGTTTAAATTGTGTAGAATGTTTACAGATAAATCAGCTACATTTAAGTTAGTGAAGATAGAAAGACAGTAAGTTACGATTCTTATATTACTGTAGGGGCCCGACAGAGAGGTCACATTTTCTTACTCTCTTTCTCATTTTTGTAAACATTTGTTTGCTTACTGTTTAGGAATGAATCGACAACGTTTAAGGAGGAGTTTATTTTTTCAAAATAACTTTTGAAATATGAATTAAGATATTATAGGACAACACACTATTACAATGCTGTCAAAAGTATAAGGCGCCGTAGCGCAGCCCGCACCGCTTAGTTTGCGTTCGATCCGATGAATGCCCGCTCCGGACCTACACCGGAAGTGAGGCCCGCGTCGCGCATTAACGTAGAGCGAAAGTTGCACAAAACATCCCTAAAACCACGATCTCTTGCCTTCTCCCCGCCAGTAACCGCCCAGAGCCGAGGTTCAAACCCCACAGGGGGTGCCCTCCCGCGCGGGTACTTAGTTTGTAGTTTTATATTTTGCTAGGCGGTTAGAGCCCATGCTCACCCCTATAGTCCGGTGAAGCAGTAAAAGCCGAGAAGCTGACCGAACGCGTCAAGTTAAAAAAAAAAATCCGCACAGCTCACTTCTGCTGCAGCCGTGGCCGAGACCACACCGTTTCCACGTCACAGTCATTATCTGTCTACCCACGATATCTACCCACGTTTATTTTTGTTTAATTATTTGTATTTGATTTCTTCTTATTAAAGTGGTATATTTATTTTATAGTATTTTTTAGTGAAATTAGAATCAAATATACTAGAATATAGTTATCGATTGAAATCTTCCAAATAAATCTATAATTCATACGCGATATGTGTGTCGGTGCTCGTGCATAACATCTCATAATATATAATCTATAGTAGTATATAGTTGTTTATAAATTTTTATTTGATTGTTGTGCTACTATGTGTATATCTAGGAATTGTTATAAAAATACTTGAGACGCGTCAAGGGACACCCGGATGGAACGAAGTTATTTCTTATTATTTATTATCACACTGTTCAATGCGAAATAGAAATAAAAATATCTGGCTTGCTTTCTATAAGAGAGAGAGAGAGAGAGACAGAGAAACATGCGCACGCCACACAGCTGCAAAAAGTGTCGTGACAACTTTTCGTAAGATTTTTTTCCGTCTAGCCCCCTTTCACAACGCGCGATAAGGAACTTCGTTCCAAAAATAGGAAATCACATTATTGTATAATAATATTTGCATGACCATCTATGGGTAAGTGTTAAGGACCCTATTATATTTAAGATCTGCATTGTACCAACACTTATCGCAAATAAATGATTATGATTAGTCTCATTAAGGACATAACAAGTCAATGCTGTGCGGCCACTTCTGTTACTGACTATACACAAAAGACAAAAATGTTGTTACTAATATTATAATTACTCGGAAAACTGATAATTTGGCTTTGGACACAGTTCTTTGCTTCTTCCATACACGCGCTCTGCTCAGCCGTCCGTCTGGCCGCGCAATGCATGCTCAATGACACGCGTCGTGACTAGCTTACAGAGTTCATATTGAACTTGGTCACAATAAGTCATTTGAAACTCGATAAGTTATTTTAAATCCAGTCCATTGCTTACGTTGAACAAACACACTAAAACAACTCGCGTGTATACCGCGCAATGTATAATCTACCGTCGAAGTAAAACGAAGACTCCGTTCAAACGCAGTCCAATGCTTGTTTGTAAGGCGCGCTGTGTTCGGGCGCGCCACTGAGCGCGCAGTGCATGCCCCGCGCAGTGCGGCGGGCACTAGCTGGCGGAGTTGTTGTATTGCGGCCGGCCGGCCAGTTCTAAGAGGTACCTATCTGGATGCTCTATCCAGTCTGCAGCCGAGAGCTTTACCTGGAAAATAAATAATAAAGTTTAAGTTTAATAATAAGAAATACAATCCAGTAACGGTGATAGAAGACTTCCTAAAATAACACAAAGTGTGGTACTTCAGCTGTTCATATGTATCGTCTGAGGTGTAAGTACTGAGGGTACCATTGCCTCCATGCCAGTCTAAACACTTTGAATCATAGTGTCTATGTCCCTCTCTTTTGCTCCTTCCGTATAGTCACGTGTAATATACTAGGTACCCATACATATAGTTTAGAGGTTTAGTCAATATAATTATTTTCGTTCAAATCCTCATCATAAATTAATTAGATTAACAATTGTTAAATATTGAAAATAAATTAAACCTGTAAAATAAACAATTTGGATAAAGCCATAAATTCAGATATATATTTCTGTAATTAAGTAGTTAACTTAAAGTCCCGTTGGGGGTAAAGACCTCCTCCAAATTTCGCCATTTGGTTCTCTAGTTCTTACGCTAGTTTTTTCTGCTACTTTTACTATGTTCTTTTGACCCGGGATTTGAACCCAGCCGCTTATTATCTGCGGTTGTACATCGGTGTTCGCCACGCGAAGGGTAGCGCTACCACTAGCCAGTGCCCGATACTAACTTGTCGTTGTCTCTCCGCTTCCCGCACTTGCCACTTTTTGATTTCTAGCTGCGTCTCCCGGGACGCCTGGTCGCCACAGCCCCACACCTGCGGACAGACAAACATCAACACATTTATAATAAGATCAATAAATGTCATCCTGAAAATTTCACTATCCCCTACGGTATATAGTGATAAAAGTACTTGGGATTGAGTTGTTCTGAGTCAACACACATGATTGTAATTAATCTTAAGTATATTTTATTTTAAAAAAGGATTCCTACTGAGTTTTCTGGCAGTGTTTCTCAGTAACTGCCACGTCATGCACTGCACGGAAGGGTAAAAAAATATGACGATTCCACATAAATGTATTTTTTTATGGAATAAATGAATTTGAAACTTTGAATCTATAGTTTCAGTGATATTTCCTCTCCTTATTGCATGGTTTCCAAAGGGTCGGCAACGTATGAGTAGTCTCCCGGTTACTGCAATGCTGTTTGCCTTTAAGATGACCATTTACCATCAGGTGAGTCGTTATCTTATTCGCCGACTTAGTGGTATAAAATTAACATTGCAGAACTGGTAGTAGTAATAGGAATGGTAGACAGCTAATTACCGTAATAAAAAAGCGAGACGGCTAACTGCCATAATAGGAATAGAAGACAGCTAATTGCCGTAAATGAAATGTGAAACAGCAAGCCGTAATAGTAATGGGCGACAGCTAATTGTCGTAATAGAAATAGGCGACAGCTTATTGCCGGAATAGGAATGGGTGATAGCTAATTTCCGCAATGGGAATGGGCAACAGCTAATTATCTAAATGGGAATAGGAGATAGCTAATTACTTTAATGGGGATAAGACACAGCTAATTGCCGTAACATAAATGGGCGACAATTAATTGCCGTAATAGGAATGGGCGAAACAGCTAATTGCCGTAATTGTAGTGGGATACAGCTAATTGCCGTAATAGAAATGGTAGACAGGTTATTGCCGTAATTGAAATGGGAGACAAAATATCACATTGTTATATATTGTGGACACGGGTCTCAATGGCGATAAAAATTTACCGGATAAAAGTTACCCGACGTTTCGGCATGGATTGCTCCAGCCTTGGTCGACCCATGCCGATAAAGATAAAGATAAAAGTCATTTATTTGCGAAACGTCGAGTAAAGTAAATGGAATGATTTGCCTTAAATTTTTATCGCCATTGAGACCCGTGTCCACAATATATAAAAATGTGTACAAATGGCGAAAGTTTAAAAACATTAACAACATATCACCTTCCATAGTAATGAGATAAAATTAAAAATGTTGAAACGTATTACTTTACCTCGATGGCCTGTAGTCTGTAGGGCACACTGTTGAAGATCACGGAGTCGAAGTCTTCCGGTATGTTGAGCAGCGGCTTGCGCGGGTCCGAGCCGGCCCGCAGCCCCTTGGGGTACCCCCGGATGGACGTGTTGAGGTACAGCATCTTGGCGCAGCGCTCCACTAGCGAGAACCTACATACAGACACCATTATTATTTTAAATCAGCTTCAAAAGGACGATTATCAATTTAGCTGGATTTAATTATGTGTATTACGGAATTCAATATAAAAACAAGCAATTATTACAATATTTATTATAAGAATACATCAAATAACGGATTTCCCATTCGCCATATTTAATTAATTTATAAAAGTAAGATTTCTGAGTCTTAACAATACCACTAAAAAGCAAAACATAGTTAAAATTTATCTCTATTGGAATTTAATTAAAGTAGGCTCTATTTTTTCGCATCGCAATTTTGTTACAAACTCTTTCAATTTTTTTTTAAATAATAAAAAAAATTATTATGTCGTGTTTACTTTACTCAGTAAGTATATTATTTAAAAAGATTTTGAAATGCACGCATTTAGGAATTGTTCACTTATTGATTTAAATTTGGGTTAGGTTGGAACTGCGACCATACCGAGCGATGCGAGGGTATCGTGGCAGTGGCCGTCGAGTGCCAGAAAAATTATACGTGAAGGCAGCTAGAGTATGCCCAGTGCGACTCACGTGGGCTGCAGCTGCAGCAGCGCGCAGTCGGGCGAGCCCTGGTACGTGTGCGTCTCGCGCCACTCGGCCGTGAAGGTAGCTAGAGTATGCCCAGTGCGACTCACGTGGGCTGCAGCTGCAGCAGCGCGCAGTCGGGCGAGCCCTGGTACGTGTGCGTCTCGCGCCACTCGGCCGTGAAGGTAGCTAGAGTATGCCCAGTGCGACTCACGTGGGCTGCAGCTGCAGCAGCGCGCAGTCGGGCGAGCCCTGGTACGTGTGCGTCTCGCGCCACTCGGCCGTGAAGGTAGCTAGAGTATGCCCAGTGCGACTCACGTGGGCTGCAGCTGCAGCAGCGCGCAGTCGGGCGAGCCCTGGTACGTGTGCGTCTCGCGCCACTCGGCCGTGAAGGTAGCTAGAGTATGCCCAGTGCGACTCACGTGGGCTGCAGCTGCAGCAGCGCGCAGTCGGGCGAGCCCTGGTACGTGTGCGTCTCGCGCCACTCGGCCGTGAAGGTAGCTAGAGTATGCCCAGTGCGACTCACGTGGGCTGCAGCTGCAGCAGCGCGCAGTCGGGCGAGCCCTGGTACGTGTGCGTCTCGCGCCACTCGGCCGTGAAGGTAGCTAGAGTATGCCCAGTGCGACTCACGTGGGCTGCAGCTGCAGCAGCGCGCAGTCGGGCGAGCCCTGGTACGTGTGCGTCTCGCGCCACTCGGCCGTGAAGGTAGCTAGAGTATGCCCAGTGCGACTCACGTGGGCTGCAGCTGCAGCAGCGCGCAGTCGGGCGAGCCCTGGTACGTGTGCGTCTCGCGCCACTCGGCCGTGAAGGTAGCTAGAGTATGCCCAGTGCGACTCACGTGGGCTGCAGCTGCAGCAGCGCGCAGTCGGGCGAGCCCTGGTACGTGTGCGTCTCGCGCCACTCGGCCGTGAAGGTAGCTAGAGTATGCCCAGTGCGACTCACGTGGGCTGCAGCTGCAGCAGCGCGCAGTCGGGCGAGCCCTGGTACGTGTGCGTCTCGCGCCACTCGGCCGTGAAGGTAGCTAGAGTATGCCCAGTGCGACTCACGTGGGCTGCAGCTGCAGCAGCGCGCAGTCGGGCGAGCCCTGGTACGTGTGCGTCTCGCGCCACTCGGCCGTGAAGGTAGCTAGAGTATGCCCAGTGCGACTCACGTGGGCTGCAGCTGCAGCAGCGCGCAGTCGGGCGAGCCCTGGTACGTGTGCGTCTCGCGCCACTCGGCCGTGAAGGTAGCTAGAGTATGCCCAGTGCGACTCACGTGGGCTGCAGCTGCAGCAGCGCGCAGTCGGGCGAGCCCTGGTACGTGTGCGTCTCGCGCCACTCGGCCGTGAAGGTAGCTAGAGTATGCCCAGTGCGACTCACGTGGGCTGCAGCTGCAGCAGCGCGCAGTCGGGCGAGCCCTGGTACGTGTGCGTCTCGCGCCACTCGGCCGTGAAGGTAGCTAGAGTATGCCCAGTGCGACTCACGTGGGCTGCAGCTGCAGCAGCGCGCAGTCGGGCGAGCCCTGGTACGTGTGCGTCTCGCGCCACTCGGCCGTGAAGGTAGCTAGAGTATGCCCAGTGCGACTCACGTGGGCTGCAGCTGCAGCAGCGCGCAGTCGGGCGAGCCCTGGTACGTGTGCGTCTCGCGCCACTCGGCCGTGAAGGTAGCTAGAGTATGCCCAGTGCGACTCACGTGGGCTGCAGCTGCAGCAGCGCGCAGTCGGGCGAGCCCTGGTACGTGTGCGTCTCGCGCCACTCGGCCGTGAAGGTAGCTAGAGTATGCCCAGTGCGACTCACGTGGGCTGCAGCTGCAGCAGCGCGCAGTCGGGCGAGCCCTGGTACGTGTGCGTCTCGCGCCACTCGGCCGTGAAGGTAGCTAGAGTATGCCCAGTGCGACTCACGTGGGCTGCAGCTGCAGCAGCGCGCAGTCGGGCGAGCCCTGGTACGTGTGCGTCTCGCGCCACTCGGCCGTGAAGGTAGCTAGAGTATGCCCAGTGCGACTCACGTGGGCTGCAGCTGCAGCAGCGCGCAGTCGGGCGAGCCCTGGTACGTGTGCGTCTCGCGCCACTCGGCCATGAAGGTAGCTAGAGTATGCCCAGTGCGACTCACGTGGGCTGCAGCTGCAGCAGCGCGCAGTCGGGCGAGCCCTGGTACGTGTGCGTCTCGCGCCACTCGGCCGTGAAGGTAGCTAGAGTATGCCCAGTGCGACTCACGTGGGCTGCAGCTGCAGCAGCGCGCAGTCGGGCGAGCCCTGGTACGTGTGCGTCTCGCGCCACTCGGCCGTGAAGGTAGCTAGAGTATGCCCAGTGCGACTCACGTGGGCTGCAGCTGCAGCAGCGCGCAGTCGGGCGAGCCCTGGTACGTGTGCGTCTCGCGCCACTCGGCCGTGAAGGTAGCTAGAGTATGCCCAGTGCGACTCACGTGGGCTGCAGCTGCAGCAGCGCGCAGTCGGGCGAGCCCTGGTACGTGTGCGTCTCGCGCCACTCGGCCGTGAAGGTAGCTAGAGTATGCCCAGTGCGACTCACGTGGGCTGCAGCTGCAGCAGCGCGCAGTCGGGCGAGCCCTGGTACGTGTGCGTCTCGCGCCACTCGGCCGTGAAGGTAGCTAGAGTATGCCCAGTGCGACTCACGTGGGCTGCAGCTGCAGCAGCGCGCAGTCGGGCGAGCCCTGGTACGTGTGCGTCTCGCGCCACTCGGCCGTGAAGGTAGCTAGAGTATGCCCAGTGCGACTCACGTGGGCTGCAGCTGCAGCAGCGCGCAGTCGGGCGAGCCCTGGTACGTGTGCGTCTCGCGCCACTCGGCCGTGAAGGTAGCTAGAGTATGCCCAGTGCGACTCACGTGGGCTGCAGCTGCAGCAGCGCGCAGTCGGGCGAGCCCTGGTACGTGTGCGTCTCGCGCCACTCGGCCGTGAAGGTAGCTAGAGTATGCCCAGTGCGACTCACGTGGGCTGCAGCTGCAGCAGCGCGCAGTCGGGCGAGCCCTGGTACGTGTGCGTCTCGCGCCACTCGGCCGTGAAGGTAGCTAGAGTATGCCCAGTGCGACTCACGTGGGCTGCAGCTGCAGCAGCGCGCAGTCGGGCGAGCCCTGGTACGTGTGCGTCTCGCGCCACTCGGCCGTGAAGGTAGCTAGAGTATGCCCAGTGCGACTCACGTGGGCTGCAGCTGCAGCAGCGCGCAGTCGGGCGAGCCCTGGTACGTGTGCGTCTCGCGCCACTCGGCCGTGAAGGTAGCTAGAGTATGCCCAGTGCGACTCACGTGGGCTGCAGCTGCAGCAGCGCGCAGTCGGGCGAGCCCTGGTACGTGTGCGTCTCGCGCCACTCGGCCGTGAAGGTAGCTAGAGTATGCCCAGTGCGACTCACGTGGGCTGCAGCTGCAGCAGCGCGCAGTCGGGCGAGCCCTGGTACGTGTGCGTCTCGCGCCACTCGGCCGTGAAGGTAGCTAGAGTATGCCCAGTGCGACTCACGTGGGCTGCAGCTGCAGCAGCGCGCAGTCGGGCGAGCCCTGGTACGTATGCGTCTCGCGCCACTCGGCCGTGAAGGTAGCTAGAGTATGCCCAGTGCGACTCACGTGGGCTGCAGCTGCAGCAGCGCGCAGTCGGGCGAGCCCTGGTACGTGTGCGTCTCGCGCCACTCGGCCGTGAAGGTAGCTAGAGTATGCCCAGTGCGACTCACGTGGGCTGCAGCTGCAGCAGCGCGCAGTCGGGCGAGCCCTGGTACGTGTGCGTCTCGCGCCACTCGGCCGTGAAGGTAGCTAGAGTATGCCCAGTGCGACTCACGTGGGCTGCAGCTGCAGCAGCGCGCAGTCGGGCGAGCCCTGGTACGTGTGCGTCTCGCGCCACTCGGCCGTGAAGGTAGCTAGAGTATGCCCAGTGCGACTCACGTGGGCTGCAGCTGCAGCAGCGCGCAGTCGGGCGAGCCCTGGTACGTGTGCGTCTCGCGCCACTCGGCCGTGAAGGTAGCTAGAGTATGCCCAGTGCGACTCACGTGGGCTGCAGCTGCAGCAGCGCGCAGTCGGGCGAGCCCTGGTACGTGTGCGTCTCGCGCCACTCGGCCGTGAAGGTAGCTAGAGTATGCCCAGTGCGACTCACGTGGGCTGCAGCTGCAGCAGCGCGCAGTCGGGCGAGCCCTGGTACGTGTGCGTCTCGCGCCACTCGGCCGTGAAGGTAGCTAGAGTATGCCCAGTGCGACTCACGTGGGCTGCAGCTGCAGCAGCGCGCAGTCGGGCGAGCCCTGGTACGTGTGCGTCTCGCGCCACTCGGCCGTGAAGGTAGCTAGAGTATGCCCAGTGCGACTCACGTGGGCTGCAGCTGCAGCAGCGCGCAGTCGGGCGAGCCCTGGTACGTGTGCGTCTCGCGCCACTCGGCCGTGAAGGTAGCTAGAGTATGCCCAGTGCGACTCACGTGGGCTGCAGCTGCAGCAGCGCGCAGTCGGGCGAGCCCTGGTACGTGTGCGTCTCGCGCCACTCGGCCGTGAAGGTAGCTAGAGTATGCCCAGTGCGACTCACGTGGGCTGCAGCTGCAGCAGCGCGCAGTCGGGCGAGCCCTGGTACGTGTGCGTCTCGCGCCACTCGGCCGTGAAGGTAGCTAGAGTATGCCCAGTGCGACTCACGTGGGCTGCAGCTGCAGCAGCGCGCAGTCGGGCGAGCCCTGGTACGTGTGCGTCTCGCGCCACTCGGCCGTGAAGGTAGCTAGAGTATGCCCAGTGCGACTCACGTGGGCTGCAGCTGCAGCAGCGCGCAGTCGGGCGAGCCCTGGTACGTGTGCGTCTCGCGCCACTCGGCCGTGAAGGTAGCTAGAGTATGCCCAGTGCGACTCACGTGGGCTGCAGCTGCAGCAGCGCGCAGTCGGGCGAGCCCTGGTACGTGTGCGTCTCGCGCCACTCGGCCGTGAAGGTAGCTAGAGTATGCCCAGTGCGACTCACGTGGGCTGCAGCTGCAGCAGCGCGCAGTCGGGCGAGCCCTGGTACGTGTGCGTCTCGCGCCACTCGGCCGTGAAGGTAGCTAGAGTATGCCCAGTGCGACTCACGTGGGCTGCAGCTGCAGCAGCACGCAGTCGGGCGAGCCCTGGTACGTGTGCGTCTCGCGCCACTCGGCCGTGAAGGTAGCTAGAGTATGCCCAGTGCGACTCACGTGGGCTGCAGCTGCAGCAGCGCGCAGTCGGGCGAGCCCTGGTACGTGTGCGTCTCGCGCCACTCGGCCGTGAAGGTAGCTAGAGTATGCCCAGTGCGACTCACGTGGGCTGCAGCTGCAGCAGCGCGCAGTCGGGCGAGCCCTGGTACGTGTGCGTCTCGCGCCACTCGGCCGTGAAGGTAGCTAGAGTATGCCCAGTGCGACTCACGTGGGCTGCAGCTGCAGCAGCGCGCAGTCGGGCGAGCCCTGGTACGTGTGCGTCTCGCGCCACTCGGCCGTGAAGGTAGCTAGAGTATGCCCAGTGCGACTCACGTGGGCTGCAGCTGCAGCAGCGCGCAGTCGGGCGAGCCCTGGTACGTGTGCGTCTCGCGCCACTCGGCCGTGAAGGTAGCTAGAGTATGCCCAGTGCGACTCACGTGGGCTGCAGCTGCAGCAGCGCGCAGTCGGGCGAGCCCTGGTACGTGTGCGTCTCGCGCCACTCGGCCGTGAAGGTAGCTAGAGTATGCCCAGTGCGACTCACGTGGGCTGCAGCTGCAGCAGCGCGCAGTCGGGCGAGCCCTGGTACGTGTGCGTCTCGCGCCACTCGGCCGTGAAGGTAGCTAGAGTATGCCCAGTGCGACTCACGTGGGCTGCAGCTGCAGCAGCGCGCAGTCGGGCGAGCCCTGGTACGTGTGCGTCTCGCGCCACTCGGCCGTGAAGGTAGCTAGAGTATGCCCAGTGCGACTCACGTGGGCTGCAGCTGCAGCAGCGCGCAGTCGGGCGAGCCCTGGTACGTGTGCGTCTCGCGCCACTCGGCCGTGAAGGTAGCTAGAGTATGCCCAGTGCGACTCACGTGGGCTGCAGCTGCAGCAGCGCGCAGTCGGGCGAGCCCTGGTACGTGTGCGTCTCGCGCCACTCGGCCGTGAAGGTAGCTAGAGTATGCCCAGTGCGACTCACGTGGGCTGCAGCTGCAGCAGCGCGCAGTCGGGCGAGCCCTGGTACGTGTGCGTCTCGCGCCACTCGGCCGTGAAGGTAGCTAGAGTATGCCCAGTGCGACTCACGTGGGCTGCAGCTGCAGCAGCGCGCAGTCGGGCGAGCCCTGGTACGTGTGCGTCTCGCGCCACTCGGCCGTGAAGGTAGCTAGAGTATGCCCAGTGCGACTCACGTGGGCTGCAGCTGCAGCAGCGCGCAGTCGGGCGAGCCCTGGTACGTGTGCGTCTCGCGCCACTCGGCCGTGAAGGTAGCTAGAGTATGCCCAGTGCGACTCACGTGGGCTGCAGCTGCAGCAGCGCGCAGTCGGGCGAGCCCTGGTACGTGTGCGTCTCGCGCCACTCGGCCGTGAAGGTAGCTAGAGTATGCCCAGTGCGACTCACGTGGGCTGCAGCTGCAGCAGCGCGCAGTCGGGCGAGCCCTGGTACGTGTGCGTCTCGCGCCACTCGGCCGTGAAGGTAGCTAGAGTATGCCCAGTGCGACTCACGTGGGCTGCAGCTGCAGCAGCGCGCAGTCGGGCGAGCCCTGGTACGTGTGCGTCTCGCGCCACTCGGCCGTGAAGGTAGCTAGAGTATGCCCAGTGCGACTCACGTGGGCTGCAGCTGCAGCAGCGCGCAGTCGGGCGAGCCCTGGTACGTGTGCGTCTCGCGCCACTCGGCCGTGAAGGTAGCTAGAGTATGCCCAGTGCGACTCACGTGGGCTGCAGCTGCAGCAGCGCGCAGTCGGGCGAGCCCTGGTACGTGTGCGTCTCGCGCCACTCGGCCGCGTTGCACACGCACAGCACCACGTCGTCCGCCTGGATCAGCACCAACGTTGGACCTCTGGGGAATCAAACATTATAGCTTAGAATTTTATAGATAAAGGGAGTTAAATTTCAAGGGCCGATGTTGAATGTGAACCACGCCTAAATGTAAAGATTTTTCTGTATTTCTTTTGACATTTCTCAACTTCAGACGAACTCAATTTGAACCATGGAACGATACATAATCGGGCAACGCGTTAACACGTTAACAGTGCAGATATAAATTAGTAAAATACCCCTCACGTGCAAATATGTTTTGTGGAAATTTGATAAGATAAGCATGGGTAATGACATATAACATACAAAAAATAAAAAATAGAATGCCCCTTATCATCTTTTTTAGTATTTTTCAGGTGGGCCACATGTGGCGCACTCACGTGCACGCTATAGATTTCGTGCCCCATATATGTGCCACTCACGTGTATTAACTCACTCAAAAAAATAGCTGCTGACCTGATGGAAATAACAATTATTAACGCTGTACTAATCTATAAAGACATATGTAGATATTGGCCAAATAATAACGAAATTATTATTGAACTCCTGAACATCCAGGATCCGGCGCCCTCTCACGGGTAATCGATAGCACGATCTACATCCAGTTCCCGACATTACCTAACAAAATTACCACGTCAATCGAATAAAATTATAAGGAAACGTTGCACTGGCTGTTGCCAGGACTTTGGTAGTAGCAGGACATACAGCATACGAAGCTCGTATTAAAGCAAAGAAAACGGATACTCAATGTCTCCAATGCAATAAAACTGTTTGTCTTTTGTGTTATAGTGCTTGTCATAAAAAATATAGCTGTTACAATTATTAGTTCATTCGTTATTTCATCTTTTAATTAAACTTTTTCTATAAATAATTGGTTTCACTTCCAACCTCGATTGCCTGGCAACACTGACGAAATTTCGGTCGGTTTTTTGGTCATTTTATTAAATGGTTCATTGTTCATACGTGTATATCATAAAAACTGGTGCAGTTGGGACGTGCAAACTCAAAAAAAGCATTCCATTGATATGGACTCGTGGCCCATTTGGGGTGCACGCACGTGTGATGGTGTCTTCATAGTGGCCCACATGTGGTACATGCACTGTGAACGTGTTAAAGCAAAGAAAACGGATACTCAATGTCTCCAATGGAATAAAACTGTTTGTCTTTTGTGTTATAGTGCTTGTCATAAAAAATATAGCTGTTACAATTATTAGTTCATTCGTTATTTCATCTTTTAATTAAACTTTTTCTATAAATAATTGGTTTCACTTCCAACCTCGATTGCCTGGCAACACTGACGAAATTTCGGTCGGTTTTTTGGTCATTTTATTAAATGGTTCATTGTTCATACGTGTATATCATAAAAACTGGTGCAGTTGGGACGTGCAAACTCAAAAAAAGCATTCCATTGATATGGACTCGTGGCCCATTTGGGGTGCACGCACGTGTGATGGTGTCTTCATAGTGGCCCACATGTGGTACATGCACTGTGAACGTGTTAAAGTTATTCAGGCCTATTATGAGAATGGGCTTTCAAATCAAAATGCATATCGTGCACTTCGTGATTTTTGAGGCACATTTTCACCTCAGTGGATTCGTCAATAAGCAGAATTGCTGCATTTGGGCGAATGACAATCCAAGTGTAATTGTCGAAAAACCAATACATCCTCAAAGAGTAACTGTTTGGTGGTCAGGAGCAGCAATGAGGATCCGACAGATCTCTCTACACCCTCTGTGACGAAACCTGCCGCGGATGAAAAAGACGCGGTAGAAAACCCACCAGCCCAACCCACCCCACAGCTTGACCTAGCTAAGCCGGGAACATCTCGGGAGGCGCAATTCCCCACGGATAAGGCGACTCGGGGAACCCCACAGCGAGGCAGAGGCTTTGCACCTCCTAGGGGAGGGGTGGCTCACCGGGCAAACCTGGCAGAGGCCGAAAAGGCCTCCACCAGGCCAAACCCGGAACACAGCCATCCTCCTCAAAGAAGGGTTAAGGATGGTATCCAGGCGAGAAGAAGTGAGGGTGGTGCAGGCAAATCTCCATCATGCAAAGGCTGCCAGTGCTGTGATGGAGAAATGCCTCTCGCAGCAGGAGTCCCACATCGCCCTCATACAGGAACCCTGGGTACTTGAAAACTACATTCGGGGACTCAGTGCTGCTGGTAAGTTACTATACAATACCGGAGCCCCAAGACCCAGAGGATTTATCGTCTTTAACAAAACCATTAATTAATTGCTTGTTGCAGAGTTATGCAGTGATGACCTTGTAGCAGCGTATGTCAATTTTAAAGGGTGGGAAGGGATAAAGGCAATTATGTGCTCAGCATACCTTCCCTATGAAACTAAGGCAACTGTATAGCTTGAGCGTGTGGTCTAATATGCTCGCAACAACGCTGAACTCATAGGTACTGAACAGGCGTAACAAACCGACCTTTGTCACTACCAGCAGGCAGGAAGTCTTAGATATCACATTCGCTACAGACAATATACCCAGGAGCCTGCACGACTGGACTGTCAGCGATGAGCCTTCATTGTCAGAGCACAGACATATATAGACTTTAGAGCGTGTCTCGAAAATGAAACAGTTACTTATAGGAACCCTAGAGCAACCGCCTGGGATGTCTACCGAGACAAACTAAGGCGAAACCTAGAGGATTTTCCTAGAAGCATTAAAACACCTGACGAGCTAGAACTGGCAGTGGAGCAAACCACGGAGGCATCTTAGAAGCCTACGAGGAAAGCTGCCCCCTAAAAACAAAAAGCTCGAACAGGAAAGTTCCGTGGTTGAAGTCTAAACTGAAAAACTCAGGGAGAAAACGCGGAATCTGTTCAATAGGGCTAAAAAGACTCGAGAGTGGGAGATCTATACAAAAGCTCTTACTGAATACAACAAAGAAATTAGGAGGGCTAAACGGGCATCTTGGAAAAGGTTCTGTGAGGAGTTAATCAACACGACTCAGGGGGCCCGCATCCACAAGCTGCTCGCTAAAGACAAACCTAACCAAATTGCTTGCTAAAGGGACCTGACGGAACCTACGCGGCTAATGAAGAAGACACGCTGAAGATTTTGATTGCAAACCACTTCTCTGGCGCAGAATTGAACTACTCCATGACGACTACGCCGTACAAATCCAGTGGTCCAGACAACATATTGCCCGTCTTTTTACAGAAGGGCATGGATATACTGGTACCGCTTCTGTTAAAAATGTTCCGGGCAAGTTACGCCTGGGGCTATATCCCAGATCGTTGGACAAAGGCTAAAGTACTTTTAATACCTAAGGCTGGCACGAAGGACTATTCCCTGCCCAAGTCTTTCAGGCCAATCAGCCTGACCTCCTTCCTCCTGAAAACACTGGAGAAAATACTCGACAGGTACATAAGGGAGGAAGGACTAAAGTCACAGCCTATCCACAGTACTTAACACGCTTACTGTAGAGGCAGGTCTACAGAAACAGCCCTGCTGCAATTGACAGACAGGGTCGAAAGAGCACTGGAGGATAAACAGATAGAACTCTGTGCTTTCTTGGATATTGAAGGCGCCTTTGATAACACCCCGACAGGCACGATGGGGCAAGAACATCGATCAAACAACTGTCAATTGGGTAAAAGCAATGCTTTCAAACCGTAAAGCTCTGGTCTCGCTGCATGGAACCTCTTTCGAGGTAGCAAACAACGAGAGGCTGCCCACAGGGAGGTGTACTATCCCCACTCCTGTAGACCTTAGGAATAGATGAGCTTTTATACAAGCTAGTAGAACAAAGAATCGACACTTTAGGATACGCTGATTACCTTGTGGTGATTATACGGGGTTTCTGTTAAAGCTTGTTGGGTTAGACAGGGAAGTTTAGTTGGAGCGGCGAGCACAATAGTTCATCACTGAGCGCAGTGTTACCAGGACCTCCGGGGACTGGAAATAGCTGCCACCAGAAGAATAAAAAATTTCAAGATATGGATGTGGACGATATGTGGTTTCAACAGGACGGTGCCACTTGCCACACAGCTAACGAAACAATGGCTCTTGCGGGCGAAAAATTTGATAGCCAAATAATCTCACACAATTGGCCGCCAAGATCTTATGATTTGACGCAGTTGAACTTCTTTCTTTGAGGTTATTTGAAAGAAAAGGTGTACGTCGACAAGCCAGTAACAATTCAAGAGCTAAAAGATGAGATAATGCGACACATTAAAGACATTGAACCTCAATTATGCCACAGAGTCATCTAAAATTTGGACCAACGGATGGAGGTGTGCTGCCGAGGCCGCGGCGGCCATTTGGTCGATATTTTGTCTATACATAATTGAGTCATACCAATATATCATAATAAAAAAAATTTAATAATTGCCTAAATAATTTGTGTTTTATTCAAAATCAACATCGGCCCTTGAAATTTAACCACCCTTTATATCAGCTTAAATATATTAAAAGAAAACCTCATTCGCAAATAAAACATTGTGATATTGTTACATAGGCTATTGATAAGACCCTCAGGAATTCATCTCGCGTACTAAGGATCTCTCACCGAAACCTAACTAATCTCAATTTTGTAAATATATGTATATAGGCTTATTTATAGAACACCAACAACCTCGCCGGACTAGATAGCTCATCATAAGTGTAGTATTTCTATTTAGATTGTCGGCTCTTAGACGCACGTGCCCACTCTCCACCGCCGGTCACAGCTATTCTCTAGCTCACGGTTATAGACACTACAATAAGCTACAACATTTGTTCTACAAGTTCGGACATAACTCAAAACATCAGTCATAGTCATATCAGCCGAAAGACATCCACTGCTGGACAAAGGCCTCCTCCAAAGATCTCCACAATTGCCCGTCTTGCGCTATTCGCATCCAGCGATTTCCAGCGACCCGCATAAGATCATCGGTCCATCTTGTACTCAATACATAAAATAAGTATTTTACAAGTTATTGTAGTACTGTTCAGATATTAGTAGATCGGTTTCATTTTAAAACCTTCTTGCATATTAGTGGCATTAAGCCCTGCGATGTGCATAGAGTTATAAACAATCAAGCGGGAAATTTTATTAATACTTATTTTGTACGAAAATAAAATCTGACAAATTATCAAAAGTTACAGCGAGGTTGTTGGTGTTTTACAAGTAATCCTGTAATTATATACATTTCCCAAAAAATTACCTAGGTCTATTTTATTGGCCAATTTATCAGACGTAAGGTTGTTATTCCTCAGAAAATCTTATCATCTATCACAAGCTTCCAAGTTCTCCACAAGAAATTCTTCAACAGAAATAATGCTTAGCTTCACGTTAATCATTTAACCCAACTAACAAGGACGATCAATAGTATTTCAATCCAATCGATATAATTTTGCTCAAAAAAAAAAACTGGGATTAAATTTGTAAAAAAGAATTCTCGCAATTCACTTCAAGGGGCAAGTTTTGACATAAATGAAAGCATATACTACACATAATACTACAAATTATTAATAAATCATTTAGGACCACTACGTGCCCTAGTGCCAAGTGCCATAAGAACGTACCTGTAGGCCAAGGTGTGGTGCAGGAACCTGTTGGCGCCCAGGCCGTGGTCGCGCGACGCGTACAGCGGCACCCAGTGCGACGGCACCGCGCACACCAGGCGCGCCAGCCACGCCTGCGACGCCAGCCCGCCGCCTGGGGACAGCACGATACTATTGTATTATGGAGACACATTATATGCAGACCAATGATGTTGCGTAAACATTCTTTTTCCAAGATTTTCAACCTGAGTTCTTTACTTGCGCCAACCTGTTTCCTGAACCAACACAACAATCTCTAGCGCAACATACCGACTAGTAACCTCATGGATATTGTAAGTTGCCTCGACAGAGCCAGCAAGAATCCAGACTGCTGCCAATAAACGCTCTCTCTCACACTACGTCTAGCCTACAGCGCTTCTCACTCGCATCTATGCATAATTTGTTAGATCACCTGGCAGGTAAAAAAACCCCACCAAAATGATCTGTCCAAATTGGTGCCAGTTCTCGGACTAACTAGGTCAACTATTAGATCAGTGAACTATTGACATCTTATGTCATACAACATTTTTAAACCAGTCTGTTTATTATGGGCTGCACGTGTGGCGCAGCGGCTAAGACAGTTGCCTCACTGCTTCGTGTCGCGGGTTCGAGTCCCGCACCGGACAAATATTTGTGTGACCTATTAATAGTTATTCTTAGTTTGGATGTAATTTGTGTCCGGATACGGACAACCTAAACGGATGACCTAAAATTTGTTAGGATAATTAAGCCCAAGTTGCAGATTTTGTCCAAAGCGCAAGATAAGCAAGTGTGGAGATATTTGGGGGTAGCATTTGTCCAGCAGTGGGCGTTTTTCAACTGATATGATGATGATGATTAAGTCCAAAGAAGATTCTGCACAGTTGCAGAAATATATTGATGGGCTTGTTCTAGATTCTGCACAGTTGCAGAAATATATTGATGGACTTGTTCTATGGTTCGAAAATAACAGAATTCACCTAAATTCTAATAAGTGTTATTTTAAATTCTCTCGAAAAATACTGCAGTACCCTTTGACTATTTAATAATGAGCGATAAAACTGAGGAAGTGGAAAACATTTGGTGTTGCTAGATAGCTGTGTGTATAATTTCTTACCGCTCAGATCCTTACCTCAATTAGCTGTAAGCACGTGCCGCGATCGGATGCGCTTCCGCTATTCCGTGGGTTTTAAAATAAACCTACAATAGATTACTGTGTTCGCCTGTGTCCCAATTACGAATAATATAGACTAAAAGTGTCGTCAATCATCGCTGCTGGCCCAGGATAAGGAGAACCAGGACTACGAAAGCGTTGAGGTTCCATCTCACCTAATTCCAAGTAAGTCCTGATATATACCTTACCCTGATCACACACACAGTTCGATACTATAGTTCAATAACTTCATAATTTAGATACAGTCCACTCATATTCCACCAACATTCGTGACATTGGTGTAATATTCTAAAAAACTATTAAAAGCATTTCGGAACAACTATTAAAAAATATTAATTAACAATGGCCTTGTCCTTAGTATCTTAGAATACTGCAGTGTAGTCGGGCGGCCGCACTATGTCACACACTCGTTGCATCTAGAAAGTATTCAAAAACAGATTGGGTGGCATCTTGCTTTCTCTAATAACACAGCTAAAAAAATTCGCTCATACAAATGTCATGCTCATACAAATGTCATGCTCATACAATCGCCGACATCTCAATTATGCTGAGTTTGCAGGCAAGGTCTTTGGCTACAAAATTAAGCAAAACTTGCTCTAGAGTTCCAGACTTAGACACATGGTTCAATGATTATATTTTCTTTTATGTACATAAGAGCTTAACCAAAGATTAATCTTTGTTTTAGCTCTTATGTCAACACAATAGAGTCTAAATTGAAGTGGTAATTATTGAAGCATTGTCCAATTAAAATACCGGTTTTTGTAGTTTGCTGACAAGACTGGCACTTCCGAGAGGGCCGTGCTACTGCAATACAATTTCAGAGAGGTAGGGCACAGCGTTCATAAGCTCAAAAGAGCAGCCCGACTGGGGAAGTACCTCCACCTTACAGAAGACATTCCTTAATAATAACATTGATAATTCTAATGTTGTTTCCGAGTGTGAGTAAGGTCGCCAGAGCTCATCGGGGTGGGGGGAAGGGTCAGCAACACTTGTTTGCTGACTGTTAAAGGCCGGCAACGCACCCGCGACTCCTCTGGTGTCGCGAGTGTCCATGGGCGGCGGTGATCACTTACCATCAGGTGACCCACTTGCTCGTTTGTCGCCCTCTGATATAAAAAAAAAGAAAATACAAACTGACCTGCATGAGGAGGGGCGGGTGGCTGGACCGGCCTGCTGTACAGAGGCGGAGCTGTCCCAGCTATCAACCACGCCACCGAGACGGGCAGCAGCGCGCTGGCGGCTTGCCACGGCTGCCTGTCGAGTACTGGTGTGGCCAGCTCCAGGCCGGCGCCGCTGCCGTTGGACTCCACTTCGGCTTCCATGTCACGGTGTCGGGTGGCTAACATGTGGACGCAGTATCTGGGGACAAAAAAGGGTGGTGGTTATAATAATATTAGCTATGCCCTGCGGTTTCACCCGCGTTAAAGTAGTTTTGGCGTATAAGAGCAACAAACATAACATCCATACATCTATACGCTCAAACTTTCGCATTTATAATAATAGGTCTTTACCTATGAAATTGCCGTTTTGTATGAAAAAATTTAAACGAATTTTTTTCATGAATTTTTTTATTTGTATTAATCGAAGTAATCACCCATGCAATCAATGCATCTTTGCCATCGCAGTGGCAGTTTATTGATGCCCTTCTTAAAGAAATCAGCTGGACGGGAGGCAACAAATTCTTCAAAGGCATTTTGTACTGCCTCTCGGGTATTGAATTTTTTTCCCGCCAAGAAGTTATCCAAATTCTGGAAAAAGTAGTAGTCTGTAGGCGCAAGGTCTGGTGAGTAGGGCGGATGACGGAGAGCTTCCAACCCCAGTTCTTGCAACTTGGAGACCGTCTGCTGTGCAGTATGAGGTCGCGCGTTGTCGTGCAGGAGCAGCGGAGACGAGCGATTGACCAATGCTGGTTGGAGATGCGCCAGCTTCTCCATCATTGTGCTCAGTTCTTCACAGTACACATCTGCAGTAATGCTCACCCCGTTTGGTAAGAAGCTGTGATGAATCACACCGGCGCTAGACCACCAAACAGTGACCATCACTTTTCTAGGGGTAAGTTTTCGTTTAGGGCATTGTTTAGGTGCTGAACCAGGATCCAACCAACTTGCTGAGCGCTTGCGGTTATCAAACAGAATCCATTTTTCATCGCAGGTAACAATGCGGTTCAAAATTCCTTCATTTGTGTGTCTGTTGAGCAGTGCAAGGCACGTCTCGACGCGTACTTCGCGCTGGCGATCATTGAGTTCGTGGGGCACCCATTTGTCAAGCTTTTTTACCTTGCCAATTTGACGCAAATGGACCAATATTGTTTTGACGCTAACGTCGAAAGCTGCTGCTAATTCAGCCGTAGATTGTGTATCATCAGCTTCCACAACCGCCTTTAATTCGTCATTGTCGACCAAAGTCTTCGGACGACCGCGAGGTTCATTTTTCAGGTCGAAATTTCCAGAACGGAAGCGAGCAAACCAATAACAGGTGGTGCGTTGGTTTGTAGTGTTAGCTCCGTAAACGTCGTTGATGTTGCGTGCCGCTTGTGCCGCGTTGCTGCCACGACGGTACTCATATTCCATAATTACTCGAATTTTTAACGTATCCATGATGACGAAAAAGATTGAAATGCGATGAAAATGTAACACTAATCAATAAAGAAATGACTACTTTTGGAAAAAAGAATCCATGTTTTTAAAATAAAATTAATTTGAAATTAGAATTCTTAGCCAAACAAAAATTATTTTGATTTGAAATGGCCAGTACTGCAGAACGGCAATTTCATAGGTAAAGACCTAATATTAGTAGGATCTAGCGGTTTTGGCGGTGCACGCCGAAACAGCTAGCAGATGGTAGATTTTTCCTACTTACTTGACACTTATCGTCATATTTTTGACAATTCACACAATATCTTTATAAATTGTAGCTTATGGTTTATTCTGATGTAAAAGCTATATTATTATTAAGTTTCATTAAAATCCATTCAGTAGTTTTTACGTGAAAGAGTAACTAACATCCATCCATCCATACTTACAAACTTTCGCGTTTATAATATTTGTAGGATTATGTAATAATTGAAAAGCTATATTGCTACACCCGAACAGGGTTCATGTTGATACCTATTGTGAGTGAAAACATCTAAAACTGTTACACATGAGTGCAATAAAGAAATTTGAAAACAAAATTGCATCTAATAAAAATTTAAAATTTTGTGACTTAAATTCCTCTTTGTATTTGTCTTGTCTGTTATATACATCATCCTTCTGTACCTACGTGTGTTTAACACTGAACTCATAACCGGTTGACACGTATTTGATGACAGTCATTGTGGTTTTTTTGTTTGCTTAGATTTGCAATTGGACTCGGTAGGTGACATTACAATCGGGTTCTAGATTTTTCAGCCTGAATTTGAATAAAAGAATGTGTATTTTGAGTGGGTTCCTGTATATTTAAGATTAAGTAATGGATTAGATAGATGGGGATATGATCAGATTTCAGGGTAGCTGGTAGATGCTTGCCTTTCACGCAGCAAGTCGGGGATTCGATTGCCACCCAGGACAAATATTTGTGTTCATGAATCTCGCAGGGAAACTCCAAGCATAGCCCTTTCCATTGCTCTTTGAGTGACCTTGAGCCGCCTGATAAGGCCCATAGTGAGCGACCACGTCTCTGTTCCGTAAGTCATCACGGGCAACACACACTGGTCGAAGACTTTCAAATTGAGATATTATAAGGACGGGACTTTTTATAATTTCCATTTATGTCATTTACGTAAATCCCAGTGCTAAACTATACCTTCTTTCTTGATTAAAGCACGAATGTCTGACACACATCTGTGTCTAAATGTTGTGGTCTTGTGAAAAAATGTTTTAAATTAGTTATACTGCACATATATTTAAATAAATGTCATAATCATTTGACTGGTCTAGTAGTTAGTGACTGTTAAGCTAGAGTTCGTGGATACGACCTCAACCAGAACAATCTTTGTGTGAACACCACTATTATTTCCTCTGTTTCTGGGTGTTATTTATTTATAATTTAGAACTATATAAGTATATGTATCAGTTGTCTGTTTGCCATAGTACAGGTTCTGCCTAGTTTGAGATGAGATGACAGGGCGTGAATTATGTCCCAGGATATTATATTATAGGATACTATTGGTGGGCTTACCGATGCACCGGGAATATAAGCCTGTGGCAGTGCTCCTCCAGCCAGCGCACCACGAAGCCCACGCTGTGTGCGTCCTTCTTGTTGAAGCAGCCATTCACCACCGCCGCCAGGGTCTTGTTGATCTGGTGCAACAGGGAAGCTTATCAATTTCCATTGAGAGTTGGGCAATCAACGGACATAAGGCACACCCAGTTTTTATATAATTCTACATGGGTCTCTTGTTTTGCTGTGCGGGGATCAAACCAGAAATACGAGGAGGAGGAGTAAAGCGGCGACAACCATTACGTAAAAATGTCCATATTTGTGTAGACAAGCCATAGGTATTATAGAGCAGGACTGTATGCGCCAACGCAAGTATAGTCTGCCTCACTATTATAATCTGTTGGGACAGCTACCCGTCACGTAACAGATCAGGAGCGGGTCTACTGGGTATTTCTTGATTCGGGATTTGAGCCGATAACCTAAATCAATATACAACCTACAAGGCCTGCTGGACGTGTTGGCTAAAGCCGTCGTATACGTGCCTGCCTATACATTATAATAAAATAAAAAAGGTTTTTATTCACGTAGACTTTAAAAAAGCGCTTGTAAATAGTCAGAACATGTTTGTAGTAATATAGTTGTATACATTATTATTTCTAGTAACATAGCTATTTAGGTACATATTGTATGAAAACATTTATAAAATTTATTTTATTATAGCAATGATATTTAGCTAGCTCGTATCAAGTTATTGTCAAGAGATTATGTTTAATTATCTAGTTTAAGTCTAATATTTTTACTACATATTGTCAATGGTTCTGTCTATATTAAGGTATTATTATTATGACGGACCTTGTGTTAATAACGACGGTCGCGCTTTAATGCTACCACCGGATCCAATGCGCCCCAGCCCCAATTGAGAAGATTAAGCTTATCGTCTGCTGTGTGGTGACGGCGCGCGAATATCAGACAGAATATCATCCCGAGGGGGTCTCACTGAGTACTATTACCGTCACACTGCGATCGCTAACCCGTCTGCCAAGCGTGACTATTATGGCATATCCCCCCCAAGATAATTCTTGGGGGAGGCTTTTGTCCAGACTTTTTACAGCTGTTATGATCGTCATAAGTCCCCGAAGTCAACTAATCAACTCAATGACGCTACCAATCTTTCATATACAACGTGTAACATAAATAGTGGGTTGCTGTAGTTCTACACCAAACCAATAAAAGAAAACCAGTTTTGTGTAACACACAAAATATTTTTCGGCTCCCCATCAGCTGATCGATAGTTTTCCATGATGTGTTTCACAAACAACACAAACAATGTGTATTTTGCAAGTTGATGTTCTATACGCTGTTTATTTTCATATTACTAGAATTATGTCCATTATATATATTAGGTACACGTTGTATAAAAATCTAGCGGATTTGCCCAACGTAGGCCTTGCCATGCTTAGACGTACATATACGGCACGTTATTTTAACTTTGACTGCACGTGTGGCGCAGCGGTCAAGTCAGTTCGTGTCCCGGGTTCGATACCTGCGCAGGACAACTATTTGTGTGACTCATAATTAGTTGTTTGAAGTCGGGATGTACTTTGTGTCCGCCAATTATTGTTTGACCCCCGCAACACAGGGATTAATTTCCCTACTGCAGGTGTAGTCTTTATTAAAAACAAATTTAATTTTTATACCACCTAACTAGACATCAGCTATATTTTATTTTAAAAAATAGAGATCTCTACGAAAATTACAGTAATTTGATCCAAGGGATCAAACACTGTCTATAAGTCATTTGTATTTGGGGTGCCCTGCGAAAACTATTGATGATAAATACATTTGAAGATAATGTATGTATGTTTGCCGTCACGCTGTTCTCATCATCTATACATTGAATATTTTTTAGGAAGGATACTTGGGGCGTGATCTACACTCAATATCGAAGCCAAAAATATAGTTTTTAGAATTTTGGTCTGTTTGTCTGTATGTATGTCCGGGCTAAACTCAAAAAGTACTGCATGGATTTACTTGAAATTTTGCATGAATATTACTAAGAGGTCAGGTCAACATATAGGCTACATATTATCACGCTATCACCTACGGGGGAGGAGCTGCGATCATTTATAAAATTTAACGCGGGTAAAACCGCGGGGCACAGCTATTCATAATAATCGTGTTTTATACAAATTACTACTTCTAAATGCAGGTAAAATTGAAAGATGATACCTACCCATACTAAGCTGGTGCGTGTGATTTAAGTAAATGCTAAAACTGTGACGAAACTAACAAACCGACGGACTTACTCCCACGACAGGGGTTTCTTTTTAGTGTTTTAGTACGGAACCAACTAAAAATAATAATGTTCCGTGAACCTAAATATGTTTATGAACATAGAAATAATTATGTAAGTATGCTTAACTATATTACTATAAACACGTTCTGACTATTTAAGACTTCTCAGTTGGGGCGCATTGGATCCGGTGGTATCATTAAAGCGCGACCGTCGTTTTAAACACAAGGTCATTTCTAATAATAATACTGAATTTATACCTTAATATAGACAGAATCATTCAGAAAATATGTAGTAAAATATAAAGGAGAAGGTAATGACTCCATACATTCCTGGGCCCAGGTGTTAACTGAATCAAACTAGCCTTATTTGTAAGAGGATATAATAACAAGACCTCACTGAAATTTTGGTGAAATTTGGCTATCCAGGAATCAAGTTATATGAAGTATAGTAAAAGTGAGGTTAAATTATAACATTGTAGTTTTTTTTACAAAATATTGTTGAATGGCTTCGGTTGTGTTATGGTTTTATGCATGGAGAGTGTGGCATGTCGAAGATGTGGCACGCGCCCCGGGCAGTCAAAACAGTCGAAGAAAACCACAAATAAAACATATAAATACGTGCGGACTTAAAACGAAAGACAACGAACGAGTGACAGTCAAAGAGCATGTAAAGGCTTTCAGGCAGAGAAGTGTTGCCCGAAGAAAAATTAATGGAATACGATCCGCTATGAATCGATTCCACAAAAAACACTTGTCACTTGATTTTCAAACATATTCTGAGATTTTAACGATTTATTCTTAATCGATTGCGAGCAATTCGTCATTATTTAATCGATTATTTCGTTTCATAACTTAATTTAAGTTTTCTCGCTTCCTAGATAGAAACATGATACGATATTATGTGATTTCCTTTAGAAAAATATAACGGTTTTTTTAATCTACATTTGAACCAGTTAACTGCCGGGCCCAGAAGTTTCCCTCTCCTTTCAATAATTAAACCTAAACATAATCTCCTTGACAATAGTAGTAAAAATAATCTCCTTGACAATAGTAGTAAAAATATAGCTAAAAATTAAAATTTTGATAATTAAACCTACACATGATCCTTGACAATAACTTAATTTAAGTTAGTTAAATATCGTTACTGTTATAAAATAAATCTTATTGTAAATTATTTCCTACAATCCGTGTAGGTACCTAAATATCTGTATGTACCTAGAAATAATTATAAATTAATTATATATTACTACGAATATGTTCTGACTATTTACAAGCGCTTTTTTAAAGTCTACGTGAATAAAAACCTTTTTTATTTTATTTAATAACTTAATACATGCTGGCTTAATATCACTAGGTACTATTATAAAATAAATTGTATAAATGTTTTGATATTCAGTGTACCTAAATATCTGTAATAAGTAACTAGAAATAATAACTGTATTACTACAAACACGTTCTGACTATTTACAAGCGCTTTTTTAAAGTCTACGTGAATAAAAACCTGTTTTATTTTATTTATAAGAGCGTTTTTTTAAAGTCTACGTGAATACAAGTAGGTTAGGTTAGGGTGGCCCCTTAACACGTGATCAGTGATCCCGTGCAAGTGATCACACCCTCATTTCGAATTTTTACTTCAGCGGCCCCCTGAGCTGTGGCCCGAGTCCCAAAAGGGTGCCCTCAGGTATTAGTCCCTTACATTAAGCTACTGGTTGAGAGCCTTTTGTGCTAGGCAATTGCTCGCTGTTTTCAATTCTTTAATTTTAATATAGTAGTATTAAATTTAAAAAAAATAGCTTAGTAATAGTAACTTTATTTATTTCAGTATTAAAAAATATATGTGATAAAACAGACCGCATGAGTAATTAATTTCTTTTCTGTAACTTTCATACTGTATTCGACTATGTTTATGTACTGCATTGTGTGCATGACAAGTACAAGTGTATGTTAACTCTTAATAGGGCATAACGCATGTTCATAATTCATTGGTTTTAGCTCTTATTACAACAGAATAGAGATTAAAATGAGGTGGTAACTATTATACCATTGTCACATTAAGGTTTAATACACAAGTGCTACATAATATCAATAACAACAATTTTTATTAATTTACTGAAAGCTTACCATGAGACATGTCTGCGGCCCCTCAGGGTAGTGGTCCATGGATAGTTTGTAGCTGATGTACAGCAAGTTCCGGAGCCCATCCGGCGTGACCATGTTGTCATCTGTGTCCGCTCCAAACATTCTGCAAGTAAACACTACCTTAGTAAATAACATATTCACTCCTGACATCACAAAACAACTGAAGTAACATTTGCCACGGTAAATAGTTATCTATGACGCTATATTAAAGTAGCTTTTACAATGGTCGGAGATTATATTCCTACAGCGCTGCAGCGGTTTCTTGCTATGATGATTGAATTGCCTATGATCGAATTATGTCTAGGAAATATATAAATCTATAGGTATTAGTTACACAAGTTTTTCAAATTTATTTTTATAATACCCATCCCGTGTTTCTATGGTAGGTACAAGCTCTGCTTAGTTAGGGATTGCTAACTAAGCAGAGCTTGTACCTACCATAGAAACATATTATGTATACTACTTTTCTTTTGTAAAAACATACTTATATAGATAATTACACCGTGATTCAGGACAAAAAGACATATAAAGACAGCACACAAATATACATTCAGTCAAAAAAGCATCGGGGATGGATGATTTGTTTATGGTTCCAAATTCATGTTTTTGGTTTTTTTTTGTTTTTGTAAGATTGGCACAACTGTTTTCCATTTTGGCGCGGAGTTTGAGTTGCATCTGTTATTTATATTAAATACAGTGCTATTTTTAGTAATGTCATATATAGTGTGTATTGCGAATTTCATAATGGACAAAAATATCGAACAAAGAGTTTGTCTTAAATTTTGCATCGCTACACAGTGGTTCGTGTAGAACAAGCTAGCTGGACAATATTATTTGTTTCGATTTTTATTTATAAATGAGGTTATTAAGCAAAGATATAAGGGTCATAATACTATTTGAGGTCCATTGGTCGTTTGAGCAGGTATAGTGAAATAAAAACACAATATTTTTTTAAACAATTTTATAAATAAATTTAACTATAAATGTAACTATAAAATCTAATATCAGATACATAAAATACCTACTTAAAAACTAAATCGATCACTCATCATCACTATCATCAGATGAATCATCCATTGAATAGTCATGATCATGAGTGGCAGAACTATGAAAACTAGAAACTATATTAACATTTTGTTCCTTAAAGCTAGGTTGAACTAATAAATCTAGGACTTCGATAGGGAATGAACCTATTTTCTTCCGGGGAATTTCTCTTAAACCATTTATTACAGGGTCAGATGTTATCAATAACATATTAAGTAAATCTCTATTCGTAGCTATTCGCGATCGTTTTCGTGTGTTGTGTTCACGAAATCTTCTGCAGTCCTTATTCCGAGCTTCCTGTGCTTCCTCGGAAAGCTGGCCTATAGGCAGAAGTGACGATTTAATTACCTCGCCACTGTGCAGAAGTATTTTGTGAACAGTCGCGGGCATATAATACCATGGATAGAGATTTACGTAAAGTTGTCTGGTTTCTTGAGCTAAGGTTACAAATTTTTCAATATTTATGTCATATCCTGATGATAAAGTACGAAGTAGTATGCTAAATTTTTGTATAAGTGAAACATCTAACCCTGTAATATCGGCACTTGCCTCGGGATTTTCAAAAAATCTTCGCGCGGTATTTCCGTCATTAGTGTTACCGAACCCTGGTTTTGGTTTGTCTACAATCAAGCCCATCTCGCTTTTAAAACGCTTTTTAATGTCATCTGAACGTTGCTTAACACTAGCTTTGTCTTCGGCTGATCTAAGTTGCCATTTTTTTACATTAAGTCGATAGCTAATGTGAAGCAAGCATTCAAAGCACCTAATCCAAGCGTGCAACGTAGACAAACCAAAACCAAGATTATCTTTATTCGCCGTAAACTCTTTTGACAAATCATTCATCATTGATGGAGTTGCCCCACAAATAAAACATTTCTGTGAAGAAGAAGTTTCGGTCAAAGTATTGCAAACCTTCCCGTCAATCATTGTCAAAAGCATAACATGTGTGACAGATACTTCGGTCTCTATCACCTTGCAAGTTGTCGGCAATAAAGCATTTATCTCTTCTAAAACCTTATTGGTTTCGGTTATCGTTAAATCTTTGGTTTCCTTAGAAAAGATAAATTTTATTGGGCGACAATGCATTATAGAAGAGGGCCGAGGATTCTGCCACACAATATTACCTTTTTCGTCTCCCAATTGAAGGGGAACGAATGAAAATACAAACAAAAACTCATCACTGTTATCACAGTTGGTGAATTTTTGTTTGTACAAACTGTGACCGGAACTTCCGTCACAACCCCACTTACTGGTTAATGTGAATGATGTGCAAGGTAACAGACTACTGACAACTTCTTGTTGCGCTGAAACTAAACGTTCCGCAGTTTTATCAAGAACTGCCTGAACTTTGATTTCAGCACGCGTTTCGTTAACAGTAATCTGTTCATCTGGAGGATAGCAAGCTACTTTTGCCCTTCTAACACTGTATAATGACGGAAATACCTTATGTCCGGCTTTGATGCTCCACTTCCGAGTCTGCTTATAGCTATGGCTACTTGATTTACTATCAACATAGTATGCTAAAGCTTCCTCGCTTGTCAGACACCTGGAGGCACTTGTTGCACTCTCTTTATGGGCTATTGAAGGGTCACCGGTTACATCTTTAATTTGACGTGCTACACTTCTCTGACCCGACAAACGCGCTGACACCTCAGCAGCGTATATTAATTCACTAGCACTCCTGGACTGTAAGAGGTCATCTATGCGTCGTCTTTTCGTTTTGAGACTAGAATCATCAAACTCTTTAGAGGGTCTTCCAGGTCCCGGTTCAGTAGATGTACTTGGCATACATAAATAAACGGACACAGCGAAAGATATGTCAACTCCCTTCAGCCACGTTGAATTCTTCTCTAGGAACCGCTCTCGGTTTCTTGCACAGCTGCTCCACTTTTCAGCCAATTTTGAAGAATATTTTGAGATGATGACCTTGACGTCTCTCAGGGACTGCTCCGTAACACCATCAAAGTCATGTCTCAAAGATATAAACCGAAAGAGCTCCACGTTTCGCGTTTCCTTCGGGTGTTTTAGCCATTCTTCAAAAAAGTCCATTTTTGAGACGGTGAAAACTGTTTAAAGAAAAAAAAAGAAAAAAATTAGTTGTGCAAATAATTCGCAATATTTTTTTCTACTAATTACTACTAGATACTTGTGAGAATCATATAAAATAGATTTTACAGAGTGGACATGAGTGGACATGTAATATTTTGACTATTGAATTCAAAAATATGGGTGAAAAAGTCCACTTTTATCGAAACATTTAATTTAATAAAATTAAATAATGAAGATCCTGTGATAAAAATTAACTAAAACAAAACTACTTACCCTTATGTACACAATCCATCACAAAAACACTATCACAAATTTCTTTTAGTGACTTAAAATAATGTTAACAATATGGTGTAAAAATGCAAATGAATGCACTTTGAATTATCAACACTTTATATACTTACCTTAATGACGGGCCTAATGAGGGTAATTACGAAAATTAATAGATGTATTCCTTAATGTAAAGGGCTAATGAGTTCATCTTAATAATTAACTATTAGGAATTGAAGAGTTGTTTTTGTCCAGCTAGTTTGTTCTACGCGAATAACAGTGCGCTAATGGAATTTCGTGTTCGGAGTCACTGAAAATGTTACAGAAGGCTTACGGTGAATCGACTTTATCAAAAACTCGTGCTTATGAGTGGTTCAAAGCGTTCAAAAGCGGTCGAGATGTGATGAAAGATTTGCCTCGCTCTGGTAGGCCATCAACGTCTGCAACTGAAGTTAACATCGCAAAAGTGAAGGAAATAGTGACTGAAAATCCTCATTCAACTCTGAGAGAGATAGCCGCCGAACTTTCTGTATCTCAAGAGTCGATTCGTACCATTTTAACTAATCATTTGGGTATGAAACATGTTGCCGCTCGGCTAGTCCCAAAAGTTCTGATTTTCTCCAAAAACTCAATCGCATGAAAGTCTGAGGACATGGTAGAACGAGTCAGTTCCGACCCAACATTCACGAAACGCATTGTTACTGGTGACGAGATGGGTTTACGAGTTTGACATGCAAACTAGTCAACAAGCTTCGGAGTGGCGCCTTCCAACTGAACCGAAACCGAAAAAACCACGCCAAAGTCGATCTAAAGTCAAAGTCAAGTTGACTGTTTTCTTTGACTATCGCGGTGTTGTGCACTCTGAATTCTTACCGGAAGGTCGAACGGTAAATAAAGAATATTATTTGAGCGTTATGCGGCGTTTAAGAGAGCAAATTCGACGAAAAAGGCTAGATATGTGGAAAGAAAATTCTTGGATTTTGCACCACGATAATGCGCCTTCGCACAAGGCCATCATTGTGAACGAATTTTTGACCAAACACTCAACAAATACCATCCAGCAAACACCATATTCACCAGATATGGCTCCAGTTGACTTCTTTCTTTTTCCTAAACTCAAATTACCACTTCGTGGTACCCGTTTTCAATCGGTAGAAGACAAGCCAACAATTCCGAAAGCAGCGTTTAAAAAATGTTTTGATGAATGGATTATTCGTTGGCGTAAGTGTATCGTTTCTGAAGGAGCATACTTTGAAGGTGATCAAATAAATTTGGATGAATAACAAACATTTTGTATATTATTGATCTTTTCCCTGTACTTTCTTGACAGAGTAGTATGTCCTGGGTGGGAATCTAAACCACGATCGGCGGCGTGAAAAGCAAGCAATTACCAACCACGCCAACAGGTCCGTCAAAATGCGTGTATGAAACATGATACTAGTCAGTTTAATGCTGATGACAGTGATACTACAACCAAATGGTGACAACTCTAGTATACATAATAACAACAGGTATGAGGAAAGACCTTCCCGTCAATCCACATTGTATCATTAAATTGTGAAGTAGAATACAGCTGCTCAGCTCTTGATTGTCACTGATTGAAACTGAACAGACGGATATATTGAGATAAATAGGCTCTCCAGTAATAAATGACTGCCTCGTTGGTCTAGCGGCAGCGTGTTCAGCCGCAGAGAACGAGGTCGTTGGTTCAAATCCCGGGACGGCCCAAATGTGATTTTGGGACTTTTTCGTAAAAAGAAAAATTTATCAGCATCAGCACGAAGTCTATCAGTTGATGGTATTATAACCCCGTGCCTCGGAGAGCACGTAAAGCCGTGCGTCGGTCCTGTACCTGACCTCTTTCCGATCATCTCGTGAAGATCGTGATAGAATAGAAAGTGCTCATGTGTTTGCGCAACACACTTGTGCACTATAATATGTCCCGCGCAGATGGCTAACCTCTATTGAAATTGGCTGCCGTGGCCGAAATTCAGCGTGGAACATTATTATTACTAATAAATACGGACAATATACGAAAAAAAGGAGTGTGCTTTAGACCACACGACTGAAGTAAAACTTCAAACCCAACTGGCTATGAGAGAAAGAGCGATAGAAGATGTGTGCTCGCATCTCTCTCTTGCCCCTACACTAAAATACGAAATATAACTCCATCTCTTTCTATCTTCAACATAGGTCTCTCTTTTTCAATCTTCACTTACTTAACTCCCGTTCGCCTCGCCCGATCACACTTTTCGTAACGCTCTCGTGACGCATTCACCAACTTACTCCACAAGTCAAAAGTCAAGCATGCGTAAAGCTGTTTTGCGTCAATTATATAGTTTATGAAATCCAGTATCACCTTATCTAACCTCCGATTCTCTGGTATTCTTGCTTGTATGTTGGCAGGTATTTTATTTAAAAAAAACACAATGCTAGAGAACTGCTATATAATATAATAGAAGGGAAGATAGACGCAAGAAGAAAGATTACTAATCAACTAAAAGATAAATTACAAGTGGACAGTTATTAAGAAGTAAAAGAGATGGCCCTACAACGGGATAAATGGAGAATGCTACACAGACAAGTGGCAAGCACTTAAATTTTGGATGGATGCAGAGAAATGCATCTCCGTATCATGGCGGATGTTACAAATAATTAATTCACGGACACAAAACATATCCAGACTCAGACTCAGCTATGGGTTTGACAAATAGACATCATATGCGGTAATGGAACCAGAAATAGGAGGGCGCATCATTAACCACAGCACCACACGTGCAATCAGAAGTGCTATATATGCTTTTGCTTGCATTAAATAATTTGGTTACCTGATAAAAATATCAACGAGGACCTATCATCCAGCATAGCTAAAGAGGGGCATACATATGTTATACTTATTTATTTATTCTTAAATTACATCAGTGGTTTACCTGAAGTATTTGTGAGTATTAATGCTCACCAACACATCCATCATGGCATGTTTGAATGTGGACAATGGCATATGTTAGTTCTTGCATTAGATACGTTACATGACGTAAAATAAAGAGTGGTAAATGCTGTTCTTGCATAAGGTAAACCGGTTCCCTAAAATAAGTATCATGGCCGTATCATTCAGAACCACAGCGGAGTTTAACCAATAAATTTGATTGTTGGATATAAACGCACCCATAACAGCGTAGGCACATCTCTGGTGGAAAAGCACCCTAAAAGTTCCATATGCATTTCTAAAGTTTAAATAATTAGCTTACCTGACATAAGTATCGATGATGAGCGCATCATCCAGCATGGCTAATATCCTCTCGCATTGTTGTTTGAATGTGGACAGTGGTATATGTTTGTTCTTGCATTTACCGACTCTGTGTACGTATTTGTAGAATTGTTTCGCCAGTTGGGGGTACATTGGAAACAGGTATTTCTGGAAACGAAAAAAGAAAACATTCAAGATTCAATTAGTATACATAGAGGGCATAATAAGGTAAAGTAATAACAAAATTTTCACAATACATAATACGAACTTTCAATTGAAGAGAAGTTTATTGAGCAAATTCACTACCACTCAGCTTTTGCATGATACGTATTGTCGAGGCCAATCTCGCTAAGTTACATGCTCGTTTCCTAAATAATTATTTAGCTTTACATTGCGAAAAATTCGACACAACTAAAATTATTGGTAAGGTGTTATCTACTGGGAACATATCAGTTGGCCATATTTATAACAAAAAGCCACGGATGGCATCTCCACAATCTTTAAGGGTGTCAGCAAGGGTTCTCGAAAATTTCATTTGCCGGTGATTATCTCTGCCGGTGAAGCCACGGCAGACCCGCCGGACGATTAAATTTATAGTCTCCCAGTTTTAAGTTTATTTAATCATTATTATAGGTTAGTGCAACAGTCTATTAAATCGACTCAAACTAGATAGCGTAGACTTTATACAGTTCAGACACATTTCCGATCGACAGGAACAAAATAGAACTTACTGTGAAAGAGTTCTCTGTAACACCGTTGACGCCATCTTCTTTTTGTGATCTTTGAGCCAGCAACTGGAACCAAAGAAGATAATTCGATTAAAATAAAATATCATGTTTAGCTCAAACCCAGCGTACTTCCACTAGAATCGACAAGAGCCTTGCCATCATTAATCACTGAATCTTTAAATTAATTTAACGATTTTTTATATAGTCTCACTGATCTCACTTCTCTAGTTTTAAAATATATATTTAGTGTACTTATGTTAACCTAATTATATTAGTGGTAGTACAGTGGTAGTAGTTATATTAGTGGGGTGCACGAAAGGAGCCTCACTGAGTGAAGCATTAATATTTCTTATGCTTCCGGCGCACCCTGGGCAATCTGCGAGGACAGTTAGTCGGTAACGCAGATTGGCTGATCCTTTCACTACGATAGTAAGCAGATCGGCACGATAAGAAGAAGAAGAAGTGGTAGTTTCTATCTTTAATTTAAGAATAAATTTTTGGGTAATATAATGTTTATAAGTTTTTGTTCTGTAATTATATTGTAAGTGTTGTATGCACTTGTAAAGGCAAATCACAAAGAACTAGTATTTGAGCAAATTGTTGCATTGTGAAATGTCGATGGTCTATCATTTATAAATAAATAAATATAACAAACGTACACGTCTAATATTATAATGTGTGTTTGTTTGTTACCATTGCATGCCTCAATTTACTTAATTACCAAACCACTGGATAGTAAATTAAAGATGAAACTCAAAATTACTCATTCGAACCAAGTTTAAATTAGGCTCTGACAGTTACATTCTGCAATATGCTAACACTTTGACCTTGATCGATGACGTTAAAACCATATCCTCGGTGGTAATGTGATCGATCAAGGTCAAAGTGTCATCATCGACGTGCGTTGCTGTTTGTGGTACACATCTTAAATATGACATTCAAAGATTGAAATAATGATGACCTCCTAGCCGAATTTCGGCCACGGCGACCATTCTCAATGTAGACTAGCCTACTGCGCAGGACATATTATAGTGCACAAGTGTGTGCGCAAACACAGGAGCACTTTCTATTCCATAACTCGTATGATCCGATGGGACGCCTAGCGACACGACCGGAAAGAGGGTTTACGTGCTCTCCGAGGCACGGGGGTATAATACCGCCAACTCCCATGATCCAATCACTTTTGGCCCGGCCCGGCTATGAACCCAGGAACTCGTTTTCTGCGCTTGTACACGGTACCGCTAGATCAATGAAGCAGTCAATTTATTTATTAACTTCAGGTTTACCCTTTACCCACAACTTGTACATACAATATATATCTTATGAATATATACAAAATTAGACTTACACACTAACCAATTACGGGTTAACCAACATTCTCCAAATTTAGACAAATAATCGGTACTTGAGATTATTTACGCTATAGAAGAATGAAATACCTATGACGAGTTAACAGATTGAAAAACATGTCAATCACTCGTTGTATACTATCAATCAGTAAAATGGCAAACAAGTGGTGGTACACATGACATCAAACACATAAGTTGCCGACTCTTCTACCCACCCTCATGACGACTGGCGATCTTACTACCGCCTAGTAATAAAAACGTTAGCATGTTTATGCAGCTGGAGTATATATTGGAAGGTGCTCAGAAATCGCAAATGACAATGCAATACCGAGGCCTCTAAGTGAGAAGGATTGACAACACAACGACCGGAATGGCGCGGGCTTGACAATAGGCGAATACGCGTTTTTGAGGACCAGTGTAAAACTGAGCTCTATACAAAAACGCGCTAAGGTGAAACCGCGACTATTCAATACAATTATGTTGATGTTCACTGTTATAAGTGTTTTCGTTAGACTAATTGTATACCAGTTAATTTAGTAAGAAGATATCGCCAAGAAACACGAGACTATCAAATTACACGTTTATATAGGATATATAAGCTTTCCGTTCTAGGGGAAACTCGGCCTCTGACATGGCTTAACGACTGTTGCCTAATGGCTACAACCGTGACCGACAACTTAACGTGCCCTCCGAAGCACGGAGATGTTCAGAAATTAAACCATTTTCGCGGTCACCCTACTACACACCGCGGTGTCCTAGTTGCTTAACCTCGCCAATAATAATAATAATGTCCTCCTAGCCGAATTTCGGCCACGGCGGCCAGTCTCAACAGTGATTAGCCATCTGCGCGGGACACATTATAGTGCACAAGTGTGTGCGCAAACACAGGAGCACTTTCTATTCCATCACTCTCATGACCCGATGGGACGCCTAGCGACACGATCGGAAAGAGGTCATGTACGGGACCGACGCGCGACGGCTTTACGTGCTCTCCGAGGCACGGGGGTATAATACCGCCAACTCCCAGACTTCGGGCTGATTCTGAGAAATTTTTCTTTTTACAGAAAAGTCCCAAAATCACTTTTGACCCGACCCAGGATTTGAACTCAGGACCTCGTTCTCTGCGGGTGAACACGCTACTGCTAGACCAACGAGGCAGTCAAAAATGAACCGGTGAGAGCATATGGCTGTGATTTTTTTTTTAAAGACATCGCCCGCAATAGGCTATCTTATCCCTGTGTCGCGGGGTAGGTACTTTACAAACATATAATAGACGGACACAAATTACATCCAGACGCAGAACAACTATTTATGGGTCACATAACGAAGAGGCGAGGCGACTGACTGTCTTAGCCGCTTAGCCACACGTGCTTAGTTTTTGTTACCAAGAAGTTTAGATATGGCAGCCATCTTCGGGCGCACCAACGCCGTACCGCCACCAAAGTTGACGCCAGGTGGTCGCCATCACCGAAAATCGGTCGATAGAGGTACTTCGAGAGAACGTTATGCTGTCGCTCACTCGAATGTTGCAGCCGTGTACCGTCACGTGAAGTGTTAATTTCATAGCCCGCTTACACGACTCTGCTACCACCCGACTAATAAAATATCATCAAATATGGACTCTAAGTCGTGGCCTTGTGATATAGTTTATATTGACCATATAAATTAGCAAGAACTGAGTTAGAAGATTGACAAAAGAAGTATACCTGGCCTGTGTGAATGGTACAACCGGAAGGGGAAGACCTCGTAGAACATTCTCTGATCAAATCGGAGAAGTACTTAAGAAAGGTCAGATCCGAAGTACCCTAAACCGGCGAGCCTGTATGAAGAATATAATGTCAGTAAACGAAGCGAAAGAGGTATGCAAGGATCGTGACAAATGGAAGTCCGTTGTCTCGGCCTACCCCTCTGGGAGACAGGCGTGAGTCTATGTATGTATAAATTAGCAAACAGCTCGGTGTCAGCAAGCTTCCTGCCATCAGACTGCTCGGGAGTACTGTTTCAGTTTAAGGCGGTGATGGGTGGGAGCGATGGGTGGGAGCCCTCTTCCAGCCCCCCTAAATGGGTCCAGGGGCGACGGACTCGGGGGCGTCCGTCGCCCACTACACATCTGGACCCGAGGCGGCGGCGCGACGTGTTCCACGCGCGCCCCTCTTAGACGTTGCGGGGGGAGTTCAAAACCTCACTCCCCCCGCTAATGCGAGGAGGCCCGCTGGTATGGGCCAGCACCAGCCGGGGGTCGCGGAAGTATCGTACGTTTCCGCGACCCCCGGCACGGAGAGAGAGTGAGATGGAACACCGGGGTGGTTTTTAGTCAGTAGGAGTCTGACAGACCCCTCCGCCTCCCCCAAGGCGGAGGATTTTCCAACCAGGTAAAAAAAAAGGGTCGTGTAAGTGGGTTATGACCTTTACTAGGAACGTCAATACGCTTGATTCGCGGACGAGAACTACCTTGTGTGTTACGTTTCGGCATTTTCCTTTCATTTATATATTTGTGATCATGACGCAGGAATCTGTACAACCCAATGAGTATGGTGGGCACGTCTGTTTACGAATGACGTAGACGCACCTACGGCGATGCGCATATACGAGGAGTTAATTCACTGAGAATGTTTACAGACGTATAAATCACGCCAAGATATTGTGAATTGTGTGAATTATAGGATTTAGAAGTTCGATTGAGCTATTTTGCAATCAAACAAAACAGTGGGTAGAGACGTAGGAGTTTCCTTACAACTTGTTTGGCAAAGTGCGAGTCGGATTCCCAAGGGAAGGGTTCCGTAGCATCGAGAAACTATCATACTTATATTATAAAGGCGAAAGTTTATGAGTGTGTGAGTGTGTATGTTTGTTACTTATTCATATCTAAACCACTGGAGCGATTTTAATAAAATTTAGTATGGAGTTAGCTCACGCCCTGGATTAACACATAGGCCATAATTTATAAAGTTTAACGCGGGTAAAACCGCAGGGGCACAGCTAGTAGTCAAAAACAATAATAATAAATATCTTGGGATAACTAACAAACAGACTGAAAATAAAATGTCCAATTTGAAGATTTGCCAAAGAGCTATGCTAGTGCGAAACGCACAGACAGAGTTCGAAACATTACACTACGCCCAAAATCTCAAATATCTGATGTTGGCAAAAAGACCGCCAGGCTGAAGTGGGACTGGGCAGGACACGCTTCACGTATGCACCCAGGCAGGTGGGCGCAGATCACAACCAATTGGGTTCTTCAATACGGCCGACGTTGACGTGGTAGGCCCAAACGGAGATGGTGTGATGACCTGAACTCATTTTAAAACGACTGGTCTGTTTCTTAAGACAGGGAAATCTGGAAATCCAAGGGAGCTTTGCTCAGCAGTGGGACATAGAAATAGGCTAGAATAAAAAAAACTAACAAATGCCACGTTATCTGATTAGAGCAATAAGTAGGCTAGCTAGAAAGACCTTACACCGGTCGTTCGACACCAGTAGGGACAATACGACTCTCCGAATTCAATGCCTTTCAGATTCAGACGGCTCTTATTGTCAGTGACCTTAACCCTTGCATTGAAATTTCTCAACAACGTTATATACAATAAGGTTAGTTAATAATTAATTCGATCAAAGTAGCCGACATAGCCCAAAGAATTGCCAAACTGGCACTGGGCGGGGCACATAGCTCGTAGAACCGACGGCCGATGGGGCAGAAAGGCGACCATGAACCGGAAGCCCCCTACAAAGTGGACCGACGACTTTGCAAGAGTCGTGGGAAGCCGCTGAATGCGGGCAGCGCAGGACCGGCTATTGTGGAGATCCTTGGGGAGGCCTTTGTCCAGCAGTGGACGTCTTTCAGCTGATATGATAATGATAAACTAATTTAGGTTAGTATTTAACTCAGGTTTAAGCCTCTTTTAAGTTCAAAATAGTGTAATTAAAATTTGATCGGTTAATCAGTTCCGTTCTGACCATAATTATTTTTATAATTACGAACCATGGACGACAATATTTCTTGAATTGGCAAACTTCAAATCAATTTTCATACAAAAACGTCCATATGCAAGGTGTTACATAAATAATGTACGAAAAAAACACGGAAAGAGAACCAATGAAACTTAATGCATCATAAGTTTTTTATTCTTGGATGTGTTACTTAACTATATTACTAGAGACATGGTCTGACAATTTACAAGCGCTTTTTTGAAGTCTACGTCAGTAAAATCATTTTTTATTTATTTATTTTATAAATATATTTACTTATTTATTTTTCAACATGCAGAATAGAAAAGCGACAAAGATGTCTTTGTTGAGTACTAAAACAGTGTTCATTCATGTAGACTTCAAAAAATCGCTTGTAAATAATAATATTATGTAATATAGTTAAGTAAACATAGTTATTTATAGGTACATATAGAAATTTAGGTACACGGGTTGTATGAAAACATTTAGAAGTAACATTTAATTATTAATAATAATAATTTAGTTATTTAGCTAGCTTATATTAAGTTAATGTAAAAGAGAATATTTATAAGTTTAATTATTTTGCGTTGCGCAGATTGTTTAAATATCTAATCAGCTATAACCCGAAACAATAAAAGGTCAAGTTTACGCATCGCGTAAAAATCGTGAACTTGTTACAGACATGTTACGTCACATAAACAAGTGACGTAAAATCTTAACCAAACATTCCACCGGGTCAGCTGATTAAGATTATAGCTCGCGGAAAGATTAACACTCGTGATTTGACTGAGGATGATTTATCTATTATAAATAGAGGTGCGGTAAAATATTGGAGGTAACAATAAAATTTAGGAGAGTTCATTATACCTAAGATGATTAGCCGCGGATTAGTTTGTACTGAATCACTCTTGAGTGGGTTATAGATTTTAATATAGTCTAAAATTAAGTTGTGTTATTAGAGAGCGAACTCATTATAAACATAATCTTTCATAATAAAGTATCTGAATAATAACCTGACTGTTAGAAAACCAACCTCCAACTATAATTACATCATTTTGGAAAAGAGTTGATACTCTTACACTGTTGGACCGATATAATAATAATAATAATGAGAAAACAGCGGGAATTGTGAGGAGCTTCCTTTCTCTGTCACCCTGACCACCGGCGACCTAGGGCCTAGGGCGTCCCACGGTCACACCCCGCCGCCGCAGGGGGAAGTCTATTTTTTACATATTTATTTATATATGATTGGTTTTTTTATATCAATTTTGTAATTATAAATGGGTAAAAAATAAGCAATTAAATAAATAATTTTAAATAATAATATCCTGGGACATTATTTACTCACGGCATCTGATCACAAACTAAGCAGTGCTTGTACTATGGAAACCAGATATACTACATAATATACTACTTTTCTTTTATAAATACATACTTATATAGATAAATAAATAATAAATAAATAAAAAAGGTTTTTATTCACGTAGACTTTAAAAAAGCGCTTGTAAATAGTCAGAACATGCTCGTAGTAACATATAATTAATTTATAATTATTTCTAGGTACCTACATATAGACATTTAGGTACACGGATTGCAGGAAATAATTTACAATAAGATTTATTTTAAAACAGTAACGACTGCTGTGTGGTGACGGCGACAAATATCAGAATCAGAATATCATCACCCCATCTCATCCCGTGGGGGGCGTAGAAGTCGACCCGAGGGAATATCTACCAGAGGACGGGAAGCAGCTTCCTTCTGAGTACTACGACCATCATACTGCGATCGCCAACCCGCCTGCCAAGCGTGGCGATTATGGCATATCCCCTCAAGATGATTCTTGAGGGAGGCTTGTCCAGCAGTGGACTTATTTAAGCTGTAATGATGATGATGATTGTCGAATGGTTCTGTCTATATTAAGGTACGAATTAAATGTTATTACATAAATTAATATTAAATACACCCAGACAGTCATGTTCATGCTCACAAATATATGTCCTGGGTAAGAATCGAACACACGCCTTCCGGCGTCGAAAACTAGAATTAGCCAACCACGCCAAGACCATAACTAAGAACAAACCACCACAAGGGGCTTTCAAATGAAAATTTAGAACTACGATGCCACATACTGACACACATACATACACTGCAGTGTGAAAGGCAACATCTCACTCCCGTGCCTTGTACAGCACGTAAATGGTCCTGTACCGGATCTTGAGAGCAATGGATAGAAAGTGCCCATGTGATTGTGCACACACTATAATATGACCCGCGCAGATCTCCATTGAGACTGGCCGCCGTGGCCAGGATATAATCAGGAGAATACCAACAGTTGCACTCAATGCGAAAATATTAGATTTAGTCCCATCGACCGTATTTTTAGGATTGACACTTGATTCAAAATTGCAATGGGGTCCTCAGATTGAAAAGTTAGCAGGTAAATTAAGTTTTTTTTTTTTTTTTTTTATTATTATTATTTATTCACTGCTGCTATTATATTGCAGCAACATTGTAGCTTGGGTTCTTTTTCCCTTTAGTTGTATTTGCCTTTATTTGCATACAATTGTTTACTTAATTATACTTACATACATACATACATTTCTATAATTATTTATATACAATATCATTTTTAGTTTATATAATATACATTTAATTAAAACTGTTAACAATATTTGGTATAGTATTAACTTACATTTATATTTACTTACAACGTATAAGTTTATGCATACGTGTATTAATTTTGTATTTACAATTTTCTTGTAGTTTATTCAATTATATATTTAATTCAATTTTATATTTAATTAACGTAATATAATTATTTAAGATTGCGTTACATTGGATAACTTAAGGATTATATTATATATTTCATAATTTATTGAGATCGAGCTAATAGCACCATCAGACTGCCGTACTACCATTTGCCCTAGCCGCTGCCCTTGCAACTCTGCGCGCGAATCCTACAAAAGTGGAGCGATCCTCATCACTATGCATTAGATCCGCATAGTTGGACCTTTTGATCGCGTACGACAGGTTCTGGGACGCATCCAGTCTCCAGCGGCCAAATCTGGGGCAGTCGTCCAGCAAGTGGGGTACCGTCTCTGGTATACTGTTGTCGCAGGCACAGCCTGAGTCTGATCTTAGGTGGAAACGACAGAGATATTCACCGAATCCTCCGTGGCCAGTCATCAACTGGGTGGTAACATTATCAATTTTTATCGATTTCATAATTTTATAGGCTTGCTCGATATTCGGTAAAAAGCTGCGAGTCAAGGCTCCTGTTTCCATCATTGCGTATGTGTTTTGCCACTCGGTTACGGTGTTCTGGCGTATAAGGCGTTTCAGGTGTGAGATGGGGATCGCATCGTAGGTGGGTGCTGAATTTTCAGTTAAAGCCGCTTTTTTGGCGAGTTCGTCAGCTCTCTCGTTCCCAACGATTCCCGCGTGGGCCTTCACCCATAGCAGAGACACTGTTACATCTCTGGCTTCTAGACCTCGAAGCAGCTCTTGTATCTCTACTACGATAGGGTGGGTATTGTCGGGTATGGCGATGGCTTCTAAGGACGAACGTGAATCGCTGAGTATGTTTACCGTTTCAAAACCAAGTATCTGTGCCATGTGTAACCCTTTAGCGATAGCCACAAGCTCGGCTTGGAATACTGTGCAGTACGGGGCCAGTAGGAAGCCCTGTGATTCAACCTCAGCTCCATCTATCCAGATGGAAGCAGCCCCGCCGACCTTACCCTCGAGCTTACTGCCATCAGTGTATATTGAGTATCCTGGTAGCTCGTCTGCTTCCTCCTGAGTGTGAACAAGGCCGTGAGTTGTTCTCCTTCTGGCCACTGGGTGTGGCAATTCTTTGGTGCTGATCCTGGATTCTATCTTCCTACCAGGCAACCAGTTTATAGGCTTCCCTCGTTTAAATTCGTACAGCTCCGCGGCCTCTCTCACTCTCATGTCTAATGGCAGTAAGCCCGAAATGCAAAGTACTGAGGCAAGCGATGTCGTACGGTGGGCGCGTGTTATGAGGATGCCAAACTTCCTGCTTATGTGGTTGAGCCTTTTGCTTATATAAGTTTTGTGTGTGTTCTGGGCCCACACACTGGCAGCATACAAGATGGTAGGCTCAACCACAGTTCTGTAAAGGATCCTGTTGATGGCATCGCTCATGCCCCACGTTGTACGTGTAGCCCTCGCAGCTTTTTGATATAATTTTATCGCTTTGCGACACACACCCTCAATATGCGTTTTGAAGGTCAGCTTGCTATCTATGGTCACCCCCAATACCTTAACCTCTCGTGTTAATGTCAGGGTTATGCCCTCTAGTTGTAGGTGGGGGGTATCATATTTTAGTTTTCTAGTGGCGATCATAGCCTGGGTTTTGTGAGCCGCAAAGCGCATTTTGTTTCGTCTACCCCAGTCCGCGACTCTTTCAAGGGCGTGATTAGTCATCCTGGCTAGCTCCGTTGATGTTGTAGCGGTTACAATGACCAGGATGTCATCGGCGAAGGCTTGCACGTGGGCCTCCAGACGGTCGGCCTCCTGAAGCAGTGAGTCGAGCTGGACGTTCCACATCAGAGGGCCGCATGTAGAGCCTTGTATGCAACCCCTATGGGTTTCCTTATGAATCTCAACACCCGCATACTGCAGCATTACTCTCCTGTTGCTTAAGTAACTATCCATTAATAGGGTTATGTCGCTAGGGCAGTCCCTCTCCAGAAGCTGGTGAATGATAAGAGGCCACCATGCACCATCAAAGGCCCCTTCTATGTCTAAGGACACCACGGCGACCAACTTTTTAGCCAATATTGCTGTTCTGATGAGGCCTACTGCATCGTAGAGCGCATCTTCTGTACTCCTCTGCGGTGTAAAGCCGTATTGCCGGTCACTCAGAAGTTTTCTAGCCCTTAAGTGCCACTGGAGTCTTGCCGTTACCATTTTTTCCAGGATTCTCCCGAATACAGGCAGAAGCCCAATGGGCCTGTAGGACTTTGCCTGCTTGTAGTTGGCCTTTAGAGGTTTAGGGAGAATCCTGATTGTGGCTATCTTCCATATCTCCGGAAAGTGACCCAGCACCAGACAACTGTTTAGGATTCCTAGAAATAAATTCTTAGTGTGTGATATCACTTGGTAGCAGATGTCCGCTGTGTACCCATCGCCCCCTGGAGCCTTTTTAGGCCCAATTTGCTTGGCAGCGTGGATGAGTTCATCAAGCTGAAATGGGAGCTCTGAAGTGTCGGACATCTGTTCCTTCAAATTGTTTAATTTATCTCGCACAATGCTCCTAATGTTAGTCTGAAACATGGTGTCTGTCGCCGGGTCGTCCTCCGGGTAGAAAATGTTAGCGAGCATATTGGCGGATCCTATGGCATCGAGTTCCTCACCAGCTGGGTTTTCCAGCATACAGTCTGCCCCAGAATTTGAGTATGTGAGGATGCGATAGATTCCGGTCCACATGGACTCTGTGTCCTGTTTGGTACAGTAGGCCTTCCAGCTATCCAGTCTAGTCTTCTCGATGGTGTCCTTATAATGGGTTAACGCTTGTAGATAGTCCTCAACCACTCTAGGCTTGCGAAGAGGGTTAGCCCTCCCTATTCGTTTCCGCTTCCGTATTACGGACGCCTTCAGTGCCGTCAGTTCGTCCGTCCACCACTTGGTTGTACGAGGTCTGGGGTTCCCTGGTTTTGGGAGGGTCTCAAGGCAAGCTGTTTCAACTATATTGCTAAACTTAACTACAGCTGCCTCAAGAGCCTCTCTATTGTTTAGGGCCCTGACATTTTCCTCGTTGAGGTCGTTTAGCAGTAGTTCCCTGGACAGTACGGTTTGAAATTTATTCCAGTCTGCGTTTTTTGTATTAAACCTCCTGGTAGACGGCCGTTTTTTTGGTATTTCGCTTTCACTAAGAGCGAGCTTAAAAGTGATGGCTCTGTGGTCCGAAGTGGTTACCAGGCCCGGTTCCACCCTCCAATTTTTCATTTTGGGTTCAAGCCTGGACGTGCATGCCGTGACGTCCACAATACTCTCACAGAGCCTACCCCCCCTGGCGACACTGAAGGTGGGCACAGAGTTAGTGTTTAGCACAGACATGCTTTGCTGCATCAATAGTTCCGCATATGCAGATCCCCTAGAGTTCTCCTGGGAAGTGCCCCACCAGTAACTTTTTGCATTAACATCACCCGCCAGAACAACCTGTTGAGTGCCTATGTTATCTAACACTTGCTGGACCTGTCGTAGGTAGGGTTCGATATTCCGATCTGGTTCGAAGTAAATAGAGACGATACCTAACTTCCATGTCCCCAGGTTTACCACCGCGCACGCAATATTGGGACTACAGAGGTCGTCTCTACGAGACAACACTAGGTTGCGGTTCAAAATGGTTATTGCTGCTTTATTTGGACCTCTACCAGCGTATTGGACTACTATTTCGCTACCCCCCGTCACCTTACCCAATGAGCCAACATACGGTTCCTGTAAGATGAGGATGTCTATTTGCCTAGCCCGGGCTTCTTTAAGGCATTCATGGGATGCTATTTGTCCCCTACCCAGATTGAGTTGGAGAAACTTAATACACGGTTCAGATTCCAGGCTGGTCACTGAGGTGCTCTCAGCAATACGAAACCGTGGCCCTCGCCATTCTATCCCATCTGCATCTGATTGGACAGTCCATACTGTAAGCGGGATGCGAGGTTAGCCTTGCCTTACCTTTTGTGCAATTAATGCACTTCGGCTCTCCGCTACGGCTAGGGCAATCCCTTGTATCGTGACCCGCTGCACAGAACCCACAACTAGGATTTCTCTCCGTGCAGTTTCGCGCTATGTGGCCGTAACCCAGACAATTAAAACATTGGATGACTGGCGATTGATCAATCGCCCAGACCAGTTGGTAGCCTAGTTTTAGCTTCGTGCCTTTTAGTCTTTGGTGTATTTTGGGGTCTACCTCCACAATTATGTTGGACAGTACAGCTGTCCTGGATTTTGTTCTCCGCAGGACCTTTACGACCAGGTCAGCATCCGGAACCCCAGCAAGCGCTGGTTTATTTTGTCTTAGGAGAGCTTGCACCACCATGGCATCCGATAGATCGTTCGCTACTTCTTTAAGTCGCAAAAGTGGTAATCGGTTTGACACCTCGGAAGTTGAGAGCGTTTTGCTCTCTTGGAGAGCCGCTTTAAGGCGGTCTCTATTTTCCGACGTGTCACATCCGATGACCACCTTGTGAGATTTTGTCTTCCTGATTCGACTAACGCCGATACCCATACCTATAACGTCGACCTCCCCCTTTAGCTCCTGTAACACCTCGTCTCCCGATTTATCCGGGTTAGCTGAGCTGATAAGTATGGGGAAGTTTTGCCTTTGAGCTATTTCTGCATATGTTCTGGGTCTGCTTCCGGGCTCGTCACTTGGCCTAGGAGCATCTGAGATCTTAGTCTCCAGATTTGCTACAGCTGAGTGTATGGGGGCCAGTAGTTCTTGTAACTGCTCCCTTGTATCAATGGCCGCCATTTCCATTCCCAGACCGAGTCCTGGCTCGGTTGTCGGTCTGAGTGCCTGGGTTGAGATATCCTGGAGATCCTTGATGTCATCTCTTAAGTTGCTGAGGCGATCTAATAGCGGTTTAATGGAGCTGGCCGTATCCTGATGCAGTTCGGCCCTCGTTGGTGCAGGCTGGAGGCAGTCGACTTTGGCTTTCTGTTCCAAAAGCAATTCCCGTATCTGGGTGACTTCAGCCCCGATCTTAATCAGGATTGGATCGTCGCTCAACCTGAGGGAGAGCGGTGGTTTTGATTGTTTATCGGAATGTGCTGTGCACATTTGTTGCACGTGGTCCGCCGCATCTTTCCGCCACTTGTCCAGGTCGAGGCGTATGTCTCTCGTTGCTTCCACTAGCCTGGAACATTCTATTTGTACGTTCTTTATGGTATCCAAATTTTGTCCAGCCAAAGCGGAGCTATCAGGTGCCTGCAACTTCAGTTGCCTGCTAGAGATATCTTCCATTTGCCGGCTTAATTTTTCAATTGTTCGGATAGGTCCATCCAGCTCGTAGTTCAGCCATTTTTTTACGTCTTCAGTGGCCTTGTGATTGCGTTCGGCGAGCAGATGGACCTCCTCTAATTTCTTGGCGTGAGTAATATGTACCTCCAACATAGCCTTTGAGTGTTTTTTCGTTTCCCTGATTGCCTCACTCGCCGCTTTGGCTTTGAACTCCTCCAAATACACCTTTTGCCTATTCCTGGAGTCCAGCAATTCTAGGCACAGCTGGTAGTAGTCGTGGAGGATCTCTAGCACCTCCACTTTCACGTCCGTCCTGATATACTTGGAGCTTTCCAGCGCATCTTTGGCTCTCTGCAGGTACTCGTTTGCTCGTCTCGCGGCCTGGTCCATCGGTTCCTTGGCTTTTGATCTGGTAGAGCCTAGTAGACTGAGTCTTTTTTCTACAGGGCTCGGTTCAGAGCTATTTGGATCGCACCAGGAGATTTCCTCATATCCTATGGACGACCGTATTGACGATTTGGCAGACGATGCAGAGCCCTCGCTCACTCTGTCGACCTCGCGCTCCAGCGGTGTTCTAAGGAGTGCGCTTTCGTCGGACATAAACACCACAGGTGACAGGTCAGGTGTACTGGTTTGTATGGTTATTTCTGGTATAGCCAGCTTTTTCTTGGCGATGGGGTCTTGTTTGGTGGATCGCTGCTTCGCCAGCAGAGCAGAGGGGGTGACGTTCTGACTTACCTGTCTCTGGTTGCCAGACATGGTATCGATTGGAATATGAAGCAGCAAGACGTTAAACCAGATGCCGGGGGAGAGGGGGGGGGCTGGGGTCTCGATCAAGAGGGCTTATAAATGTTATGGTCATCTAACACTACATTTACTGGCAGTCCGGGTTGCAATGAGGGCACTACTGGTTCCCGAGTTATAGTTATAAAGTAAAACTCCAAGTAAAACCTTTAAATCTAAATTCGGTATTCAGAAAAATCTTGTTCTGTGGGACAATGGGGGCCACGTTTGGGTTTATTATGTGCCCAATGATGATGTTAACCCAATTTAGGGGTCTTTTTAATTAATTTTGTAATAAATTTTAATATATCATCCATTAATTAAGAAAATACAATATAATCGATATCTCGGTAACCCGCAGTCCGAAAATTATGCAAAGAATCTTGAAATTTAGCTAAAATACGGACCTATAACAATAAATTATAAAATATGAATTATTATTATTATTATTTTTATATTATTTGGTACAATTACATTAATTTTACCTTTTTGCTTATATAATCAAAACTAAGCATCTAAAAGTCCAAAAATATTGCCGACGTGTAGATCCAGCAAGCGCGCAACAGGAGCCGCAATAAAAAAGGAGGTGTCTTGCCCGAGGTGCATATGGGGAACCCAAAGTATGGCTGGGGTTTCGGTCGTAATCCTTATTTTCTGGCACTTTGCGACGACAGCGACGAACGGAGAAGAACACTTAGCGAAACAGGTGTGCAGTCCACAAGTATTAGGAGAACATAGTATGTCGTAGTATCAATCAATGTGACAAATTGATCATTCAGCCCAGTAAGTGTCGTAGTTGTAACTGCTTATATGCTTAAGAAATGAGTACCAGGGTTGCATAACCTTAAAGAGGTATATACAGATCAGTCTTTAGACAGCTGGAGTCTCAATTCTCGGGATATTTAGCCGCAATAATCTTTCCACAAGTATCAGGCGAACATAGTATGTCGTAATAACAATCAATGTGATAAACTGATCATTCAGTCCAACGAGGTGTCGAAGTTGTAACTGTTTCGTGTTATTTTATGCTCAAGATATGAGTACCAGGGTTGCATAAGCTATATAGAGGTATATACAGATCGGTCATTTGGCAGCTGATGTCAATCGTTGTCTGACAGGTCTGTGGCTAGTTGACAGGATAGTTTTGTTTCTGCACTAAGATCCAGATTCACTGTTGCGAGTACCAGGGTCGCATAGACTGTAGGAGTTGTTGTTTATGTTAGTTGAAGTGGTTCCACAGGAGATTCAAACAATAAGCGACGTTATTTCAGGTAAAGTTGAATCAGGAGTACCAGGAACACATGAACGAGTTGGTGTTGAATCGGTCAACGTGTGGAGCGCAGTGTGGCCACAGGTACGGCCGAGCGAGATGGGATGATTATATTCGCTCGCTCAAATAGGTACAGCAGGTACTCACACGTGAAGAGTCGCAGCGGCGTAGTGGCAGGGCGGGGCGATGTGCGTGGTGACGATATAGTTCGTACTCCTCGCAACTTATGCACTCCTATTATTTGCACTGAATTTAACTAATTTAAATTTTAGTTTATTTAATTATGGAATAAACAAACGTGAACTCAGAGACGTCTACTCGTAGTCGAGGTCCGAGGGAAGGGGTAAATTAAGTTCGGCTTCCTATGCTGTCTGGAAAATAAGGCAATTGTCAGATGAACAAACTGCTAGATTAGTGTATTTCGCGTACTTTCATAGCATTATGTCGTATGGCATTCTGCTGTGGGGTTCGGCGGCTGACATGTACTATTTTTGTATTGCAGAAAAGAGCAGTCAGAGCCATTTATGGTTTAGGCAGCCGCGATTCTTTGCGAAATTTGTTTAAAGAAATAAATATACTTACTGTGCCATCGGAATATATATATCAGAATATAATGTTTGTTAGAAAAAATATTCATAATTATAAAAAGAAAAGTGAACTGCATAATATAAATACTAGGAATAAAAACAAACTAGCCATGCCAGGCTTTAGAGTAAGCAAAACTAATAAATCATTTTTAGGAAATTGTATTAGGTTTTATAACAAGCTTCCTACTCAAATTACTGATCTGCCTGACACAAGTTTTAAAACACATATTAAACGTGTACTTATGGCTAGGGGTTATTACACCACTAAAGAGTACATCGATGACAAAGACGTCTGGCTCTCACTTCCTACCTGCACATTGCTCGCTGGAGATCTTGTAGCCATATAGACATGACTGATCTGCTGTGTTACGTGAACTATCTGTAAATGATTGCTATCATATACTTAATTTAAAATTATTGACTCTGTCTCAAAATGAATAATGCTATTGTTTCGAAGTTTTTCTTTTGTATACCTAAATATAATCTAAAATAATAAGCATTCAGACAACCGATCGAGCATATATTGTGTTTGCCTACTAAATAATTACTCTAATTGGACCAAATCCCGTGTTCATGCCCGCTTGAGTATGTTTCGCCGGACCGTCTCAACTGGGTCGTGTTGAAACCGGTAGTAGATGAACCCACTGAGTTTGTTTCGCTGGGTCTTCTCAGTTGGGGCGCATTGGATCCGGTGGTAGCATTAAAGCGCGACCGTCGTTATTAACACAAGGTCCGTCATAATAATAATACCTTTAATATAGACAGAACCATTGACAATATGTAGTAAAAATATTAGACTTAAACTAGATAATTAAACATAATCTCTTGACAATAACTTGATACGAGCTAGCTAAATATCATTTCTGTAATAAAATAAATTTTATAAATGTTTTCATACAAGATGTACCTAAATATCTATGTTACTAGAAATAATATCTAATGTATACAACTATATTACTACAAACATGTTCTGACTATTTACAAGCGCTTTTTTAAAGTCTACGTGAATAAAAACCTTTTTTATTTTATTTTATTTATTTATTTTATTTTAATATTATTGTTTTTTGTTTATTTCGATATTTCGCACAGGTTATAAACTGTTCGCAACAACATCAGTATCAAATAATCGGCTAAAAGTGAAGGGATTAAAACGTAATAAATTATCATTAAATTCTTATCATGAGTAAATAACATAACAAACCAAATGTGTTGTTATTTAAAGCAGTTTTATACAAATATAGTATCTGGTCGACTTTCGGCTTCGATGGCCAATCAGAACGGATATTAGCCAGCTACGCATAGTACACGAATGTGTGCGTATTGTTTCAAGAGAAGTAGGGCACAGAGTTCATTACCCAAAGAGCAGCCCGACTGGGGAAATTCCTCCACTTTACAGAAGACATTCCTTAATAACTTAACGTTGTGTTTCTGCGTGTGAGTAAGGTCACCAGAACTCATCGGGCTGTGGGAAGCAAAATTTATTTGCTGATTTTTTTTAATAGCCGGCAAGGCGATTGCTTCACCTCTGGTGATGCGAGTGTCCATGGGCGGCGATGATCACTTACCATCAGGTGACCCACTTGCTAGTTAGTCCCCCTTTTATATAGAAAACAAAAACCACAGGTGAACTCTCTAATACCTCACTCTCATAATCCGTTGAGCTATCCGACACAACTATGCGAATAAAAAGGATTTTATTTACATACGCTTAGAATCAGAATCAGAATAGTTTATTTGTAACACATAGGTGTAGAACATATACATTAATCATACATGTCAAGGTCTTAAATAATTATTTGTTACACTATGTTTTGTCATTGATGACATACAAATACAATCAAATACATACAAAAAAAATATACATCAAAATTCATTAAATAAACAAAATTACTACAAAAATGTCATAACAAATTAATATGTAAGAAATTATAATAAACAATAATGAGTAAATTAATTAAAGTGATTTATCATTTAAATATTCATCTAAGGTATAATAACATTTCTCAGTCAATAGTTTGTGAAGACATTTTTAGAAAGGCGCTTGTTTACTATGAACCGCGTGTGGTTGCCGGCCCACAAAGAATAACAGGGCCACCCTATATCATCCCGTGGGTGTCGTAAAAGGCGACTAAGGGATACACCAGATAGTCGAGCAGCTGCGTCACCTGTGTTTTAAATACCACCTAAGTGCGGTCACAAAGCGTCAAAGTCACAAGCGCGGTGACTAATGTTAGCCAGCTCTTCCCTCTCTCAACACAAACATCATAGAACACTTAATAAACATATTCCTCGATTAATTAATGATTTAACATTCCTCTTTTAATAATTTCTTCATAATTTATAGTACTGGCCCATGTGCCTTTATTTTTCTGTGCTTTGGTTTTTATTTAAATTTGACAACAATGTTCATGTTGACATATAGCTCTCTGATTTTTTTGGGATCCGACCTGATTCGATTGAATTGTTATTTTTGACCGTTTACACGTTGTATTTGGATAATAAACTATTCTGTTGTAATAAGAGCTAAAGCCAATGAATTATGAGCATGTCCTATGCCCGATTAAGGGTTATAGTAACCTTTGAGGGAGGCATGCTAGATGGTCTCGCCGGTCCGTAAGGGATCGGCGAGGTTAAGCAAATAGGCTCACGGTCCGGTAGATGGGTGACCACCAAAGTGGTTTAATTTGTTAGCATCTCCGTGCTTCGCAGGGCACGTTAAGCTGACGGTTCCGGTCGTAGTCATTAGACAACAGTCGTTAAGCCATGTCTGAGGGTTCCTAGGCGGCTTGAATAACTCAGACACTAGGGCAACCACTGCTTATACGATAAGTTTGTTTTAATATAATAAGATGGCAAACGAGCAAGTGGGTCACCTGATGGTAAGTGATCACCGCCGCCCATGGACACTCGCAACACCTGAGGAGCTGCAAGTGCGTTGCCGGCCTTTAAGAAAAGAATAGGCTCGCTTCTTGAAGGTTGGCATGTCATACCGGATCGGAAATACCTCTGCAGAGCGGTAGTGCGTGGCAAAAAGTTTCTTGTGAAACGCACAGTGGCGAGAGACCAAAAGGCGCGTGTTCCTGAAGGTAAACGAGCAAGTCTCGCCAATTCTGCCGATGTGCTTTGCCTTTGAAAAGTTAGTAGGGGACGCCTATGTCCGGCAGTGGACGGTACTGATGATGATGAATCGTGAGGCGCTCATCGCCAGTTGCTAGCCCGCATCGGTCACTAAGTGACCGGCGAGGTTAGGCACGTAGCGCGGTCAGACTGGGCGACCGCGCGACCGCCAAAGTGGTTTAATTTCTGACCGTCTCCGAACTGCGGAGGTCACGTTCAGTTGTCTGGCTGTCTCGTCGATCTAGCGTGTTCAATTGCTGATTTTGAGGTCCTGGGTTCAAACCCCGGGTCGTTACTGAGTGATTTAGGGATATTTCTGTAAAGATGAAATTTCTCAGTATCAGTCCAGATACGGGAGAGCACGTAAAGCTTACGGTCCTGTACCTGACCTCTATCCGGTAGTGTCACTAGTAGTCTCGTCGGATCATGAGAGTGATGGAATAGAAAGTGCCTTTTCTTTGCACAAACACTATGAGCACTATAATATGTTCCGCACAGATGGCTAGAGTATCCATTGAGACTGGCCCTGATGTCTAAATTTCGACCAGGGGGGCATTATTAAGCTGTTGGTCCCTGGTTGTAGACGTTAAACAGCAGTCATTTAGCCATGTCAGAGACCTACAGGCTTGAATAACTCTTGAAACAAGGGCCCAAAGCCCATATGATAAAGATTAAGATAAAGAAGAAAGACTTTATTTTAATAAGTAATAAATTACGTCCACTATTTAACTTACAACTTCTATACGAGTGCCATCTCTTCTTTATATTCTACGAAATATATATATTAGGTCTTTACCTATGAAATTGCCGTTCTGCAGTACTGGCCATTTCAAATCAAAATAATTTTTGTTTGGCTAAGAATTCTAATTTCAAATTAATTTTATTTTAAAAACATGGATTCTTTTTTCCAAAAGTAGTCATTTCTTTATTGATTAGTGTTACATTTTCATCGCATTTCAATCTTTTTCGTCATCATGGATACGTTAAAAATTCGAGTAATTATGGAATATGAGTACCGTCGTGGCAGCAACGCGGCACAAGCGGCACGCAACATCAACGACGTTTACGGAGCTAACACTACAAACCAACGCACCACCTGTTATTTGTTTGCTCGCTTCCGTTCTGGAAATTTCGACCTGAAAAATGAACCTCGCGGTCGTCCGAAGACTTTGGTCGACAATGACGAATTAAAGGCGGTTGTGGAAGCTGATGATACACAATCTACGGCTGAATTAGCAGCAGCTTTCGACGTTAGCGTCAAAACAATATTGGTCCATTTGCGTCAAATTGGCAAGGTAAAAAAGCTTGACAAATGGGTGCCCCACGAACTCAATGATCGCCAGCGCGAAGTACGCGTCGAGACGTGCCTTGCACTGCTCAACAGACACACAAATGAAGGAATTTTGAACCGCATTGTTACCTGCGATGAAAAATGGATTCTGTTTGATAACCGCAAGCGCTCAGCAAGTTGGTTGGATCCTGGTTCAGCACCTAAACAATGCCCTAAACGAAAACTTACCCCTAGAAAAGTGATGGTCACTGTTTGGTGGTCTAGCGCCGGTGTGATTCATCACAGCTTCTTACCAAACGGGGTGAGCATTACTGCAGATGTGTACTGTGAAGAACTGAGCACAATGATGGAGAAGCTGGCGCATCTCCAACCAGCATTGGTCAATCGCTCGTCTCCGCTGCTCCTGCACGACAACGCGCGACCTCATACTGCACAGCAGACGGTCTCCAAGTTGCAAGAACTGGGGTTGGAAGCTCTCCGTCATCCGCCCTACTCACCAGACCTTGCGCCTACAGACTACTACTTTTTCCAGAATTTGGATAACTTCTTGGCGGGAAAAAAATTCAATACCCGAGAGGCAGTACAAAATGCCTTTGAAGAATTTGTTGCCTCCCGTCCAGCTGATTTCTTTAAGAAGGGCATCAATAAACTGCCACTGCGATGGCAAAGATGCATTGATTGCATGGGTGATTACTTCGATTAATACAAATAAAAAAATTCATGAAAAAAATTCGTTTAAATTTTTTCATACAAAACGGCAATTTCATAGGTAAAGACCTATTATTAAATAAATTGTAACTGGTTATTTCTTTAGAACGTTCGAATAGCAACATAATTCCTGCATAATATTATAAATTAGCAAGTCATTGCTAAATTCGTCGGTTTTTTAACGCGTCTACTTATTTTTAACACGCTTTTATTAGCTTCACTTGTAACTAACTATGTATGTAAGAAAATCTTGGAATCTTAATTTGACCCACTTCCTGGTCTCCGATTAGGATGAAATTTTGCACACGCTCTGAGTTCTGATGACAATACATGACTAGCTAAGAAACGTCATTACAAATCCAATATAGCGGCCTCCCCAAGATGGCGGACTGGCTGTTAGAAATCCACCCCCATGATATGGGTATCAAATGAAAGGGTCTGCTGTCAGGAATACGAAAAAAAATATTGTCACGTGACTTAAATCCAATATGGCGGACGTCCAAGATGGCGGAAAGGCTATTTGAAATGCACCCCATGATATATTTTGTAATTTTTAGTGCGTGCTAAAAGCGTGTTTTTAGTTTTTTAAAATATTTTTGTAGCTAGTAGAAGTCCCGGCAAACGTGGTTTTGTCTTCAAAATAGAAATAAAACCTCGAATCTACTCGCAACTCCACCTACCGGGTCCAATTATAAATCTAAATCATCGAAGGACCCACTCCAATAAAAAAAATAATCATGCGGGGCAGTCTTTGGAACTGCCTAAAGAAGTGAAAACTATTTTTAACATTTCTAATCTAAATAATGTACAATATAATATTTATTTATTTATTTATTAATAGGGTTACCAACATAAGTACAGCATATCTTGACACATAAAAAATTAAATCTTAAATTATTCTAGGCTAACTGCACTTACAAATTACAGGTTACCACAGCATGCGTTAAACATTTTAAATTAGAGTTATATTTTTTTTAAATTATGAAATACAAGTAAGAATTGAAAAAATAATAATAACAATACAGGAAAATAATAAAATAAAAAGAAACAATATCATAGACCTAAAGTAAGTCACAACGTTTTATGAGTTTCATAAACTTATGAAGGCTTTGAAAATTAATGTCGAGCTCAGGCAGTTTATTTGTCAAATCGTTGTACAGACGAGCCAAGCGTACAACTGGTGAATTTCGACCCATTCTTGTTCTGCAAAAGCTGATCTTGAACAATTTGCATGGATGTCTTGGCATTCTTGTAGGAACACTATATGCGAATCGCCCAACCAGCTCAGGACAATCAATTTGGCACTTGGCACTTCACATTGAGATATAATCTGAACTAATAAGGCACGGAGGTATATCTATGTACATATATATATATACAGTATCATTGATATATAAAACCCCATGCACCGTATACATATAGCTCATGGCAAGCGTGCGTTGATGTTTTCGTCGAGTTTCACCCTTTTTGTTCACCCAAAGAGTGTTCAACGCGCTTAAAGAAGTTTACACTTCAAAAATTTATTGAAATCAGTCCGGTCGTTTACATGAGTGTCTGTCTACTACCATATTCCAATGCGCGTGGAAACTTCACGAGGCCGAGACAATAATGATAATAAATCAGTCAATAAATCAGTAAATCCGTTTTCGCGATATCAATAAAAAGCCGTTCCATGCATCACGTTTGAGCAATTAATAAACCTCCCAAAATATTTTTTCGATATTTAAGTAGATATTCTGCTATTCGGTCGGCTGTCGGCGGAGATTCAACAAATCGAACATCATAAACATCGATCCGGCACGGTCGATTTTAATGTACAGACGCCAGCACATCAACCTACCCCAATCAGTCAAATTTCCCACAATTGAAAGTGAACCTTATGCTGTGATAAAGTTGAAAGCTATAAAACAAATTTGACAGACTGGGGTAGCTGGATGTGCTGGCGTCTGTACCTACTTTGATTTCTTGAGTTATAAATGATGTAACATACCCGACTTTGTTTTATATACAACTTGTAACTTAATTAACGCACATCCTGAAAATAGCTTGTTCAGAATCGTTTACTGAATCGATTTGTATCATTTTTAATATAGGTATTTTTTTATTACAAAATAATTAAAAGTACGGAAATTATTGTCACATCAACCCTGTAGAGTCAAAACCAATTGAAATGTACCGTAAGTCAAAGTAATAAGACTTATAAATCGCAGTTTTATTTGTATTCATACAAATTCCAACATTCAATACAAAATAAAGAAAAATAAACTTTATTCCAAGAAACTAATTTAGTAAATAATAATTCATATATATGTTAAATAAAAAATTCAGTGTATGTATTATGATTACAACATAATATTCTAATTGGGGTGTTTGAGGGTGTGCGTTAATTACGTTACAAGTTGTATAAATATTACAATAGTGCTATCTACCTATATTAACTTCTTTGTAACAATTTGGTACACTTTAGGAAAATGTAAACGACTCTCTACTAATGGCAATTCCACTTTACCATTAAGCCAACACAATCCAGGCGATCCTGCAGTAAACTTCAATGCACCACAATGTCCATAAACAACGTCCATTAAACCAATACGACATAAAGGATGTGCGAACTGTAATCAATTGTGCAAGCGTATAGCACCGTTGTCACCACTTGAAGCATTGGATTATCTCGTTGTCGATCTGTGTGATAAGCTCGACGATTTCTCGTTACCAACCGAGCTGTTTCACGAACTGGTTCTCATTCCTCTTGAGTTTAAGAAGCACAAAGTCGGGTCATACTAATACGGCGCTCTTCTCGTGCGATTTCTGGTTCTTCTTCAGTGGATTGATTCGCATGTTACGATCCCTGATTGCACGGCTTCGTTGGGAAAGATTAGATCTTGGTTGCGCCATTCTTAATAAAAATACTTGCACGATCAGATTGATTAAAAATACACGCGCAAAACAAACAAATCAATCGGTAAACTTGATAACTTTTTTAAAACAAAGCAAGACAATATTTCGTTCTCGCGAAATTTTTTCGATGTATGGATGTTTCTCTTTCACGCAATAACTGCCAAACGGATTTTGACAAAACTTCGTAGTTATATAGCTTATATGTCTGAATAACACATAGGCTATAATTGATAAAATTTAACGCTGGAGAAACCACAATAATGGTTAATGGATTGTTCTAAAAATTTCTAGCACATTTTGTGCTGTCAATCCTTACAGTGGATTTTTTTTATTGCGATATATGCGATTATAAACGGTGTAAATAACCCGTCTTCGTTTTATGTATATACATTTTCACAGTGATTTTATAAACGTATTAATATCATTAAGTGATTTGACCTCACTTCCTCCATTCATATTATTAATGGTACTAGTGGGAAGAATTTCATAAATTATGGCTGACAACTATCTTTGTTTTTCTATACGTAGTTCAATACCTACCTAGGTTGCCTGGAAGAGATTCAGTGACAAGTCCGCCAATCATGCAATTCTGTAATGCATATTGTTAGAGAGGTTCTCGTATGGCGACCACGAACCGGAAGACGCAACATGGGTAGGCCTCCTACAGGATGGACCGATTATCTTGCGGGTCGCTGGAAACCGCTGGGTGCGAATAGCGCAAGACCGGCAATTGTGAAGATCTTTGGGGGAGGCCTTTGTCCAGCAGTGGACGTATTTTGGCTGATATGATGATTATATTGTTATCACTGTTATATGTAATTTTTTGGTGTAAAATAAAGAGTTATCTTATTTTTTTATTGTGTCACGGTACGCTCTTATACATTCCTCGTGTCTGCCATAACTAAATATTATGTTTTGATGCCACTAAGGATAGCGCTTCTACTAAATCAGAATCATTTATTTTACTAGTACTAGGTCTACAGTAGAGCGTCATGCCTCAATACATTTTAACATAGGCCTTGAATTACATCATGTTACACTATGAAACATGGTCGGCGGGACAGTTCTAAACGTTCAATGCTTAAAGTGTGTTTTTTATATTATATTACCCTCCTATCTTATTTCATGGGGGGCGTAAAGTCATCCCGAGGAAACATCTAAAAGAAAAGCAACAGCGTCTTTCTGAGTACTATTGACCTAGAAACTGCGAGCCCATGTGCAAGATAAAGATAAGAAAAGAAACCTGGGGATTATGGCATATCCCCAAATGATGCCTTGCGAGTGGACTTCTTTTGGTTTAAAGAAAGAAAAAGATTTATTCTTAAAATTGCACAGACAATAAAAATATAAAATAACAATAAACGTAAGAATAAATTAAATAAAGACACTTTTGCCTGTGCAAGTCCGTAATGAACGCACCTCCTCAGCATTTGCTAGTACACTTTATTGTTCTAGCGCTGGTAATTCTGAAGGTACCGATGTGATGGTTTACATGTTGAAAATCCTATGAATATATTACACAAATATAAAACTAATACCTACATAAGAAGATATTCCATCTACCACCTACTTCATCGACCTAATTACACATTGAGGAGTCGCACCGCTCGCAGAACGCTTGACCAGCCGTAACAAATCAAAGTTTACACACCTTACAAGTGGGCGCAGCTGATTTCCGTTTCTGAATTCTACTGACTTGTATCCCCACCACTGTGAACCGTAGATTTTTCACCACCGATTTCCACTGTTCCATGTTATAGACTCTTGATAAAAATTACTCGTTAAATTGAAAAGAAACATCGACAAAAATACTAGCGAATATTACTTTTACATCAAGTTTTATCATTTTCACTAATATCACATTTGAACTTAGTATAATTTCCGAAAATTTGACCAATCTTACGCGGCGCACAGAAATGAGTAACTGTCCATAAATTGTTATAACAAAAACTATAAAAATATAATGTTTTCGTGATTTACTTTTATTTATATTGTTTATAATATAGAATGAAATAATCGACAAAAACAAGTGATACCGAATTACTGAATCAGTGTTATCATGCTCAGATTCCCGATAAGATTGCAGCAAGAATTATTCGATAATAACAAACATTAAATAGGTATGTTATTCGTGTAGGGATGGCCATTACTCGGTATTCTATTATATCAAAAATCGATACAGAAAAGCCAGTTGCTCCCATCGATCCGTAAGTCATCGGCGAGGTAAAGTAATTAGTCAATAGATGGGTGACCGCTAAAAGTGGTTTAATTTCTGAGCATCTCCGTTCTCCGTGCTTCGGAGGGCACATTTAGGTCTCGGTTCCAGGTGTAGTCATCAGTACAGTCGATAAGCCATGTCAGAGGCCAACAGGGCGACTTAAACAATTCCAGAGCAAACACCGCCTATATATACGATAAAGAAATTTTTAATGAATACAGTTAACCATATGGGCTCTTTCTGTTCTTAGCGACCAACAAAGAGACAGAGATAAGGCTAATATTTCGCCCAAGCAGTGCAATCAAGAAACTGTCTCCACCTTACAGAATACCATCACCAAATATGTTACGTTGGATCCCTCAGAAATTAACTTAGAGCATTTTTCTGCATGAAGCCATTTTAATATATTTGAATTCACGGCAAATACTCCTTATGCACGAAAAGGACCATCTGCATTAAATCATACACCACCAGCTTCAGAGCGAGTGGCATAATGAAAGCATGCAAAGTATACTATGCACATTGCACATGCGACGTACTTAACGAAAAGCGTATAACAGTTCTAGGAGAATATTATAAAGTTAGGCGCGTTTTCCGGCCCAGAAAGAATAATAGGTCCACCGCATACCATCCCGTAGGAGTCCTTAAAGGCGACTTAAGAATACACCAGGTAGTACGAGCGACAGCGCCACCTGAGTACTAACTGCGGTCCCTAACTCACATGCCAAGCGCGGTGACTACGACAAAACACTCCAAATGGCAACGTTAGAAAGACCTTTGGAGAGGCCTATGTCCAGCAGAGGACGATGTCAGGCTGATAATAATAGCGTCGTGTTTGATGTAATGAGGATAGAATAAAGCAAGAAAGGCAGGTATAGTACAAATGGCAGCATAGAGTCGAAGTACACTTGGGAACTAACCCAAACTTCTCATAATAAGGCAGTCACTAATGGACAGGATAATTGCACTGCGTTGATTTATTTCGCTAGTCACCCATAGACATTAGTCAAGGACTAAGCCCGTAATACTGTTTCCTTAGATGGAGCTATAATGTCTCACCAATTAGACTTCCATATAAGTCTTACTACGTCGAGTCGTAGGATAATATCCGGAGAACAAGCGCGCCTTCCTGCATGGCAAGCCGATGGATTAATTTGCAACTATCCGTTCTTCTTGTTGTGCTTAATAGTGGAATCTAATACTAAGATATACCTCTTACTTGGAAGATTTTTGGGAGATAGGGCCTTATCCTGCTCCTAATAAAATAAATAAGTGCAGCTTCTAATAAGTGTAACGGTGCAACAAATTTATCTTTTACTAACTTACTTTGTACATGACACTTACCCGCGTGGATTTCTTTCATCCCCTATGTAACTTATGCATAGATAAATACTTTCTGCTGTTTGGGTATTCGTATTTGTAAAGAGATCTTTTGTCCTCACCATCCTCACACTAAACATTTCCCATGACACTACTAAGTTGGGGAACAGTTATATATTCATGTTTTCCGTAACGTGGATCTGTGTGCCTATTCTTGGTGAATAGATTTTAAATGGTGTTTGAGTAATCTATTGTCATGTAAGAAGACAATAGATGCTGAATTAAACATGAATACGAATTGAACAGTTATCGTAGTACCTGTACAAAAATAACAACCGGGGCAGTCTTTGGGGACTGCCGATAAAGTGAATAACTATTTTTTACACTTGTTATCTACATAATCTATATATATATATATATATATATATGGAGAAGCTGACTGACTGACATATCAACGCAGGGCCTAAACTATAGGGGTTAGAAACTTGAAATTGTGCACAGGGGTTCCATTTATAGCGTAGGGGAGCACTAAGAAAGCATTTTTGGAAATTCATCCCCTAAGGGGGTAAGATAGGGGATAAAAATTTGTATGAAAATCCGTCATTTTTGAAGTTAAAGGTATGAAAATTGGTATGTGGCTTTTCAGTCAAAAATAAAAAATATGTAATTTAGGTTTCCTGGAAATTCCACCCCTAAAGGCGTAAAATAGGGGATGTAAGTTAGTATGAAATGACATTTTTTAAGTAAGTTTAGCTCGGATGAAGCCGCGGGGCACAGCTAGTCTACACTGTAATAGTTAAACATATTTTATTATAGCTCATGGGAAGCGTGACGTGACGATTACGCGAATTTCACGCTTTTTGTTCACCCAAAAAGTACACATATATACATTTAGCTCATGGGAAGCGTTACGTGAGTGACGTGACGATGACGCGACTTCCATGATTTCTGTCCAAACAATAAGTGCTCAATGCGCCTGAAGAAGTTTTCATTTCAATAATAGATAGTATTAGTAAGTACGAGACAGCCTAATGATTAGAACATCGGAGTATTGAGTCAGTGGTCTCGTTTCCAAAACCGAAAACAAAGGCGCGCTGACCACTGACAATTCGAGTTCATGAGCGTATCTATACATATAATAAAATCGTAGGAAAGTCAAAACTGTACATTGCATATTTTTAAAAAGGATACTTGGGGCGTTATCTACAGTCGATATCGAAGCCAAAAATATAGGTTTTAGAATTTTTGTCTGTTTATCTGTTTGTCTGTATGTATGTCCGGGCTAAACTCAAAAAGTACTCCATGGATTTACTTCAAATTTTGCATGAATATTATTAAGGTCAGGTCAACATATAGGCTACATATTATCACCTACGGGGGAGGAGCTGTGATAATTTATAAAATTTAACGCGGGTAAAACTGCGGGGCACAGGTAGTTATAAATAAAATTATATGGTACTTAAACGATAAAGGAAAACTTCGCAAGGAAACCTACGCGCCTGTGAGTGCTCCAAAATGTTCGTGATGGCACGTGAAGTCAATGCCAACCCCCTATAGGCCAGCGTGCTGCACTATGACCTATCCCCTCTCATTGTTACAGCAGGCCCTAACCCAGCAGTGGTAACAGTAATCGGCTGTTTTCTATTTATATACTATTATATATATTTGACTGCCTCGTTAGTCTAGCGGTAGCGTGTTCACTCGCAGAGAACGAGGTCCTTGGTTCAAATCCCGGGTCGGGTCAAGTGATTTTGGGACTTTTCTATAATAAGAAAAAAATCTCAGCATCAGCCCGAAGTCTGTGAGTTGGCGGTATTATAACCCCGTGCCTCGGAGAACACGTAAAGCCGTCGGTCCTGTGCCTGACCTCTTTCTGGTCGTGTCGCCTAGGCGTCCCATCAGATCATGAGAATGATGGAATAGAAAGTGCTCCTGTGTTTGCGCACATACTTGAGCACTATAATATGTCCCGCGCAGAAGGCTAATCTCTGTTGAGACAGGCCGCCGTGGTCGAAATTCGGCTAGGAGGACATTATTATATACAATACGTAAAAATAAATACTTCCATTGGCATATTTGCTCCCAGGCTTCTACGCAGTTTGCCTCCCGTAGATTTGCTTTCTTTTTAGATCGCAACAAGCTGTCATAAGTTTATCTCTGAAGATGAAGCTAGTCATTCATTCTGTCTCAGTCTAGAGCCTGACAGGTCATGTGATAACCTCACTTGCTATTGTTTGGCAAGTATCGTAAAGACATGATCCGTTTTACCAACCATAAAGGTGTTAATGAAGGAAAGTTTGCACAGGTGTTGTGTTGACTCGCTTTGTTATCCGAATTTGCTGTTTTTGCCAACGAATATAGCGAGTATTAGGGTTCTTTTTAGGTATTGGCTAGTTGATACATATACTTTTGTTTTACTTGGCATAATACTTTTAGTCTTCTGTCGGGTCTTCATATTTATTTATTTCTCAGAAACATGGTATATGAGGATGTTACGTGGTTACGTAGTACAACATATACAACTACTTATCATAGTGCTTATTAATAGCACTTCGTGATTGTATAATAGCAACGAGCAAGCGGGTTACCTGAAGGTAAGTAATCACCGCCGCTTATGGACATTTCCAACAAGGGGCGCTGCAAGTAAGTTGCAGGTCTTCGAGAAAGGAAGAACCTCTGCAGTAAATTAATTCCACAGAGTGGCAGTCCGCGGTCAAAAGTACAGACTTATTATTGTGTCTGTAATGAGTTCAGAACGAATTATTCTATCCCTTTCATGATCCTGCCGTGGATCTTTATTTCCGTAAGTAAAGCTTTCAATACTTTTTTCACTTTCTTTCGTTATTTTTCTTTTAACAATCCACGCTAAAACCTATCTGTTTAGGATATTGTTTGGCTATACATTTTGTAATATCGATACATTTTGGTTAACAAAATTTCAATGCTTGTTTTCTTTCTTTCTCATTTTTATTGTGCCCGTCCTAGCTAGAACTATCTGTTTAGTTCATCATATGGCTATAAATGAAAGAGTATCGATAAATTTTAGCAATAAAAAAGTACTTCAATATACTTAGGTATTTAGATTCTGTTTAAAAAGTCCAGCCAAATAGATACCGATTAAATTGCTGTTCGATACAATCGAATAGACGCACTTTGTCCAATGCGAGTGACTCGGGCGGAGTCTCATGCGCATCTCTAGTTTCAATCAAGCTGTGGCCATTATCCATTAGGAGCGCCATTTCGCAGTGACATGTGACCAGCCGCCGGCCAGCAATTAGTCACATGATAGTAACATTAAACAGTAATTAGTGCTGTATTGGTACGTGAGTTATTATTTTTAAGTTAATTTTCTATATGCTGGAAACATATTTATAATTATTTATTTACTATATGCTGAAATTTGAAATGACTACCTGCATTTTTATAGAGATAGCTGGTAAGCAGCAGTTGTCTCTTATTTTTAATATTTAACCGACTACAAAGGAAGGGGGTTTACATTTCAACTCTATTTGTTTATTGTATGTATGTAAGCGATTTCTCCGTTGATGGTCAAACGATTTAGAAAAATATTTATATTATTTTTACCTTTACGTTTTAACGGTTCTTATTATTTATACCTTTACGTATAACTTAACGATATATTAATTAGGAGAAGCTTCGATCTACATTTAGTTCAAATCGGAAGTCTTAAAGAAAAGTTGAAGTGGATAATTAAACAAAGTGTAACCTTTCATAATTGTACATAACTTTAAACATTTGACAGACACTAAAGTAGACGTACAACTACCGCCTTTTATACACTTTTATATCTTACTTTTTTCTTTGTCCACGGTTGTCTGCAAGAGATCGCTACAAAGCTGCCTAAGACCGCCGATTGTACCCGTATTTGCTTATTTTAAGTCATGTATTGTGTTCTTTATGTGCAATAAAGTAAACTCTATCTATCTATCTAAAGTCCCCCGCTGTACAAAGATGTTTACCTTACCGCGGAAGGTATTTCTAAGAAAGTCTGGGTTGACCCGCGTGTGCTCACGTAGGCCATTTCTCTTCACGTGTATCGGGCTTTTTCCAGAACTAATTATAGCAAAAACAAATTTAACCACAGATCTTGTATTACAACTCTAATTGGGCCTATTTATAACCTGCCTGTTTCTATACATATAGCAATGAAATACATAAAATCGTGGTTACTATTCAAGGTGTCACATAAATAGTGAACGAAATTTAAGGAGGTTCATTTGCCCATGACACTATGCCATATTTACGAAATATACGAAAAAAATATTAGCTTCCCATACAGAAATGTTGAGCCCATGGTCAGCTGACATTTTTTATATGTATAATATGTAAATTTATATTTATTAGATATTATAGGGAATAGTAAAACTATAACCATAAGAGTTTCTCTGAGAATAGAAAAACAACATTAAGAGCTATTGTTTCACTAGTTACTGTTCTTATAAATGACTTTTATTTAAGGATTGTAATATAATTAATTTAACGTAAAATTATCAGAATCTCCATATTTATCATGCTGTGTCAATCCGTCAATATAACAGCCAGCCCCTTATACATAGACAAGTTATACACCAACAAGTTATTACGCGGAAAACTATAAACTAAATGAAGGGTCACGCACTTCGTTTACATATGTAAGGCCACAACTTTTGTTTTTCGTTCACAATACTGATATTCTGATGATTGACGGGCCTGTTGGCGTGTTTGGCAAACAACTTTTCACGTCGGAGGTCGTGCGTTCGATTCCCACCCCTGACAGATATTTGTATGCATGAACATGTCTGTTTGTCATGTCCCGAGTCTGGGTGTAGTTATCTATATAAGTATGTATTTACAAAATGAAAGTGGTATATGTAGTAGGTATATCAGTTATCAGGTTTTCATAGTAGGTACAAGCTCTTCTTAGTTTTGGATCAGATTATTATTCTCTACTTCTATAAATACATAGGTGGGCTGCGTTCTCATCACCTTCATCTTACACCTTGTATAGGTGTATATTTTGTAAGTTTACATTGCATAGTGAAAATGAGGAAATCGTTAATTTAATCGTCCGGCAGGGATCGAACTAACACCTTCACCTAACGATACACGACGGTAGATCGAATTTACTATTTACCTATTAACACTCTACACTGATTTGCCAAAGTGTATCGTACGTAGCGTGCGGGTTCTATCACCGACATCATTTAAATCTATACTCAAAAGTAGGAAATCTAGGGTGATGTTTTGAGTTTACATATACGGTTTCCATAGCGAATACCGCTATGAGACTTAAATTTGATTTAGGTATATGCTACTAGAGGAAATCGCTGGATGCGGATAGCGCAAGACCGGCAATTGTGGAGATCTTTGGGGGAGGTCTTTCGGCTGATATGATGATGATGATATGCTACTAGCTGGGCCCGCGACTTCATTCGTTTTTCTTTTTTTAAAGACTCCGCAAATGTTTCATCAGAATTTCTCTGATATTTGACCCTTGTCGCAAACATATAAAACATTCCCTTAAACCTTACATATTCCCATACAAACTTTCATCCCTGAAGTGAAGAGTTGTAATAAGTGTTGTGGTGCTTATACTCGTAATATGTATTTTTGTTGATGTTGCTGTTGCTTTTCCAAAAAAATGAAAAATAATATAATAGTTAAAAAATACTAATAAACACGCTTTTAGCACGCACTAAAAATTACAAAATTTGGTATCCCATTCAGCAAACCCTTTCATTTAATACCGATATTATGGGGGTGGATTTCAAATAGCCTGTCCGCCATCTTGGTTTTAAGTCACGTGACTATATTTTTCATATTCCTGACAGCAAACCCTTTCTGTTGATACCCATATCATGCCGGTTGATTTCAAACAGCCAGTCCGCCATCTTGGGGAGGCCGCCATATTGGATTTGTAATGACGTTTCTTAGCTAGTCATGTATTGTCATCAGAACTCAGAGCGTGTGAAAATTTTCCTCCTAATCGGAGACCGGGAAGTGGGTCAAATTAAGATTCCAAGATTTTCTTACATACATAGTTAGTTACAAGTGAAGCTAATAAAAGCGTGTTAAAAAGGCTAGCAATTTATAAATAACTGCATTATTAATTGTTAGTGAACTACGGGCTGCACAAAGTATTTCCTATTGAGTGCTCTTGACATTGGGCACCGACTTATAAAGTCTGGTTGGTAACCTCTATTCAAGGCCGACTCATTACACACAAATGCTCGCGACAAGTCCTAATTATATCACCTATGTATAATTCCTTAAACAATTGAGTTTGGTTTTTAAACTAGCAGTGATTCACCAAAATATTTTTAACCCCCGCTTCAAAAAGGGATATTTATTTATTTTAAAACTTTTGCACATGGATGTACAGAGGCGGACTTAATGCCGGAGGCATTCTCTACCAGTCTACCTTAGGGTGATACAGAGAAAACTAAGGTAGGTGCACTTAACACGTCATGTGTGGAGGTGATAAATCTTATACTTAAAAAATACAATAAAAATAGTTACATAAACTACATAAATTAAAACTAGAATATAATAATATATATTAATAAAATAATAAACGTAAATACATATATATACATAGACATAAATATATACCCAGAGAAAAATGTATGATAGAAAATAGCTATTGGGCTGATTCTGCCATATTTTTTAATATATGTTCCCGGATTTTCTTTTTAAAAGAGAAGCTACTCTTTGCCATCCTGATCTCAACAGGAAGAGAGTTCCAAAGAAGAATGGATTGAACGAAAAAGGAAGAATGGATGAAATCAGAACGATGAGGTGGGCATTGAAGAAGACGGTTGTGAGACGAGCGAAGATTTTTGGAATGATTGTTATGAAGATATTGGAATTGAGAAGTTAAGTAAAGAGGAGAAGAAGGCGAGTTTAGAAGAGAAAATAAGGTAGTTAAGGCTCTCAACGTTCTGCGCTGACGAATAGGGAACCACTTTAGCTGAGCTCGGTAGTCACTCACATGGTCATATTTACGAAGATTGAATATGAATCGAATGCAGTTATTAAGAAGTCGGTCAAGTTTATTGAGGTGATCTGCATTCAGGTCAAAGTAGCACACATCTCCATAGTCAATTATAGGAAAGATTAAGGCGTGCACGAGCATTACTTTTGTTTTTGAGGGCAGGAAGTATTTAAGGCGATAAAGACTCCGCAGAACACTTGTGACCCTCTGACATACATTAGAAACCTGGTTCTGCCAACTAAATCCTGTGTCGATGTGTAAGCCAAGATTTTTTACACATCGGCTGATGGGAATAGTTAATTGGTTAAAAATTATAGGTGGCAGATTGTCGATGTCAACTCGGCTCATCATACGAGAACTACCCAAGATGATGGCTTGGCATTTAGCTGGGTTTACAGTGACACCGAACCTATTCGACCAGTTTTTTATAAATTATAAGTCCAGATTAACTTTATTGATCGCTTCTGACAAACTGTCTATGCTCGCATGTGTATACAGTTGTAGGTCATCGGCGTAAAGATGATACGCAGTCTGAAGATCATTCGTTAAGAGGTTTATAAAAACAGAGAATAAAAGAGGAGAGAGAATACCGCCTTGAGGAACGCCAGTTTCAAGATAATACCAGTTCGATGAGGCTTCACCGACACGTACCGATTGCTGGCGCCCTCGAAGATAAGAGGAAAACCATTCCAGCGCGTTGTCCGAGACCATAAGATAAGAAAGGATGGATAACAGGATATCGTGACTGACGGTATTAAAAGCATTAGAAAAGTCTACCAAAACCATAACTGTGACTTTGGTATCCTCCATAGCAGTCCTAATATCGCCAGTCACTTTGAGGAGAGCAGTGGAGGTACTGTGGCCAGGCCTGAACCCAGATTGTAGCGGGGTAGTTAGGCTGTTGGCAAGTATGAAATGTGAGAACTGTTTGTGGACACAGGACTCCAGTACTTTAGATAGAAAAGGAAGGATTGAAATAGGACGATAGTGAGTGGGTAGAGAGGGATTGGAGTTCTTAGGGAGAGGATGGACGTAGGCTTTACGCCATGTGGAGGGAAATGATCCGGAATCGAGGGAGAAGTTTACAACGTGACAGATCACAGGGAGGAGGTGATCTAATATTGTTGTGATCATGCGTCGACTGATACAATCACAGCCAACTGCACTGGATTTGATGGAAAGGATTATCTTCTTGATCTCATTCAAATCGACTGGAGAAAAAGAAAACTGTTTTACGTTGGGGCGCGTTAGACCATTTACATAGGCGATAGTTTGCATTATGGTGAGGTGATCTACGGAAGATGTGGTGGTGAAATGACGATTAAGATCATCTAAACCAATGGAGCTAGGAAGGTCTAAATTCCGCGACTTGCCGATACCTAAAGTTCCGAGGACTTTCCAGATACCAGCAGGAGTTGATGAGGATATACTTTCGCAAATATGACGGCGTTTAGCATTACGTATCATCAGGTTACACCGATTCCTAGCAATCTTAAAGAGGTTCCAATTGAGATCAGATCGTTCCCTTTTAAATTTACGAAATGCAAGGTCCCGACGCCTCATAGCCATCTTAACCATGGTTGTCATCCAAGGCGCTGGAGGACGCTTAAATTTAACTTTTCTAACCGGAGCATGGACGTTATAAAGTTTAGTGATGGTATCATTGAGCACATGGACCTTATCGTCTATGGTTAGAGCTTCCGTCAAAGGCAACCAGTCAATTTCCGACGCATCCTTACATAATTTATCGATATTCATCCTAGCAAAGGAACGCACGTGCAACACCTTAGGTTTAGGCTTAGGAGGCTTCAGGGTGTAGGATAGGTAAATAAGATCGTGACGGGAAAATCCAGGAGCTTCATGTTGTCCATGAGAAGAAACCAAGGAAAGGTTAGAGGTAAGGATAAGGTCGAGCCAAGTATCTTCGCCGTTGATATTGTGGTGAGTAGCTTGGAGAGGCAGAACATGCAAGCTACTTGACTCAACAATTTGTAGGAGTTTACGAGAGCGAGGCGAGTTGTGAGCGAGGAGGTTGGTGTTGAAATCTCCCATGATAATGTGATGAGAATACTCCGAACCCATAGATTCCAGTACCAAGTCGAAATCGGTGAAGTAGTCAGCATTTGGGGGACAATAAACCACACCAATAATATTGTTAGTTTGAAACGTATGCGAGGCTGGGTGTGAGCTTGCGCTAAAAGGCGACTAAGGAATACAGCATTAGTCGGACAGCCGGCATATAGCTGCTGCATATAGGCATTGCCATACGGCGGCGTGGCAATACTGCTATTATTCTGACAACGTTACAAACTGCACTAAATAGAGAATAACGTTTGTATTGTTGTTTGTTTAGTTTTGTTATTACTTTTATCTTGGTAAGGTATTAATAATGTAATTTATTTAGTATTAATATAATAATAATAATATGATGGACCGATGATCTTGCGCGGGTCCCTGGAAATCGCTGGATGCGGATAGCGCAAGACCGGCAATTATGGAGATCTTTGAGGGAGGCCTTTGTCCAGCAGGACGTCTTTCGGCTGATATGATTGATTGATTGAATATCCTGGGACATTATTCACACACTACCATCTGTTCCCAAACTAAGCAGAGCCTGTACTATGGAAACCAGATAACTGACTGATTAACTTTTCTTTTGTAAATAAATACTTATATAGATAATTTACACCCAGACTCAGGACAAACAGACATGTTCCTGCACACAGATATCTGTCCTGGGTGGGAATCGAACACCCGACCTCAGGCGTGAAAAGCAAGCATTTGCCAACCACGCCAACAGGCTCGTCAAATAATTACTTTATCGTATTGGCAGTTACCTTTGTGTCAGAGTTGTGCAAGCCGGCCATTAAGCCTCTGAAATAGCTTAGCGATTGATATCTGATAACTTAGTACAACCGGGACCGACAGCTTAAGCTTGCTCGAAGCACGGAGACGCTCAGAAATTAAACCATCTTGACGGTCACCAATCTATAGGCAGACCGCGATTATTCACGGATGAGAGCAACAGGCTGTGAGCGGTTCATTATATTGGAAAGTGAGACATATAGCTATTTATTATGCGCATTTTATCTAATTATGTATGCCTACCAGGCGGAATGTGGGGTATCTTATATTCAATATCATCTGTATCAATAACCAAAGTTTACGTAATAAATTGACTTTCAATTTATAAATTTAGACCATCAACAGGATTCGAACCTGCATGATCCAGCATCGAAACCTTACCCAATGCTGTTAACTTTATCATTCTCTTTCTAACAAAATTTTTGCGTGTAGTGTGAACGCCATTTGTCGGAACCACAGTTCTAATTCTCTGAACTAAATATTAAATACGCCTGATGTTGCAAAAATGCTAAATATAAAGGATTCATGTATCGAATATTCGACAATATGATGCAATCACACTAATATTGTAAAAGCAAAAGTTTGTGAGTGTGCATGTTTGTTACTTCTTGACGTCTAAACGGCTGGAGCAATTTTAATAAAATTTGGTATGGAGTTAGCTGACACCCTGGATTGCTTGCTTATCGTATGGGCAGTGGTTACCCTAGTGTCAGAGTTGTTCAAGCCGCCCAGTAGGCCTCTGACGTGGCTTAACGACTGTTGTCTAATGTCTACAACCGGGACCTACAGCTTAACGTGCCCTCCGAAGCACGGAGACGCTCAGAAATTAAACCACTTTGGTGGTCACCCATCTATGGACTGACCGCGAGCCTAGTTGCTTAACCTCGCCGATCACTTACGGACCGGTAAGAGTACCTAGCTATAAGCCTCAATAATATTATGCAATCCTACTAATATTATAAAGGCGAAAGTTTGTGAGTGTGTATGATTGTTACTTCTTCACGTCTAAACTGCTGGAGGATTTTAATAAAATTTGGTTTGGTGTTAGCTGGCACTCTGGATTAACACATCACACTAATATAATAAAGTCGAAATTTTATGAGTGTGTACATAATATGTATGTTTGTTACTTCTCCACGCAAAATCTACCCGTTGGATTTTTATGTAACTTTGTAGTAATATAGCTTATATATCCGAAAAACACTTAGGCTATATACACTTTTAAACTTTCGCGTATCATAATTATATATGAACATTCAAATTGTCGGCTTCATGGAATCCAGTGATTGAACATTAACACCGCGCGCACACTGTTAAGGCCGGTTACACACTGCACTAACGGAGTCCACATTTTGCCGACTGTACGGTCAAAATGTGGACTCCGTTAGTGCAGTGTGTAACCGGCCTTAACAGTGTGACAAACGATCAGTGAGGGTAGTTAAATACTCCATCCCTTCATTAGCGGAGAAACACCGCTGCGCCAGTCATCCCGTGACCACGATCAATGCAACTTGGTCGAAACGTCGGGAAAATAACAATAAGGTTAGTCGCGTTAATACCTGTTAAAAATGTTCATATATAACACTTAGACTATTTTTAAAGTTTAAAGCGGGTAAAACCGCGGCGCACAGTTAGTATCAACAGAGCTGCCCGGCGTAACAGCGAACGCGCGACCTCACGATTTTTGAACACTTATCCAACGAGTCATACTGAATTACTGAGACTGTGGAATGTTACTGCTGTAAACAGCGCAATTGTCGGCCGCGTCATAATTACGGTGCAAATGGCGCGATATATTTAGATGGCGAGATAGACTGGAATTATTGGAAGGTCATTATTAGTAAATTTGGCAGGTATGTAGTTTGTACTTAGGGCCATAACTACAAACCTGTCGAACATCTTAATTTAAGAGGGGGTTATGATTTCAATAACTGATCTTACGCTTGTATATACAAGGTGTTATATACCTAAATAGTCGACGAAAGTCAAGGTGCTTAATTTGCTTATAAAACTTTGGCAGTGCTTATCCTAGTGTCAGAGTTGTTCAAGCCGCCCAGTAGGTCTCCGCCATGGCTTAACGACTGTTGCCTAATAGCTACAACCGGGACCGACAGCTTAACGAGGCCTCGGAAGCACGGAGACGCTCAGTAATTAAACCGCTTTTGTGGTCACCCATCTATGGACTGACCGCGAGCCTAGTTGCTTAACCTCGCCGATCACTTGCGTCCCGGTGAGAGCATCTAGCTATGAGCGCCTTTTTGTTTAATTAATTCAGATTCATGGGCAGCTAGTTGTTACACCTTTACTAAATATTTTATTATAATAATACAAGTATTTTACTTAACTTAATAACAAAGAACCTAAATAAACTTATGAATATACATAACTACCTACATTAGAAAGAAAAACTAAATCTACGAAAAAGTAAAGACACACACATTTTTGATGTCACATTTCCATGAGCAAATGTGACGTCATAAATGATCCGGAATCTATTGTCAATGTTGAAGCCGATTTAACGATTAAGTAATTTTTAAGCTATATTTATTGGAACGCCATTTAAGAAATCGATGTTCGGCGACTTATCCGGTAGAGCCCCAGGTATGGATACAGGTTATCATACAATTTGACAAATGATATAGTTGTGAGCAAGAGTTATTATGTAAATTATTTTAAACGAAAACTGTTTAATGAACTAACATCAGACCAACCTGCTGATGTGAATGTTGTTGTCTAATCTAATATAGAGAAACAAGTTTAGATTTATTGAATGTTTATTTGTAATAGATAAACTCAAAAACTACTTAGTTGATTTTTAAATTCTATCACCTATACAAAGATAGATTATTATGCAAGGTGTAACATAAATAGTGGATGTACCTTGAGGAGTGCTATCTACTCATGAAACTGAGCAAATTAAACAAAATTATCTTGTGGAAAATGAATTATTTTGTATTTGGCACATCGGGTAGTTGATTTTGTTTTTTGAGTATGTTGATGTGCTACATGGTGTTCAGTTTCATTGGCAAATTAAGAACCTTAAGTTACATTGCCAATTCATGTTATACTTTATATATTATCAGCAAGTAACATGAGCTGTATTCAATTTACATAAAAATATTGAGATCCTTACAAATATTACAATAATAAGATAAGATAATTATTTAATTCTCTACACAATATTAATAATTAGAAAGCTTTACATAATTTTTGTATACATTTACCTACTAATGCTAAAACTGTCATAATTTCTCTCAATTTTACACAACTAGTAATAATATATGAACAGGGTATTTGTAGTATTTTTAGTAGGTTTAGTTTTGTTAATGTATACAAAGAGACAATTTTTACCCTGAGTTCTAGGCATCAGTCCCTAGAGTTTAGGTTAGGGACAGAGGATACCAAATTAACATATAATCTTGTTGTTGTAATTTAATAGTAAGAATAGATTTGAAGTTAGGCTTGGCTTCTACATCTGGTAATGGAAAGGCTAGACTCGAGTGTCACTTAGTTTTGTGCTGTACTTGTATGTATTTCAATTATTTAGTAATACATCTGTAAATATGTGAATCACGTTGTGGATTACACAATTGTTTATTAGTAATAGTTCATATTTTTGTATCATTTATTGTGTAATTGTTTGTTGTTCCAAAAAAAAAAAAAAATATTGCCTGTTAGCATGGTTGGTTGGCTTTCCTTTCACACCGGAGATCATGGGTTCGATTCTCACCCAGGACAAATATTTGTTTTGTAATTATCAATATAAGTATGTATTTACAAGAGAAAAGTAGTATAATATGTAGTCTATCAGTTATCTGGTTTCATTTCATCATCACTATTTAAACATAGAATTCAAATAGTACTTAAATAATTTTCCAAAATAGCTCATTTTGTTTACAATATATTTGGATTACTTACTTAAAACAGGCTTTTCATTGCCATGAATACAATACCAATTGATTTAATAATATCTAAGATAACAAAGTGAAACAGTCTCATTGTAAAGTTGATTCATACAGTTTTTATCTACCAATTGCGTGTAAAATATCTGGCGATCTAGCTAGATCCTTCAAATAGGCAGTATCATTCACAATGCATGTCCCCCATTTCAAACAAAGATACCTAACTACGCTAAACAATGCCTGATTTAATCGCGACTTAGTCCAAAACAGTCAAACAACTGACGATTCATCGCACCCTTATCAGCAATGTATCAAAACAAATAACGAAACAAGAAAAATAACACATTTTACCAGTTCAAAAAACGCAGTAAAATATGACTTAAGATGTAATTTTACTTACCTTGCCAAGTTTCTCCACGGGTATCATAGACGGAGGCGGCTTTTCCTTGCTCTCTAAACCTTGAAGATCGCCCCCAGACCCTGAACGAGAGCCATTACCCCTTTGTGAACCGCGCGGCGTACTGGTTCCACTGTTCGCTTCACCCCCGCCTTTAGGTTCGTGACTATGGTGGTTCCCCATCACAACACTGCTTCCACACTTGTTAAACCTATATTACGTAATTAAATAGAAGAGAACAGTTAAACAGATTGTGCTGAGCAGAGAAACTGGCTGATGATCAGACGGCTTGCGCGTGACAGAAGGCTGACGTAAGCTGTCAATGTCAAACGCATTTAAGTCGTTCGTTCGGATATGTTCACGAGTGTTTACTGAATATCGTTAAAGAGGGTTAATAGAAAGAGTGAGATAATAGTAATTTTGGATTATGTAAGGATGTTAGCTGTAACGAAGGGAGGGAAGGAAGTTTGTAGGCGAAGGTAATTAAGGAAAAGCAATAGGTTTTCCTTACAGTCCTTATACTTAGTAGGATAGTCTAGCTTGCGGTTACTGGTCGAACTGCTGTCGGGGTACTCATTTATTTTTCATTTATTTTAATACAGTCGTCGCTTTTAGTAGACGTGTGCCTTGTTAACTTTGTAAATGTGCGCGGATGCACCCTTTCGTTTGATCGTCTTGCAATAGGTTATTCTAATTGCTTGAGTGAAATTGAATGTTATTGTTTATTACCTCACAATTACTTTGCCATTTTTTTTATACCAGCCAATCACAATGTACTAAAAATACAATATTAAAATAAAATTGAAAACAAAAGCAAAAGAAGACGAAAAAAGTAGCCTGGAGTTTCTTTGTGGCTTTATCCTCCGGGTCGTCCACCTAGGTAGCTAGAGAAAGCCGCAGGTTAGCGAGGGTAGGTTCCTCAGCGGCGAGGATCGTGTTGGCCCCTTAATACGTTATCGTTGATCCATTGATTTAGAATTCCATCTTTTTACTTCAGCGGCAATCCCCTGCGCTGTGGCCCGAACCACATACCTAAGGGTGCCCTCAGGTGTTAGTCGCTTAAATTAAGCTACTGGTTGAGAGCCTTCTGCGCTAGCCAACTGCCCGTTGTCTTCAATTCTTTAATTTTAATATAGTAGTACTAAATTTAAAAATAATAGCTTAGAAACTTGTTATATATTGAATGGTTTAAAAAATATGAAATAAGACAGACCACACATGGACGGACTAATATATGTATATATATATATTTACTTTTATATTGTTATACTATGTTTATGTACCTACTGTATTGTGAGTTTGACAAGTAACAAACAAATCCAAAGCAGAAAATTTAGATTTTATTAGGTCCAATAGAATTTAATGTTGTGATTTATCTGCAGAATACTTGTCATTTATTACCTACAAGGAAGTTTTGTTCTCTGCTTTCCAGATTATAGGTAGTCATAATAAAATTTCTGATAGAGCTAGTAATAGTGTTACTACTCTTCCATTTATCATTATACTCAAAACAGTTTGCGTTAACTTGAAAAACTTAGATATTTTATGATTATGATAAAATATATATTTATATTATATAGGACCAATCTACTGGCAAAAACCTCACTCACCCGAGCAATTAGGTTAACTAATGAAGTACACGAAAAAGTGGATATATTCTCATGTAATTTGAGTGAATTCGTAAGGATCCTTTTAAAGGTAGTTAGTTGCATGAATAATTAGTTAAAAAAATAGTTCAATAAGTTGTTTATAATGTTAATACCAACACTATCGCATTAGGTCAAGACCTGTAATGATAGGTGTTAAGCAGAGAAATAAATAAATAAACTATGATACTTTCTTTAATAATACTATTTTGGGACTAAAATCAAAATACACAGCTTTGTCAAAGTAACAAAGACTAGGCAATTTCTTCTTTTGTTAACAGACCCATTACAAAGTTAGCTATATATAATTAGAAATTTCAAAAGTTATACAGTATATACAGTATATATATATATACTTTATTCCTAATTTCATATTAAGTACTTAATAAAGTTTTATCTCGAGATTCTCTTTCTTTTTGAATAGGTATATCAATATATTTGTTTCAAGTGTTTGACAATGTTTCTTTAACTTCTTTAAATAACTATAACCGTGTAAATTTACAATTTTTAGACTTTACAATTAATTGCATATAATTATTGTATCAGAATAGTAAAGCAATATTTCGTATCTTAGAAATTAACGTATATGTATTCTAGAGCTGACAGCGGCACGTGGTTACATGTGGCTTAGTCAATTCCTACAAAACCATTGAAGTTTATATTCTTGGGTGGTACTAGCAGGTGTCATTTCAGTTGATCTTGAAGTTATAAAATGTACAGCAATGTATAATACTTTGATTTTGTATAATTTCTTACTAATGACTAGTTAATGAATGTCAATGTGGATTAAAGAGGCTATAGTCTCGATATATCATTTTGTCTCCTGCTTTGCTCAGGAGGAAAATGGAACAATATTTTCCAACTCCGCCTTGTTACTTTCTGATAAAATTCGTTATGGGATCATAGAAAGTTTAAGCGGATCCTCATGACATTCCGAACGCGCTTCACAACTCAGTGTCATTTAATTCTGTGCCACTGTTAAACCTCGCTTACAGGAATTACAGTGGTGAGTAACTAGGACTAAAATATCTTGCTGGCAAGGACAACAAGAATAAGATACGAAAATCATCGCAATACCAGAGGAACCGCATGTGCGTTCCCGGCCTTTAAGAAAAGAATAGGCTCGCTTCGTGAAGGTTGCCATGTCATACCGGGTTGGAAATACCTCCGCAGTTAATTGATTCCACAGAGCGGTAGTGTGCGGCAAAAAGTTTCTTGTGTAACGCACGGTGGTAGATGATAAGGATGAAATTTCCACTTTTTATAGCATAGCAAGCATATTATAATGTAAAGGACTATCTTATTGACAAATTCAATTTATAGATAATTATTATGACATTTTCATTTTAAATATTTAAGTATGACATACAATTTAAGATTAATTTTGACATTTTGTATTATTATTTATTGTACAATTAAAGTGGTTTTGGTTTAATAATTAGTTTTGGGTTAAGTGCATGCATAAAAGTACAGTGTAGTAGTGTTTTTTATTTATATAATTTTGTATGCCTAACAGGCATAACAAGGATGTACTTTATTTTATTATCAATATCACCTGTATTCATAACCTATTTGATTTGATTTTGGTGAGAGCGTCTATGGCGGAATGTGGCGGCAGGTATAAGCTCGAACAATTCCTCTGAATACTCCCCGTGATAAATGCGGTAGAGGACACACAGCATCAAGCCAAATAGTGGGATTCCCGTCGTCAACGACCATTCGAGCTGCACGACGTTGTATACGATCAAAGGGAAGACTTGGATACTGTAGTGCCTCCGCCCAGAGGTGGCAGCAATATTCTATTTATATATCTTAACAGACCAGTACGTGAGGTAAAATAAAATAACCAAAAAACATATTTCGCAGTATTTATTCACAGTCACTTAAAAATATCAGTCATTCAGTATAAAATACCATTAAAAAAAAAAACTTGTGTGTACTTATGTACGCGCGTTAGAAGTTATACTTCTTAATATACAACTTGAACATAGTTATCAATTTTCATACCACCTAGAACTAACTTCATGCTGTTAAAATTTTTGGTGTCGGTGTGCGCGCGCATTGTAAAAATTCACTCTCATCGTTTTTCTCCATCGCGCCAAAAGAAGTATAACTTCAATAAAATAAACATTTTTCCAGAAAAAGTTTTACCCAAAGCAAAAACGAACACAAAACTCTTAATCAATAAATAGTATTAATTTATAAGTATTATTAATTAATTCCAGTTTATGATAAACTTTGATAAAACAACATTGAATAATGTAGGTAAACGTAGTTCAACTTAACTGCTACGACGTTAAACTTTGTAAAAATTTCATAGCTGGTACTTCTACTAAAAGATGTAATGGTAGCGCAGCCCAATAGCTTAGAAAAATTGTAGATAGCCAGTGTCCACCCTGGAACAATAATAGAGACGTTAAAAAGGGGAACCTATCATATAATTATGAATTCTTTGGAACATATAGAGAGACTAGCTGTGCCCGCGACTTCTTTCGCACATTTTGTAAAGACTGCGTAAATGTTACACCAGAATATCTCTAATATTTTATCTCTTGCCAGAAACTTATCACACTAATATTATAAAACTGAAAGTTTGTGAGTGTGTGACTGTGTGAGTGTGTAACTGTGTGAGTGTGTATGTTTGTTGCTTCTTCACGGCTAAACGGCTGGAGCGATTTGAATGAAATTTGGTATAGAGTTAGGTGACACCCTGGATTAACACATAGGCTATAATTGATAAAGTTTAACGCGGGTATAACCGCAGAGCACAGCTAGTATAACATAATTCCATACAAACTTTCATCCCCTATTCCCTATATTTATTTTACACCTTTGAGGGTAAAACTTTTACAAACTTTGACGGTCACGTAGCCTAGTTGGTAGTGCTCCTGCCTACGAAGCTGGTGGTCCTGGGTTCGAATCCCGGTAAGTGCAAATATTTGTGTGATGAGCACGAATATTTGTTTCTGAGTCATGGATGTTTTCTATGTATTTAAGTATTTATCTATCTATATAAGTATGTATATCGTCGCCTGGTACCCATAATACAAGCTTTGCTTAGTTTGGGGCTAGGATGATCTGTGTGACATTGTCCCCAAATATTATTATTATTATTATGTGAGATGAAAAATAGTAATTTTCTCTCATGCCAGCCTTTATTATTATTAATCATTTATTTCAGGCCATTTTTCAGTCCAGATGTAAGTTACAAAAAAAGTCATCATTTAATATCTCATCTCGGCGAAATTCAGTGGAAACTGTAGTTATTTATGGAGAAACCACCAAATTACAGTTTCATATTTAGGTATTTAACTCCTTTTGACCTGGCACTGGATATGTCCAGGTAATGGAGTTACTTATGGTCTGTGGGAAATTAAACTAATAATAATTATATCCTGCGACATTATTCACACACATTGATCCCAAACTAACCAGAGCTTGTATAGACACATCCAGCTACCCTAATCTGTCAAATTTCTTTTATAGATAAGCATAAGGTTCACTTTCAATTGGGGAAGTTTGATAGATTGCTTTGGTTAGCTTGATGTGCTGGCGTCTGTACTATGGAAACCTGATAACTGATATACTACTTTTCTTTTGTAAATACATACTTATAGATAACTAGCTGTGCCTCGCGGTTTTACCCGCGTTAAACTTTATAAATTATAGCCTATGTATTAATCCAGGGTGTCAGCTAACTCCATACCAAATTTTATTAAAATCGGTCCAGCCCTTTAGACGTGAAGAAGTAACAAACTTACCCACACACAAACTTTCGGCTTTATAATATTGGTAGGTTTACACCCAGACTCAGGACAAACAGACATGCTCATACCCACAAATATCTGGCCTGGGCGGGAATCGGACCCACGACATGGGCATGAAAGGTTGTTTACCAACCCGCTAACCAGCCCGTCTAAAACTATGCCCTTGTCCAAAGAAGCAATACACCAGGTTGCCTATAACTCACGATCTCAAACGCAGATGCTCTGGCGGTGTTGGTCCTCACTGCGAGCAGCATGAGCGAGAACAGCCAGTGTACCAGGTAGATGGACAGCGACATTCTGCCGAGGATCTCCCAGCCGCGCCACGACAGGAGCTTCCAACAGGCACCTGGGCACACAAGTAAATTTATGTTAAATAATAAAACTTGAGAGGTGTCAAGGGACACCCGGATGGAACGAAGTTATTTCTTATTATTTATTATCTACAAAAAACCTGTATACACTCAACAAAAATAAACGTCGCGACGCCACACTGTTCAATGCGAAATGGAAACGAAAATATCTGGTTTGCTTTCTATAAGAGAGAGAGAGAGAGAGAGAGACAGGCAGAGAAACATGCGCACGGCGCACAGCTGCAAAAAGTGTCGTGACAACTTTTCGTAAGAACTTTTTCCGTCTAGCCCCCTTTCACAACGCGCGATAAGGAACTTCGTTCCAAAAAAACCTTACAGCGGTAGGGAGAATACCACGCGTTAACACAATACAATTTCACCCAATTTCCTCCGTCACAACCACAATAACGGAATAAAAGAAGTGCTCAAATAGATAGGGCACATCCGTCTCGTGAGTTAACTGAAACTGTATCTTCCGAAGCCGTGTGATGTCCAGACTAACAAGAATAGTAGGGACGACAACCACGGGATGGCATGGGGTGGCCATGCCATCCCGTGGTTGTCGTCTAGGTAGCCGATCAGCAGCGCCTCCTGTATACTACGATAGCTACCACTTAACTGCGGTTTAACTTGCATCCCAAGCGCGGTGACTGCAAACCGCAAATCAGTAATCAGTAATCATATATTTGTTTTGATAAACATAGGTATACATTACATTGGTGTTAATATAAAATATAATTCCGCTATGTTTTGCCGAATATAATCGGCGTACAAAACTGAAGTGGTCGACATATAATCTTTATATTAATTTTAATTACACATTACATTTTATTACACATGTCAAGGAAACTAATAAGTGGAACCTTTATAACTTTGCTTATCATCTATAAAGTCTGTGATTGAGTAGTAACATCTCTGCACTAACAACTCAAACATCATTATTCAAGTTTTATTAATTGAAAGTGTCGTTTTTTATTTGAATATTGATGCAAGTGTGATACTACAGTAGTGCCACCTATTACAACACGTATGAACTAGCACGTCCGAATGTTACCATATATTGACCGGTGTTGACAGTTCTAAATACTGATTAATTATTGAAAACAGCGACATCTTGTAACACGTATAGTAAACTACATCGTACAACTCAATACGATTGCTTAATTCGTGACTATCAAGTAATTAGCTGGCGTAACGGCTTACCTATCTGCCTTGAATTATAGAAGGCGTAAGTTCAAACCTCGGCAAGAGAATAAGTTTTGAGCATTTATAACTATTTATGTCATGAATTTCCTCGAGAATATTACTTTCAGCCGAACTCGCACACGGTCAGAATTAAACAACGATGATAATGATGTTATAATATATCACAAACATTGAATTGTACTGCCAACAGTATGCCGGATATTTCCGAAGACGAAGAGATGCCAATCAAATAAAATTAATAAAAGAAGAGATCGATAGTTTAAAACTGCAATTAAATAGTGCGCATGACGAAATAGAATCATAAACATTGGAAAATAATAATTTAAAATTACAAAATGCAGAACTAATTAAGAAAAATAGCACGTTTAAGAGAATAGTAAGTAGTCCGATGAAACAAAAATTAAAGACACCACCAACTAAGAACTTGAATGTAAAACAAAGTGTTTAAGTTCCTCGGCATTTTTGTAATTGGAAAAGTCCATAGCAGATATCTGTTCAAGATTAAATATTTTTGTATATCCGTTGAGACGAATAAGTCAAGTGGTTTCTAAAGAAGCCGCAATGACGGCATATTATGGGTATGTTGGTTCCATACTACGTTATGGTATTATCATTTGGGGCAGAAGTGTAGACATAGACGATGTGTTTATAATGCAAAAAAAATGCCTAAGAGCCATATTTGGGCTGCAACAAATAGATTCTTGCCGGCCATTTTACAGGCAATATAAAATATTGACTGTTCCATGCTTGTATATTTTGGATGCATGTATATTTGTATTTAAGCATAAGAACCTATTTCAGGAAGCCTCTAGTTCTTATAGTAGACGGGCGCGTCATCAGCATAAATTATGCAGACCTTTTACTAAACTGACTTTGACATCTAATAATAGTTATATAATGTGTATTAAAATATTCAATAAGATTCCTAATAATTTTAAATCAATGACATTTTCTAAATTTAAAAAAGAGTTAACGCGGTGGCTTGCTGAAAAATGTTTCTATAGCATTCATGATTTCTTTGAATTTAAATTATAAATTGACATTATAATATTGTTAAATTGTGCTGTTGAAAAACAAGAATGTATTTAGCTTCTTAAAATATTTGTACGCTCGTAAGAGCAAAACATAGTGGGCCATGATTAATTTATAACACCTTTAATGTACCTGTGTTTGTTGTCAAATAAACATTATTCTTATTCTTCTTATTCTTAAACAAACATTTTTTAAATGAGTCAATGCATTCCTGATTTCGGATGGGTGGCGGTATTTTATTGAAAATTTTTGACGTCATACTAAGGACACTTTTTGCGTATAGGGCTGTATTGTGGGGTGTAGCACGAATGGTATTTGGATGACATCTAGAGCCAAGAGTGTCAAATAGATTAATGTTACAATTGACAAATACGCACATCTCAAATATGTATTAGATGGTAGAGTGAGTAATTTTAATTCCTTAAAGAAAGGTTCACAACTGTCACTCGATTGCAGTTTTAGAAAAGAACGTAAACATTTCTTTTGGGCTTTAAAAGCAAGTCCCTGTCTGTTGAGTTGCCCCAGTATATTATGCCGTATCTAATTACCGTTGAGTTGCCCCAGTATATTATGCCGTATCTAATTACCGTTGAGTTGCCCCAGTATATTATGCCGTATCTAATGTTTACCTTTAGGGTAGGCTTATGTCCATATGGAAGATATCAGGCTGTGGATGTGTATACTCGACTGCTATCTTCTTCCTTTGGCCTTGATTGTTTATGATTATATCATGAAAAGGTAGGAGAACAATACTTACTTACTCTAGCATGTTAGAGGCACATTGGGGGGCTTGAATAACTCGAACACTAGGGTAACCACTGCCCATACGATAAGTAAGTAAGTCGATAGTATAAAGGATTGAAAAGTGAATGATGGATAAAGTTATCAACTAAATGCAACCAAAATGTAATACTCACTATCCATTTTGTTGATGTACCCGTACATAGCGAATGCGATGCAAGCGGTGAAGACTGTCCTGTCCAGGGTCCCGTACACCGCCAGCCAGAACTGATCCGTGACGTCTTTCACCCAGAAGCCGCCCACTATCCATGCGAGGGCCATTGGTATGGAGAGACGGCACAACACGCGCATAACCTGCACAAAAGAACACTTTATTATTACAACCTTGACAATAACTTAATTTAAGCTAGCTATATATCATTACTATTATAAAATAAATCTTATTGTAAATTATTTCCTACAATCCGTGTACCTAAATATCTATATGTACCTAGAAATAATTATAAATTAATTATATATTACTACAAACATGTTCTGACTATTAACAAGCGCTTTTTAGTCTACGTGAATAAAAACCTTTTCTATTTTATTTATTTACAACAATTCTGACATTTCTGACACAAGAGTATCCACTGCCCAAACTTGGAATGCACGCGTCGCGCAGCGGCTAATACAGTCGTCGTGTCGCGGGTTCGAGTCCCGCGCTGGACAACTATTTGTGTGACCGATAAATAGTTGTTCTGAGTCTGGATGAAAATTGTGACGTCTATTATATCTATGTTTGTAAAGTACCCCGCGGCACAGGTATTTGATTCGTAGAGCGGACGTTGCATTTAAAAAGAAAAAAAAAATACTTCTGAGTCATCATCATTATCATCATCATATCAGCCGAAAGACGCCCACTGCTGGACAAAGGCCTCCCCCACAATTGCCGGTCTAGGTCCAGCGACTTCCAGCGACCCTCACAAGATCATCGGTCCATCTTGCAGGGGGCCTGCCTAATCTGCGTCTACCGGTTCGCGGTCGCCACTCGAGAACCTTTCTGCCCCAACGGCCGTCGGCTCTACGAGCTATGTGCCCTGCCCACTGCCGCTTCAGACATCTGAGTACAATTGTAAAACATGCTGCCATGTAAAGTCATTGCAGAATCCCAATAAACATTTTCATCTCCATATTATTATGTCAGTATTTTTTTATCATTCCCATTGAATAATTTAATAAATTAGTTTTTTTTATTTATTTATTGAGTACAGCCACATCATAAACATTAACAATTACAACATATAGAAAATATTATAACAATGGTCACTGATGCATATGACAATAACGGCGTACATAATAATCACCACATTTAACAGTTATATAAGATTAAATTAAAAGCATTACACCCGTGCGAAGCCGGGGCACGTCGCTAGTAAAGTATTTTATATGTCCTAGGGCAACAAACGAGCAAGCGGGTCACCTGATGGTAAGTGATCACCGCCGACCATTACACTCGTAACACCAGAGGAATCACGGGTGCGTTGCCGACCTTTCACCCCACCCCGATGAGCTCTGGCAATCTTACACACACTCGGAAACACAACATTAATGAAAAATTATTAAGGAATGTCTTCTATAAGGTGGAGGTACCTCCCCAGTAGGGCTGCTCTTTGAGCAAATAAACGCTGTGCCCTACCTCTTTTAGTAATAAAATAAGGAATTTATTATCACAGTGCGCGCGTTATTTTACTTTTACTAATAATGATAATATAATATCTAGGGACAATGTCACACAGATCATCCTAGTCCCAAACTAAGCAAAGCTTGTACTATGGGTACCAGGCGACGATATACATACTTATATAGATAGATAAATACTTAAATACATAGAAAACATCCATGACTCAGAAACAAATATTCGTGCTCATCACACAAATATTTGAACTTACCGGGATTCGAACCCAGGACCACCAGCTTCGTATTCAGGAGCGCTACCAACTAGGCTACGGTGACCGTCCAAAAACACTAATATATTTGATACTTCCAAATATCAACATACCATGCTATCCGCGGGTCGGTATCCGTCGACCTGGTGCAAGTGATGGACAAACCCGACGTACACGCCGATGAGTGCGGGCGCCAGGCTGCTCCACGGTGCGGAGTACAGCCACGTGAATGACGGCTCATTCACGTACTGGGACCTCATCAGCCTGGAAATATTCATCATCATCTTATCAGCCGAAAGACGTCCACAGCTGGTCAAAGGCCTCCCCCAAGGATCTCCACATTGGCCGGTCTTGCGCTTGTAAGATCGCCGGTCCACCTTGTAGGGGGCCTGCCCACGCTGCGTCTTCCGTGTCCTTCCGTTTGGAGGAGGGGAACTCCACTCGGTAAGCGGTCCCAGGAGGAGGTAACCTGCTGTAGCTAAGGTTGCCTAAACACGCTTGTGTGTGCTGGGGAGGGGGGAGGCACACATGTCCCCTCCCCTCCCCGGGTGAGAGCCTCGCTGAGGGTACAATGTACAGCGGTGGTACTGCTACAAGCACTGTGAGGCTGGCTACCGTAGTGGTTTTAGTGGGTCGAGCAATACATACCCCGTCGCCTCCCCAAGCAACGGACATACGATTTGAGCATTTCCACCACGTAAAAAAAGGCCCTAAAATAAGTTGTGGTTTTTTTTTCCGCTTGTTCCCTCGACAAAATCGGAGATCTTTTACATACATGGTTTAACTTAAATTACTTATTTCTATTTTAAAACACTAATTGTCAATATTATTTTTCCACCCATGAATTTAATTAATCTACGTACATTCACTCTTCACGCACGGGTTGTGTATTGCAGGTTGTACATTATATGTGTAGTTCTACAAAATTTATTACGACAATTTTTATTTTTTTAAAAATAATGTGTATGTATCTATTTATTACTTTTTATTACTTTCAGTATGTGTAAACCATATTTTATAAAAATATCTCTCTTCTTATTGCTACTCATATTAATGTTCACATTTCTGGCATCGACTGGGCCTTCTATCAGCTGTTCCATATTGTGTCTGTCCAGACCTTAAACCGGGCATTCAAAAAGAATGTGGGGTACGGTCTCGTCTACACCGGGTTCACAGGTGCACGATGGGTTCTCTTTACACTTGAACCTGTGCAAGTATTCAGAGAACCCACCGTGTCCTGTCAGCATTTGAGTGATTGTACCATTTAATTTTAGTTTTCTATTGTTAAATAAGCAGCCACTTACTCGGGGTACATCAGCACCACCATAGGCTTGTAGTTCCAATGGTACACGATCGCGAAGTTCATGGCCAGGGCTCCCACGATCAGGATGGGCAGCACCTTCACCGCAGCGCGGGGGTACCGACCCAGCAGGAGCGTCAGGACTGCAGAGAAGATGTACAGTTGCATGTCTACTGCTAGGTACCTACGGACAATAAGATCAATTTTAGTAGAACAATACAATAATAAATGCAGTAAATAAAGATGCAACAATAATGTGGTTAAAACTATGCTTAGTAGTAGTATGTGTCTGAGACACATATTACTACTTTATTTTAAAATAAATACTTTTTAGAACCCACTTAAATTTGTCATATCACAACCGATTAAGATATATATATATATATATATATATATATATATATATATATATATATATATATATATATATATATATATATATATATATATTATATATATATATATATATATATATATATATATATATATATATATATATATATATATATATATATATATATATATAACTAGCGGCCCGATATGTGCTTCGCTACGTATAAGGCATAGTAATAAAAAAATGATTGAGTATTAAGTTCTTTATTCAAACAAAAAAATATTTTAATTTGCTAAAAGAAGTTGATTTTACACTTTTTCAAGACTTTTTTTTAATTTTCTCTACGTACCAACCTTCCCTGGATTTCCATGAATAATTCAAGACCAAAATTAGCCAAATCGGGAAAGGCATTGGTGAGTTATAATATTACAACGAAAAGTGGCATTGATTTTTATATATATAGATAAGTATATATTTTATGACAACGTCCGCTCTTAGGTAAATGAACCCCTGTTTCGCGGGGTACTTTACAAACATAATAATTGACGGACTGTGGACACTAACTTCATCCAGACTCAGACCAACTATTTAAGGGTCACACAAATGTTTGTTCAGTAATAATTAATAGTACGTGCAGTTATTTTGAAAAAACTTTATAATTGGAATGGTCCCACCTTTTCATTTCTAAGAAATCATAAAGATTTTTCAAAATTATTATATCAATTCACGAATTTAAATTGTATCTTTTTATGATATGTAATTCTGTCTGTTATGATTATGTTATTTTGTCTGTTTGTGTTACTCTTTTCACGAACCAGTACATCCAGGCCCTATCGGAAGATCAGCACTGCAGACATGTAGTACTAGCTGAGCGAGGGCCACTTTTCATGCCAGTACGGATTTTATTTAAAAACTAAAAATATACTAACTAAAATTATTGTACATTTTCCGTATGTGATTTGAAAAATTAAATAAAAGATTGACAACGGAGTTACCGCGTGACATACCTTTAAAAACACCTAAAAACATTCAATCGAAATGATTACAGCTTTCTGTTAAAGTCAGTTAAAATAAATGTAAGCCGTCACGGGACGCCTGGCAGATGTGAAACATCGACATTATTTTGTAAAAGTAATATGCAGACAAGAACATATTGTGATAGGAACTAAATATGTCATAATGATAAAAAAAAAGTCGATTGCGCATGGCGACGCGTCGCCACACCGTACACACTACACTATCGTATAGCGTGGCGACGCGTCGCCACACCGTACACACTACTATCGTATAGCGTGGCGGCGCGTCGCCACGGCATGCGTCGCCACGCCAGAAATCTGTTTTACGTGCGGCTATAGATGTTTCACATCAAAAAGTCAGGAAAGCAGATGGCTCACGCGACAGTAAGCGGTCACCATAACCTATGTACGCTTGCGCAACAAGTCCATTGCACCTATGCTAGATTCCATAGTCATTAAAAACTCACCAAGTATGTATCAGGCATTTCTCATCAGTTTTCACAAAGTTGTTTACGTACAGCGCCTGCGCCCACCACTTGCTCCGGCAGGCGAGCGACTCCGCCTCCACCAGGGGGCGCCACAGGGGCCCGTCGCTGGCGTGCGCCCACCAGCTCGTGGCGAGACCGATAATGAACAGGTTCAAGGGGGTCAATCTAAGAAAATACACGATATTAAAGATATCTGAAGTAGCAAAGCTATTTAAGATATTATATTTATCTTAATAGACTGTATTCAGAAGGCTCAAGGTCACCGAAAGAAGAGAAGGCGAGGGTAATGCTCGACCTAATCAAAAACATCGAAATCCGTAGGCGAACCAAAGTAGGCGACATAGCCCAAAGAATTGCCAAACTGTAGTGGCAGTGGGCAGGGCATAGCTCGTAGAGCCGACGGTCGATGGGGTAGGAACTGGTTCTCGAGTGGCGACCACGAACCGGAAGACGCAGCGTGGGCAGGCCTGCTACAAGGTGTACCGACGATCTTGTGCGGGTCGCGGGAAGCCGCTGGATGCGGGCAGCACAGGACCGGCTATTGTGGAAATACTTGGGGGAGGCCCTTGTCTAGCAGTGGACGTTTCGGTTGATATGATGAGACTATATTGTATATTTTGGAACGAAGTTCCTTATCGCGCGTTGTGAAAGGGGGCTAGACGGAAAAAAATCTTACGAAAAGTTGTCACGACACTTTTTGCAGCTGTGCGGCGTGCGCATGTTTCTCTGTCTGTCTCTCTCTCTCTCTCTTATAGAAAGCAAGTCAGATATTTTCATTTCTATTTTGCATTGAACAGTGTGGTGTCGCGACGATTATTTTTGTTGAGTGTATACAGGTTTTTGTATATAATAAATAATAAGAAATAACTTCGTTCCATCCGGGTGTCCCTTGACACCTCTCAAGTTTTAATTTTTTTATATTAGGGGCTACAAACGAGCAAGTGTATGACCTGATGGTAAGTGATCACCGCCGCCCGCGTACACTCGCAACACCAGAGGTGTCGCGGGTACGTTGCGCGCCTTTATAAGAGTCAGCAAACCAGTGTTGCTGACCCTTCCCCCACCCCGATGACCTCTGGCTACTTTACTCACACGCAGAAACACAACATTAAGCTATTAATGTTATAATTAAGGAATGTCTTCTGTAAGGGGGAGGTACAGACGCCAGCACCTCCAGCTACCCCAATCTGTAAAATTTCTTTTATAGATTTCCAACTTTATCACAAAAGCATATGGTTCACTTTCAATTGGGGAAATTTGACAGTTTGGGGTAGCTTGATGTGCTGGCGTCTGTACTTTCCCAGTCGGGCTGCTCTTTGAGCGAATCATCGCTGTGCCCTAGGCTACCTCTCATAGGTTAGCGTCACATCATTTAGTAGAAATAGCATACAAACAATTCTTCATTGTTTTCCACTTGTATAGTTCTCCATTTTATAATACTCAGCGTGGTTTTTAGGGTTCCGTAGCCAAATGGCAAAAACGGAACCCTTATAGATTCGTCATGTCTGTCTGTCTATCTGTTCGTCCGTATGTCACGGCAACTTTTTTCCGCAACGATAAGAGCTGTACTGTTGAAACTTGGTAAGTAGATGTATTCTGTGAACCGCATTAAGATTTTCACACAAAAATAGAAAAAGAACAATAATTTTGGGGCTTCCCCATACATAGAACTGAAAGTCAAAAATTTTTATTCATCGTACTCATACTTGTAGGGTATCTATGGATAGGTCTTCAAAAATGATATTGAGGTTTCTAATACATTTTTTTTTCTAAACTGAATAGTTTGTACGAGAGACACTTCCAAAGTGGTAAACTGAGTGCCCCCCCCCCCCCTGTAACTTCTAAAATAAGAGAATGATAAAACTAAAAATAATATATGATTTACATTGTAACGTTGTATTTTTATTCAACGCTCCTTAGTTCATTTTAGTATTAATTCTCCGCCGCTTTAAACCAGTTCGGTAGCCGCCGAGCGGTCGCTAAGCAAAACCGGTTGGGAAGCGTGAGCCGCCGAGCGGGGATTTAGCGAACGTTGGGAGGTCAGACTCAGATTGCACTCATTGCGATAGCACGTACGCACTCACTTAAAAAGAAACGTTATATTTTTCTTAGTCGCGTCGTGTAACATCTTCAAGTTGAAGTGAATCTTCATTCACAAATAGTTATTAGTTTAACAAGTTAATTTCAATCAGTGTTAACCCCATATTGGGTAAGTGTTGATTATTATTTAGTTCTCACTCAAGTAGGGTATTGTAACGTGTACCGGCCACCTTTATTTGACCTTGTGGCAAATACCACGTCAACTTCATATTGTGCCTTATGCCTACACTAAATTTATTTTATGTGCGGTGCTTCACACCATTGTTCTATAACTTTTTATAACAAACTTAAATTTGTAAACTCCGCTTCTGCCTGTGACATTTGCACACATTCGCCATATGCGTAATTAGTACTCCCGCTTCCTCATCACCATTACGCGGTCACAGACAGGAGAGGTTTTATTTAAAAGAATATTTTATTTAGTGGACGTAAATTCCAGGGTCCAAAGTTCGGCCTACGAGGGTCCAAAGTACGAATTGCAACTGTATCTCAACATCCGTCACCGTTAGCGACGAAGCCACACTTCAGACCAGCCCAATCCCTGTGGGTCATCCTCCGGCCTGCGTAATCCTCCTGGAACTCCGCGACATCTCCGTTAGCGACGAAGCCAGCCAGGAGAGTACTTGGCGCGCCTACCTCCATAGGGCATAATTAATTGACGGGCTTTAGTACCCATGACCATACTTTTGTTTTAAATAAATTTGTAAGTTTATGATTTGTGTTATTTAATTCTTCCAAACCACATCTCATACGCTTCAACATTACCATGCAAACAAACAACGAAAATTGGTTTGAACGAGTTCTAGCAAGTAGTTTTTTTAATACGTCATCAATCGTAAACCGCAATTTACCTTTCATTTAATCAACTGAAATACTTGCTGCTACGGAACCCTTCATGCGCGAGTCTGACTCGCACTTGGCTCGTTTTTTATTTAGAGAATAGCAAGGCAACTAATATAGATGGTAAGTGATAACGCCGCTCTTAGTGATTCGCAACACCAGAGGAGCCGTTCCTGCGTTTCGTTACTTGATATATTACTTTATTTACTTAAATTATAACCTATGTGTTATTGGATAAATAAGCTATATTGCTACAAAGTTTCATCAAAATCTGTCCCGTAGTTTTTGCGTGAAAGAATAACAAACATACACACTCACAAACTTTCGCCTTTATAATTTTAGTGTGATACTTATTATATATTAGATTATATATTAGATTATATATTAACTTTATATATTATAGCCTACTAGCGGCCCGGTACGTGCTTCGCTACGTATAAGGCATAGTAATAAAAAAAATGATTATTAAGTTCATTTATTCAAACAAAAAAATATTTTAAATTGCTAGCTAGTAAAAACGATTTTACACATTTCAAGACTTTTTTAAAATTTTCTCTACGTACAAACCTTCCCTGGACTTCCACGAATAATTCAAGGCCAAAATTTGCCAAATCGGTAAAGGCGTTGTTGAGTTATAACATTACAACGAAAAGTGGCATTTATTTTTATATATATAGATGTGTTTACCCAGGCTGTCAGCTAACTGCATACCAAATTATATTAAAGTCACTTCAGCCGTTTTGAAGTAAATAAGTAACAAACATACACACTCACAAACTTTCGCCTTTATAATATTAGTGTGATACACCAGTTATAGCACCACAACCACAACACATAAACTCATCTTGGTCTGAATAGAACCTTTACTATAATAATGCTCTATGAGCCTTCGCCGGAACGCTCAAATTTTGAGCCCTTCTTTATAATGTATTGTTTAATCCTTCAACACCATCTTATCTTTAAGGACGTTTCGAGTTCCTTCATGACACACATTCAAGATGCTTGAGGTCATCAGAGAACCTAGGCTTAAACTGAAAATGACAAGTCATTCCACAGATTATTACGGCAAATCTTTTACAGTGCAGGCTGTGCGATTGTGGAACGCATTGCCTTTAACAACAAGACAAGCTCAATCCCTAGACATTGTTAAAAATCATGTAATGAAAAATTATTTATCTGCCTAGACTACTTAAGTTAATTTATTTACCACTGCCGCCTTTGGTTTTTTTTTCACGCATTATTGCTTTTTTTATGACATTCTTAATTTTCTATGTGTTTCCATTTTTATTTTTTTATTATTTAGCATTAGTTTAAGTTACCTATCTACCCTGTTTTCCCTTTCCTTCGTCTATCCACTCCATAATTGGTTGTCTGGAAGAAAACGCAGTAACGATAAGACCGCCCTTTGTACCTAATTAATGTATGTTAATTTTAATTTTAAGTTATGGTGTACAATAAAGAGTTTTTCACTTAACTTTTACTATGAGCAGCCTCCAGAACCCTGTCTGATAATCAATGTCAGGTTATAGTATTGTATGCCTTAGTCCAGCTCTATATTTTATTTTCTTACCTAGAAATCCGATGCATCAAGCTTCGAGGCAGCATCTTCCAGCTAATCTCCTTGTCCTGTATCAACAAGTTGTACGCGAACAGGAAGCTGGATACCATGATAAACGTTTGCACTATGCAGGAGCCGTTTTGTAACAGGATTGACGGGAGTGCGTAGCCATTCTGTAGATAGACGGAACAAACATGAGTTTACCTAATGGGAAATGTTACGGTAGCTTGTGATCCTTATAGAGCAAGAGCCCATGACAGCCAGACCTTCGTTATTTTATTGATTGGATTGCCCCTATATCCAGCACTGCTCTCAGAGGCAAGTCATAAAGTGTGGGATATAGGCGTAATTTCAATCTTTCTAAATATAGCGTTATTTAATTTAATTATATGTACAAATATTTATTAATCAATTAGTATCGTGTGTGTTATTATTATTATTATTTATTATGTTATTTCTAATTATTAATTTTGTTTTTGTATTTTATTATGTTTGTATTTTCTGCCTATGGGTCGCAATTACCTAGTCACCCGAAAAAAACATATTTTATTTTATTTATTTTATTAAAGCTGAAAGTTTTACTGTGCATGTCCCCTATACAGGGAAGAACGATCAGCGACTATGGAGTTTGGGTAATGGTTACTTTGGCAAATAACAGGTAGTAAAGGTGCATAAAATAGTATCTATCTAAAATTTGTTAAAGTATAATCCACCTTATTTAAACTCAGGGCCATGATATTGACATAATCGTGTTACTATCTGGAGATATTTCAACCAAAAATCAACCTGGTCATGGAGCAAATGTACAGGTTCAAAAATAAGTTGTGTTAATAGCCATTCTAGACGCAGACGTACCTATTACACACATTTGTAGTTGGCAAAGTCATGTCAACTACAAATGGCTTTAGAGATGCAGGAGGTGGCTGGCAGAATATTAAATTATACCTAGATATTATGGCAATTGTGTGCCATGCCATATGTTTCTAACTTTAAATTGACGGTCACCATAGCCTAGTTGGTAGTGCTCCTGCCTACGAAGCTGGTGGTCCTGGGTTCGAATCCCGGTAAGTGCAAATATTTGTGTGATTTTTGAGTCATGCATGTTTTCTATGTATGTATTTATCTATCTATATAAGTATGTATATCGTCGCCTGGTACCCATAGTACAAGCTTTGCTTAGTTTGGGGCTAGGATGATTTGTGTGACATTGTCCCCAGATATTATTATTATTACATTGATTGTAGGTTTTTATCTTGTTTTTTGAAAAGAAGTTTCAAGAGGCGGACGACATATTATTTTTGGTTTGTTGTGTCATAGGACAATAAACGAGTAAGCGGGTCACCTAATGGTAAGTGATTACCGCCGCCCAATGACACTCGCAACACCAGAGTAGTCACGGGTGCGTTGCCGGCCTTAAAAAGAGAAATCAAACAGGTGTTGTTGACCCTACCCCACCCCGATGAGCTCTGGTGACCTTACTCACTCGCAGAAACATAACATTAAAGTTATTAATGTCATTATTAAGGAATGTCTTCTGTAAGATGGAAGTACTTCTCCAGTCGGGCTGCTCTTTGAGCGAATGAACGCTATGCCCTGCTTCTCTTGATTAATTTATATTACAACATATCGACGTAAGTTGTTTCTAATCATGAACTTCAAATATGAACAGGTATTATTAGTAAGTATTTGTTAGGATGTTTTTTTTTCTTTAAGAATACACATTTTATTAATAAAACTAAGCATTAAGTTAAATGTATTCTAAATACTCTTGTATTGGCAATGTTCCCAAAATACTGGCAGCATTACCACGCTGTATGGCAATACCTATTAGTTGGGCAAAAAATAAGCCAGCATTCTGGGAGCGTGTCGCCTCAACAAGGCGTGCAGCTATTTCTTTATTCATAATTTTGGCCGCTGGTCCCCACGGCCCTAATGTTTCCACCCCAAAAGACACAAATATGGAACCGCTATCAAGTGTACTATATTTGCGCCTCTTGAGGGCCTCAGCCGATTCAGCCGCCGCGCCAGCCTTATTTTGGCAACCGGGAAGATGAGACGGTGCAAGGGTATCAACACAGGTAGCGTCCCAAACCAAAGCTCGCCCCATCCTCCAAGGAATGAGAGTATTAAAAATTAGTCTTATAAAAGTCAAGGCTTTAAAATGACGAGTTCGGCTGATCGGCAAGATCAAATGAAGGTGGTACTTACAGCTTCAAGGAACTGCGGATTGTAGAGGTACGTCAAGTGGTATGCGAACACCGAATGCGCCAACATTATGCAGACCAAGGTCAACGCCCTGGAAAAACAAAATTTGTAATTTTTAATTTATAGCATTATTAGCAATGCAAAGCAAAAGTCTAATCTCAAAATTGGGAATTCATAAATTTATTCGTCCGGCGGGTCTCGAACCTGCACGTGCCTCCGGTTGAATCTTATAGTAAATCACCAGGCAATTAACAAACGAACTGCAAGGTCTATTTAACACTTTTTGCTGCTAATAGATAAGGTACATGTAAGGGATGTTGCGAATATTCGCATCTGCATCGGCAAATGCGGAACTTCCGCATCAATTTATACATCCGCAACCACTTCCGCATCCGCAATAATCGATGCGGAGTTACATGCGGATGCGGACGTCACACAAGTTGCTACAAGAAAGAAACTGGTGGGGCCGGCGAACGGCGCGTGCTTATTGACCAATAGGAGCGAAGTTTCGTTCAAACCAATTCGGCAGGCCGTCAAGACTCTAAAAACTGAACTTACTACAAAGTTTTCTATGTTATCAGAGAAAAATTTGTATGTCATCGCCACCTACTTAGACCCTCGCTATAGGCATACATTTTTAACACCAGTGACTGAGGAAAAAATTAAAGAGGAAATTTTGATGATTGCTAGAAATACTCCGTTTGATGGTTCCGATTATTTTAATTTCAAAGGGGTGAAACGAGTGAGAATGACAGTATTCTTAAAATCCAGTTTGGTCAGAAAATCTAGCTAAAGAACAGAAAAGCTATGATTTGGATTCGTCAAGTGAAGATGAGACTGAGCAAATAGCGGAAAATGTCAGCGCTGAAACTATAATTAAAAGGATATTGCTATCTTACCGCCAGAAAAAAAGGGTCAATGTGGAAGAAAATCCTCTAACATAGTGGAGCGTCCCACGATTTTTGTCGACACCACCGGGCAGTGTTTCAAGTGAACAATTATTCAATAGTGCGGGTTTGATTTACGAAACCCTGTGTAACAGACTTGACCCTGAGAAAGCGGTAATATTGCTTTTTATTGAATATAATGCTCCAATTTTCAATTTCTGCTACTAATTTATAAAAATATGAAAAACCGTTCTATTATTGCTACTTTATTTCTGCACCTATATATTTTTTAGCATCCGCATCCGCATCTGCAGATGTGAACACCAAAAAATCCACATCCGCATTCGCATCCGCGGATGTGAAAAAAATTGCATCCGCAACATCCCTAGTTCAGGTCCTAGGTATTATAATTACCTCGTTGGTCTAGCGGTAGCGTGTTCACCCGCAAAGAACGAGGTCCTGGGTTCAAATCCTAGGATGGGCCAAAAGTGATTTTGGGACTTTTCTGTAAAAAGAAAACTTCTCAGCATCAGCCCGAAGTCTGGGAGTTAGCGGTATTATACCCCCGTGCCTCGGAGAGCACGTAAAGCCGTCGGTCCTGTGCCTGACCTCGTTCCGGTCGTGTCGCTAGGTGTCCCATCGGATCATGAGAGTGACGGAATAGAAAGTGCTCCTGTGTTTGCGTTTGCACATACTTGAGCACTATAATATGTCCCGCGTAGATGGCTAATCTCTCTTGAGACTGGCCGCCGTGGCCGAATTTCGGCTAGGAGGACATTATTATTATTATAATAATTCTGTAAACGTGCCTGTTTCTTTGTTTCTTATATACGTGTCATAGTCCTGGAATAGAAAGCTGATAACTACAACAATAATTTCCAAGTAGGGCGATCCTTTTTGGAATGATGAAATATCATAAATTTAACATATGTTAGAGAAACCATAACGCAAGTAATTTTTTTTTCAATCTCAAGCTTTTTAATACAATTTTATTTAACTGGTCTTTATCAACTTAAAATAAGGGTAATGTATATTTGACTCCTATGCCTCTCACAAGTATTTAATATACTTAAAAGGAGACCCCTATGTAAGATAAATTGTAGTAGTATAAGATACTGAAATAAACTATTTTTATTTTTATTATTTGACTACCTCAGTGGTCAAGGGGTAACGTATTCAACCGCAGATAATAAAATAAATAAATAAATGAGTTAACCTCACGGGCTGGGCTAAAAAGTGATCTTGGAATTTTTCTGTATGGTCTGGTACGTCTGGTACTTGGCGGTATCAAACACCCGTGCCGAGGAGAGCACGCACAACCGTCGGTCCTGTGCCTGACCTCTTCCCGGTCGTGTCGCAAGTCATCCCATCGGATCATAAGAGTGATGTAATAGAAATTGTCCTTGTGTTTGCGTACACACTTGTGCACTATAATGTGTCTCGCATTATTCCCCATAGAGATTGGGCGCCTTGACCGAAATTCGGACATTATTATTATATGTGCTAGACGGCTTGAGCCTTCGCTTTGTTTGGTGAAGCTGTAGCAGCCTCTTCATCATGTCAGGCAAAGTATGTACCTCCACTGCTGGACCAAAGCCTCCCCAAAGAACGGGGGGATATGCCATAATCACCACGCTTGGCAGACGGGTTGGCTATCGCAGTTTAATGGTCATAGTTCACAGAAAAACGCTGCTTCCCGTTCCCTGGTAGGTATTCCTTCGGACGATTTCTACGCCCCTCACGGGATGAGATGATATTATTTTATTTTATTAGGAAAACAAACAGTATTAACAACTTATGATAAGAAACAGGTTATTACAACTAATTACCAATTATATGTTTTCGCAAATGTATACAAAAATAGCTTGTTTGCTTAATATAAGATACAATAAGACAACGAAAATGAGATTGAGTATTATGCTTAACTATACAATTACACTTGATAAAGCTACACAGTTATTGAACCAATTTCGAACCAATGTTTAGGTAGTAAGTGTATGCTTAAATACATGTGGCTTAGTTGTGAATAAGTCAAGATCAGAAAAGTCAAACAACTTATTGTAACATTTAGCAGAACTAATAAAAAAAGAGTTTTGTCTGTAGTTTGTATTTTGTATATTTTATTTGATTTATTTTTGTTTGATAAGGTGGTAATATTCTATGCCGTCACCACACAGCCTCTTAGGCTAACTGTAATCGTAAAAAAATATCTTTGCATGCTCCGGTTAGTGAGTGGCTAAGCAAAATATAATGGAATCTTACTTCATTCCCTGCACAGGTTTCAGAGCTGACAGTCTAGGGTCTCCGTCGCTATAATCTTTGCATGCTCCGGTTACAAGATTAGTGAGTTTTTTTTTTTTTTGACATGACGTTATAGTTAGCCTAGGAGGCTTTCTAGATTAGTGAGTGGCTAAGCAAAAGATAATGGAATCTTACTTCATTTCCTGCACAGGCTTCAGAGCTGACAGTCTAGGGTCTCCGTCGCTATAATCTTTGCATGCTCCGGTTACAAGATTAGTGAGTTTTTTTTTTTTTTTGACATGACGCTATCGTTAGCCTAGGAGGCTTTCTAGATTAGTGAGTGGCTAAGCAAAAGATAATGGGATCTTACTTCATTCCCTGCACAGGCTTCAGAGCTGACAGTCTAGGGTCTCCGTCGCTATAATCAGCCGTCAGTCGGTGCCAGCTTGCTCTTACAGACCACGCCATCAGCAGTTTGTTTGCTGCGAAGGTGACAACATGAGATCAGATACTTTAATAGCAGTCTTGGGGTATATTTGTATTGACGGGCCTGTGGCGTAATTGCTAAATGCTTGTTTTGCATGCCGCAGGTCGTCGGTTCGATTCCCACCCAGGATAGATATTTGTGTTCATGAACAACAAAATAAGCTGCAAAGTTGATATATGTATTTCATCAAAGCTATAATGCATTCAAATTATTTTTAGCAAAGGACAACAATGTTCACTTTTCTGTTAATTAGTGTATTTCAAATTTAAATTATTGCAATAATCGTACTAGTTATATATTCCTCTCAAACTCCCAAACTCACAGAATTTTGGTAATTTTTGAATGTTGTGTACAGCTATAATTGGACCTCAGATTTAACAGTATTATAAGAAAATGATATTATTAATTTGTTATTAGACTGTAGTCTGTTTCTGTACCTATGAAATAAAATAAAATAAAATAAAAAATAAATAAACATGTCTGTTTGTCCTGAGTCTAGGTGTAAATATCTATATAAGTACTTACAAAAGAAATGTATTAAATCAGTTATCTGGTTTCCATAGTACAAGCTCCGCTTAGTTTCGGATCAGATAATGTCCAAAAATATTATTATTATCCAGCATCAGAAAATTAGGTCCCATACATCTATGTTAACTTGAGTAATGTAAAGTTTAAGCTACATTCTCTATTTAGTATACGGTTTATATAAATCAGAAACTGACTGACTGATCGATCAAAGCACAGCTTATACCGTTGGTTCTAGAACCATGAAATTTTCCACAAATATTCCTTAAGTGACGTAGGTGTGCACTAAGAAAGGATTTTGGAAAATTCGACCCCTAAGGGGGTGAAAATTGGTTGAAAAGTTTGTATGGAAAAAACGTGTATTCTTGGTCTGTACAACTTCATACTTGGCAGTTATATTCATATGACATGTTTGAATAGTAAGATATACACCGTAAGGTGTTAAATTAGGGGTTGAAAGTTTAAAAAAAAATTGTGAAAAATTATGCGAAGTGTTTTTTGCACACATTTTACTACTATGTGCGAAAAAAATTATCTCAGAAACCTCAATAACATTTTTGAAGACCTATCAATAGATACCCCACATGAATGGGTTTATCACCTGAACCCCCAAAATTTATTGTTTTTTGGTATTTTTGTGTGAAAATCTTTATGCGGTTTACAGAACACATCTACATACCAAGTTTCAATAGTATAGTTCTTATAGTTTCGGAAAAAAGTGGCTGTGACATACGGACAGACAGACAGACATGACAACTCTTTAAGTGTTCCGTTTTTTGCTATTTGGCTACGGAACCCTAAAAACTAACACATATAATTTACTCATATCGGGCATGCAATATTTTTTCTACCTATCTTAATATTAAATAAATTTATTTTTATAAACTTGGCCACAGATAATAACGAATCACGATAAATACAATAAATCAGTTGCTTCGATACTTGGTCATAAGCAAAAATCTCTTTGAGGTCATAAAATACGTTGTGCAATAGCCATCGTTTCAGCAAAGATTTAAGCATTTTACCATCAAGTTGTTTAATTTCAAGTGGTAGATGATTATACACACGTATTGCTGTAATGTTAATAGTAAATCATGTTGATAATAGATAGTAGCTCTAAATTAAATCTATATTTACTAAGGATATAAGGTTTTAGGACTTTAAATTGAAAAATAATCATAATATTTTTTACAAAAGTACTTAAGTAGTTGGAAAAGGTAAATTGTAACTAAGGTAAGAAGTACAAATTATTATTTATTATCGTTAAAGCAGCGTGGGCAGACCCAACATGGACCGATGATCTTGTGAGGTTTGCTGGAAGTCCCTGGAGGCGGAATACGCAATACCGGTAATTGTAGAGATCTTTGGGGAGCCCTTTGCCCAGGAGCGGGCGCGTTTCGTCTGATATGATTATGATGATTATTTTGAACTAGCTGTGCCCCGCGGGTTTACCCGCGTTAAACTTTATATATTATGACAGCTCGTCCCCCGTAGGTGATAGCGTGATAATATGTAGCCTATATGTTGACCCGGTGTCCGTTATGCTAGCGTACACCAGAACTGCAACGAGTTAGTTTCTATGCCAAAAAACTCTGTGTAAATACTGCCTAATTACTGTAAAAATAAAAAAAAATCTTCCTCTTTAGTTTAGGAAATAAACACCATTTTCACTATGTACGCTAGCGTCACGATCAAGCTAGCGTACACATGGCCGTACTCGAAAACGGCTAATTGTAAAGCAACAGATTTGGACACAAAAATACTGTTCTAATACTTCTCCCGCTATGCAAAATTTCATAACGATTGCTCTTGTAGGAACAGAGATATTGAACAAGACTTTTCAATGACATTCGGAGCTGGCGTCATGGCAGCGTACACATAGTAGTTCTTATAGAAAGGGAACTTTTCTTGTAATGAATGCTATATATATAAATAGTGCGTGAAATTCTGCCTCTATTAGTGTAAATACTTTATGCGAATTCGCAGGGGAATAAGTAAAAAACCCTGTTAATTTCTGTTCATAGTACAGGTACAGATATGCTCAAACGGACGCGACAAAGCACCTTTGAGCATATCTGTACCTGTACTATGAACAGAAATTAACAGGGTTTTTTACTTATTCCCCTGCGAATTCGCATAAAGTATTTACACTAATAGAGGCAGAATTTCACGCACTATTTATATATATAGCATTCATTACAAGAAAAGTTCCCTTTCTATAAGAACTACTATGTGTACGCTGCCATGACGCCAGCTCCGAATGTCATTGAAAAGTCTTGTTCAATATCTCTGTTCCTACAAGAGCAATCGTTATGAAATTTTGCATAGCGGGAGAAGTATTAGAACAGTATTTTTGTGTCCAAATCTGTTGCTTTACAATTAGCCGTTTTCGAGTACGGCCATGTGTACGCTAGCTTGATCGTGACGCTAGCGTACATAGTGAAAATGGTGTTTATTTCCTAAACTAAAGAGGAAGATTTTTTTTTATTTTTACAGTAATTAGGCAGTATTTACACAGAGTTTTTTGGCATAGAAACTAACTCGTTGCAGTTCTGGTGTACGCTAGCATAACGGACACGTTGACCCGACCTCTTAGTAATATTCATGCAAAATTTGAAGTAAATCCATGCAGTACTTTTTGAGTTTAGCCCGGACATACCTACAGACAAACAGACACACAGACAAAAATTCTAAAATCTATATTTTTGGCTTCGATATTGATTGTAAATCACAAGTATCCTTTTAAAAAAATATTTAATGTACAGTTTTGACTATTCTACGATTTTATTATATATAGATTAAGTTAACCTCTAAATAGTTATGTTTACTTCTAAACAAAAATTTACGGAACCATCTCCACCCAAATTTAATAGCATTACTGTCTATCTATGAAAAACTACGAACTATAAAAACGGATGTTGTTTTGATATAAGCATATATATTTAGGCATATGACGTAGTTACAGTTTTTGTGTGGTATCGTTTTAGAATTAATCTATTATTAATAGAAGATTTATAAATACTCGGAATTACTTTTTGTAGTATATATTTACCTTGAGAAGCCAAAGAACCGTTTTGTGTTTTTGTGAAAAGAGTTTTTTTAATAATATTGCTAGTGAAGTAATGGCTTGTTAATATTAGAATCAATCAAAGTGCGAGTACGAATGACAGCCTTAGGGTTCTGTATAAGCTTGCGCTGCAGTGAATGGACGATATTTTTCTAATTGAAAAAAGTTTAAGATCTCCATAGCCTAGTTGGTAGTGCTCCTGCCTACGAAGCTGGTGGTCCTGGGTTTGAATCCCGGTAAGTGCAAATATTTGTGTGATGAGCACGAATATTTGTTTCCGAGTCATGGATGTTTCCTATGTATATAAGTATTTATATATCTATATAAGTATGTATATCGTCGCCTGGTACCCATAGTAGAAGCTTTGCTTAGTTTGGGACTAGGATGATCTGTGTGACATTGTCCCTAGATATTATTATTATTATCATATGACATTTATTAATTTAGTAGGTTTTGTTTAAATTGTATGATAATGTGTACCCGCGACTTTGTCCGCACATTTTGTAATGATTCAGTAAATGTTACATCAGAATATCTCTAATATTTTGGCTCTTGTAGC